>OX387423.1:80605798-81805798 GCA_947563755.1 Lochmaea crataegi | reverse complement strand
AGGTCTTGGTCTCGTTTCTTTTACTTATAAACTGACCAAACTGGGAACAGCTGTTCAGCGAACGTTTTACATTTTTATGACTTGGTCGAGGCTTTTCAGGATATCTCTCAGCAAAAACACGGCAAGTTCTGGATACTATACTGTTACATTGACCGCAAATTATAATTAAATTTGAAAAACTATCATTTGTATATCCTAAATGTGCCATTATTATTTTGTCAAGAAAATTGAAGGCAAACAATTAATATACCTGTCGCCCAACGGCATATAACAAGGCTACTACTAAACATTAACAATAAGTGACATTTGTCAGTTCAGGCGACTTGATAAATACATTTTTTGTGACAAAAATGTATAAAGTTGATTTATTTGATTATATAACTCATGTTCTAATGAACCAATACAATCCTTGAATTTCACTTAGTTACTGTCATATTGTGATCATTTCCATAGTAACGGGCAAGCTCAATGAAATGTCAGTTAAATCTTCATCATCTGAATCTCTGAAACCATATTTGAAACTTACTGCAGAACACCATACAAAAATAATTGAAAAAATGAGAAACATTCCTAATCCACCTCAAGCGTCACCAACAGTACCAACACCAACACTACAAATTCCGAAAACAACAATACATCAAATATGTATTATAATAATTGTACCTTCAATATTAATATTAATCAATAAAAAAAATTAGAATATTATTCGTTATATAATCGTAACGAATACCAACTCGTGACGAATACGTCTCGTGACTCGGTGAATAATCGAATATTGTCTATGCTCTTGTGATATTATAACTTAATATTTCACTCATACATGTTGTATCAATGCAACGAATGCTAAATTATTAAATGGAAATTCAAAAATTACAGCGGAGATTCCACGTTGCCATGACAATCCAGCGATAATTCGACGTTGCCATGACAACCGTTGTCAAACAACGTTAAACGTGAAACGTCAAAGAAGAGTTTCTAAGAGGTTATGAATCGATTCGGAGATATAACAGAACGGGAAATTGACAAAAATGTCATTGAAAGTGTACCCAAAAACACGGAAAAGAGTAAGAATAGAGTATGGAGATAATTTATGTTATTTTGCGACGAAAAAAAGTACAAATTCAATAGAGTCATTTGTATTTTTATTCGAGAAATATTCTTCCTAAATACCGCTTGTGCTTAAAAATTAACCGGATGATAATTTCCATTCAAGCTTGTTGTCTAATTCTAATTTAATTAACAACAAGCTTTCACGGAAATTATCGGTAATTTTTAAGCACTCGTGGTATTACCCCCGAAAATTTTTTGCTCTAGTAGATATCCAATGAAATCAGCCCATGGTCTGTTTTCAGTGTAATGTTGTTCTGATTTGTTGTGTTCAATCAAATGACCTCAAATTAAGTGATTTCATTGGATATCTACTAGAGCAAAAATTTCTCACCCTATTAGGTACGTTGCCATGGAAACATTTTGATTTATTTCGATTTTGACGTTTCAAATATTTAATATTTCAAAATGTCACGATTTTGTCATAATACTGAAGAGAACAGTAATGAAATTATAGAAGCAAATATACTAAGTAATTTCATAAAAAGTGATATTTTTTCAATATTATATCGTCGTTTTTCCAGTCACAGAAAAAATTGTGTATTATACACGGGAAAAATATTATACTTTTTCCCTTGTATAATAAATATTTATTTAGTGAAATTTGCAATAAACAATATATAGTGTGCCTTCTGCGTTGTCATAGATACGTAGATGTTTGAAATTTGTAAGTGTGTCGATTAAAGAATTATTAATTGGTTCTGGTAGTTTAAAAATGGATCTACCAGAAGAAATGGAACTTTCAGACAACGTAAGACAAATAGCATCGAGTGCAAGAGAAATGCTTTTACCCAGCAAATCCAGTATTCTTAACATGAAAAAATTACGGTTTGTGTATTTCTTGTTTAAAATAAATCGTTATATTTTCAAATAATTTGACACTGACAGGAGTCCAAATTACTTTATCATTATGGCCTATTCCAATAAAGTGACAGATTATGGATTCTCAACAGTGTCATAGATCAACCTATAATGATTGAGACGAACATAAAAAACATTATAACTCAAAAACGGTTCAAGATAGGTATAGGGAACTATTAACAAAAATTTTCAGAAGAACGTAAATATTTCTAGAATTGAAATATATACAGGGTTTCCCATTTACAAAAACGAAGTTATAAGCAACTTCAGCTATAACCGGAAGTAGCAAATAGATGGCAATATTTGCATTGAATAGCTCACTCCTCAAAACCCCTTCATTCCAATTTTCATTATTCAGATATCTTTAGTTCTCGAGATATTTCTAATTGACCGCCTATCTGTCGCACCCTTTATATCTGGAATTTTATTTGGATCTACAGCTTTTCCATACTTTATATTTCCCATCCAGACATTAGTTTTTGTTCTGATAGATCTGTAACTTCATTGTTCTCTAAATTAAGGTCAATTTCTGTTGTATAATCTTTATACAGCGTATAATCAGACAAGTTTTTTTGTCATTTTAAAATTTCTTTTCAAGAAAACTATAAACTACAGATTTGGGTCAGATGACAAATTTTTTTGTTTGAGCTCATCTATAATTTAGAAAATTCTTCGGATCTATTGTGAACAAAATGTTCGAATGTATTTGGTCAGCAACCCTTTAGTTTTTGGCCAAAAATACCATGACTGCTTTATTTTTTATAAACCAAAATATTTTTTCCACAATCATTAATAAAAGTGACGTTTTTTTAATCGATTTTCGTACATAAAATAAGTATTTGTTAAACAATTTAAAAAAGTGACATTAAAGTGAGATAAAGTAGTTTTTTTAACGCTAATTTTAAATATCTCCGCTAATAGCTCTGCAGATTGCACTCATCTGTCTTTTTACTTAGCGTTTTGTCATCATGACAAACATAAACGTTCAAATCGACGTCATTTTTAGACCATTTAGAGCAACCTAAATAACACATTTTTAGGTTTTTGCATGCACGTAGAAAAAATATAATATGCAACAAGTACATACATTGTCTTTTTTCCATTCGTGAAAAAAAGCACCACTTTATACACTTGTTGCATAAATAACTATTTAAATTGAGTAGTTTAAACCAAAGAACCTATCTAATCTAATATAAAGTATTCAACTGTATACAAAGCATTGCAATATTACTCACTTATTTCTCAAATTTCGCATATTATTACCTTCACCACACTCTCACACAACACCTTAAAATCTCCTTATGACTAGGCGTGAAATACGTGCTCAATGATTCCTAGGCATTCTTTGAAGTAAGTAACGTATAATAATTAATGACACATACGAAGCTATCACCTAGGAGTCGCGGAAGGGGCACGGGCAGAGTAGAGCAGACATAAGTGCAATTAAATTTTCAACATCAACAGGAGCAAGCAGAATGTTATTCATATCTAGCCAGGGACAGTACAAATAAATTTGGTACCTATCGTCAAAAAATTTCCAAAGCTTAGAATCTTGTCAATTATTGGTTTTTATCGCAAATTCTTGTTTTTTTTTTACAAAATATTAGTAAAATATCAATTGCCAGCCGTTAATTGACGGTGCCTGCACATTGATCAGATAATGGCTCAACAGAAGCTTCAAGATCTCTAACTCCATTCCTTTTGCACCCATTTTCTAATCCCCCTATTCTAAATTCTTCCGATGTAGCTGAAGAGGCGATAGACATTTATTTTGTGTACCATACATTAAATCAGCTCTCTAAAACTTCAGGGGTACTGTTGAGGTATAAATAAAAGGTAAAAAGAGCAGCTGAAAACTTCAAGCTTTCAAAAACTAAGTGGAAAACGTACAATTTTCAACTATAAAAGTGGAATTAAGTCTATGATTAGATCTGATCTGATTAGAACCTTTCAAAATCTTCAAGTAGATTCATGAAAGATATACAGGGTGGTCCAGGAGCTCGTACCCAAAACTAAAAATAGTACTTCTTATAAACTTTATGCCTTACAAGATAATCAAATAATGAACACTTGTATTTGGAACTTGCAGATATGTTATGTTACTTTTTTTCTAAGGGTAGAATAATTTAAAAGACTACGTTGTTGTGGATCAGTCCGTCCCTGTAAAACAATTCTGTTAGTATCTGGAGTCATCTGCGTAGGTGTGAATAGCGCTCTGGCAATTAACTAATTATTAAGAAATTAACTCACCAGCGCCCAGCAATACTTCATTTCGTATTGTTTAAGAATTTTGTTTCTCAATTATTAGTCGGAAGCGAATTTACCACGTGCTAATCTGAAATCTGCTTAAGAACATTCATTGTTTTATCAGTTTCTCCCCATGGAAGTAGATTTATTGTTTATCAATGATAAATGAAGAGCCAATAAAAAATTACAACTTATTGTCCTTAATTTAAAGTTTCATACTTTTCTGATCAGAAGGTGTATTTCCAGTTTCTAATCACACTATTATTGTTGTAGCACACTGGCAGGGTTGAATTTTGTCTAAGTATTATTTCATCAAGTTGATGAGTTCAATAAATGGCACAGTGTGTCCATATATCCAAATTCCTAAATAATCCCTTCATTCTTCTGAAGATTGGGTTAATTAAACCATTGTATGAAGCTGGAGATGAAATGAGAACAGGTAATTATCGACCCATCACGTTAACATCTACTGTGAGTAAAATAATTGAAAAAATATTTAAAAATAGGTTAGTGAACTTTTTAAACAAACACGAAATTTGCTTTAGAAAAGGCAAATCTACAGAAAATGCGATTTGTTCGCTTACCACTGATATTTATGAAGCTATAGATGAAAAAATACCGTCCTTGAGTATATTTGTTGATCTGTCTAAAGCCTTTGATACTGTGAACCATGAAAAACTACTTAAAAAACTGAAATGTTACGGTATTAGAGGAATAACCTACAATTTTATTAAGGACTACTTAATTAATAGAGTACAATTCGTGAACATCAGCGATTCCAGAAAAATTACCTGCGGAGTCCCTCAAGGGACAGTTCTTGGACCAATTATTTTCCTATTATACTTCTATAAATGATTTACTATCATATCCAACGAAGGGAAAAGTTATTAGTTTTGCTGATGACACAGCAATTTTATATAGAGCAAGTAATTGGGATCAGTTAAAAGAGGAAGCCGAAAAATATTTCAAAACAATGGTAGACTGGTTTAGCTACAATAAACTCACCCTAAATGTTAAAAAAACAAATACATGCCTCTCACATCCTTTTGGACCTCTTTCTGTTGACACTTTAATACCAGAAACAGATCAAGTATTTAGGAATTGTTTTAGATCGACATCTTAAGTGGAATTTACACATTCATGCCTTAGTTCCAAAACCAAGAGGATTTCGTGACATATTTAAATATCTGAGAGATTTCTTAGGTACCAGGCAACTAAAAATTATATACTTTCCACTAATACAATCACAACTAAATTATGGAATTCTCGGATGGGGTGGGGTGAATAACAGCCACATACAAAACTTAAACATCCTTCAACAATGGCTAAATTATGTGGGCTATTCGATGTAAGGCAACTCTATATTTTCAAATTATTAGTATATTTTAAAATAAATAAGAATTGTTTGACTCGATTAGATCATGAATATTTTACAAGAAATCCAGATAAATCCTGTATGTTACCTAAAAGAGAAAAGTTAATCGGACAGCGGTGTTTCAATTACTTGGGCCCTAAACTATACAATCAACACATACAAAACATCAATAAAATATATTCATATAAATTAGAAATTAAAGCGTGGATACAATCAATTACTAAAGAACACATTAATAGCATTTTAAACATCACATAACAGCTATATTCATTACCCAGTGGAACACTACTAGTCTAGTCTATAAGCTTAAGTGTTAATTCTACATACTTTTATTAAAATTATGTGGTTTAGCTCATTCGATCCGGAATAATGTCTAGATCATTGTGCCAAATAATTAAATTAGCCCATAAAAAATTCCAAAAGTTATAAACAATTAAACACCAAAAAAATAGTGTTTGGTTTGTAGCTTATTGTTCGTAAATTATAAATGTTTTCGAGATTTGAAAAAAAGATCCTTAAAGAGAAGGAAATTTAGTGGAAAAAAGATCCTTAAAGAGAAGGAAATTTAGTGAAAAAAAGTTCCAATTCCCGAAACTGTACCTCCATTATTAATAATCTTAATTTAACGCTGAAAATAGCCCTCCGCGAGCCATTTTGAGGTTGCGCGCACGGCCTCGAAAGCGAGTACGTCACTTAAAAAAATTCTTTTCAAGTACTCAAAGTTAATTGAAAAATCTAAAAAAATTATAGTAAAATCTAAACACTTTAAAGAATTGATTCCTGTTGGAATTTTTCATAAAAACAATTAATTAATAAAAAAATTTCAAACTTCTTTCATCGTTCTAAACTAAAAAAAAAATGTAAAATTATTTCGCTTCGTGGAGCTCTTCTTATATATTGTATACATACAAAAGAAGATTGTGTCAACAAAGTTTTAAAAATGTTAATACTTTGTTTATAATAAGTAATGTAAGCTAGCAAAAAATGGCAAATCAGTCATTTATTGTTAACTTGAAAAACATGTGACGTACTCGCTTTTGAGGCCGTGCGCGCAACCTAATATTGGCGCGCGGAGGGCTATTTTCAGCGTTAAATTAAAATTCTAAATAATGGAGGTACAGTTCTGGGAGTTGGAACTTTTTTTTACTAAATTTCCTTCTCTTTAAGGATCTTTTTTCAAATTTCGAAAATATTTATAATTAACGAACAATAAGCTACAAACCAAACACTATTTTTTGAAGGTGTTTAATTGTTTATAACTTTTGGAATTTTTTATGGACCAATTTATTTATTTGGCACAGTGATCTAGACATTAATCCGGATCGAATGAGCTAAACCACATAATTTTAATAAAAGTATGTAGAATTAACACCATTTTAAGCTTATAGACTAGACTATACGCACTTACTTGTAACTCTACTTACATCATGATAACAACTTACCAAAGAAGACAGCTTACACAATAAAGACAACTTACCCAATAACGACAAATTAATACAGTTTCCTGTAAAATTGTCGTATTTAGTAAAGCGTTTTACCAATAGATATCGAAGAATAAAAATATATTATTCCAACGCTTACAACAATGTTTAAAAAAATTATTTTTCAAAAACAGTAACCGTTCAACGAAGAAGAAACAACTACTTCCCGGGCTACATGCCCCGACAGACATTGAATTACACTTCTAAGTCAAACGGGGTTGGTAAATCTACGAGATTTAAACCAACCATTCTGGTTTGCAACAAGAAGGGACAACATAACTTGTAGACCAGTTTCGGCGTATTGCGAAGCTAACACATTTCCGTCATTGGAAGATATGTATTGTTGGCGATGGTAGTGATAAATTCAGTTCGAGATCAACTCTCGGACGATAACATATACCTTGTACTGATGAGGCGCAATACGCCGAAACCGGTCTACAAGTTATGTTGTACCTTCTTGCTGCAAACCAGAATGGTTGGTTTAAATCTTGTAGATTTACCAACCCCGTTTGACTTAGAAGTGTAATTCAATGTCTATCGGGGCATGTAGCCCGGGAAGTAGTTGTTTCTTCTTCGTTGAACGGTCACTGTTTTTGAAAAATTATTTTTCAAAACATTGTTGGAATAATATATGCTTATTCTTCGATATCTATTTATTTATTATATATAGTTATACTTATATTACAACGAACAAAATTTCATCTTGTTGAATATTTGCTTGCTTCGGCACATTCCTAACTTTTCCTAATTCTCTGTATTCCCTTCCTATTCTGCTTACCGTAGATTGGGAGGTTCGTTCACGATCTGGGTGCATTTCATGGAATATTGTGCATACCTCTTGTTGAGTCCGTATCCTACCGTCAACACCAATAATTATGATTAAAATCTCAATTCAATTTTTTTGACTAAGATGACTGTATTATTTAAATACCTTTTTTCACTTGATTATTTGTACTCAGTATTCACTGAATAAATATATAGCATTTTGCAGTAATCAAAAAATTGATTTATAATCTAATCACCTAATTGATATTCTCCAATCAACTTTTCACACGTTAACAGTACATTAAACATTTAATCATCTAGAACAAAACTGAGCGTCGTTAGATGTGGAATCGAAACATGTTAAAAATATTATTTTTTGTTAGTTTTAGTTTTTTTGTGCGGGTATGTATGAGCTCTTTTGAAATCCACCATTTAATTTGCATAGTTTCGGCCCTATTTTGAAAGCAAGCTTTATTAATAATCCTCTTACCTCTATCTTTGTTTTTGTTCACGCAATCACATCCTAAGCACTTTTCTGTTTTACTATACAAATATACATAAGTTAATCAAACACACTATAATTTTTCTCAATATCTATTAAAATCGTATAAAGACGCATTTTTCTCAAGCTTCAACCCTTGAATAGCTCATTGTATTCGCCACCCTGAGCTGTTCTATTGCTGTTTTACTTTCGCCATAAATTATAACTTACAGGTATCGTGCGAAGATCCGGAAGTTACTTTACCCAATGGAAAGATTCGTGGATTGGAAGTTACTCCTATAGTAACAAATCTTACTTATTACGCATTTTTGGGGATTCCCTTTGCAGCACCACCGGTGGGAGATCTTCGATTTAAAGTAAAAAGTCTTAATACTGTTTTAAATTTGTTAATGGTGGAGAAAAATATATTTTAGCCTCCTCAACCTGTTGAAAATTGGGAAAGTACTCTAATAGCCAACGACAACCGCGCTTTATGTTATCAAGTTGGTGTTAAAAGAGATGATGCTTCCGAAGACTGTCTATATTTAAATGTTTATGCTCCAGTCGTAAGTAAATTCATATTTTTTAACGAAAAACAACTCAGCGTAATAATTTATTAGATGCCCTCAACTTCCTCCAAATTGCCGGTTTTAGTCTTCATATATGGGGGAACTTTTAGACGAGGGCGTTCTTTTCCAGGTTATAAATCACCTGCTTTTCTAATGAAGGAAAATGTAGTAGTTGTTACATTTAACTACAGGGTAGGACCTTTCGGTGAGTTTATTTTGTTTTTCTTATTCTTGTGTAAATATTGTACTTATGATTCTATTTGTAGGATTTTTATCAACTGAAGATGAAGCTATTTCTGGTAATATGGGTTTGAAAGACCAACAATTTGCTTTAAAATGGGTTCAAAAGAATATTAATTTCTTTGGTGGCGATCCAGAAAAAGTTACGCTTATGGGACAAAGTGCTGGATCTGCTTCAGTTACCTATCAGCTATTGAGTCCAGGGTCAGCAGGTTAGTTAAATAGATCCACAAAATATTAATATTATTTGCACCAAATCTAATAGTTGTTCAAATTGTTCCATAGATCCTTTAGACCTATTTCCTGAAGGAATTTTAAAATATCCGCAGGATTCAGTTTAGGTAATTGTCCCCCCTCTATTCAGTAGTCTCCTAGGTGCTGTGCCTGGTTTTTTCTTCCAATCCACATAATCTACATCCCTATTGCTCTTTGATCCTTGATTGTATAAGCCCTAGTAGATCTTTCCAATGGTAAGATCTTCTCCTCTTTTCGGCGTTCCAATATTACATTGGAACTAATACCGCAAAAGGGACCAACCCCCAAAGGAAGTTCAGGCCCTCTCTCTGCTATTTAATTTCATTCCATTCCATTGTGACCATGAACCCACAGTAAGGTGATGATGTTCTTCTCGTCTAGTTCATTGAGTTTCTCTAGGTGTTCCCATACCGTTTTAGAGCTTTTTACCCAAGAACTCAGCACTTTAGTTGTTCAAATTGTTCCATAGATCCTTTAGACCTATTTCCTGAAGGAATTTTAGAATATCCGCAGGATTTAGTTTAGGTAAGTGTCTTCCTTCTATCCAGTAGTCTCCTAGGTGTTGTGCCTGGTTTTTTCTTCCAATCCACATAATCTACATCCTTATTGCTCTCTGATCCTTGATTGTATAAGCCCTAGTAGATCTTTCCAATGGTAAGATCTTCTCCTCTTTTCGGCGTTCCAATATTACATTGGAACTAATACCGCAAAAGGGACCAACCCCCAAAGGAAGTTCAGGCCCTCTCTCTGCTATTTAATTTCATTCCATTCCATTGTGACCTTGAACCCACAGTAAGGTGATGATGTTCTTCTCGTCTAGTTCATTGAGTTTCTCTAGGTGTTCCCATACCGTTTTAGAGCTTTTTACCCAAGAACTCAGCACTTTAGTTGTTCAAATTGTTCCATAGATCCTTTAGACCTATTTCCTGAAGGAATTTTAGAATATCCGCAGGATTTAGTTTAGGTAAGTGTCCCCCTTCTATCCAGTAGTCTCCTAGGTGTTGTGCCTGGTTTTTTCTTCCAATCCACATAATCTACATCCTTATTGCTCTCTGATCCTTGATTGTATAAGCCCTAGTAGATCTTTCCAATGGTAAGATCTTCTCCTCTTTTAGGCGTTCCAATATTACATTGGAACTAATACCGCAAAAGGGACCAACCCCCAAAGGGGGTTCAGGCCCTCTCTCTGCTATTTAATTTCATTCCATTCCAGTGTGACCTTGAACCCACAGTAAGGTGATGATGTTCTTCTCGTCTAGTTCATTGGGTTTCCCTAGGTGTTCCCATACCGTTTTAGAGCTGATTACCCAAGAACTCAGCACTAATGACTGGTTGACTATCCGACATGATGATAATCAGTTGTCTTCTATATCTTTGATCAATATTGAACTGGGCGCACAACAAATGCATTATCTATATGTTATATTGAGCTTTGGTCAGCACAAGTTTTATTATGATAAACTCAATAGTAATTAATTAATCTTTATCCAAACATCATTTTTGCTTGAAAATCACTTTACATGTTTTGTTGATGACACGAATCTTTTCTCATATGAATCAACATTGATAACATACAAACGACACTGTATACATTTAAAATAATATAAAATTCCGAGTTCGGCTAGAAAGTTTAACTTACTTTTAATCGAATTATTGTTTTAGGTTTATTTAGAGCTGCAATAGGAAATAGCGGTTCTGCCTTATGTACTTGGGCTTTTCAACGAAACGCTGCAGATGTTGCTTATGGAATTGCAGCTGAAATTGATCCATCTTTCGAAAGAAATAGGACAACAGAAGAATTATTAAATTTTCTATTGAGCGTACCACCGTCTGCCATTGAAGACACTGCAGATAAATATAATGTTGGTAACTTCAAACTAATTCAAATTATTGTTGTTACAATTTTTCATAGAATCACAAAATATACAGAGGAACATTTACTAATAAATGGTTAACTAGCGGTTCTATTAAATAAAAATTGAAGCTTCCCTGGAGTATTTTAATTTTCAATAAAACTGTTTCTAACAATATTATTCCGTGAAAGTATACCAAGAATTTTACATATTTATAATATGTCCAGACTATAACCAATACAAACTTTATTATGAAGTTTTAATATTAAAAAACTTGTGTGTTCAAGGCATTCGCTCCTGTAATAGAAGTCCCTCATGACAACGCTATTATTTCTGATTTAATGTACAGTAATGCAGAAAGCGGTGACTTCAATAAAGTTCCTGTATTAATGGGATTTAATTCGGAAGAAGCAATACTGATGGCTAAAAGTAAGTAGTTAATTTGATAATTTTAAACAATCAGACTTGATTGATATTTTATTTGTTTAAGATACAAACACATGGAGAAAATTTGTTCAAAAATATGACAACGATCTTCGTACTCTAGTAGATGATGATATGTATATCACTGATAATGATAAAAAATTATTAGTTGGAAAAGAAATTAAAAGTATTTATTTGGATGAAGTTGACTTGTTTGCTGATAACATTGGACAATCTGTACAGGTATTCTCTGGTATATATATATATTAATTATACACACCTGGTCTTTTGGTCTGGGCTGAGCTTCGGATAGATTTTGTTGGCATAAAACATTTGCTTGATAAAACGTTGTTTTTGTTTTTATTTCCAGTATTTTGGAGACAACAGATTTATAAGACCAATTATAAAATTTGCTGAATTAATAAGTCAACATACTGATCTCTATTTTTACCAATTTTCTTACCATGGTACTTTGGGTGCTAATGATGTTGACATCCCAGGTAAAGCAATAAAATATTATTTTTGCACTAATTGGGGTAATATTATGAAATTTTTGTTGTTGAATTTTTTTAGGAATAGGCAAAGTTGCTCACGCCGAAGATCAAAACTATTTCTGGGTAGTTCACGATGACTACAAAGCATTCCCCAATGACGACATCAAAACCTTAAACCGATATATTACTCTCTTAACGAACTTTGTTAAATATTTGTAAGTAATCATATCACTTCTGCCCTGTCATCTATGTATGTATGTATTTATATTGTGGTGGAATTCACTAAGGCTTAAAAGATCTATTGTGCCTCTTTTCTTCTTCTTAGTTCATACTTTATTGTTGCTGATATCGCAAAAGGGTTCCGGCCCCCAAAAGGGTGCTTCAGTCCCTCTCTTTGCTAGCTTATTTAATTTTCTTCTATTTCGGGGTATCCTGGAATCTACAGTAAGGTTACAATGTTGTTGTCGCCTAGTTCATTGTGTAACCATAGGCATTCCCATACTATTTTAGAACTGACTACGCAATATCTCAGTGCTTTAATAGCTGCTTGACTTTCTGACATGATGATAATCCTTTGCCTTCTATATCTTTTATCACTGTAGAATAGTAATAGTAGTGTGGAGTACTAAAATATAAAAAAACACAATTTTCGACTGATATATATTGTTTTTGCTGATAACATGACTTCTCTTGAAAAGAAAATTGGATTTTTAGGAATCCTACACCAATAGCTGACGATTTATTGGAAAATATTACATGGCCAAAAGCAACGAAAGACAATTATGTATATTTGAATATTGACTCGGATTTAAGTATAGAAAAAAATCCCAGAAGTTTCTCCTATGAAAAATGGGTGGATATCTTTGAGGAAAATGCTGTGAAACCATTTGTATCGTACTAGAAGTTTGAAATATATTATTTTTCCTCAAAATTCATTGTTTTATTATTTAAGCTGTGTGAAAAACGTAGCAAATACCAGTTAATTAAGCAATATAAAAGTGAAAAAATTGTCTCGTTATAATTGTTTTTTTTCTATTACAATAATGTACCTATCTGATCAATTTGAAGCTTTGCTTAGCGTTTTCTTGAACTTCATATTCGTTGGTTTATAGACAAACATTACCCCAGTAAAACCCTTAGAAAAGAGGATTGTTATTGTTGTGTCAAAAAATTCTTGATGTGTGCCTTAACAAAAATTTTATTTGATGAAACAAGAACTTATTAATTTACGAGGTCAGTCAATTATTCGGGCGGGTAATGAACTTTCAATCCATATCAATCACGTAATGATATGCAAGAGGATAAGTTGCATTTATTATAGCAAAAGTTGCATTTATAATAACAAAAGTTTCATTTATTATAGCAGAATTTGCATTTATCATAGCAAAAGCTGCATTTCCCACGGCAAAAGTTGCATGAGTTATAGCAAAAGCTGCATTTATTATAACAAAAGTTTCATTTATTATAGCAAAAGTTGCATTCTTTATGGTAAAAGGTAGCATTTATTATAGAAGAATTTGCATTTATCATAGCAAAAGTTGCATTTATTATAACAAAAGTTTCATTTATTATGGTAAAAGGTGGCATTTATTATAGCAGAATTTGCATTTCTCACGGCAAAAGTTGCATTAGTTATTGCAAAAGTTGCATTTATTGTAACAAAAGTTTCATTTATTATAGCAAAAGTTGCATTCTTTATGGTAAAAGGTGGCATTTATTATAGCAGAATTTGTATTTATCATAGCAAAAGTTGCATTTCTCACGGCAAAAGTTGCATTAGTTATAGCAAAAGTTGCATTCTTTATGGTAAAAGGTGGCATTTATTATAGCAGAATTTGCATTTATCATAGCAAACGTTGCATTCTTTATGGTAAAAGGTGGCATTCATTATAGCAGAATTTGTATTTATCATAGCAAAAGTTGCATTTATTATAGCAAAAGTTGCATTTATTATAGCAAAAGTTGCATTTATTATAGCCAAAGTTGCATTTTTATGGTAAAAGGTGGCATTTATCATAGGAAAAGTTGCATTATTCACGGTAAAGGTGGCATTCATTATAGGAGAAGTTCTCGTTTTTTACATATTGTATCATCACCTGCATGAATAAAGGAGTTCAATTTCAATTTTAATTGTTTATAGTAATCCCTCTGTTTAATCAGGGATCTATTCTGCACAATTGAACGCACTTCAGAAGCTGCTAAATTTGTGAAGTTTTCAGTTACAGGTGGCATTCAATATAGAAAAAGTTGCATTCCTTATGGTAAAAGCATTTATTATAGGAATAGTTGCATTCTTTATGGTAAAAGGTGGCATTTATTATAGACAAATAGCTAAAGTTGCATTATTTACGGTAAACGTGGCATTCATTATAGGAAAAGTTGCAATATTCATGGTAAAAGGTGGCATTTATTATAGCAAAAGCTGCATTTATTATATCAGAAGCTTACTAACTGTATCTTCTATGTTCAATCCACTATTTGGTCTCCCACTTTGTGGAATCTACTCATATTACTTTCTTAAAATTAAACTAACTGTTTGTAATCAATTCCACTGTTAAATGAAAAAATTTATGGAAATTCTAATAAATTATTGATATTAGAAATTAGAAATTTCATCAATTTTTCATCACGGGGAAAGACCATCTTTCGTTATCTTTCATATTTTTAGTATCTTATGAATTTTGCTGTGGTAAGTTCAAAATCATAATTTATAATTAATAAGCTTCTTCTAAAGTACTGCCTGATATAATTTTTGTATGCATTCTTCATTTTTTTACAGAGATAGACGAAATTAAATTCAACACGTGGTCATAAACTGTTCTTTTATACTAATATGTTAGATTTAAACCAACTATTCTTTTATAATTCACTGTTTTACTTTTATACAAACATTTTCAAGCTTTTTCAGTTGCGAAATAACTCTTTTAATTATAAAATAACATTTTTATAATCTGCTAACCTATTAAATACTCCTTCGTAACGCCAGTGCCGGTTTCATATATTTCCTAAGCACGATATTTTTTCATATAACTAAATAACTTTTTGCTATGATTAGTTTCTTTCGGATCATTAGTATACTTTTTTAATTCAGCCGATAATTGCTATTTTTACTGTTTTAACATGGGACAAATTATAATGTTGGAAAGCTTTAAGTAAATTGAACATTTTTTACTTATAACCCCAATACCTAGGCTATAATATAAACCCTAGCCAAGGATAGAACACTAGGATACAGCCCTAGACCAGGACACATCAGTTCAGATCAATACCTGCCTACCTACTTCAGGAAACACCTTCATATAAGCTAAGTACCTATAAAAGTACAAATTCCGTTGTTCATTTCCTGTGGCAGAATAAATTATATAAATTTGTTTTCAATTCTTTTTTTTATTTCATTTTAAATCCTCAACTATAAAAGTTGAGGGAGATACCGCCCGGGGATTTTTAGTAATTTTATTATTAACTTTTATTTAAATTTTACAAGGCGTTTCTCCCTTTTCCGCCTTAGTTTTTTAGTACTTTTTATCGTCAAAAAGGTAGTGGCGCCCTCAACTTTTACAACCTTCCTGTAACACTTGTGTAGCATAAACTTGGGGTCGAATCACCATTGAGAGGAGTCTCTAGCCGGAGCCCTTCGAGCTGGTGCCGTTTAAGGTTACAGCTATTTACCGTTACAACAGTTAGTTTCATTTAAAATAGTAAAATGTATCTATGTTATATAAAAGTAACAAATATTTGTGATACATAATCTAATCTTTCAAGTTGCACCGGATAATGCATTTTTATATATAAATTCTATTAAAGAATTGGGTAACGGTATGTATGTATATTGTTGTTTTGTTACTATTTACCTCAGCGCAGGTGTGTATTTACTGGGATATTTTCACTTTTGCTTTCACTACCGTTTTTCTTTTCAGATATTCGTTGTTTCTTAGTTTTAAGCTTATTTAATATCCCTGTACAACCCCGCTTCCTCTATTTTCAAATACTTATTCAAACTATACAAAGTGCTTGTTTTTGTTTACAGTTACCCGTAAATAATTGTCATATTAGTAAAGCGAGATCTATAGACGTCAAAAAATAATAGTTCTATACGATTAAACGCTTTACAAAATTAGAAAAATTAATTTCCAAAGAGCAGACCGTCCACTAAGAAGCAACAAAGGTAGGGTAACAATAGTCACAAAGGATACAGTTAGAAGAAGTTTTATAGCAATATTGGGATATAACTTTTAAATTATTTTTTTATGATAGTTTTCAATACATGTGTGTCAAAGTTCTAGTATCTTATTTTTGTATTGGTTCAAGGGCATTATTATTACTTTATTTTTTGTAATGTAATCTATTTAAATTTTGTTATTCAAAGCGTGTCTGATTTGAATCTATCTAGGCTTATCTGAACTTTTGTGAGTACCTCTTAAATTAGGTTATATTTGAGTCAATTCAATAGCTTAATATTTTTTTGGTATCTTGATATTTTAAAAACAAGGAGATTATATTTCAATAATACAATAATATTGTGAAAGGTTGTTTGTTCAGCCGCATAAATGAGCTGAGCTATCTATTTCAAGCTATGAAAATACTCGAAGGACCAGATTGTGTGATTTTGTCACCAAAAAATGGTAAAATTGAATTAAACGTTGTGATTTTCAGATATTCTGCGACGATGATCTATTAATTACTTTACCGGACGGGAAAATTCGAGGAATTTCTCTAACCCCTCCTGTAACTGTTAATCTTACATACTATGCTTATTTGGGAATCCCTTTCGCAGCACCACCAGTGGGTAATTTACGATTTCAGGTAAGTGGTTTATGGGGTTTGAACCAATAAAATCTCAAAATATATGCAATTGAAAAAGGTGTAGCCCCCACAACCACCTGCAAAATGGGAGGGAACTTTTGATGCAAATAATAATACCATGTCATGTCACCAAGTAGACAAAGACCAGCAGCTTCAAACAGAAAATTGTCTCTATTTAAGTGTTTATACTCCATTAGTAAGTTAATTGAATGCTCAATGTATTTTATTTGAAAATTTCTTTTATGGCTAGAAACCTCAGGAAATGAAAAAATTGCATGTTGTGGTTTCTATTTATGGAGGAACATTTTTACATGGTCATGCTTCCTATAATAATGAATTACCTGCATTTCTTATGAGCTATGATGTGATCGTCGCAACATTCAACTACCAGGCTGGACCATTTGGTAAGATAAACATATCTTTTCACTGAACAACATCAAGAGATAATGGAACCTAATAACTGGACATTGTCTAAATTAAATTTTCGATGTATTATTAGAAGCAATCTTGATTAGAATTCTTTTTTTAACTGTGTAATATTTATGGATTTTTGTCAAAAGACAAACAGTTAGCTCCTAGGTGGGTACAACAAAATATTGAATATTTTGGTGGAGACCCACGAAAAGTTACCATTTTGGGCCAAAGTGCTGGGTCGGCGACAGTTACTCACCATCTCCTCAGTCCAGGATCTGCTATGTCGCGGTTGAGTTTTAAAATATTTTAGAACTGTTTAGAGCTGCTGTTGGTATGAATGGTTCAGTTTTTTGAGATTGTGAGCATCAAAGAAATGCTGTTGAGACAGCTTATGGAATTGCTTCTGAGATTGATCCAACTTTCGAAAGAACCAGATCCAACTTTCGAAAGAACCAGATCCTCTGGAGATCTACTAGATTTCGCCCATTTCTACTGAAAGTAGATGTATCTTTGATAACCAACACAAAAGATACATATAAAGTTAGTACACCAGTCACATCAAAAATAAAGCAGTTCGAATAATTACAAAAAGTTCTAGTACTTATCTGTAATTCTTTGACACTTTTTGGGAAATAACGTCCCAAACATAAAAAAACATTTTTCTAACTGACCATCTTAATTTTAGGTTTTTTCTCCAGTTATAGAAGTACTTCATGATGGTGCTTTTATCTTCGATGTAACAATACAGAACGGCTAATTTAACAAAGTTCCAGTTTTTATGGGTTTAACTCAGAGGAAGGTATAGGACTGGTAAATGTAAAGTTATTTTTTCTATACTCGTGACTGGAAGTTTCTCCTCGTAGATGGAGGTTGTCCCTCATTGTTGGAAGATGTCCCAGCCGGTAGAAAATATAATCAACCGGTTGAAATATTTTCGCAACCGATGGAAAATATTCTCCACCGGGGGAAGACATCACAGAGGAGACTAGAATATGTTCCTTAAAGTCGTCTACCGGCTGCACCCTGCCAGAAGTTTGTCTTTAGTGTAGTTATAAAAATTTACAAAAAGAATATAATAAATGCAAACTTAGCAATTATAAACAGTTATAAAAACTGTGTATTAAATATCAACAAAATATTAACATGAACATTTTTTTATAAGAACAGAAAAATTAGAACGTTGGTAATAAAAGAATGAGTAAAACAAACCTTTTTACACAAATTACAGTATACAGATATTTTTTCATATAAAAAATATCAATTCTCCAAAATCACCACTACTTTACCAGACCCCACAACTCCCAAGCTTGAGCTTCTAAATTTAAAAACCTGTTAAGAAAAAAACATGCAAATACTTTACAAAAAAATACAAGGCAAAATAGAAATTTTGATTCATTATCAAGGCTGAAAAAAAAATTGGTAGCTTCACACTGAAAAAGTCAAATAAATATTAATAAATCTGGAACATTTATGATAAATTGCATTTATTATAGCAAAACTTGCATTTATTATAACAAAAGTTGCATTTATAGCAAAAGTCGCATTCTTTATGGTAAAAAGTAGCATTTATTATAGGAAAAGTTGCATTCTTTATGGTAAAAGGTGGCATTTATTATAGAAAAAGTTACATTCCTTACGGTAAAATGATGGTATTCGTTATAGAAAAAGTTGCATTTATTATAGCAAAGGTTGCATTCTTTATGATAAAAGGTGGCATTTATTATAGGGAAATTTGCATTTATTATAGCAAAAGTTGCATTCTTTATGGTAAAAGGAGGCATTTATCATAGGAAAAGTTGCATTCTTTATGACAAAAGGTTGGCATTCTTTATGGTAAAAGATTGGCATTCATTATAGCAAAAGTTACATTCGTTATAACAAAAGTTTCATTTATTATAGTGAAAGCTGAATTTATTATAGCAAAACTTGCATTTATTATAGCAAAACTTGCTTTTATCATAGCAAAACTTGCATTTATTATAACAAAGGTTGCATTTAAAATAGCAAAAGAAACATTATTTACGGTAAAGGTGGCATTCATTATAGGAAAAGTTCCATTCTTTATGGCAAAAAGTTGGCATTCTTTATGGTAAAAGGTTGGCATTCATTATAGCAAAAGTGGCATTCGTTGTAGCAAAAGTAACATTCGTTATAAAAAAAGTTTCATTTATTGTAGCAAAAGCAGCATTCTTTATATAAATGGTGGCATTTATTATAGCAAAAATTGCATTTATTATAGCAAAACTTGCAAAATTGTATTCTTTATGGTAAAAAGTGGCATTTATTATAGCAAAAGTTGCATTTATAGCAAAAGTCGCATTCTTTATGGTAAAAAGTAGCATTTATTATAGGAAAAGTTGCATTCTTTATGGTAAAAGGTGGCATTTATTAGAGAAAAAGTTACATCTCTTAAGGTAAAATGATGGTATTCGTTATAGAAAAAGTTGCATTTATTATAGCAAAAGTTGCATTCTTTATGGTAAAAGGTGGCATTTATTATAGGGAAATTTGCATTTATTATAGCAAAAGTTGCATTCTTTATAGTAAAAGGGGGCATTTATTATACGAAAAGTTGCATTCTTCAAAGGTGGCATTTATTATAGGAAAAGTTGCATTTATTATAGCGAAAGTTGCATTATTTACGGTAAAGGTGGCATTCATTATAGGAAAAGCTGCATTCTTTATGGCAAAAGGTTGGCATTCTTTATGGTAAAAGGTTGGCATTCATTATAGCAAAAGTGGCATTCATTATAGCAAAAGTTGCATTCGTTAAAACAAAAGTTCCATTTATTATAGCAAAAGCAGCATTCTTTATATAAATGGTGGCATTTATTATAGGAAAAGTTGCATTTATTATAGCAAAAATTGCATTTATTATAGCAAAACTTGCATTTATTATAACAAAGGCTCCATTTATTATAGCAAAATTGTATTCTTTATGGTAAAAGGTGGCATTTATTATAGCAAAAGTAGCATTCTTTATCGTAAAAGGTGGCATTTATTATAGGGAAAGTTGCATTCTCTATGGTAAGATGATGGCATTCGTTATAGAAAAAGTTGCATCTATTATAGCAAAAGCTGCATTCTTTATGGTAAAAGGTGGCATTTGTTATAGGAAAAGTTACATTTAATATAGCGAAAGCTGAATTTATTATAGCAAAAATTGCATTTATTATAGCAAAACTTGCATTTATTATAACAAAGGTTGCATTTATTATAGCGAATGTTTCAATATTTACGGTAAAGATGGCATTCATTATAGGAAAAGTTGCATTCTTTATGGCAAAAGGTTGGCATTCTTTATGGTAAAAGGTTGGCATTCATTATAGCAAAAGCGGCATTCTTTATATAAATGGTGGTATTTATTATAGGAAAAGTTACACTTATTATAGCGAAAGCTGAATTTATTATAGCAGAAATTGCATTTATTATAGCAAAACTTGCATTTATTATAACAAAGGATGTATTTATTATAGCGAATGTTGCATTATTTACGGTAAAGGTGGCATTCATTATAGGAAAAGTTGCATTCTTTATGGCAAAAGGTTGGTAGTCTTCATGGTAAAAGGTTGGCATTCATTAAAGCAAAAGTGGCATTCGTTATAGCAAAAGTTACATTCGTTATAATAAAAGTTTCATTTATTATAGCAAAAGCTGCATTCTTTATGGTAAAAGGTGGCATTTATTATAGGAAAAGTTGCATTTATTATAGGAAAAGTTGCATTTATTATAGCGAAAGCTGAATTTATTATAGCAAAAGTTGCATTTATTATAGCAAAAGCATACTAGCTGTATCTATTTGGACTCTCACTATTTAATGAAAAAATTGATGAAAATTGATGAAAATTATTGATATTACAATTTTCATCAATTTTTTTATTAAATACTGGAAATGATTAGGAACAGTTAGTTTCGTTTAAAATAGTAAAATGTATATATGTTCTATAAAAGTAACAAATTATTATGATATGAAAAATTTGAAATTAGTCATTAAAATTATAGAATAAATTTTGTAAAAATAAATGAAATATTAAAATGACACTAGAAAAGAAATTTGGTTGTCATATTTTCTGTGCGAAATCCTTTTCATAGTAATGCAAAACCAAAGACCAGAGAGAGCATAGAATTTTCGATAAAAGGTGAACTCTACAGCCAGGACAAAGCAAAAGTAGTATGGTAATCAGAAGTAACCTATAAAAAATTAACAACCTACTGACAGAAAGAAATAAACGTCAAAAATAGGACTTGACAGATAATTTTTTGATTTAAAAATGCAAATAAATGGGTAAAAGGTATTTATTAGAAATGTAAATAGAAATGTTTATGAATAAGTTAGCAATAAATAGCTATTAGAAGTAAAAAAAATAGTGAATGAGAAAAATATAAAAATTGTGATTGGTGAAAACTGAAGCAGGAAAAATTTGAAAATAATCAAGTAAGAGGACGTTGAGATCGACATTGATTGATTGATATTGATTGATGGAGAAGAGACTTTCTTTGAAAAAAATAAATTATTATAGAAAAAAAATAATGAAAAATCCATTGGATCTTAAGAAAAAATCAAAATTGTTTTAAAGCCAAACCAAAGTAATTATCAAAATATTACGAAAAATCCAATGAATGAACTGAAAAGTTACTGGAAGTCAAGACTAGCAAGGTAAAATCCAATATTCCTATTTCATTCTAAGATTAGCAGAATCCTATTTTCGACGATATCTAAATTTCAAAATTAACTAAATTTCATTTTCACCGGCATAGAAATTCATAATAGTGTTTGGAACCAATAGACAGTTTAAATTTTTTTTTCGTGACAAACAATTATAGATTAAAAGAGGCTAAAGTGCAAGAAATTTGAAAATTAATAGAAGTAAAGACAGAAATTATCAATTTTGTATGTAATAAGGTTATGTTAATTGAATATTTGATAGATAAATAATGTTAGAATAAAATAGAACTTAATAATAGTAGATTCAGGTTGAGTTTTTAGAAAAATTGGGTTATTTGAATTAGAAACGAATTAATAATTTGCAAATTGAATTATGTATTATTTTCTGATAAATATAATTTATTAATATTTATTTGCACAGTTGAAATTTAAATGGTAATATTTCATTAATCCGTTCATAATAGTTTTTACGTCCGACGGAATCCACCTGAGAGAGAGATTCTTGTGTTCTGATCCAACTGAGCTGTGAAAAGGAAAGGTACAGTAAGAGATAAATACAGGCAACAGACTGAAAATGGCGCCCGGTACATTTTGACTAGTTTAATTCTATAAAATATTAAAAACAAATCAACTATAAAATTCACAAAATATTTCTGTGATACATAATCTAATCATTCAAGTTCCATCAGATAATGGATTTTTCTATATAAATTCTATTAAAGGATTGTGTAATGGTAAATTTTGATCAAATACTGTGGATAAATAATAAGACAATATGTTAAATATTGTTGTTTTGTTACTATTTACAGCAGCGCAGGTGTGTATTTACTGGAATATTTTTCACTTTTGCTTTTACTACCATCTGAAAATAAAAACGATATATCGTTTTTATTTTCAGATATTCGTTTTTTTTTAGTTTTAAGCCTATTTAAAATCCCTGTACCACGCCTCCTCTATTCTCAAATAATTATTCAAACTATACAAAGTGCTTCTTTTGTTTGCTACAATTTAGTTAATAATTTATGTATTCCTAACACTCTGTATCGTCTACGAAAAATTCCATCTCTATAGCCATTATTCTCTGTCTGTCTCTTTTTGATATTTCCCAAGTTTTCGGGCCGAGCTATTTAGCAAAACACTTTGATCTATGGTATTGTAGATTCTAAAGGGAGGCTTTTTTATATTTAATGAACGCAATATGGGATTTACCAGTTCTCTATCTGTGATATATTTCTTAAAATTCTATGAATACACAAGAATAAACATGTTCAATATTATTTTCAAAATTTTGTGTGTATTCAGTGTTTCCGTCCGATAATATGTGCAACAAGAAGTAGAAAACGAGAAAGTAACTTTTTTTTGTATTAGGCGCAAACTTTTTTAATTTTAATTGAAGAAATTTCCAATCTCATAGAATCTAGTTAAATATATTTTTGTGAACAGCTCTGAAAAATTGACACTTCGAGTGCAGTACCCTTTTTGATAAAAAATTTACTAAAATGATGATATCTGGTCAACATTCAACCTTGACCAAGGTGTGAAACTTTATATTTTCCATGGAATTTCCAGATATTCTGTGACGATGATCTTTTAATAAGTCTACCAAATGGGAAAATTCGTGGAATTTCACTTACTTCTCCTGTAACTGTCAATCTAACATATTATGCTTATTTGGGCATCCCTTTCGCCAAACCACCAGTGGGTAATCTACGTTTTCAGGTTAGTAATTTGCAATTTTACACCGTAACAAAAATTTATATCCAACTACATTTTTTGCGAGTCGACAAATGTTTAATTCTAAACAGTGCCGAAATTATTCGTGATAAACTATGTCAAATGTTATTTTAAATCCAATGTTTTTCTATAGCCTCCACAACCTGCTGACAACTGGGAAGGTATTTTGGAAGCTAATAATGTTTCCGTGTCTTGCTACCAAGTAGACAAAGCAGAGAAGTATCAAACTGAAGATTGTCTTTATATACATGTTTATACCCCAGTAGTAAGTAATTTCAATTTGGTGTCGTTGATTATTTAATATCATGATATTTGTGTCTCTCGCGACAAAATTAGAGATTAGAAAATGATAGTTCCAAACTAAACTAATAACACCAGATAATATTATATATTTAACAATCTATTGAGTGTCACGAAATTTGAGATTTAATAGTGGCTTACCCTGTATGTACAGGGTAGCGAAAAAGTCTGGCAACAAGGTTTAATCCATACAGACGTATATCAAGGCTGAAGAACATTCTTTTTCTAGGTCCTTTGTTATTTAAAAAGTTTACGGTAGCATTGTTTACTGACGTCACAAAAAACTGACAGGTCTTTCAAAAAACACAGAATACATTCCTGTTCATAACTAAAATATTTGATGATAAGTCTACGTTCAATCGTTTCAAAGAAAATACCTCGTTTCCACACTTTTCCGCTTCTCGCTATCGTATAGGTATAATTACTACATTTGTTGTTTTTCATTTGATTAGAAACCCAAAGATACGAGAAAATTATCAGTAGTGGTTTCTATTTATGGTGGAACATTTATACATGGTCATGCTTCTTATAGCAACAAAGCACCAGCTTTTCTTATGAGCAATGATGTGATCCTGGTAACATTCAACTATCGGGTCGGCCCATTTGGTAAGATGAATACATTTTTACACATTAGAAGATGTTGTGTCAAAACACTAGCTTTATTTGATGATTTAAAGTAAACAGAACCAAAATTTTCATAACAAAGAATTTTTTCTCACTGGATATTAGTCTACCTTACTAATAATTGCAAGCTATGTGTTTACGAAGTATAGACGTTGTTCACAAAACTTATGGAATTCCTAGGATTCATGTCAACTGGCGATACAGTAATTCCGGGAAATATGGGTTTAAAGGACCAACAGTTAGCTCTAAAATGGGTACAAAAGAATATTGAATTTTTTGGAGGAGATCCAGAGAAAGTTACAATAATGGGTCAAAGTGCTGGATCAGCGTCAGTTACTTACCAACTACTCAGTCCAGGCTCTGAAGGTCGGTAATAATTGTTACCATACGCAATAACTAGATATAAAAAGAAAAAATTTATTGTGTTGAGTGTGAATTTTAGGACTCTTTAGAGCTGCGATTGGTGTGAGTGGTTCAGCCTTGTGCGATTGGGCGTATCAAAGACATCCTGTAGAAACAGCTTATGGAATCGCTGCTGAAATTGATCCAAGCTTCGACAAGACCAGGTCTACTCAACAATTATTAGATTTCTTATTAACAGTGGATGCATCTGCAATAGTCAACACTAAGGACCGTTTTTATGTTAGTAACAAAGAAATTAACGATAATACTGTCGTGCTATTCATAAAACGATTGAATTGATTTTAGGTTTTTCCTCCAGTTCTAGAAGTACCCCATGATGGTGCATTTATTACTGATTTAATGTACACTTCGGTACAAAATGGAGCATTTAACAAAGTTCCAGTTTTGATGGGCTTCAATTCAGAAGAATATATAGCGAAGGCTAAAGGTTACAAATACTTTCTATACTATAATTAAACGATGTTTTCAATAGTGATATATTTATTCTAATATAAGGTTTGTTCCAATAAAAATCAGAAACTGTTTGCAACGATCAGAAAATAACTGTTCATAGCATAAAAGGATAGACAGACACTATAGTCAACAATAAATAATTCATGTAAACTTAACGATGTTTATATCAAATCATTATTTTGTGGTAGATATGGATACGTTGAAAAAGCTGGCTCAAAGAATTGATGATGATCCTAGTTTATTAGTGGATGAAGATCTGTATATCACTGATTATGATGTTAGACTAGAAGTAGGAAAAAAAATTAAAAATATTTATGTGGGAGATCAGCTATTAGCAGATAACCTTGGAAAAACAGTTCAGGTAAATATTTAATAAAAAAGCTAGTTTCATGGTATAAAGTATCCACAATATGCAGTTAATTAATACATTTTTTATTGGAAAAAAAGACATAAATACAGACTAAGATAATGAAATTATACTTTTGATTTCAATTGACAATTTTGAATGCATCTCCCGCTCTTCCGGATAAAGAGATGGAAATAATAGAATCGAAACTAGAAATAATGGATAATGTCGCGCAACATTGCAAGCTCCACATTCCCTTCAGTGCCGCTATTCTTGAAATTCCCTGAAATTCTTACTCCCCAGGGAAATGTTGACATTTCTATTCTCATAAAATTTCAATCAATTTCAAGAAGCAGTAATCTTGAAATGAGGGAATAGAAATGAGTGAGGGAAGAAGGAAACAGTGTTGACTAAGTTCTCAAAAATGTACTACCAATCAAAACGTACATAATTTTGACAGTATAAGTAAACTGTGCTGTTTTTGCCATGAATTTTAACCAAATAAGAAGAAGATGTTTTCCACTTCAACCTAACCTTTTTTGCTTCGCGGCATTTTTAGTTGTGTTTTTGGTTTTGAATATGGAGGGTAGATATTTTTGTCGTTTGTCCATTGTGTCCATTAAAAAATGAGTAGTCAAAAAAAAGTAACTAGTGAACAAAAGAATATTATGATAGGATTTCTCAAAGAGAAACCCGAAATTGCACGGGGAGGTTTACTCCCCAATTTACAAAATCTAAAGCCAAAGAGTTATGGGAAGGGTTAAGGGTGTGTAAATGGGGTTTTAAAATTAAAAAGTAATCGTAAAAAATGAACGAATTAACTAATTCATATAAAATTTGGCATGGGGACATTTTTAATTATACACAATATTGAAAACATTATTGGTGACAGTTGAAGAACTGTTAAAAATCATAAAAAGTAACCCAATAAACTAATTGTAATAAAATTTTACATAGCAATACATTTTTAATTATACACAATATTAAACTCATTCGTGTACGTTAAGGGGGGTTTTAAGGAGGTTAAATGTTTAAAAATTTTATAAAAAATCAGTCAATTTACATTATCTAAGCACCTTGAGGGAAAGTACCATGAGTGACAACACACCTATAGGTTCATAATTTGCAGCTGATTTTGTAACCTCTGCAATGGAGCGGTTCACAGAAGCTTGACTTATAACCACAAAATGATTTGTATCAGTAATTTTTTGATGGCTTCCTGAAGCAAAAAATCTCAGCGCAGCCAACACCTAAAATATAACAAAATATACTTTTACTAAGTTACATACTTATAGACACTAGTTTCTGCTTAATAAATTCCAGGATTTTTTGCTCACGCGAAATATAACTGTGGTATACACACATATAATATGCTATGACTATAGTATAGTGTGAGCTTAGGTGATCCTACCAAAAACAAAATAAAAGTTTAGCCATATTTACCTTAGTTTGAATGGTCAAGGATGATGTTCTTGTCGGAGCCTCCATATATGCTGTCACCCTTTCGATAACGTCCTCAACAAGAGATTTGTTAATATAAACATTTGTACAAACTTTCTAGGAGAAAGTTGCAACGGATTTGTCTGTGGAAGAACATCTCTTCCAATATTCATCTCTTCCCGAGCCTCCTCAAAATCATCAATCATGGCATCATGCCAATGCAAGAGTTGGTTGAATTCATCCATATTGCACTAATTTACCGAAAAACACTGAAACAAGTCTACAAAAACCAAGAATAAAATATCCTTATCATTGACAAAACGATAAGTTTTGAGGTTAAATAATAATAATTTCCCTCATTTTTCGATAGAAATTTTGGTAAAAGTCTAGTTTAGTGAACCAACGCGGATCTTGATGACATTTTTTTTTGAATCAATTCGAGGTCGCTAAACACGAAAATGAAAAAATAAATCGGCGCTCTCTTACCAAAAACGAGTTATGAATTTTTAAAGATGAGGTCAGATCAACACTGCACTGGTTTTATTGTTTATTGTCATATTATAACTGCTTTAAAATGATGCATTATAACTTCTACACAATATTAAATACACTATAATTGCTTTTTAAGATATTCCTCTCACACACACATTTAAAAAACAGTGATATTGATATTCATTTCTTGTAAATTCTTTTTTTAATTCCACAATTATTATATATTTTGACATTTTCATGTAACATGACTGACATATCAGTTTTGGTCTGTTTCCTCTTAGTCGTACAACTTGTACCGAATAGCATATTCAGCCATTAGAGATATTTAGCCACTTGAATTAGTTGCTGAATATTTTTGATTTCATGATTGTGACATAAAAGATGGAAAAATTGAATGAACATACTGTGAAAAAGGCGCGCCGGATCGACGTTTCGCAATTCGCGCGCGATAATTGCGAAACGTCGAACCGGCGCGCTCGCTTCGCTCGCGATAAACAATCTACTTCATTATTTCAAACGGAAATCCAATCTAATAAATGTATCATGCTGATAAGAAGCGATTTCACTTTGATCTGTGTTAGTTGGTCGGGAAGCGATATTAGTAGAATTTTCAAATTTTCTAAAAAGGGGAAACAGCTTCTGATAACCAAAGTCTTATAATATTAGCAGTATGTTCAAAATTTGATTTGGAATTACACCTGCAGTAACTATTTTAGTTGTCAGCAGTGTTTATAGAAGCCGAACAACTGAGGAGGTAATTTTTTTAAAGAATTAATTGATGTGTGCAGTTCAGAGAAAAAAAACTGTTCAGCATTCTCAATGATCAAATTGAATGGTTCATTATCCTTCAAATAAATGATAAATATCAACCAAACTTATCTCAAAACTGACCATCTTTCTAAAATCATCATCTCTCAAAATTTGAAAAAAAAAATGTTTCAGCTGTAATACGGCGCCAGCTATCGGAAAAATAGGTGTATGTTCATGATGTTCATCTTGTTTATATCTTCTATGTCACGATATGGTCACGATCATGAAATCGAAAATATTCAACAGCTAATTCAAGTGGCTAAATATATATAAGTTGTACGACTAAGAGGAAACAGACCAAAACTTATATGTCAGTCATGTTACATGAAAATGTCAAAATATATAATTGTGGAATTAAAAAAAGAATTTACAAGAAATGAATATCAATATCAGTGTTTTTTAAATGTGTGTGTGAGAGGAATATCTTGAAAAGCAATTATAGTGTATTTAATATTGTGTAGAAGTTATAATAATGCATCATTTTAAAGCAGTTATAATATGACAATAAAACCAGTGCAGTGCTTATCTGAACTCATCTTCAAAAATTCATAACTCGTTTTTGGTAAGAGAGCGCCGATTTCTTTTTTCATTTTCGTGTTCAGCGACCTCGAATTGATTTAAAAAAAATATTTCATCAAAATCCGCGTTGGTTCACAAAACTGCCACCATATTCTGTTCGTAATTATTATAAGGGTTCTTTTACTTAAACATCTCAATAAGTTTTCAAAACTTTTATTATGTAACGTATACAACGAGCGAGATGAGAGCGATCTGACTGTCAGCTGGACAGTTGCCAGGCTGTGTGGTAATGCAATCAGCTGACAGTACATTACCCACCCTGAAGAAACATCCACACAAAATGGTGAATCTATGTGCATCAATTGTGAACTAAGGGATGGAAAACCTTCTCACAAACTCTGCTTCTGCGAGAACTTACAAGTACTTAGACGAAAGCACTTTAAAGAGGAAATAATATAACCATTAGAACAACTCAAAATCCCTCCAGTCA
This sequence comes from Lochmaea crataegi, assembly GCA_947563755.1. NCBI lineage: Eukaryota > Metazoa > Arthropoda > Insecta > Coleoptera > Chrysomelidae > Lochmaea > Lochmaea crataegi. The sequence goes on along the minus strand of OX387423.1, from coordinate 81,776,133 downwards.
AACTAATGGCATGTATAGAAGACACGAAGCTGGAATAGATGTAGAAAATATGGGAAAAAAATGTACAAAGATTTAGTTCAAGTGTCTGGGATGGTGAGCACAACCCAAACGAATGAATTAAATGATATTTTTGTCACTATCACACATCCGCTGAAAAATAATTTGATTTTTGTTGCTTTTCAAGCTTTAGGTTACTGAAAGGAGTATTCATCTTGTATAAGTATTCAATTTTTGTATGCATATTGTATGTCTCAGCTTTGGGAGCTTACATTCAATTCTAATGATATATTTTATAGTATTACAGTGACAACACATTCATCAGAGCGATAATCAAATTTGCTGAATTAGTTTCCGACCACGTTGAATTGTACTTTTATGAATTTACATACCATGGGGAACTGGGAGGTAACGACATTTATGTACCAGGTAAGCTCATTATATAATATATTTTAAAATATTACTACTATCCTCTTTCATATTCCATCTATATATCGGTCTTACTTTTGTTGTTTCGAACCTCTTTTCACATCCTGTCCACAGCCTAATAAGCTCATGACTGTTTATCAAGCAGAGTATTTTTCTAATCAATGTCGTAGGTATTGGTAGAGTGGGGCATGGAGAAGATCAGAGATATTTTTGGGCAAACTACGATCACTATGACAACTTTCCAGAGTCAGATATAAAAGTTCTTCAGAGATATGTTAAATTAATTTCTAATTTTGTGAAATATGTGTAAGTTCCTTCAAATATTTAATGATAAATTTAGGTTCTTGAGTATGATTAATATTAAAATTTTTGCAGGAATCCTACACCGGAAAGTGAAGAGCTTTTCGGGAACGTTATGTGGCCAAAGGCAACAAGTCAATATTTTAATTACTTGGACATTGGAGAGAATTTAAGTATCATGCAGAATCCACGAAATTTCTCATACAAACCATGGGTGGATATATTCGAACAATATGCTAAAAAGCCATTTGTATCTTTCTAGAATTAATAAAATATTAATTTCTCTGTACCTACTAGTTTTTTTTCGCGGAACAAAAAAGATAAAAGTCAATTAATGAATTCTAACACTTGAATCCAAAATATTTGATATTATCTTATCAGTTTTTAAGTACTAGATAAACTATTCAAATTTTTTTCATAAGTATATCATAATAGAATTACTAATTATTATAACTTATTGTTTAATCTTGAAATCACTATGTTGAACATTGAAGTTTTGTTGCTATTTTTAATTGGATCGGTATGTATTTGAATAAATATTTTGAACCAATCATTTCTATTACCACCCCACCAGCAAAGTTATTTTAAAATTTCATTGCTCTGCAACTGTTCTGCTTTATTGGCGTTTTATTGTTACTTCCAAAATCCTGATTGGTGATATTTGATTTGTATCGAATTCTATTCTGTTGTAGGCAGCTGAAGTGTTTGATGAATTTATTATCAAAACGATTATATAATAGAGTTATAAATAAAATTATACTAAAATTGTTTCCATGAACAGCTTATCTATGACATTGAAATTTTTTATAGTGTATTTTTTGTACCTTTCGGTGATATTTTAAGCTCTCCTATAAGAATATTTTAAAAATGTTTTATAGTGGCTTCAGAAAATAGTTATTTATGTGTAACAAGTGTGTAAAGTAGCCTTTTTTCGACGAATGTGAATATTCGCCTGCGGCTCATGCGACAATCACATGGGTTGAAAAAAGGCCTTTATACACGAATTGCGTACAATATTTTTTCTACTACCGAAAATTTTATCAAAATAAAGAAGATTAATAGTAATTTTCTTTACGCACTAGTGCGTAAAGTAAGTATAATTTTTCTTAAGAATGAACTATAACGCTTTTATTGATTACTAATAAAATATATAATATATTGATTAATATTTTGAACATTTCAATCAAAATTAGAACAAATTAACAAAACAACAGAATTGTCCAATAAGTTCGATGGAAGAGAATTAAAAAAATATGATGTGTAGATAAGAAGTTTGGTGACGCTTCATTCCGTTCTCACTTGACCACTTAAATCAGGTGCCTGGAAGATAATAATATTCACGAGGATATAGTTATAGTTTTATAGTAATATTGGGATTAAATTATTTGAATATTCTTTTATAATAGTTTTCAGTACATGTGTCAAAGTTATAGTATCTTATTTTTGTATTAGTTCAAGGTTAATTATTACTTCATTTTTTGCAATGTAATCTATTTAAATTTTGTTATACAAAGCGTGTCTGATTTGAATCTATCTAGGCTTATCTGAACTGTTGTGAGTACCTCTTAAATTAGGTTGTATTTGAGTCAATTTAATAGCTTAATATTTTTTTGGTATCTTGATATTTTAAAAACAAGGAGATTATTTTTCAATAATACAATAATATTGTAAAAGGTTGTTTGTTCAGCCGCATAAATGAGCTGAGCTATCTATTTCAAGCTATGAAAATACTCGAAGGACCAGATTGTGTCAATTTATCCCAAAAAAAAAATAAAATTGAATTAAACGTTGTGATTTTCAGATATTCTGCGACGATGATCTATTAATTACTTTACCGGACGGGAAAATTCGAGGAATTCCTCTAACCCCTCCTGTAACTGTTAATCTTACATACTATGCTTATTTGGGAATCCCTTTCGCTGCACCACCAGTGGGTAATTTACGATTTCAGGTAACTGGATTATGGGGCTGCTTTGAATCAATAAAAATCTCAAAATATATGCCATTGAAAACCTATTCTTGTTTAGCCCCCACAACCACCTGCAAAATGGGAGGGAATTTTTGATGCCAATAATAATACCATCTCATGTCATCAAGTAGACAAAGACGAGCAGCATCAAACAGAAGATTGTCTCTATTTAAGTGTTTATACTCCACTGGTGAGTTAATTGAATGCTCAATGTATCTAATTTGAAAATACCTTTTTTGGCTAGAAACCTGAGGAAATGAAAAAATTGCCTGTTGTGGTTTCTATTTATGGAGGAACATTTTTACATGGTCATGCTTCCTATGATAATAAGAAACCTGCATTTCTTATGAGCTATGATGTGATCGTCGTAACATTCAACTACCGGGTTGGACCATTTGGTAAGATAAACATACCTTTTCACTCAACAACATCAAGAGATACTGGAACCTAATAACTGGACATGCTCTAAATTATATTTCGATGCATTATTTGAAGCAATCTTGATTAGAATTCTTTTTATTCACTGTTTAATATTTAAGGATTTTTGTCAACTGGCGATACAGTGATTCCTGGAAACATGGGCTTAAAAGACCAACAGTTAGCTCTTAAGTGGGTACAACAAAATATACAATATTTTGGTGGAGACCCACAAAAAGTTACCATTTTGGGCCAAAGTGCTGGGTCGGCGTCAGTTACTTACCATCTACTCAGTCCAGGATCTGCAGGTGACTACCCAAACAATTAATTAAAACTTTTATGACGCGGTTGAGTTTTAAAATATTTTAGGACTATATAGAGCTGCTGTTGGTATGAGTGGTTCAGTTTTCTGCGATTGGGCGTATCAAAGAAATGCCGTTGAGACAGCTTATGGAATTGCTGCAGAGGTTGATCCAACTTTCGAAAGAACCAGATCCTCTGAAGATCTTCTAGATTTTCTACAGAAAGTGGATGTATCTTTGATAACCAACACAAAGGATAAATATAAAGTTAGTACACCAATCACATTACAAAAATTTCTAGTATCTCTAATATTTTGATACTTATTCAATTAAAATTTTTTGGTGAATATCATCACAAACATCAAAAAAATCATTTTTCTAGCTGATCAACTCACTTTCAGGTTTTTTCTCCAGTTATAGAAGTTCCTCATGATGGTGCTTTTATCTCTGATGTAATGTACACTACAGTACAGAACGGCTCATTTAACAGAGTTCCAGTTTTGATGGGTTTTAACTCAGAGGAAGGTATTGGAATGGCTAAAGGTAAAGTGATTTTTTCTATACTCGTGACTGGAAGTTGCTCCTCGTAGATGGAGGTTGTCCCTCATGGCTGGAAGATGTCCGAGCCAGTAGAAAATATAATCAACCGGTTGAAATATTTTCACAACCGATAGAAAATATTCTCCACCGGGGGAAGACATCACAGAGGAGACTAGAATATGTTCCTTAAAGTCGTCCACCGGCTGCACCCTGCCAGAAGTTTGTCTTTACTAGCAGAGTGCAGTTATAATAATTTACAAACAGAATAAAATAAATACAAACTTAGCAATTATAAACAATTATAAAAACAATTATAAAAACAATTATAAAAACAATTATAAAAACAATTATAAAAACAATTATAAAAACAATTATAAAAACAATTATAAAAACAATTATAAAAACAATTATAAAAACAATTATAAAAACAATTATAAAAACAATTATAAAAACAAATATAAAAACAATTATAAAAATCTTTTTACAGAAATTACAGCATGAAAATATTTTTTCATATAAAATTTTGAATCCAAAATCACCACTACTTTACCAGCCCCTACAACACCCAAGCTTGAGCTTCTAAATTTAAAAACCAGTTAAGAAAAAAACATGCAAATACTTTACAAAATAATACAAGGCAAAAAAGAAATTTTGATTCATTAATAAAGCTGAAAAAAAAATATGGTAGGTTCAAACTGAAAAAGTCAAATAAATATTAATTAATCTGGAACAGAAAATCAAATAAAATTAAAAAATTCAATAAAAATTAGATAGAACCTACAGAAACCTGTAACAATTGGGCGACAATTTAAAAAAAAATTTAAAAAAAAATCGATAGAACGTATACAACCTGTAACAGTTGGGCAACAATTTCTGCAACAGAAAATCAAACAAAATTAAGAAATTCAACAGAAATTCGATAGAACCTACAAAAACCTGTAACAATTGGGCGACAATTTCTGCAACAGAAAATAAAAAAAAATTAAAAAAAAATTAAAAAATTAAAAAAAATTCAATAGAACCTACAAAAGCCTGTAACAATTGAGCAACAATTTCTGCAACAGAAAATCAAACAAAATTAAAAAATTCAACAAAAATTCGATAGAGCCTGTAAAAATATTGTAAAAAACTTACAAGTAGCCATTTTGCATACAACAATTTTGGCATTCACCATATTTTGGAAGCCCCACTAGGCAACAATTTCTGGAACAGAAAATCAAACAAAATTGAAAAATTCAACAAATATTCGATAGAATATACAAAAACCTGTAACAACTAGGCAACAATTTCTGGAACAGAAAATCAAACAAAATTAAACAATTCAACAAAAATTCGATAGAGCCTGTAAAAATAGTGTAAAAAACTTACAAGTAGCCATTTTGCATATATCAATTTTGGCATTCACGATATTTTGGAAGCCCTACTAGGCAACAATTTCTGGAACAGAAAATCAAACAAAATTAAAAAATTCAACAAAAATTCGATAGAGCCTGTAAAAATAGTGTAAAAAACTTACAAGTAGCCATTTGGCATACAACAATTTTGGTATTCACCATATTTTTAAGCCCCACTAGGCAACAATTTCTGGAACAGAAAATCAAACAAAATTGAAAAATTCAACAAAAATTCGATAGAGCCTGTAAAAATAGTGTAAAAAACTTACAAGTAGCCATTTTGCATACAACAATTTTGGCATTCACCATATTTTGGAAGCCCTACTAGGCAACAATTTCTGGAACAGAAAATCAAACAAAATTAAAAAATTCAACAAATATTCGATAGAATATACAAAAACCTGTAACAGCTAGGCAACAATTTCTGGAACAGAAAATCAAACAAAATTAAAAAATTCAACAAAAATTCGTTAGAGCCTGAAAAAATAGTGTAAAAAACTTACAAGTAGCCATTTTGCTTATATAAATTTTGGCATTTACGATATTTTGGAAGCCCTACTAGGCAACAATTTCTGGAACAGAAAATCAAACTAAATTAAAAAATTCAACAAATATTCGATAGAATATACAAAAACCTGTAATAACTAGGCAACATTTCTGGAACAGAAAATCAAACAAAATTAAAAAATTCAACAAAAATTCGTTAGAGCCTGAAAAAATAGTGTAAAAAACTTACAAGTAGCCATTTTGCTTATATAAATTTTGGCATTTACGATATTTTGGAAGCCCTACTAGGCAACAATTTCTGGAACAGAAAATCAAACTAAATTAAAAAATTCAACAAAAATTTTATTGAACCTATAAAATCTGTAATAATAGTGTTAGTAAAGAACTTTCAAGTCGCCATTTTGCAATAACAGGAACAGGAACAACATAGCATACCTATGTATTTTGAAAAAAAAGTACCTACTTGTTAACGAAAGACTGAATAATATTTAGAAAATATATGGAATGACTAAGCTTACCTATGTCTTTTGAAAAGTACCAACTTATTAACGAAATGCATAATATTTAGAAAATATTAGGAATGACATAGCTTACCTATGTCTTTTGAAGAGTAGCAACTTATTAACGGAAGGCATAGTATTTAGAAAATGTTCGGATTGACATAGCTTACCTATGTATTTTGAAAAGTACCAACTTATTAACGAAAGGAATAGTATTTAGAAAATTTTCGGATTGACATAGCTTACCTATGTCTTTTGAAAAGTACCAACTTATTAACGAAAGGAATAGTATTTAGAAAATTTTTGGATTGGCATAGCTTACCTATGTCTTTTGCAAAAAGTACCTCTTGTAAGAGAAAGGCTGGAAAGTATTTGGGAATTATGAGGAATGACATAGCTTACCTATGTCTCTTGAAAAGTACCAACTTATTAACGAAAGGCATAGTATTTAGAAAATGTTCGGATTGACATAGCTTACCTATGTACTTTGAAAAGTACCAACTTATTAACGAAAGGAATAGTATTTCGAAAATTTTCGGATTGACATAGCTTACCTATGTCTTTTGAAAAGTACCTCTTGTAAGAGAAAGGCTGGAAAGTATTTGGGAATTATGAGGAATGACATAGCTTACCTATGTCTTTTGAAAAGTACCAACTTATTAACGAAAGGCATAGTATTTAGAAAATGTTCGGATTGACATAGCTTACCTATGTCTTTTGAAAAGTACCAACTTATTAACGAAATGCATAATATTTAGAAAATATGAGGAATGACATAGCTTACCTATGTCTTTTGAAAAGTACCAACTTATTAACGGAAGGCATAGTATTTAGAAAATGTTCGGATTGACATAGCTTACCTATGTCTTTTGAAAAGTACCAACTTATTAACGAAAGGAATAGTATTTAGAAAATTTTTGGATTGGCATAGCTTACCTATGTCTTTTGCAAAAAGTACCTCTTGTAAGAGAAAGGCTGGAAAGTATTTGGGAATTATGAGGAATGACATAGCTTACCTATGTCTTTTGAAAAGTACCAACTTATTAACGAAAGGCATAGTATTTAGAAAATGTTCGGATTGACATAGCTTACCTATGTCTTTTGAAAAGTACCAACTTATTAACGAAATGCATAATATTTAGAAATTATGAGGAATGACATAGCTTACCTATGTCTTTTGAAAAGTACCAACTTATTAACGGAAGGCATAGTATTTAGAAAATGTTCGGATTGACATAGCTTACCTATGTCTTTTGAAAAGTACCAACTTATTAACGAAAGGCATAGTATTTAGGAAATATGAGGAATGACATAGCTTACCTATGTCTTTTGAAAAGTACCAACTTATTAACGGAAGGCATAGTATTTAGAAAATGTTCGGATTGACATAGCTTACCTATGTCTTTTGAAAAGTACCAACTTATTAACGAAAGGAATAGTATTTAGAAAATTTTTGGATTGGCATAGCTTACCTATGTCTTTTGCAAAAAGTACCTCTTGTAAGAGAAAGGCTGGAAAGTATTTGGGAATTATGAGGAATGACATAGCTTACCTATGTCTTTTGAAAAGTACCAACTTATTAACGAAAGGCATAGTATTTAGAAAATGTTCGGATTGACATAGCTTACCTATGTCTTTTGAAAAGTACCAACTTATTAACGAAATGCATAATATTTAGAAATTATGAGGAATGACATAGCTTACCTATGTCTTTTGAAAAGTACCAACTTATTAACGGAAGGCATAGTATTTAGAAAATGTTCGGATTGACATAGCTTACCTATGTCTTTTGAAAAGTACCAACTTATTAACGAAAGGCATAGTATTTAGAAAATGTTCGGATTGACATAGCTTACCTATGTCTTTTGAAAAGTACCAACTTATTAACGAAATGCATAATATTTAGAAAATATGAGGAATGACATAGCTTACCTATGTCTTTTGAAAAGTACCAACTTATTAACGGAAAGCATAGTATTTAGAAAATGTTCGGATTGACAAAGCTTACCTATGTCTTTTGAAAAGTACCAACTTATTAACGAAAGGAATAGTATTTAGAAAATTTTTGGATTGGCATAGCTTACCTATGTCTTTTGCAAAAAGTACCTCTTGTAAGAGAAAGGCTGGAAAGTATTTGGGAATTATGAGGAATGACATAGCTTACCTATGTCTTTTGAAAAGTACCAACTTATTAACGAAAGGCATAGTATTTAGAAAATGTTCGGATTGACATAGCTTACCTATGTCTTTTGAAAAGTACCAACTTATTAACGAAATGCATAATATTTAGAAAATATGAGGAATGACATAGCTTACCTATGTCTTTTGAAAAGTACCAACTTATTAACGGAAGGCATAGTATTTAGAAAATGTTCGGATTGACATAGCTTACCTATGTCTTTTGAAAAGTACCAACTTATTAACGAAAGGCATAGTATTTAGAAAATGTTCGGATTGACATAGCTTACCTATGTCTTTTGAAAAGTACCAACTTATTAACGAAAGGCATAGTATTTAGAAAATGTTCGGATTGACATAGCTTACCTATGTCTTTTGAAAAGTACCAACTTGTTAACGAAAGGCATAGTATTTAGAAAATATTCGGAATGACATAGCTTACCTATGTCTTTTGAAAATTACCTACTTGTAAGCAGGATAATATATAAAAAATATGTTAAATTACATAGCTTACCCGTGTTTTATGATAAAGGTACCTAATTGTAAAAAAAATGCTAGATAATATTGAGAAATTATGGAAACAACCTATTTATTGCTATATATAAAATGTACGAATTACCGAGCGTTCCTAAATAAAAAAATTAGACGTTTTAAATACAGATTTAATTTTTTTACATGAAATGTAAATATTATGTAGGTATTCCTAGACATGTGTTACACATTTTACATATAATTAAATATTATATACATTATACAAATATAGATTATACATACATAGTAGAAATGTAAAACTTGAATGTACTCACTTTGTTGGGGTAGACGTATACTTTACGTAACCTTAAACAAAAAATAGAATGTTTATTAAAATGTTACCGTAAAAGCGATGAATAATTTGCAAAAAACAGTTAAGGGTTTTACAGAAATCCGTCGGAAAGGAATTGAGGAAAAACAGTCAAACATTTTACTCGTAAAAGTACAATTTAAAAAAAAATCAATAGAATGCCGATTAATTACTAAGGACATATTATACAGGGCGATGTTTTAGAATTATTCAGAACTACTTGTGCCTCTTGGACGCCGGTTCTGGAATTTAGCTGAACCAGTTGTATTATTATAGATATAATATGAGCCAACATGCTAATTTTTATTGAAAATTGAAGATTGTACAAAAAATATTTTTTTTATTTTTTTTTAATCTACGGTACTCAACTTTTAATTTTATTTTTTTATAAAAAATTCTGTTATTTGGATACATTCTAAATCTTTCCAAAAACCATATACAGTGTGAAATTTTTCATACAGAGAGCTTAAAGCTGCCTACAATTTTTATGATTAACTTTTTTGGTATATTTCATGATAACAGACCTACTGAGGTTTATCACACTAATCAATAACCCTGTATAAATAAAACGAACTAATTTTTAAAGACTACTTTTACATCAAGGAACGTCAATACGAGATAGCAGTATGTATAGGTTCTCATGACTCATCTCTCATATAAGAACCCTTATTTGTCATAGATAGAAATATTTATCGGCCGGTTTTTTATTTTTTTGAGTATTTTGGTATGAAAAAACAGTAAAAGAATACAAAAATGGATTATAATTAAACAAAATATTCCAATTTCTGATAACTAAATTAATTTTGATGAGTTCATATACAGAAATTTAAAACCAAACCTATTAGAAAATTTATAAAAAATAAATACTTGTCTGTACAATGGCCAAAAAGTATCTATGAAAATTTTAAATCAAATAGACAATCGTAACATTTTTTTTATATTAAAAATCAGTAAATCAGTAAATAAAATGAAAACTTACCCCTCTGGAAGAATGTATCAAGCTCTAATCCTTGGATTCCATATAGGTACAAAATCCACATAGACTCCAGATACCCTGAAATAAAAAATAAAAATAAAATAAATCTCAAACACCACCCATATACAAATAAAGTTTTCATTTATTATTCCCCATAAGCGCTTCAATAAGAGGTAACAGTATGTACAATTTCTCATGACTCACCTCTCATATAAAAACAATTATTTATCATAGGAATATTTACCGGCCGGCTTTTGAGTAACAGTAAAAGAATGAAAAAATGGATTAAAAATGACCAAAATATCAATTCTGGTAATCAAATTAATGTGAGCAAATTTAAAACCTAACCGAAGAAGTACTCTGTACAGAGATCAAAAAGTATCTATCGATTGCATTGTATTTATTTATTGCTACTAAGTTCCAGTAAAAACATTAAAATTACCCCATTAGAAGAATGTGTCAAGCTCTAATCCACGCCTTCCATATAGGTACACAATTCACATAAACTCCACTTCACTACACTTCACGATACACGAACACAAAAAATAAAATAAATTTCGAACACGCACTCCGAACCGTCCAAACCTAAAGTCAACGCGCTACTGAGTAATGGATACCTACAAAATTTACTTTTTAGTTAAATTTAATTATTAGTCACCTGTTGAATAAGTAGAATTTATCGTATCTATGATTAATATACCTATACTGGCCGTCCTATAGGTTAATAAAAAGATACATTATTTCAACCCTTTCACTGTACCTAGTGTAAAGCGTTTGAAAAAAGAATCAAAATTATGTGATATTACCTTAGAGGATGAAGTATAAACATTTAAAAATGTTAGAAAAATATATTTTTTTGAGTCAACTTCAGGAAAGTGGTTGTAGCCATTATGTCTTGATTCCTTGTAAGGTCTTGGTTCGCTGCACATTTTCTTCGAATGTTTCGGAGAATCCATGCTTGTGGAAGGTCTACCTCGTTTAGATGGGTTTTTATGCAGAATGAGATTTTCTGCCACAGCTTGTCGGGATGCAAGAAGATCAATTATATTCTTCTTCTCCATTCCAATAATAATAGCTTGTTTTTTATAATCTAACTAAGAAGTAACCAGTGAGATCTATGGCATGTGCTAACATTCTGATAGTACATTTTTTGTATCTTACGTAAGATCTGTAGATGCTAAGTAGAAAGTCATGTTTATCTACACCACCCATATTAGTATTGTAGAGTTGTATTGCCTCTGGTCTAGGAACCTGTACATATTCCTTTACGACTTTGTCCCATCGTCGGCAGCTGCCTTGCTTGCCAATACCAATAAAATTTGACCCCTCTATAACACCTTTATTGTCATACCACTTCGTAAGCACTATACCATCTTTACTAACAGCAACATGTGAAGTGCTTCGATCTCTCTTTTTCATCTCTTTGTCACTTGGAAGTGGCGGTTTAGCAAAACGATCTATTCTGATTGTTCCTGCAGCAAAAATTCTCTTGGTCCAGAGAAATTGAAACAGCTGATATGTACTGAAAAAATTGTCAAAAAATAATCCATGGTTTGGTTCAGTTAACCTTTCTGAAAGCTGCATCACAGTGGCAGCTGCGGTACCACAAAATAAGTACTTTGGCTTCATTTTAGTTGTTGCCCCTTGGTATATAATAAAGTCATATATGAGCCCACTTTGCCCTGCCAACAAGTATATCTTGATTCCCCATTTCTTAGGTTTATTCTTGATATATCATTTGACGTTTATGGTACCTTTAAAAAGGACTATTTGCTCGTGAACACAAAGATTTTGTTCCAATGGGAGTTCATGATACCTCTTCCTTAGACAGTCATATAAACAGCGGACTTTCCATAGTCGGTCGGTATTATTATCTTCTCGACCGGTGTCGAAATGAATTGTTTGTCTCAATTTGTAGAAACTCCATAGAGCCATATTTTCATAGACTATCCGAATGCCAGTTGAATAATTCCAATACATATCAACTCGAGGGAACTATACAGCATATAAATTAGTCATCATTTTTCCAAAAATGTGTTCTGGAATGTATTTGTAAAAAAAATCTATAGGTGACGGCAAGTCAAACACTTGTGAAATCGGTTGTTGGTAGTCGCATATTGTAAATCAATATCATTCAGCCAAACAATATTTTCCTTCTCAGTCAAACCATTTTCATCAAAAAATGATTTAATCTCCCTTTTTTTCTCCTGTGTATTCTTTTTATTTTTATTTACCTCTTGATTTTCCATATCATGATCATTTGGCTTATGATTGAACTCATTATGGTTTCCTTCATTTTCATTTTGTCTATCAAATCTCAATTCATACTCTAGTCCTATCTCTTCATTTAATTCTTCTAGAATCTCTACCAAATCAACTGATCTTTCATTCCTCACGTCTAAATTATCCCATCCGAAATCCTTTTCTTCGTCCGATAAGGCTGGTATATCAGAATCGTAATCATTTTCTAAGTACTTCAGCATTTCTTCATGAGTAAAGGTCTTTTTGTTACGTCTAGACATTTTCTGAAAAAAAAATATGGCCATTTTCAAACGAACAAGATATAGAACATCAATAGTAGAAAAATATGAAAAATCTAGCTGAGCGCGTAATTGGTCAACCAACTGCATTTGTCCCTAGTGGGGGACAAACATTTCAAACTTACGATAAACTTTTAAAAATATAAAAAAGCAATGTAGACTTATATATATATATATATGCTCTACAGGCCTTGTAGACCCAGGGCAGTTATTTTTCTCCACTCCTCTCTATTCTTAGCTTTCTGTTTCCAGTTTCGTATTTTCAGTTTATTTATATCAGACATCACACTTTCAAACCATCTTTTTCTATGCCGCCCTCTTCTTCTTTTTCCAATAAGAGTCCTGTAAAGAGCCATTTTGTCATTCTTTCTTTGTTTAATCTTTCTACGTGTCCCAACCACCTTAACCTGTATGTTTTTATTCTTTAGTCTTGTTTATAGACCTTTTAAGTATTATAATTAAAGAGAAAAAGTAAAAGGGAGCAAAAAACAAGCAGTATGATATACATGTATCGATAGAAATATATAGTCGCCAATTTCCTTAAAGTTAAAAATATTTTATGGTTACATCAATATCACTTAAATAAATAAAAAAATATTAGGAAAATTATATATAATTTTCATAATAATTAACCATTATTTTGAGGTAGATATGGATGCGTGGAAAAAGCATGTTGAGGCTTATGATAATGATCCTCGGACATTAGTCGATGATGATATGTATATTACTGATGATGACGTTAAATTAGAAGTAGGGAGAAAAATCAGAAGTATATATATGGGAGATCAACCGTTTGGAGATAACGTCGGAAAAGCTATACAGGTGAATATTCTTAGTGGAATTTCAAGGTAGTATTCAGCCAATTACAGGGTTTCTCATTGGTTTGGCAAGTTATTTGCCATATTTTTTAAATGTATGTGATCTAGACTGTAAAAGTTTTACCATGGAATATCTGTAGAGACAGTTGGCTGGTTTTTTCTGATGATAAATATTTTAATTTACAGTATTACAGTGACAATAGATTTATTCGTCCCATTCTAAAATTTGCGGAACTACTTTCTGATCATGTTGATTTATACGTATATGAATTTTCATATCACGGAGAACTGGGAGAGAACAAAGTTAATATTCCAGGTGAGTCCGACCATATCGATCAGCTCCTCATAATAATAATTAAAATATTTCTCTTCTAGCGTAGAATGATGACTATATTATATTTCCGTTATTGTATTTATTTTGCAGGAATTGGTAGAGTGGGACATGCAGAGGATCAAAGATACTTTTGGGCTTACCATGATAACTATGACAATTTTGCCGAGTCAGATGTAAAAGTTCTTCAGAGATATGTTAAATTAGTAGCCAATTTTATAAAGTTTCTGTAAGTATTTTCAGATACCGTAACCTTGAACCTTTAACAGGTTCTTCTTGCCTGTTGATCTAAATATGTTCCATGTTCATGTTGTTTTTAGAGATCGATTTTATTACTTTGAATGTCTTAATACATTCAAATTACAGATATAATATATTCACGAATATGTATACAGAAAACTTGATAGAATTATGCTTTTGAAAATTATTTATTCGGGAGGTGCTCTAAAAAAGTGTCCTGTTTTTATTTGTAGGAACCCCACGCCCGAAAATGATGAGCTTTTTGGGAACATTATTTGGCCAATCGTACCAAGTAACTATTTCACTTATTTGGAAATAGGAGAAGACTTAGGGTTGAAACTTAATCCTAGAAATTTCTCATACGGACCGTGGGTAGAAATATTCGAGCAATATGTTAAGAAACCATTTATATCCTTCTGAAAATTAAAGTAATATCTGAAGTATGTAATTTTATTTCATTTCTAACCGAACCCTACCTAGTGTTTCATATGTGTAATCAAAAATGATCGTGAAGATCAACCATTAATTTTCACCTGATAAATCTTATTAAAGTTACTTATCCTATTGAAAACCATTTACTAGTCAGTAGAACACCTAATTTTCCACTATTAACCAGCGCACTATGCTTTTCAACAAAACACTACAAAGCTCACGTAGTTTGATTCATTCTTCGGACAAGGTGTAAGTTAGAAAAGGTTCTGCTGCTTATCTTTCTAGATGCTCTGCGGCAAATGTCCTGACACCGATGACCTGGTGAAAGTGTCCCTGAAGGTAAAAGTTATTGTTATGGTGGAAGTGTAGGTAGTGAAAATTTTCGAAAAAACTCACTTTTTACCTAAAAAAATTGTACAGGACAAAATACTATGAATAAAGAGCTGAAATTTTAGGAGAGTACTCTAAAAAGACCATTCTACCAGGAAAATATGATAATTGGAAGGGTTTTCATTTTATGAACTGTCAAATTGAAGGGTAGTAAAAAATTTCGAAAACACACAATTTCAACCTAAAAAAAATGTACAGACCTTAATACTGTGAATATTGAGCTGAAATTTCAGGAGAGTACTTTTGAAAGACTATTCTACCTGGAAAAAATTCAACAGTACAATAATCGGAAGGATTTCCATTTTATGAACTGTCAAAGTGAAGGGTAGTAAAAATTTTCGAAAAACCACAATTTCAACCAATAAAAATTGTACAGGCCTCAATACTGTGAAAAGTGAGCTGAAATTTTAGGAGAGTACTTTTAAAAGACATTTCTACCTGGAAAAAATTCAACAGTATGATAATTGAAACGGTTTTCATTTGATGAACTGTCAAAGTGAAGGGTAGTAAAAAATTTCGAAAAAACACAATTTCAACCTAAAAAAATTCTACAGGCCACAATACTGTGAATATTGTGCTGACATTTTAGGAGAGTATTTCTAAAAGACCTTTCTATCAGGAAAAAATTCAACAGTATGATAATTGAAAGGGTTTTCATTTTATGAACTGTCAAAGTGGAGGGTAGTAAAAAATTTCGAAAACACACAATTTCTACCTAAATAAAATGGTACAGACCTTAATACTGTGAATATTGAGCTGAAATTTCAGGAGAGTACATTTGAAAGACTATTCTACCTGGAAAAAATTCAACAGTACAATAATCGGAAGGATTTCAATTTTATGAACTGTCAAAGTGAAGGGTAGTGAAAATTTTCGAAAAAACACAATTTCCACCAATAAAAATTGTACAGGCCTCAATACTGTGAATAGTGAGCTGAAATTTCAGGAGAGTACTTCTAAAAGACCTTTCTACCAGAAAAAAGTTCAACAGTATGATAATTGAAACGGTTTTCATTTTATGAACTGTCAAAGTGAAGGGTAGTAAAAAATTTCGAAAAAACACAATTTCAACCTAAAAAAATGGTACAGGCCACAATACTATGAATATTGGGTTGACATTTCAGGAGAGTACTTTCAAAAGACTTTTCTACCTAGAAAAAATTCAACAGTATGATAATTGAAACGGTTTTCATCTTATGAACTGTCAAAGTGAAGGGTAGTAAAAAATTTCGAAAACACACAATTTCAACCTAAAAAAATTGTACAGACCTTAATACTGTGAATATTGAGCTGAAATTTCAGGAGAGTACTTTTGAAAGACTATTTTACCTGGAAAAAATTCAACGGTACAATAATCGGAAGGATTTCCATTTTATGAACTGTCAAAGTGAAGGGTAGTGAACATTTTCGAAAAAACACAATTTCCACCAATAAAAATTGTACATGCCTCAATACTGTGAATAGTGAGCTGAAATTTTAGGAGAGTATTTTTAAAAGACCTTTCTACCTGGAAAAAATTCAACAGTATGACAATTGAAACGGTTTTCATTTTATGAACTGTCAAAGTGAAGGGTAGTGAAAATTTTCGAAAAAACACACTTTCACCCTAAATAAATTGTAAAGAACACAATACTGTGAATATTGAGCTGATATTTTAGGGGGGGGAGTACTTTTAAATGACATTTCTACAAGGAAAAAATTCAACAGTATCATAATCTAAAAAGTTTTCATTTTATGAATTGTGAAGGGTACCTACCAGGAGGTAGAAAATGTTGTATTCTGGTGGAAGTGTCCCAGAAGGAAAAGCGAAGTCCCTAAGTGTCCAGGAAGAAATAAAACAATTTTCCAAAAAACATTTCTTTAAATTACCTCCAAATCAAAACGCGTGTATTGATGCCTGATGCCAAAAGATTAAATTATGAATTTGAACGTTACTAGCATACTTTCATACGGTTAAGTTCAGAGTTCAGATCACTAGTACCACCCTCTAGATAATCCTCATAGTCCTCATTAGATAATTAGCTAGTTCCATATATGCGTATTTTTCTCCAGGGGTCATTTTTAAGGACAACCAAACAACAGAGGAGTGTAATAATCATTAGATGGTGAAGATAAAGGAGAAGTAATTGATTAAATAAATATCACATTTCATATAATAGATGCCACACTTTAGATAATGATAATCATAATGGTCATAATAATTTTACGAATCAACATAATTTTTTCGAGAGAAGTGATCTTATCAGTATTATAGCGCTATTGATTTAGTATATCATTATAACAAAATTGCTTAGAGTTGAATATATGGTTTGTTTCAAAAATAAGATACAAAATGTTCAATATTTTATTATTTTCACTATTAACTGTAGTTCAGGTATGTATTCCATTTATTCCATTATTTTCCACCATTATCTGTTTACTTGTCGTTTCGTTTTTGCCCAAGTTATTTATTACTATTACCCGATTTCACCCACCATTTTCGAAAGTTAGGTAATACCTAAATTGGATTTAGTGATTCCTAAGTGCAATTTACGCTTCACCAAGCGCTAAATATTACCTAACACTGGTAATATTAGGTATTTCCTAATACTCTTATGTATTACTTAGGCGTGCGGTGAAGATAAATATTTTTTCCCCTCTACAATCTACGCCATTGACCAATATTCATTTCAGCATGTTTTTTAAAGTGAAACTTTTTATACATCGCCTCAAAATTTGTAGTCCATCTATCGCATGTCGCGTTACAGCCAGAATCGGAGTGGGGGTAAAGAGGAAGGCGCAAAGCCAGCATGGCGGCGCCCACGGCTCGCATCAGCTGACCGTGTAGTATTTATATTCTCACTCATTCGTGCAAGTGATCCGCGCCATTTGTGCATTTTAACACGTTTTTATTAACTCGCTTTCTTGTATGTCCTAACCGTACACTAACTAACGACAAGTAAATTCACTTGCGTCGGAACGTTTAAAATTTTTGGTACATCGTTTCTTTGGCGCCGTACTCCCCGTTATCGCCGCGCTACCCCTGTACTCAACACTTTTTCGATTTAAATTCACCAACAGAGGGATTCTATTTCACGATATGTTTTTATCGAGTCGTTCGATGTCAAATACGATCTTCAATTCCATCGTATCGGATCATCCCATTCTATTTTACGATCGAATTGGAATCGGGTGTTCTCGCATTTGGACAGCAATTTTGATACGAGTCTTTCAAAGTGAAGTTAGTCGAAAATGTTTTTTGACATAGTCGACAGAAATCATTTGATATTTGGCAGATTAAAAAAAACTCTATTGTCACTGGGAAATTTTTCTCCAATTTATGGGTTGAACTAGCCCTCAAACTGAACTAATTGATCTGCACTATAAGGGCTATAGTTGATTTGGAAAATATAGATTATTGATAGTAATAATATCAACATTTTTAAGATGACTACTCTGAACTTACCTCTTATTTAATCTATAAAGTTCTATGAATCGCAAGTTAGGTATTTCAAAGGGATCACTATTTCTGAGTTTTTATCGTTGTCCACAAAGGAGTAAATTATTTTGGGCTTGTTCCGCCATTAAAAGACCCTCCCTCACAATAGGCAAGATTGTACCCAGAATAATAGTTTATTGCATAAAAAATGACTTCTCTAGGTGTTATTTGCAAAAATCGATAGAAAACACATAAAACGTTTTAATTTTTTCTAGAAATTGGAATGCGCAGGTCAGAATATGTCAGGAAATGCCAAATATCATATAAGTAAACGAATACGAGTCGTCTATACCTATCGAATGAATCGACTCTTATTTCTACGACTAGTCTAACATAGAATCGCTGATTGTCAATTTTGGTCGACCATTTCGATCGTATCGTGAAATAGAATCCCGGTGCAGAACTCAGCAGACGATAGGCGGGGTAAGGAAATTTTCGGTAACCGCTGAATCGACGAAGTGAATTTACTTGTCGTTAGTTAGTGTACGGTGGCGGAACTTTGTACATGATTTCATACTTATTTTCCGATGGATTAGACTTGAAATTTCCAACATAATTCAGAATTGGATGACAATAAAAGCAAATATGGAAATAATTGAAAAAAATGGAGAATTATAGATAAAACGTCACTTTTTTTAGGTTTGACATTATAACATACGGTCTATATACAACAATAGTTATTTATGCAACAAGTGCATAAAGTGGTGCTTTTTTTCACGAGTGGAAAAGTTGTCAATTGCATGAGTGAAAAAAAGAAACTTTATGCATATGTTGCATACACTATTTTTTCTACAATCAAGCAAAAACCAAAAAATATTTTATTTAGGTTGCTCTAAATGGACTAAAAATGGCGTTGATTTGAATGTTTATGTTTGTCATGATGACAAAACGCTAAGTAAAATGTCAGATGAGTGCAATCTTCAGAGCCATTAGCGGAAATATTTAAAATTTGCGTTAAAAAAATTACTTTATCTACGACCACCATTTACAAACTCATATAAATTTTATACATACGTCTAAAGCGTGCGAAAAAGGACAATGCTTTTAAAATGGAAGTTTCATTATAACACCCAAAAGAGTGCGAAAAAGTACAATGCTTTTTAAATGGGATAATCATTATAACAGTCCTTTTTATTTGTATATTTATTAAGTTACCTTAGATAATTTTGTGTTTTGTTTTCTGTCAAAGGTTCTGTAATTGTAATAATTTTGTACTGTTATTAAGAAGTGTGAAACGTGAATGGTCAATAATTGTCAGAATCTGTCAAAAATGGTCAAAAATGGTCAAAAATGGTCAAAAATGGTCAAAAATGGTCAAAAATGGTCCAAAATGGTCAAAAATGGTCAAAAATTGTCAAAAATTGTCAAAAATTGTTAAAAATTTGAAAAAAAAAATGGTCAAAATAGTCAATAATTGTCAAATTTTTTGAAAGTTGTCAAAAATTGTCAATAATTATCAGAAACTGTCAAAAATGGTCAATAATAATTGTTAAAATTTTGAAAAATGCTCAATAATTATAAAAAACGGACAAAAATGGTCAATAATTGTTGAAAATTGTCAAATTTTTTGAAAAATTGCCAATAATTGTCAATAATTGTCAGAAACTGTCAAAAATGGTCAATGATTGTTAAAATTTGGAAAAATGGTCAAAAATTGTTAGAATTTTGGAAAAATGGTCAATAATTGTCAGAAACTGTCAAAAATGATCAATAATTGTTAAAATTTTGAAAAATGGTAAAAAATTGTCAAAATTTTGAAAAAATGGTCAATAATTATGAAAAACTGTCAAAAATGGTCAATAATTGTTAAAAATTCGCAAAATTTTTGAAAAATTCTCAAAAATGGTCAATAATTGTCAGAAACTGTCAAAAATGGTCAATAATTGTTAAAAATTCTCAAAATTTTTGGAAAATGGTGAAAATTTTTGAAAAATTGTCAAAAATGGTCAATAATTGTAAGAACCTGTCATAAATGCTCAAAAATTGTAAAAAATGATCAATAATTGTCAAAACTGTTAAAATTGGTCAATAGTTGTCAAAAATGGTCAATAATTGTTAAAATTTGAAAAAATGGTGAAAATTTTTGAGTAATTGTCAAAAATGATCAATAATTGTCAAAACTGTCAAAATTGGTCAATAATTGTCAAAAATGGTCAATAATTGTTAAAATTTGAAAAAATGGTCTGAAATGGACCAAGGTTTTGAAAAATTGTCAAAACTGTAAAAATTGGTCAATAATTGTCAAAAATGATCAATAATTGTCAAAATTGGTAAATAATTGTCAAAAATGATCAATAATTGTTAAAATTTGAAAAAATGGTCTGAAATGGTCAAATTTTTTAAAAAATTGTCAAAAATGATCAATAATTGTCAAAACTGTCAGAATTGGTCAATAATTGTCAAAAATGGTCAAAAATCGTTTAAATTTGAAAAAATGATCAAAAATTGTCAAAAATTCTGAAAAAATGGTCAATACTTGTCAAAATTTTTGAAAAATGGTCAAAAATTGTCAAAATTTTGAAAAAATGGTAAAAAATCATAAAAAACTGTCAAAAATGGTCAATCATTGTTAAAAATTGTCAAAAATGGTCAATAATTGTCAGAACCTGTAAAAAATTGTCAATAATTGTTAAAATTTGGAAAGATGGACAATAATTGTTAAAATTTGGAAAAATGGTCCAATTTTTTGAAAATTTGTCAAAAATGATCAATAATTGTCAAAAATGGTCAATAATTGTTAAAATTTGGAAAAATAGTCAAAAATGGTCAAAATTTTTGAAAAAATGGTAAATAATTGTCGAAAATTGTCAAATTTTTTGAAAAATGGTCAAAATTTTCGAAAATTGGTAAAAAATGGTCATTTAATTGTGCATAAGAAGCACGCTTCTGTCGTAGGTCCGACGACCGCTCACCTTTTTTTCGGATTGGTGTAACACTAAAAAAATTAAAAATTAAACGGAAAATGTTCTTATTGCATATTTCTCGGAAAAGTCAATGGAAATCATCGATTAAAAAAACGTAACTTTTATGAATGATTGTAGAAAAAATATATTATGTATTTGTAGGCATAGGGTTCGAATCCTGGACACGGAGATAATTTTTTTTGTTAAATTGTGACATTTGTATATGAATAACCTCCAATATAGTTCCTATTAATCCGTAAACACCTCATAGTAAATCGATTTAAAAAGTAAAAAATAAATTAAATAAAAAAAATATTGTGTGGTTTTATGAAACCACGATGCAAGTGAAGAAACCACGATGCAACTGAAACTTTTTTCAGATTGTAGGCAATTAACTGAAAATTTTCAGAAAATTATTTTATTTAGGGTATTAAAATCGCGTTTTTAATCTTAACTTCATAATTGGAAAATGGGAATGATAATGGGAAGTCAATAATAGACAAGAGAGGAATCTGCTCCGCTTACTGAATACTTGAGAGAAGTATTTAATCTTGAAATGGAAAATGATAGAAATATTCCAACCACGAGATATGGAGCGGTTTTTTCTAGATACATTGAAATAAAAAGATAGGTAATTGTTTACTTATTTTAGTTACCATAAAATATAAGTTACATTTTTAGACTGTGAGACTCAAGGCTTGTCTACTATTGATTTCCAATTTTCCAATTATTGAGTTAAGATTAAAAACGCGAATTTAATACCCAGTTAATTGCCTACAATCCGAAAAAACTTTCGCCTGCATCGTGGTTTCATAAAACCACAAAATGTTTTTTGATCCTTCGCTACTCTCTACGTAAATAGCATCCTCCTGAAGTGAATACACCCTCTATAAGGATTAGAGATAGATTAGAATAATGTCCAGTCAACATCTCGTATTTTTAGATATTCTGTGATGATGATCTTTTAGTTACCATACCAAACGGAAAAATTCGAGGAATTCCACTCACCCCTCCTGCTACAGTTAATCTTACTTATTACGCCTATTTGAAAATTCCCTTTGCCGCACCACCAGTGGGCGATCTACGATTCCAGGTAAGTATATTAAGAGGCATTAAATGAATTAATTTGTTGTTTTGTTGAGGTGCAAGCGTATTCAATTAAGTTGAAATATGCTTTGCCACTTAATGAGTCTATAGAGCTGATTGGTTTTAAATGAAAATACATTTTTCCAGCCACCACAGCCGGCTGCAAATTGGGAAGGAATTTTAGAAGCTAGAGATAATCTAGTATCTTGCCACCAAGTGGGCTTAGACGAGATGTATCAAACAGAAGATTGTCTCTATTTAAATGTTTACACTCCGCTAGTAAGTTTAAAAGATCTTCTGTTAATATAATATACAAATAAGCATTGTAATGTTTTCATAAACAGATGTCCAAAGATACAAGAAAGTTACCAGTTTTGGTTTCTGTATATGGAGGAACATTTATACATGGTCATGCTTCTTACAACATCAAAGCACCTGCTTTTCTTATAAGCCATGATTTGATCCTCGTAACATTCAATTATAGGATTGGACCATTTGGTAAGACAAACAGATTATCATAAGAGAATTGATAAAAGTATTTACAAAGGTAATTATTTCAACTACTGATGCCCGATTGCACCAGTTTAGCTAAAATGTAAGGCTTAACAAAGTGTAGCTTACTGATAATTCCAATCTTCTTTTCTTAGTAAAGCCACGCTTACGTAAAATACCGTATGTTTTCACTTGAATGGACAAGCTGTGCTAAAAATTTCCTACATATAAGCTTCGGTTACATAACCGTACAGCGAGCTTAATTTCTTAAGCCTGGCTTACTTGTTAAGCCAAGGTGGTGCAATCGGGCATGAGTTATCACATATACGTTTTCATCTATATCTTCGAAAATATATTGGTAAATTGAAGATTAGATCAAATCATTCATTGTTTACAAGATATAATGGTACTTATGGTAATTTGAATACAATAGGGATGATGACAGTCACTAAGAATAACTGAAGTAATGATTTGAAATCATTGTATAGATTTCAAAGATTCTATAGCAATCACTTATTTTTACATTACAGTTGTGATTATATTTATTTTAGTACAAATATAAATACAAAATATGACAATCCGCCATCTTAGCTAAGACACCGATCACAAATGTGTGACGTCAACCTTTTGTGTATAGTTCAAACATTTTTCGTATTTTCTGGTTTTGCATCGTTTAAATGATATTTACTCGTTGTATTATTTATGATTATCACACAAAATAATTCAAATTAGTAATCAAATAAATTTTTAATTTGCAAACTGTGAAATATTTTTGAAGTATTTACAGATGTGTGATGTCATAAAGACGCCATTACTATTCTAACGTTTTGGCGCGAAATTTGAATTGTATTTTAAAAACGTGAATTTCTCCTTGAAAATCTTTATTTTTTCAAAAAACTAATTTTTTTTTGGATAAAGCTTATGCGTGCAAATATCGTGGGGCAGTTTTTCAAAATCAGTCATCATGCCTATTCAATTTATATATTAACGTAAAAAATAATAATGTCAATAATCGAATGCCAAGTGAATACAGTGAATGAAAATAATAATTATCACTTATCAAAAGTATTAACAATTCGTTTTCTAATCCTGGAGCGTGCACTTTACTGATCCCATTTCTAGTAGCCATGATAATATTAGAACACTCTTACAAAAAATAATTCTTCATTCACAATAATTCTTATCAAAGATATAATTTATTGTGAATGAACCTTAAAAAATTCAGAGACAACTTGGAACACTCTGGTGTAAGGTGCGAGTAGGTAGCGCGCGTGCTGTTACAGATCTAGGAACTATAAACTATAGACTAACGTGGCACTTGGAAAATGAGAATATACCCAATCAAAGCGGCTTTCGTAGACGAAGAAGTACTACTGACAACTTAGTAACGAATCTGAAATTCATGAGGCTTTCCTAATGGATCAAAAATTAATAGCCATATTGTTAGACTCAAATGAAGCTTTTGATTCAAGTTGGAGATATCATATCCCGAAGACACTACAAAAATGGAATATTCAGGGCCACTTACTAGAATACATAAATAACTTTTTTCTACAGTCGCGCGTAAAATGACTAATTACTATATTCAAATGAAATCGTAAAGTAGACAAATGGCGAGGATTGTTACTTTACGCTCTAGCGCAAAAAAGGAATCTTTTTCGCTCGCTTATTTAATCAAACCACGCCCTCCGAATTAACTCAATTGGTAAATAATTAACAATTTATCAGATAAAAAATTAAATAAATTTATATGAAAATTGCCAAAAATTTTGAAATATGGTTAAAAATGGTCAATAATTCTCAAAAGTTGTCAAAAACTGTTAAAAATGGACAATTTTTGTCAAAAACTGTCAAAATTGGTCAATAATTGTCAAAAATGGTCGATAATTGTCAAAAACTTTTTAAAAAATTTGAAAAATGGTCGAACATTTTCAAAAATTGTCAAAAATGGTCAATTGTCAAAAATTTTAAAATTTTTTGAAGAATGGTCAAAAATGATCAATAATTGTCAAAAACTTTCAAAAATTGTCAAAAACTGTCAAAAATGGACAATTATTGTCAAAATTGGTCAATAATTGTCAAAAATTGTTAAAATTTTGAAAAATGGTCGCTAATTGTCAAAAACAAAATTTTGATAAATAGTTGATAATTGTCAAAAATTGTTAAAGTTTTTGAAATATGGTCAAAAATGGTCAATAATTGTTAAAAATGGTCAAAAATTTGGAAAAATGGTCCATAATTACCAACAAATGTCAATAATTATCAAATATGGTCAATAATTGTCAATTATTTCTAAAAACTGTCAAAAATGGACAATTATTGTCAAAATTGGACAATAGTTGTCAAAAATTGTTAAAATTTTGAAAAATGGTCGATAATTGTCAAAAACTATCAAAAATGGTCAATAATTTTGAAAAATGGTAAAAAATTGTCAAAAATGTCCAATAATGGTAAAAAACTATCAAAAATGGTCAAAACCTGTCAAAAATGGACCATTATTGTTAAAAATTGCCAAAATTTTGAAAAATAGTTGATAATTGTCAAAAATTGTTAAAGTTTTTGAAAAATCGTCAAAAATTTTGAAATATGGTCCAAAGTGGTCAATAATTGTCAAAAATGAAAAATTTGGAAAAATGGTCCATAATTGTCAAAAATTATCAAAAATGGTCAATAATTTTGAAAAATGGTATAATATAAAAATCGATTATTTTTTAATATCCCTAGTCAGTAGATCTTTTTAAGGTTAGTCATGATGAATAGCGAAAATGACGATTATTCTAGCACTCCTATTATAACCTAAGAAAATATAAAAAACATTTTTAATTATTAAAAGGGCGACTGTAGAAAAAATTATGTGTGTTTTTCGGGCGTAAAGTAACAGATTGACGCTTTCGAAAGATCGCCACATTCTTTCTCAAGCTGCAATCTGTTACTTTACGCTCTAAATACACAAATAACTATTTAAATAATAGAACCTTCCAAGTTAGAACAAATGGTCACAAATCTTCAGAAATACAACTTCAAAATGGAACACCCCAAGAGCCAATTTTAAACAACGATTAAATAACAATGGAAGGCTGGTATCAAAGGCAAAACAAAATGATTGAATAGAGATTTACCAGACCTTTTAAATGAGGTGTGACTCGATACCTAATGCCATTTGAAAAAATGTAAGGGGTGTCTCCAGTAGGGAGGGGTGAATCTGACGTTTATGACATTAGCGCCAAAAAGTGTCCCTCTCAAGTTAAAAGTTGATGTGTTTCGGCATTTCTTTCTAATTTGTCCCATTTTTGAAATATTAAGGGTGGGTCCTTTTCAAATGAACACAGTGTTTAATTAGGTACCTCATCATCGCCATTTCCACAATTCAAACAAAATTTCCACGACTACCTTACACTTCAATAAAGTGTCCTGAATTTCAATTAAGTCATGAGATTCAAAAGACAGCAACATAAACATCAACAACTTTTGGGCCAAAGAACACTTCTCAAGCTCTCACCCATGGAACTAATTTTCATATACACTTGTGCGTCTCAGGTTTCTCTCTGTCTACGTGTCGAATTTTTTGTATCTGTCATATAGACACAAATTTATTAAGAAAATATAATTATTTTTGCGGTAGCATTTATATAAAAATGGAAAAAAAAGATTTTGGTCTAACATCCTAAAAGAATAAAACAAAATCTTGGTATATTTCTCGCTGTATTATGTATAATCTCCACTCTTAAGGATTTTTGTCAACTGGAGATAGAGTCATTCCTGGAAATATGGGTTTGAAAGACCAACAGTTTGCTTTAAAATGGGTACAACAAAATATAGAATTTTTTGGTGGAGATCCAGAGAAAGTGACCATAATGGGTCAAAGTGCAGGATCGGCGTCTGTTACTTATCAATTACTCAGTCCAGGATCTGCAGGTGAGTCAAATCTGCACGCAATTGCAATTCCAGGAACTTATTGCGTATTTTAGGGCTGTTTAGAGCTGCAGTTGGTATGAGCGGTTCAGCTTTGTGCACTTGGGCAAATCAAAGAAATGCTATAGAAACAGCTTATGGAATTGCTGCTGAAATTGATCCAAATTTTGAGAGGACCAGATCCACTCAGGACTTATTGAACTTATTATCGAAAGTGGATGCATCGTTGATAGCTAATACTGGCAATAAATATAGAGTCAGTACAATTAGTTTATTTGTATATTAAAAAAACTCTTATATTCGTAACCAATTGCTTGTTTTTAGGTATTTTCTCCGGTTATAGAAGTACCTCATGATGGTGCTTTTATTTCTGATGTCATGTACACTTCGGTACAAGCTGGTTCTTTTAACAGAGTTCCAGTTTTGATGGGTTTTAACTCAGAGGAAGGCTTAGGAGTGGCTAGTGGTAAAGCAAATGAAACTAATCTATCAACAGCAATTTGTCAATATTTCTAAGACTGTTTGATAAATGTCAAATAAATCACCAAAAATTTAATAGAGCAACATTAGATTTATAATATAACTAACGATTGTTTTTTTATAGAACTAGATTCGTGGAAAAAAATTGTCCAGAGGTACGATAATGATCCTCGAACATTAGTCGATGCTGATATGTATATTACCGACGATGATATCAAATTAGAAGTAGGAGAAAGAATAAGAAGTATTTATATGGGTGATCAGCCGTTTGGCGACAATATTGGAAAATCCATACAGGTGAATATTATTATGTAACTTTGAAAGTAACATTTTAATATATGCACTTATTCAAATACGCTGAATATGAAGAGTTTGTTATGACCAGTTTGAACTCGTCTGTGAAAAATACTTATGGATTTACACCGAAATGCATTTGGCATACTTTCTATACTTTCATACACTAAAACTAGAGTGGTATATTTTTCAAAACCATACTTTTTTTTGTTAATATGACAACTGAAAAATATCTATTTTTTTAAATGTTTATCCTCAATTCACTTTATCTATTCATTGATATCACTATGAAGCACTAAAACTAAGTCTGAATAATAATGAAAAAAATTAAAACCACTTCGATAATAATGTATTTATAAAGGCATACAATTTTTTAAAAGTATGTTTATTTATTTATTGTGAAAATTAGAAATAGAAAATAGAAATGTCAATCGGCTTTCAACATTATCTTGGACGACTGTAACTAAACGCTCTTTTATTTGTATATGTCACGGGCCATGTCCGCAATCGGGCCGGGACGTCATGGCCCGGGCTATGTTGACACAGCCCGGGCCCTGACGTCCTGGCCCGACCTTCTTGGACTATGTCGTCTTGGCCCGGGCCATGACAGCGTAGACCGGGCCGTGACAGCAGCGCCCGGGTATTGTCAAGACGGCCCAATACTATCCGGGCTATGTTGTCAAATAGTTTTTTTTGCAAAATTCAATAAACGTATAAGTACATTACAAGATGAGAACTTTGACCAACCTAACAAAACCTAACCCCAACCCCAGTTAGATTCGACGGCGGACCGAACTGGGGTTGGGGTTAGGTTTTGTTAGGTTGGTCAAATTAAACAAATAGTAGGTACATGGGACCCAATTCCGAAATCGCACTCCGAATTTTTCGTAATTCGGTCCGCCGTCGAATCTAACTGGGGTTGGGGTTAGGTTTTGTTAGGTTGGTCAAAGTTCTCATCTTGTAATGTACTTATACGTTTATTGAATTTTGCAAAAAAAACTATTTGACAACATAGCCCGGATAGTATTGGGCCGTCTTGACAATACCCGGGCGCTGCTGTCACGGCCCGGTCTACGCTGTCATGGCCCGGGCCAAGACGACATAGTCCAAGAAGGTCGGGCCAGGACGTCAGGGCCCGGGCTGTGTCAACATAGCCCGGGCCATGACGTCCCGGCCCGATTGCGGACATGGCCCGTAACATATATATTTCAAACGTTGCGGCATTCTTTGACCACTTTCATAAGTAACTTCTGCAAAAAATTCATTATCAACTTTCCACATCGTGAGAAGGGAACATTGAAGTGAATACTGGAAGCCTTCTATGCTGTTAGTAGTCCTGGCCAAATAATCTGCTGCATTATGACGATGATTCCATATGTTTGGGGGAAATGCTGGATCACACCTACGGTCATTTCTCAATTCACGATCTCTAATTTCAAAGTAGTGCAAAAATTCTTCAGTTCTGTCATCAAATTCGGGAAAAATTCCTGAGACTTGTGATAACACTTTTTTTAGTGTGGGAAAGTATACAAAATAAGCAAAATGCATTTTTGTCTAAATCCAGTAATGGTAAAAAAACTAAATGGCGTTCGAATTATACCGTTACGAATAGTTGTAGTTACGAACTGACGCCGTTACGAACTGACGCCATTACGAATTTGTGGGGTTACGATATGTCGTATCAACTATGAAAACAATGTACATTTTTTATGTATATTTAGTATACAAATCACTTTTTTATTCCATTTTATGTTATATTGAACGCTTGGTCTATGAAATTATTATAAATTTCCAATGACAATAAAGTTTCTTTTTCTCTTTTAGTATTACAGTGACAACAGATTTATTAGAGCAATTATAAAATTTGCCGAGTTACTTTCTAATCACGTTGAATTATACTTTTATGAATTTTCTTATCATGGAGAACTGGGAGGTAATGACATTTATGTACCAGGTAAGCTCAACTAAACTCGTCAAATATAATAATACTATGTTGATACTCATTATTACACACCTGAAGAGATTCTAATAATATTTTACATAGTTTCAAAGATATTGGTTGAATAACTAATAAAAAGAATATAACTTTTGGTTGTTTATCAGGTGATTATCTACATTTTTCTTTGTAGATATTGGTAGGGTAGTCCATGCAGAAGATCAGAAATACTTATGGACTTACTACGATAACTATGATAAGTATCCTGAATCAGATAGAAAAGTTCTTCAGAGATATGTCAAATTAATTGCTAATTTTGTGAAATTTATGTAAGTATCATTAGATACCGAATTTGAAGAATAAAAATTCGGTTCTGGACTCATTATGCTTGAGCTATTGAAAAATATCCTCATATTTACACCATATTGCATTTAATAATCGTAATTAAGTTTTCTACCGAAAATTGTCTTAAGATAGTGTGATTGTAATTATTTTCAGGAAACCTACACCTGCAACCGATGAACTTTTTGAAAATGTCATTTGGCCAACTGTACCTAGCAGCTATTTCACGTTTTTGGATATTGGGGAAAATTTAAACTTACGACAAAATCCACGAAATTTCTCATACGGACCTTGGGTGGAAATATTCGAACAATATGCTAAGAAACCGTTTATATCTTTCTAACAGTCAAACTAATAAAACTTCTTATATTATACTTTTACTTTTATCTCTTTAGTCGCCAGTTGATTATAAATTTTTTTTTATTGAAAAAAATCTCTGGTCCATTGAAATTATCAATTTTTATACTATTTCCGTTTTAAGCGGAAGAGGATCATATTTATTTTAGATGTGAAAAAATTCGAAGTTTTCAATATAACCCAACAAAATCTATCGAATCGTTTTGAAATTTAAAGGGGGCCCATGACTCATTATACTAATATTAAGCGGCAAACGTGACTATAATATTATATTCTAGATGTCACTAGTGTATAGAGGAACTAGGACTGCCCTAATACTTTTTTGCTTGTTTGTTGTATTTAAGTACCTTATGTCACACTTTGTCAGAAGCTTATGTCATATCTCCAAATATTGTAGAGCGTTATTTTTTCCTTCTGAGGTTTTTCCATAATTATAGTTATTTCTTGTACCAGATCTATTGTAGAGTAACTTTATCTGAATCAGCATTGAAATATTTGTTATATAAATCAATAATGTAACTTTGTTAAAATTGTCAGACAGCAACGAATTTTTGAATAACTGATAAGTAAACCTGAAAAAGAATGTCATAAATACCTACGAATGGTACTTGGATTATAATGTTCCAATTACTAATACAACTACGCCAGTTCTAATGATGATTGATATATCCAATTAACTTTGTATGTGGGCAATGATCGTGATTGTGAACGGCATTATTGTAAAGGGATCAAAATTTTAATACTTCTCTGTTGCATCGAACACGCCATTTTGAAGTCTTTTGATTAATAGGGTAATCGAGAATTTCCATACAGCAATTTGCCACTAATTGAATGGAATCGAATTGTTTTTAATTGACCAACAAAAGATTTTTCCTGATCGTATGGTTTTCGGATTATTCGCGGAATAGAATAGAATATAATGGAATGGAATATAATATAATATAATATAATATAATATAATATAATATAATATAATATAATATAATATAATATAATATAATATAATATAATATAATATAATATAATATAATATAATATAATATAATATAATATAATATAATATAATATAATATAATATAATATAATATAATATAATATAATATAATATAATATAATATAATATAATATAATATAATATAATATAATATAATATAATATAATAAATACGGTTAAAAATAAAACAAGATTTGATATTTTTACAATCTATGGCGTTTTTATGCATACAGAGAATAAATAACTCGACTTCAAATTAAAACCAAAAGCAATGGTGTATAGCGAAAGTGTGGAAATTTATGGTGATTCAGAAAGGTATGGATTCGATGATATTTCGTTAAAATCTCAACTCATTCGAAGTAGACAGCTTCATAGAAGGCGTTGAAGGTACAAGTTTCGTGTAATTTGATGTGAAGTTTACTATGACTTCACCTAAAAAGTTTTAAGACATATTTGAGGTAATATATACCTGTCAAAATTACATACAGAAGTCTTCCGAGTGGAATATATTACTGCAATCACTATGTACTAATTTTTTTTCTGAAGTAGAAACGAAAAAAAGTTTTGATTTTTATACTTCTAAATTTATGCATGAAACTTGATGATTAATTATTGAGGTCCTTCAACCACCGAATTCTTACTCTAAAAAATATTATCCGTACCCAATAGCGTACCTTATAGATCCGTCTATGGGCATTAATCCAACACTAAGTAATGTTTCGTCAGCTTCTGTTTAGACATCATGATTTTAAACATCTACATATCCTCTGCAGTGTCACTAAAAGCACCGAATCGTCACTTTTTGCCTGGATATGTTCAATATTAGCCTTTTTTTTTCATTCCTCTTAATTTACATATATCATGTCATATTTGGCCAGTGAAACAAGTTTCACAGAGAGTCGATTTTAAATTTACTGGATAATTTATGGAACTGAATAGCTGGAAGGCACTTCCAGAAAATACCTGGGTATCAATTCAATATAATATCCTTTTATTTGTTTTCAGTTTTAAAATGATGTCAGAAGATTCTAGTTAATTTCTTTTTTAGTATGTCGTTTTCAGTTGTTTTTGTTGGTTTTAAAAATTTGGAAGTTTGGAAATAAAAAAAAAATAGTAAAAAAATGTAACTGTAGAATAGTAAAAAAAAATTTGGAAATCGGTTGACCCTGAGGGCCATCCCTGCAACTTCCCGCTAAATTCAATTTTCAAACGCATTCGATTTTGTCGCTAGTTGCGATGTTTTTGAGCTCTTCGAGCTCAAACATTCAATTTTTGTCTTATTTTGAGCTCTCCGAGCTCAAAGATAAAGCTATTCGATGCTTTTGAGCTCGAAGAGCTCAAAAGTCTTATCAAAGTTCGATGAAACACGATTTTTTTAATTTTCAAACTGCTATAACTTTTAAATGAATTAATCGATTTTCACGCGGTTGGCGGCGATCGATGTAGTTTTTTGAGCTCTATAAAAAATTGATCTGATGAAACATTTCGGAGTTATTACAAAAAAACACTTTTTTTCGATTTTTTTCGACAACGATATCTCACGAACGTATCAACCGATTCTGACGCACCTGGTTGCGAACGATGCGGGTTTTCAAGGTTAAGAGCTGATTAGTTTTTGAGGTTGATCGGTTCAGCCAATTCGGAGATATTTTGAAAAAATGAAAAAAAAAACCACTTTTTTTTTCACTTTTTTTGCAATTTCTCGAAATCTACCCATCCGAATTGCTTCCAACTTATAGGAAATCTAAGTTTGGCGAAGCACTTTTGAATGACACCAACTGCGATCAAATCGGTCAAGCCGTTCAGAAGTTATAAGAGGTTTACATACACACACACACACACACACACACACACATACATACATACAGACGTACGGACATCATCGTAAAAATAGTCAGGAAAGCTTCTTAGCGCTTCAAAACGTCGAGATTTTTTGAAACCTCGATTTTTTTAAAACGGGGTAACAACAATAACTTCCCGATTTTTCGAAAATCATAGGGAAGAATCATTGATTTTCTTAGCGGGTAGTTGAAAATTTACTTTGGAAAATATGCACATCCTTGAGCAATATGTTAAGCTGGCGAATGGACTTAATATCAGCAGCCAAGGGAAACCAAATTACACATTTGGTTTTAGTTAATTTCTTGTTATATATCATATTTCTATCGTATTATATTCATTAGACAAGAACCATTAACAAAGATGTCACTTGAATGTTGAACGGAGTTTTGTTTATCTCTTGTAACATATACACATGTCCAAGGTTAAAATACATACAGGACAAGTTAGGGGGTCTGAAAAGGAAAGTGATCTGGATGGGAGTATTTTGGAATGTTTAGTATAAGCCGTCGTATTGAAAAAAGTAAATTCTGATAGTTGTATTATTATCGAGTTTAATTATAACTTTATCCTTTTTGAATCATACATTCTGTTGATTTTGGTTATTTGATATTAATCTCAGCGGATTTTGCAGCTTTTTCAGTTGTTTCCAATAGATTGTATATACTAGTGGATTTCAACGATTTTCACTTGTGTGTTGTTTTCAGTTGATTTTAACTTTTTTAAGTATGTTGACTTTAGTGTTTTTCAAGTTGTTTTTAGTTACATTTATTTTTTGTTCAATTTTTCAAACTTCTCTTGTTCAATTTCAGTTCAGTTGTAATAATTTTTCGATTTTCTCATTTGTTTTTAGTTTCTTTGTATCGCTGAATCACTTGTTCTCAGTAATATTTAGAACTTTTCACAGCCTATGCCTCCAATATATATTATTTTTCATTAATTCCATTATACCGCGAGCATTTTTCCATCGTACAGGAAAAAGAAAAACTCAAACATATTGTAGTAAACAGAAAAATATTCTATCGTGTAGAAAACTAGTGAGATAAATGTACTCCACTAGGAATGCTAAATGGCGGATATTTGTAAAATAATAACATTGCCGTAGGTGTAATAGTAAACGGAAACCTGAGCTTTGTATTTATGAACCAGCAATATCGATTACATTGATAAATATGTAACTGATCAAACTGTGTAGATTACCAGTAATACCCTAAGGGAAGTTTGGATTCGCATACAATTTTATGGAAGTGAATAGAAGTTTCTGAAACATCCTGTATATTTAGTACTCACATGAGAACATTTCTAAAATGAAAACGTTAAACTCCAGAATGGCTAAAAATTCCTCCAGAGAAACTTGGTCTGTTATCAATGATTTAAGGAACAAAACTCGTTCATCAAGATTGACCTACCTCGACCCAGACAAATTATTTCGTAAACGTTAGTAATAATATTAGCTCTAAAATATCTCCAAAGTCGTGATGCTTTTTCTTTCCTCGTTCCTTCTAAAAGAATCACTGATAGTTTTTTCCTTAGACCTATAGATAAATTTGAGCTAGTGCTAGTGCTAGTGAAAAAAATAATACTAGTAACTATCGTCCTATTGCCTTATTACCAATCTTATCGAAAATAATAGAAAGACTAATGGAAAACCGTCCGTCTATTGATCTTGAAATTTCAACAATTTGGTTTCCTACCTAATAAATGTACTAATGACATAATGTTCTCTATCCTTAATGAAACATATGCCTCACTTAACACTAAACATTCCACAACATCGGTTTTTTGTGATTTCTCGAAGGCCTTCGATTGTGTTGATCATGAAATTTTGATAAATAAACTAGAATATTATGGCATCCGCGGTATTCGTTTAAAATGGTTTGAATCTTACCTTAAGTGAAGAAAATAACTGGTTCGAGCAAATGGTGAAGTTTCGAAAAATTTACCAGTTATTAGTGGTGTCCCCAGGGTTCAGTTTTAGGTCCAATTCTTTTTTTTTGGTATTCATTAACGATGTCACAGACTGGAGTAGTTCAGATATACTAACTTTACATTCTACCATAGGTAATATCCTTCACTCCTACCTCAAAGACCGCTATTTCCTAGTTAAATACCTGGATGAACAAACACCACTGTTCAAAATAAACTCCGGAGTTCCTCAAGGCAGTGTTCTGGGGCCGCTACTTTATCTCCTCTTCACGGCCGATCTACCAAATATCAATGACGTACTAGTAGCCACATTCGCAGATGATACCGCCATACTAGCATCACACAAAGTTCATATTGTAGCATCAAATACACTACAGCGTCACCACAATAAAGTAGAAAACTGGTTAAAGAAATGGCGAGTTAAAGCAAAGGAATTGAAGTCTGCTCAGGTAACTTTGACCAACCGTAAAGGCAAATGTCCAGAAGTCACTCTTAACGATCAAACTCTACCACTACGGGACGATGTCAAATATCTAGGCATGCACCTAGATAAGCGCCTAATTTGGAGGAAACACATCTTTACCAAGCGCAAAAAATTTGGTTGCAAACTAAGAGATTGATACTGGCTGATAGGTAGAAAATCTCAATTATCTATAAAAAATAAGGTACTGATCTACAAAGCAATCCTCAAGCCCATTTGGACCTACGGTATCCCTCTGTGGGGAGCAGCAGCTAATTCCAATATTGAAATTCTGGAGCGATTCCAATCGAAAGTGCTAGAAATTGTTTTAGATGCTCCATGGTTTGTGCCAAATCTTGTTATAGCCCGTGATCTTCAAGTGGAATCGGTCAAATCGGAAATAAAAAACTCATTCATAAGCTATAAAAATAGATCGACATCATCCAAACAGATTGACATCTAACCTCATGGTACAACCAGAAGCCCAGCAGACTTGAACGTTATTTTCCATACGACCTAACTAATAGGTTTTAACGGTTTTAACTAATTAAAATAGATATTAATTATAGCTGTAAGAGATAGTAATCACTGGATTCATATCGAGCATGTCAACAGAATTGTATTATCACATAATTTGTTAATTAGAAGTATTATAGATTGCAAATAAATAGGGAAATAAAAAAAATTTATCAATAAAATTATAAAATTTTTCATGACAATTGAGCTTATCATCTCTCTCTCATACGGGACTTGAAATTACTAGATATTTGTACCAAAATTGGCTGAAAACGGTTGACAAAAATGGAAAAGAGTCATGTATTCTGGCATAGCATGGAAAGAGAAGAGGAATATAGAGAAGAAATATGAGACCATGAATTAAAGTGAAACAAAACTTTCAGTTTAAACAAATCCATCACAATACACTTTTATTTCATAGTTTCAAGAATTTCTATACTTCTATTTTAAAATTTCTTCCACTTCCATAACTACTAGTTAACTTTATGTAAAGATACATTCCTCTGGAGAACTTTTAACAAACTATAAAACTAAAGCTACTATTTCTGGTGGGATTCTTTAGAAAATGTCGCAATTGGCCACTATAGAAATTCCACAACGGCACTTGTCACGTCTTTTGAATTTAATTACCATCATTACCCAAACCATTTACTGTCGATTTTATTTTGCGTTCTCAGAAGTTATCCCTTTCTTGTTCTTCACACTGTCTATTGTCTGTCTTTATAAATTATGCCGAAGTGGTTTTTTCTCTCTTATTCTTGGCTTTTTGTTCCGAACGGGATGAGATTTAATTGCTGTGAATTTTGATAAAAGATTCATTAGCACTGCGACAAAAATCAACGGCGTACCATTGAAGTTATTTGTTGAGAACTGCTATTTTCTGTATTCAAATTTAATTGAACGTTTCCGTTATATTTCCAATACAAAAAATGTGAATGAATGGATTCTTTGAAATTCGTTCAGTTAAAACATTTCCTGATCTATATTTCGATCTTGGTCAGTTTTTACAAATTCTGATTAATATAGCCATAGGAATTGTGAAAAAGGATTTACCAAGGCGTGTAAATGCGCAATACAGGAAGAATGAGCAGTAGGTGAAAAAAAATCAGCAGTCTGATCTGAACAGGAACAAAACGACAGAGACAAAATAAAAACTGAATGACTCAAAGCAGAACGAAAAAGATAATTGTTTCTTTGTGAAAAAAGTTGGGTATAACACCGCTGGTGAGCTAGATTCGAGGTACACCTTCTTTTGAATGAAAATAATGGTTACAAAGGTCCATAATAAAATTAATTATTTCAAGGCACAGCTCAACGACGCTTTTAACGAACTTTTCATTTGAAAATATGTGTGAGCTCGAATAGGAATCGGCAAGAAAGGATACGGATTGAGGATCTTATAGATGAACATAGGTAGCGCAAAAGTAGCTCATGACCTGCTGTTCGCAAGAGCCGCAGAAGTGGGTGCCGACGTGCTGGTAGCTTCTAAACCTAACAAAAAAATGATACAGAAAATCTGGATCTCTGACAAAAACAACAACATTGGGATATTGTATATTTATAAAAAGTTGCATGGAGTGGGAAATGTGATCACTGCTTACTGATGAAATTCGTTAAATTGACCTTGGTCGCTTACTTTGTATCACCTAATACTCCGCCAAAAAGGTTCGAAGTAGGAGAGAGGGTAATGAAGCAAGGGAATGAAAGAATAGTATTCACAGTCCAGGAAAAATTCAGAATGATCAAAACAAAGACACAAACTTCAAGCAACTTGAGCAGGCTCTAAGAAATGCGACAAAAAAGCCAGCGAGAGACTTTGAAGGGGGCGGGTACAAAGTATCCATGCTGGTGAAACACTGAAATTGAAAATTGAAGGGACAGATGCATTGAGACTAGGGGGCATATAGAGCGATGCATAGAATTGCACCAGAAGCTCCAGCAATAATTGAAGAATACTAAAGCACAAAACGGGAATTGAAGAGGAACATGAATAAAGAGAGAAAGGAGAGATGGGAGGAGCTGATCAACAGCATGGAATGGGATTCTTGGGAGAACGAATACAGGATTGTAGTGCAGATAACCTAAAGTACGAGGCTGCACTCAAGTTATTTCCACAAAAGGAAGTAATTATTTATTATTGTTATTATTATTGTTAAGTAAGTATAAAAGCTTTAGTAGTAACTCTAATGATCTTTACATATACAGGGTGTTGAGTTTTTCGACCGACTACCTTTCGTTTATTTATTTAGGAACCCGTTTCATGATTTCTTATTTTTTAGTTAACCACTTTTGATATCATTATTTTTAACAGTTCTTCTTAGTGTGATAAACATCTTTCGGGTTAACTTTTGCTATTGATATTCCCTAAAGAAATCGTTTGGTAGACAGGAATTGTTATTACACATGATATCACAAAAGTAGAACGTTTTAATAGTTATTTGTGTATTTAGAGTGTAAAGTAACAGATTGCCGCTTGAGAAAGAATGTTGCCGGGCGACGCGGAGCGGAGTGCGGCGATCTTTCGAAAGCGGCAATTTCACTTTACGCTCGAAAAACACACATAATTTTTTCTATAGTCGCCCTTTTAATAATTAAAACAGTTTTTTATATTATCTTAGGTTATAATATACAGGAGTGCTAGAATAATCGTCATTTTCGCTATTCAGATCATGATTAACCTTTAAAAGATCTATTGACTAGACTTGTTAAAAAATAATCGATTTTTATATAAATCGATTATTATTTTCTTATATTCGATTTTAATAGTAATATTAATCGATTTTTAGTAAATTTACTATTTTTAAAAATTTTAACAATTATTGACCATTTTTGACAATTGTTGACCATTTTTCAAAATGATGACAAATTTTGGCCATTTTTAACAGTTTTTAACAATAATTAACAATTTTTAACCGTTTTTTATCATTTTTGACCATATTTCAAAATTTTTGACAATTTTTCAAAAACTGACAGTTTTTGACAATTATCAACTATTTTTCAAAATTTTGACAATTTTTTACGATAATTGTCCATTTTTGATAGTTTTTGACCTTTATTGGCCATTTTTGACAATTTTTCAAAATTTATGACCATTTTTCAAAATTATTGACCATTTTTGATAGCTTTTGACAATTGTCGACCATTTCTAAAAATTTTAACAATTTTTGACAATTGTTTATAATAATTGTCCATTCTTGACAGTTTTTGACAATTTTTGACCATTTTTGATAGTTTTTGATAATTATTGACCATTTTTGACCATATTTGAAAGTTTTTGACAATTTTCATATAATTTTATTCGATTTTTAATCTGATAAATTGTTAATGAATGAATCTCTTAGGTTTATTATCGGAATATGAAAAGCATGTACTTTTTAAAATAATACAAAAAAAATTCGCAGAAATCGATTTATTTTTTATTAAAATCGGTTTTTGGCATATCGATTGATTTTGAATAAAGAAAAATCGATTTTTATTTAATTGATTATTTTCCATTAATCTCACATCCCTACTACTGACTTGTTCAGACTTGTCAGA
Organism: Lochmaea crataegi; assembly: GCA_947563755.1. Lineage (NCBI taxonomy): Eukaryota > Metazoa > Arthropoda > Insecta > Coleoptera > Chrysomelidae > Lochmaea > Lochmaea crataegi. The sequence continues at coordinate 81,736,481 of OX387423.1, read as the reverse complement.
ATTCGAATCAGAATATCAGTCAATAGTCGAAGTGAGAGGGAAGAAACACACGCACGCGCTTGTCAATAGGAAGTCAGGTCAGAAGTCAGAAGGGCGGTTCCATAAATATTCACCAATTGAGTTAATTCGGAGGGCGTGGTTTGATTAAATATGCGAGCGAAAAAGATTCCATTTTTGCGCTAGAGCGTAAAGTAACAATTATCAATCCTCGGCATTTGTCGACTTTACAAATTCATTTGAATATAGTAATTAGTCATTTTACGCGCTACTGTAGGAAAACATGTTTTGGTTATAAAGACCTCCATTTCTTCCAGCTTTCTGAATAATAAATCTTGTTTATGTTGTGATTTGAATAAAATTTAATATTAAGAGGCAACTTTTATATCTGATTATAGTCAAAGAACTTATTTTGCATAACAATAGACATATTAGTAATGTATTTTTCAGGCTCGTAATTAAGAGCTGTGACTTGCTTTCAAATAAAACCAATTATCCGCCAGAAAAGTTTAAAGTTACGGTAAAAATTCGCCGACGTAAATATTGAAACTTTATAATCTGCAAACACCTCTGAAATTTAAATTTTTTTATATATAACGGCTGAGAAAACTTTTTATTATTTTTATAGCAATTATGAAACAAAATATATGAAAAATTTCAGAATGTTACGTGAATATAAAGTCCTAATTGAATTATTTAATGTCTAGACAAAAACTGTAACCTAGTTACAAAAATAAATCGATTCACGGAAAAACACAAGGTAAAGTAAGCACGACATTTTATACTACAAGCTGAAAGCTTAAAGTTAATGGAGAAGAAAATTATATTAATTTATTAAATATGCTTCAAATATTATATAAAACGGTGAGGTTCTCAAGTTAATTTGCTTGTTGCGACGTTTGAAGTTTGGGCAAAACAAAACTCCTGTGTGTGGAAAACTTGCATAATAAACCCAAGTATTTTACTCTTATAACAAAAATTCATTGGACTTCCATCTCCCCAGAGTCAAATAATTTGTGAAGTGCAAAAGGGCGACGGGGAGGTGGATAAGAAACCCAAATAATTTTATTTCATTAAAAAAAATGTATTATCTTCATCAATCGAACCTCTTCAACTGTCAGGTACCTTTAAAAAGAAATTTTTTTTAATAATAATACCTCAGACGTAAATATTTTTGTAAATATTACATTTGTAGTTCCCTTCCCTTTGTCAACTTTGAACGAATCGAATCTTCACTCCCAGATATGCCTACTAGCGATTTAAGTTTGGATCAGAAATATATGTACGACATATCTCAAGTAATCATGAGTGGTATAGGTCGACCAGAACAGCTAGAGTGTTGAGAATTGTATGCGCGTCAGCAAACTTCTTTTTACGCTGACGGAGCTCAGTCGGTAAAGGTTTGTCAGACAACGCACTTCGACAAATGTGCAATGTCGTAGTTACATTTATAGTATTCTTTTTCGTTAATTAACTTATTAGTATTTACAGCTTCAAGATTCGGTTTAGTTATGTATTAGTTTTGCATTTTTAATATTAGGTTTAATTAATTATTAGGTTTAGTGCTTGAACAGTATTTAAAATGAAATTTAAGAGTAAAGTGAAAAACAGAGTTTTAAGTGGCCAAAGTCGTGAACTTGTTGGAAATGTGATACAAGTTATGCAGGAAGAAGTGAAGCAGGGAACACCCATTATAAATTTTTTGTGGGTAAGGCTCTGCTACCAAACATTTAATAAAATAATTATTGTATTCCCTATGCTAGCATAAGTTTGACGTAACACAACTTTCAATATAATGTTGCGAGGTCACCAACTCAAAGCCGGCCCTGTCTCTCGACTATAAATTTTGGCGAATTCGCCCCCCCCTTTCGAGAACATTCTGGAGGATCGCGGAAAATACTAGATAAACGTGCACAACATAACATCAATGGTTTCATTGAAATCGGATGATAATTGAAAAAAAGATGTGCCAGCTTTAGTAGCACAATTTTTAATAAAAACGAAAATATAAGTGCCTTTGAACATGTTCTCTTATATCTTCTAAGAGCCCCTTCTCTTTCACTTATCATTAGCTCTATTGCAAAAGTTAACAATGGAGCCTTCTTTTTTGTTATTTTGGATGTTGTTATAGGTGCATATCTATCAAATAAATTAACTAAACAGTTTACTAAATATGTTACCTTTTCATCAATACCATCCTGATCAAATATACGAAAAAATGATGTATCTCTTAGGTCATTATAAAATAACTCTTCATTAAAATTTTTGAAACATCTATCTATATGTATGCATTTTGATTTCTTTGGCATTTTTTACGTTTATTTTGCAATACACCAATGAGTGGTCGGAGATTCCATTATGTATAACTCATCTATCTACTACACTATTTTCATTAACTATTATATAATCCAGAAGCGATGTTTGTCGTGTCGGTTCATCTAAGACTTGCGATAGTTCAAAATTATCAACAATATTATCAAATTTGTGAACAATATAATTTTTGTATAGATAATTTATGTTAAAATCACCTAAGCAAATTAAATTATCAACAGTTGGAAATATAGAGATTAAAAAATCTTCAAATTCATCCAGGTAATCATTATCTATTATTTCATGAGGTTTGTAAATTACTCCTATACCAAATACTTTTTTATTTATAGTTAATTTAATGAATAATTTTTCCCAAATAATATTATCATTTTTAATAGCTAATTGACAATTATACGAATTTTTTTAATATATTATTATGTGCGTATGGGGTAATGGGGTAAATTTATTTTTATTATTATTAAATTGATTATTGAAATTGTGATTTTATTTTATTGTATAGTTGGGCGCCAATATTTATTTAAAAATAAAATAAATATGAAGTATTGAATACAGTTAATGATCTTTTAATTTTCTTATATAATTTCACCTATAAAAATTTTATTAAATTCACCTGGCCTTTCTTCCTCAGTACAACCCTGTAACTTACTCTGATAAAGCACGAAGCTACCTATCTCAGTCGGATTCGTTAGTTGTGTTTGGAGTCGACGCTCTACGCACTCTTATTAATTATCTCCAAAATGGCTGTTCAATAATAGACAAGTTGCTGAATTAAACGAAGAAATATCATATTTTTATTGAGAAACAAAATCTAACACAGTGCCAAATTATGTATGATGTATTACCATCCCTTCAACACTTGAAGAATAGTAAAAGTAATTGCTAAATTCAAGAAATCAGTTTGCAAATGAGAAGAGTTTACAAAAACAGTGGTTATCATATAAGTACAAAATCAATGATGAAAATTGCTTATCGACCAAAAAGGTAAGTGGAAATTAATTTTAGTAAAGTATTTATTCATAAAGGAAAACTAGAAACTTGTTTAGTCTATAAGCAAAAAAAATAGATAGATGTTTACAATCTAATAATAATACATAAAAATATAAATACTACAGTAAATAATGAATATATGTCAAATATTCTTTAATTCAAATGCATTTATTGTTTTTGTTTGTCTTTTTTATTATTATGGCCTTTAAGTCTCTATCTAGAGTTTTCTCAGCTATAGCAAATCTGTTTAGAATATTATTGTTATTATTTAATAATTAACTTTCTTTGTCTTTTATATTGTAGGAAGAAAGAATTTTGGTACCTTATTTTTTCTTGTTAGTCCTTCTTCTTTAGATGCTCAGGGAAATAACATCGGATTCCAATCTATTTTCTTTCCTTCTCACTTCAGGAAGAAAAATTTGTCGTCCATAAACAAATTGGTGAGATTTTTAAAAGAAATCTTGTTGATTTCTCAGCCCGTGAAGAATTTTAAATTTACCACACTTTTAAACTTCAAAATGTCCTCCTGTCAAAAGTCAAGGTAAGTTGATGATACTTTATCGATATTGGAACTACTTTTTCTTAGACTTTATTGTGCAAGTGAAAAAACTGGAATGAGCCATCCTCTTGGAGTTTTCACTTTTATTAAACACACAAGTCACAGGTCACTATGTTAAATTTTTTAATAAAATTTCTGTCAAAACTGATATACGAGGATGGTCAAAAGTTATTTTGGTATTTTTGATTTTCTTACACACACCTTTTTTACACATATAATTATAATCTACGTAAAACATAATATTAAATGTACAAATCTTACATCTCAAAACCTCTTCTAGACATAGAAATCACACTTTAAAAATTTCTCATTGTCAAAATGATTTCTTTTAAATTTTCGAAAATTAGAGCATTTTAGTTATTCAAAACTTTTTATAACAATACATGTCCTTGCACCCTTTAGTTGCAGTTTATGTGTTTCTTTTTTATTTACAAGTGTTACTATAGTTTATTTTTTCAGGTTCACAACTGGAGTCTTGGTGGATAAGAATGTTCGATACTAGTGTTGGAGGTAGGACTTCTTAGACTTTGAATTGTTTCAGTAATTCATGAGAAGACTCCAAATAATATTTTTCCACCCTTATTTCTTACTATTCTCATCAATTCATATTTTTAAAAAATATGAAAAGATAGTTTTGACAATTGTACCTAGTGTAAACTATAAGTATTCTCAGTTACTTTGTAGGCATTTTACTATTATATTATTTCATAACAATCCTTAATGCTTATAATCATCAATACTTTTTATCAAATTCAGTTGCTGCTAAGTTTTTTAGTAGATTTAAACTTTATTTTGAATGCTATTGTATTTTCAATCCGTTACAATATTCATAAACCCCCACCTCTTGCATTTCAGTCTCCCCTGTATAACATATAATTATTTATGTTTAATAAATCATCACTAACGTAATGATAAAGCCAAGTTTCACACAACAAAAGAATATCAAATTCATGTTTTTGTAACAATTTTTTTACATTTGAAAGCGATGGTAAAAGCGAGCGCACATTTAAACAGGGTATGCTAAGACAATCCATCATTCTCCCCCCCACACCCGCAACAGAATACTAAATGTAAGTAAATAAAGTTTTTTATACAATTACCAATAAATAAAATAAAAGTTCTATTAACCGAACCAGATATTTATCGCAAAACCGACAGTGATGAGTGTAGACACTCTGCACAAAGCATATTAAAATTAATCCCAAATACTTGCAAAACTGGAAATTCCAGATTAAAAAATTTTAAAATTAGAAATTAGATACATATACAGATAGTTAGCAAATATGTCTTCCCAATATACACAATAGAAAATATTTATTTATTTACGTGATGAATTTGACTCTATCGATACCTTATTTATGCATTCTCTAACATTTCATGATTTATTGAAAATAGTTTCAAGGGAATTTATTTAGCATTTTATTTCATGCTAAAAGGCATCACAAGTGTACAAAAATCGTGAGTACAAAATAATCGATACATTTTGAATTGATTGTGCTTAAATGGTTGTGCTAACTTTTTCTACCTTTTAGAAATATTTCTTGCACATTTTTAAAGGAACATAAAGGAGTTTACTTTCATAAAAGAAAGTGGAATGCCACTACTATTTATGCATGTATGATATTTTATAATATTTACAAAAAACAACTGCAACTTTCCACAATCAATTTGAATTCTTCTCACTACTACTTTGCAATTGAAATCACATGGTAGTAACTTACTTCATATTCATTAAATATTTAACGCGTTATAAAATCGTATCTTGGGTGAAAAATATGAACAATATCAAGTAAATTTCCTATTGCACATACATTTTCTCTTCTCTTCGATTCTTCTGCTGTGGTTTCTTATCCTGAAATAGTTTAATCTTATCTAAGACCCAGGCAGTAGACTTCCAAGTATTTGGTCATCATCGGCCATTGTTCCATCATATTGACACAAAACTAGGTCTCTTATACGTTTATTTGGAGTCGTAAATAACTCAATAAACATTCATACATTTAATTAAAAATGAACGAGAAAATAATTTAATTGAAAAATAAATGTTTATGTTATATTTGAAAATTCCATCCAATGGATAAACTGACAATTCGAATATTTTGAAACACTGTATCGATTTGATTTTCAATTTAAACAATTAATATTTGAGAGCTGTTACACAACAAGCAGTTTGCGAAAATTTTTAACATTATGCAAATAATAAAAATATCAAAGTATCATATTCATCATATTGCTCTAAAATAAATAACAATGCATCGTAAATAGTGAAAAATAAATGTATTAATAATAAAATAAATAGTGTAATTTACTTCAATGAAAATAAGAAAAATGTTTATATAAATTCAGTTTCCAGTCATTTATCTTGGAAAATTGATTAATCAAAAAAATAAAAAGAGCAACAATTAGGAGAACAACATATGGAAAGAGCTTGAATAACTTTTAAAAAGTCGACCCAGCACTGTAGATTGATACGATAATTACGGCAAGCTAGTGTCAAACGCGGTTAGTACTTGGATGGATAACTACTGCGGAAAAACCGTTGTAGAGCCCGTACAGCGACAACACTTTAGACTACTAGGCTGCACTTTAGTCTACTAGGGTGCACTTTAGACTACTAGGGTGAGTAGCATAATACAGCTGGCAGGCATTATACCAATGAGCATGAGGTATAATGTAGTTATGCCGTCTTTGGGATGAGACGTAAAACCGAGGTCCCCAGTCCATGGATGTTGGGCTCGATAAAGATCCCTATGACTAATTGGAACACTAGTGGGTTTGGCAAAATTTCCGGTTAGGGGTAATGTGCTCCCGGCGTCGGTGATAAGCCTCAGGTGCAGAAATAGATCGACGTTAAATAAAAAAGAAAAAAAAACTCAAAAAACTAGTTAGAGCAGCATTGATGAAGAATCAAGTGGAAAATATTGAGAAAGTTGATACATATGGGTAGGAACATTTGATCCAAATAGTTATTTGTGTATTTAGAGCGTAAAGTTGCAGATTGCTGCTTGAGGAAGAATGTTGCCGGCGATCTTTCGAAAGCGGCAATTTTACTTTAAGCTCGAAAATCACACATACTTTTTTCTACAGTCGCCCTTTTAATAATTAAAACAGTTTTTTATATTATCTTAGGTTATAATAATCGTCATTTTCGCTATTCATCATGATTAACCTTAAAAAGATCTACTGACTAGGGATGTTAAAAAATAATCGATTTTTATATAAATCGATTATTTTCTTATAATCGATTTTATGAATTACGTGTTTAAATCGATGTTCGGAAACGGCTCGTATTATTTATTGATTATTTTTCAAAATTTTGACAATTATTGACCATTTTTAAAAATTTTAACAATTATTGACCATTTTTCAAAGTTTTAACAATTATTGACCTTTTTTGACCACTTTGACTGTTTTTCAGAATTAGTGACCATTTTTGCAAATTTTTGATAATTTTTGACCATTTTTCAAAATAATGACAATTTTCAACTATTTTTGACAGTTTTTGACAATAATTGTCCATTTTTAACAGTTTTTAACAATAATTGACAATTTTTAACCAATTTTGATAGTTTTTGACCATTTTTCAAAATTTTATACCATTTTTCAAAATTATTGACCATTTTTGATAATTATTGACAATTGTTAACAATTATGGACCATTTTTCCAAATTTTTGACCATTTTTGACAATTATTGACCATTTTTGACCATATTTCAAAATTTTTGACAATTTTTCAAAAACTTTAACGATCTTTGACAATAATTATCAACTATTTTTCAAAATTTTGATAATTTTTAACAATAATTGTCCATTTTTGAGTTTTTGACAAATTTTGACCATTTTTGATAGTTTTTGACAATTATTGGCCATTTTTGACAATTTTTCAAAAATTTCAACAATTTTTCAAAGTTTTGACCATTTTTCATAATTATTGACCATTTTCCAAAATTTTAACAATTTTTGACAATTTTTGACAATTATTGACCAATTTTGACAATAATTGTCCATTTTTGATAGTTTTTGACAATTATTTACCATTTTTGACCATTTTTCAATTTTTTTAAAATTTTTTGACAATTATCGACCATTTTTTAAAATTTTAACAATTTTTGACAATTTTTGACAAATTTTGACAATTTTGACAATTTTTGACAATTTTTGACAATTATTGACTATTTTTGATAGTTTTTGACAATAATTGACTATTTTTGATAGTTTTTGACAGAAATTGTCCATTTTTAACAGTTTTTGACAATAATTGACAATTGTAAATATTCACCAATTGAGTTATTTCGGAGGGCGTGGTTTGATTGAATAAGCCAGCGAAAAAGATCCCTTTTTTGCGCTAGAGCGTAAAGTAACAATCCTCGGCATTTGTCGATTTTACGATTTCATTTGAATATAGTAATTAGTCATTTTACGCGCGTTTGTAGAAAAACATATTTTTCACTTGAGAACTCCTCAATTATTATTGAATCAAGTAAGCAATTCGTAAAATTCATAAATTAATTCGGATCTGTCTCTTAATAAAGTTTTGAATATAAGAAATTTGGTTGAATTAAGTTATGCCACATGAAAGATATATCAAAGGAAACTTATAAAAGAAGCTTATTTTGAAATAAAAACTCGGTGAAACAAAGTTTTCACATTTTTTAATAAAGTCATTTTAAAAATCTTACATTAAAAGAAAATATATAAGTAACATAAAAATTCCCAGATATAATTTTTGTAGAACATTGCCTGGGGCTCGTAGCTTTAATCAATTGGTAGTCCTGAAACTCGATTTTTTATTTATTATCATCTTCTGGTCAGTAAAATGCTTAGAGCAAGTATATTAATAAAAAAATATCCGTTTTATAAGCACGATTGGAATTTCTGTTTCATATAAATGATGCAAAAAGAAGACTTGATTAAATTTTTCAGTCGAAAAACCCAATGGTAATTTCTCACTCATTGGAGTATGAAAAGTCTTTGAAATTTTGAAATTTATCTACTTTCATTGGGTTGTGAGTTATTATAAATTTGAATAGGCTCTGTCTTCTATTACCTGCGACGCAGTATAAAATTAATATAGCCAATATACGGGGGAATTTATAACTATTAGGACATAGTCTAAAGGCGCAGTTACACGGTGCCAGTAACTTGTACAAGTCACTAAAATCCAGTACTAAAAGCAAGTGCTTCGAATTGATTGTATGTTTACACGGTTCCAGTAACTTGTTCACTTTAGCGAAACTTTTAAATAGTTTAGATTAGGGAAAGTGTAATAAGTTTTCATTTTTTTTTATTATGGATTCGAGGCACAAACGTATTGTCCTTATGAAAAAATCAAAGTCAAAATCAAAGTAGTGCTAGAGGAGTTAATTGATAGTTTACAGGGTGAGTTAAATTTCAGAAAAAGGATTTGGGCTAGGAAATGATTAGCAAGGAGAAGCACCCACGGCGCTTCTAGTATGCCCTTAATGGAACTCGCCATTGAAGATATTCAAGAATACAGAAATTGCATGAGAATGTCTCCTTCTTTCTTTGACATATCTCTGGAAAAAATAAGGCCAGCTAGCTATACAGCGATCTGACACGATAATGAGAATGGCCATACCTGCCAGAATAAAATTGGAAATAACTTTGTCATATTTAGCCTCTGTTAATAGTTACCGAAATCTGCAACAAGATTTTCGAGTTTCTCGACCTGGAATTTCAAAGTTTATTCCAGAGGTTTGTGATGCTATCTACGATGCTTTGAAGGATTTCATACAGGAAAATAAACTTTTATTTTTATTCTTTTAATTCTTAACATTTTAAAAAGGTTATCTACATTTATTCCCAATGGTTATTGTCTGATGCACCAAAAGTACTGTCATACGCTTCTGAAAGAATACTTCCGTAACTTGTGCTGCTATTTTCCAACTGTATATCTGTTTGGTGAGATTGTGGAGATGTCACAGATCCTGGAGACGTAGAATAATAATTATATGTTCTGCTGTGTGTTGAAGAGTCTAATGAGGCACTTGTACTTGTGAGATTTGTCAGTCTAAAACAAGTAAAAAGTTGCTGTATCTGATCTTGAGATTGAATGGCCTGTTGAAGCGGCAACTGCTTTAACTGAGCTACTACACTCTTCCCGAAAATGTCAAATTCATTTTCTGATGGTTCAATATTTAGAATAGATGCAACTCTATAACACAAGCAGCAACTTCTTTGACCTTTGTTTTTCCAACCTTTTGACGTTTTGGGGTAGGGTCGTTGGAAATAGTAACCCTGTCCTTTTCGCCTTCTCTAGCTGAAGATGCTTCAGCTGTTGTCTGTTCTATTTCATGTTGTGACGCCTGGGAATCATTATCAATTTATCAATTTCACTTTCTGAGGCCTAAAAAAATATATATTGTATTGTATATCCTATATATTTTGTAATGTTTTATTTGTATTTTATATTTAATTTTTAAATTTTGAATTTTTATTACAATTTTTAATATTTTTATACTTGCCCTTTTTCCAGCTTGCTCAAATGAAAATCGGGAACAAGAAAACTCTGACTCTGTTTGAGTTCTGGCGCTAGTAAATTATCTACTGAGTTTATTCACAGATATATGTGACTTGAATCAATTCCTATTTTTAAAATTTATTAAGATTGTTTATGAACTTTTTATTAAATAAATCTTTCAATATATTATTTAAATAAATGTGTATTAATAAAATTTTGTGACGCCTATGGACAAACCTTTCTTATTATTTTAAAATCACCCTGAAATAGGAAGCAGATGTCTCTGTCGATGTGTATGTTGAGTGTGGAGAGTTGCAAACAGTTCAGTTTACAGCAAATGAATATCTATTGTCACATATATAAAAAAATTTGTTGTTTATACCTAATAAAATGGAAATCAATTCAACAAAACAGTTTAATAATAATAATTGAGATTGCCTTTATATGATATTTACATGAATATCAATTCTAATTTAACTAATACTACAAAAGAAACGAAACAATTACACATATACAGTTACTTAACCTATAATTCAATGAAGAAAAATTTTAAATCTAAGATGAGCTCTGGTTTAGGTTTTATCAAAGCCAATTATTAATTATTTATGAAATTTATTTTAGATGTACATCAGATATATTTAGAATGCATATATTATGCTTTTTATAAAATTTTAATTGGTACCAATGAATATGACTAACCTTTTTCGACATTAATTTGTCAAACTGGTTGGACGAGGATTTGCAAATTTGATGATGTAGACGGGATTGAACAGGAAGATTGAAGATTCTGATTCTCCTGGAACGCTGGACCAACTTCTTTATAGTTAACAGGTATGTTTTAACTTTTATATTATTTCTTGGTTTTTTACTAAACCTTTCTTGGTCTTTTTAAGACTTTCTAACCAATTTCTTTAGTTTTAATATAAATTTTTACTTTTTTTTCCAAATTTTTTTTACTTCTTTCTTTCTAATCCAACTCTACTCTCCTGTTTTTTTCAATCAACAACCTCCGTTGCTATGTCATATTTCCAAAGCGCTTGATTTTTTCTTCATAATTGCAAAATTTTATAATTTCTTGTTTATTAAATATTATTGTCTATAATATTTATCCCTTCACTATTGTAATTCTTTCTACCCTGTATATCACTAGTAACTTCACTAATTTAACCTTTTAAATTGTCCTTTTTTAATAAAAATCCTTGAAAATATGAGTACCTCTTAAATATCTAATATACAATTTTGTACTATCAATAATTTTATTTGAATTCATGTAAACTCATAACAAATGTCCAATAAATCTTTCCTATTACATATTTTATATAAACTAATTCTAAATTTCATTTAATAAACGTTTTAAAATTTTATTATACTCCTCCAATCACAACACATCATTCCTTATTTCCTTAACAACCATTTCTGATATTATTATTGTTTGATTCTGTCTGACCGTTCCGTCTTCCCCAAAGCATAAAATTTCTTGACAGTGACATTCAATTATAATTTAGGTTAGAATTCTGCCAAAATATAATTTCTATTGATTATTAAATATTATGTATACTAATGATTTTAATTTCAGGTGTAAGTAATACATATCTGGTATGAAAAACAAGCTTTTCTTATTCAAAATACTTTAAATGAAGAATTATAAATTTAATTTGATTGTTACTTGATATGATTATGTGAAAAATATTATATTTTGTTTAACTCAAGGTAAGTCTTTCTGTTTTTATATGATTTCTTATAAAGGATCAATTCTTGCATTCTGTTTTATTATAATCCTTTTTATAACAAGAAATAGAGTTGATTCAAGTCTCATAATCATTGACTGATACTTTTCAACTATTTTCTTTCCCAATTTTCATATTTTTACTATTAAAGTAGTTTTAATTGTAATTGTAATACCATTTCAATTTATATGTGATATTAGAATTTTTTTCGATTTTAGTGGAAGTCACTTGCTCCAGTAAATAGGACTGCTTTCTATTTGCTGGACTGGAATCATCACTAAAACTAGCGCTAAGATTTAGTACTAAAATACCTGTCTTTACCCAGCAAGAACTAAAATCCAGTACTGGATTTTAGTAACTTGTACAAGTTACTGGCACCGTGTAACTCCGCCTTAAGTACAGATTATTTACATTCTATGAATCATTTCACAATTTGTGATGTTGAGATCAACTGGTAATTTTTTTGACGAAAATAGTAAACGTGTAAAAATAATAATCATGTATAAAAATTGAATTGCGCGCCACTGTTATACGCATGTCTGATTTTTGACGTATGATAGTAACAGACGTTATGCGTTTTCAGTAGTGCAAAGAACGTTGTCATGTGATGTTATAGTTGAGAATGGGACTCGCAACTGAGGAAATAGTGTTTGTTGTTGAGCATTATTTTCGTTCGCACGGAAATGTCAAACAAGTACCAACCAACGCAGTTATGCTTTCTATTGTTGAGAAATTTCGTCGTTCTGGCAGTGTATTGTGCCAAAGGAAGGAAAGGTCTGGTAGGCCAGTAACTGTGAGAACAAATGAGAGCCATGGACTGTCGTCAATCAGGTTTTGCAATCACCAAACCGAAGTATTCGGCGAATAACATTGAAGTAGCAATACGTCGATTCGGCGTTTGTTCAAATACGTAGGTGGATTTCCGTATCGAATTCAAGTTGGACAACGATTGACGAAAGTCACATTAACTTGGATTAATAAGCAAACAACTCGCTTCCTTGGCTCCGATAAGCCAGACGTTATTGCCCAAAAACCGCTGCATAGTGACCGTGTGACGATATGGTATGGAGTGTCTGCACACGGTGTGATTAGTCCGTATTTCATTGGGGATAATGATGGCAAACCTCTTACTGATACTCAGGAACATTATGGAAACATGGTGGTAACGGCTTTTGTCCAGGATCTCAGAAGGCTTTGTCATGCTAGAAACCTTCGGATGGAAAACCAGCGGTTTCAGCAGGACCAGTTACACTGCTGGACAATCGAGAGGAAATATTTGAAGGGCGCATCATTTCCCTCGGTTCTAGTTTCAACTACCAATCACATTCCCCCGATCTTACACCACCGGATACCTTCGTATGGGCTATGTTAAAGGATAAAGTCATCAGCAGTTCAGACCCACCCAGAACTGTTAATGATTTACGTGAGAAGATCGTCACGTTTTTCAGGAATATGCAGCAGCCTGTGTTCTCGAATATATTTGAAAATCTGCGTGACCGTTATGAACAGTGCCTACAGCGCAATGGCGGACATTTTGAACATGTATTGTATAGAAATAATAATGTATAAGTAATATACTTCAGTATTTTCAGAATTGTATATATTGGCGCATACTGTATTTATCCATATAAGCCGAGTGATTAGATTCATAGGTAATGTCTCAACTAATTATTAAAGTGAGGTTAATTAATTGTCTTCACTGTCAGCGTACACGATACGCATCATGTTAGTCTTCCCTAAGGAATTAGGATGTCTCCAAGGCATACATCTTCAGCGTTGAGCCTTCGGTTCGAAGTTGCTATTTAACCTTGCGACAGGTGTATTCACAGCTGACTGATAGTTTAACATACCCAACCAGTGGCGTACAAAGTCGTTTTTGATCTACTAAAATGTGAACGAAGATGTCGCTGCTAGTACAAAACCTATCAGGATTTCTTTGCACTTTTAATCTGAGATATTAGGATCGATGAGCAGTTTTAATCCGATCTTCGTAGAGTCTATTTTATAGGTTTTAACGGGTATGCGAATAGCAGGCTTGACTTTAATCAACGTAAGAAAGTCAATTCGGGTAGATTAAGTTCAAATATATTACTATAAAGTGAATATATTCTTGTAACTGTTTCGTAGTGACTGTTCGTTATAAAAGTTGTTTGAATGTTGGGATAGAAAATACCTCGCGCGTCCGACACTGTTTCATCGCCAACATCCACTCCTAATTACTTCTTTTGATTTAATTAGTTGCAATTATCCTTTAGTAGGTTATTAGGGTGAGTTGGTGTATGCTGACGAAGAAGTTAGAAAACAATTGCCAGGGAGTAGAGATGTAAAACACGCGATGTTAGGGTTGGCTCGAGTGATCACGACACGATAGCTTCTTGTCACTTTCGTTCGAGCGCTTTTCATTTCAAAAGAAGGTGATAAGTTTTAACTAAATTTATGTCACTAATAGGACAAATTAATAAAAAAATAATTTGAAAAGAAAAGCTTTGATCGTCTGTTTTTGTTCTCTTTCTTATCAACATAATCATCAATCTTTTTGTTTAATTATCTTGGGAAATTAAACCACAATCACAACACAACACCACAAGGAACATACAGAAGATATAATCATCAAATTCAAATTTATTAGTGAGATCGCCCAAGAGACATGGATACCTTGAATATCCCAATCATGAAGATTGGGAGATGGGCAGTGTTGGGTGCGTTGCAGAGGCTTGGAGTGAGGGAGGGTTTGGATAACCTGGTGGAGGACTACTTGACGGGACATGTGATAGTAGACACTAGAGGGATGAGGTATGAGACGGAGGATGGAGTGCCCCACGGCTTGGTTCTTGGACCGACGTTATGGAAGTGTGTGTTTGATGAGGTTTCTGGGATAGTATGTGAAGAGGGATGTGAGATCACGGTGTATGCGGACGATGTTTGTTTGGTATGTACGGCAAAGGGAGAGGCGGAGATAGAAAGTAAGGCGGAGAGAATGTGTAGGAAGATTGTGGGGAAGATAGAGCGGTGCGGACTAGAAGTGGCGGAAGATAAGACGGTGGGGATGCTAGTGAAGGGACGGAGCAAGACGAGGGAAGTGGGGGTGATGGTGAAGGGAAGGAGAATTCGTATGGAGGAGTCTGTGAAATACCTAGGGGTGTGGTTGGATAGTCAATTATACCCAGAACACACATGTTAAAGAAGGGGAAAGTGCATGGCTGGGGAGATTGATGTGTAATGTGAAGGGGCCGGTAGAGTGGAAGAGGAGGATAATTGGTAGGACGGTAGAGCAGAGAATGCTGTACGGTGCGGAGATGTGGGGTGAAAGAGCGGGAGTGAATGCGAGGGTTAGGCCACTCCTGCGGGTGCAGAGAGGGATATTGCTGAGGGTAGTGCAGGGGTACAGGACAGTGGGTGAACTGGCAGCAGCGATGCTGACAAGGACCTACCCATTGGACGTGATGGGTAGAGCAAGAAATAAACGCTGGAGGGGTGCGACCAGAGAGGGAGTACAGAAATCGATGGATAAGGAAATAGAGAGAAGGTGGAAGGAGTATGAGGGCGCGCTAAAATGAGCGATTGGGAATAGGAGAGATTGGATGGAACGGAAATTCGGGGAGGTGAACTACTTATTGACACAGGTGTTCACTGGACATGGTTCAAGAGTAGGGTACCTCCACAAGATTGGAAAAAGAGAGACTGGAGTGTGCGAGAGGTGTGGAGTGGAGGATGATGTGGGGCATGTGTATAGATGCTGGAGGAACGAGGGAGTGCTGAAGAAGTTGATGAGGAAACTAGGGGAGGCGGTGTATCGGGAGAACATGGTGGAGATAATGTTGAGTGGGGAGAAGGAATGGATGTAGGTAAGTGGCGTAGTAGAGAGCATGGTTAGGGGGGGAGAAGGACTCGATATGGCATGAGAGGTTGGAGTGAATGGTAGGGAGAAGACGACGGTGAGAGCGGAGAGTGTGCGAGGGACGACTGCTCGTCTCGAAGTACGCTACGGTAGTGATACCGAGGCGAGGGTAACGGCGAGTTTGAGGTGGGTTTGGTAGGTAGGCATCCCCTTGGGGATGAGTCCAACACTGTTTGGGTCCTGGACCCATTCCAATATGAGTTTCCCATCTCGGCCCGAAAAAAAAATCATGGAGATTAGTCTCAAGGAGAAAAAAGTCTGCATATAAAAAGTGTCTCGAGAGGTGACACCGTATAGCTGTTTAATCCCAATCGTGGAAAAGGCTTGTGCCAGAAACTGGAACGAAACTTATCAGCAAGGAGTAAGCCCAAGGTGATCCATATCGAGTGGTTAGTCCCTTACTGCGGACCCGATCCACCCAGTTGGCTTCAGTTAGCTAGAAATAAGATAGCGATGTTATGTCGGACCTGTACTGGCGAATATGTAAAGGTCCATGAAGAAAAACATCTGGAATCATCTAGAAATGTCATCGAAAAATATGTCTGGAAAATGTGAAAAGTATAAAAATCGGGACAGTTGACGTTAGTAGTTAGTTTTTGAAGTATTGGAGTTTTGAGTTCTGAGGTCTGAAAGTAAAACGTGATTAGTATTGGTCGTGTTCAGAGAGGCTCAAGGGTTGAAACTGAGCACAAAACATGTTGAGTATGCTGGCAGTTAGCGGTGGAGCATAACCTTACTTTCTAATAATATCCTTCCAGTTTCATTGGATACAATCATTTAATTACTTATTACTGCTCTGTAATCTTCTGTTTATTTCCAATATTATTGTTTATTACCAAAAAACACAACACTTTGACAGCGTAAAAGATTACAAAATGAATATTCTGTCATCTGATAGCGCTGAGTAAAGAAAGAGTAAATAATTGCTGCTGCTTCTGATGCTCAACAGTTGAGAGTCAGCAGAACGGCAGCATCCCGTTAGTGGTGATTTTACAAAAAAAAAATTCGTTAATACAAAATTGCCTTAATGTAATTGTGAAGTTTTTTCTACTTTCTCAGAAAAAAGCGAACGTGTATTGTAAAAGTTGAAAACATGCAATTGTTCTCGATCCATAGATGCACTTTCCAAGCCATCCGTGAAGCAATAACATTGCATCAAACGCCTTTTTCTAATTCGGACCCGTTGCATCCTGTGGAATGCTCCTTTTTGTCCTGATCCCGATCCTTTCCACTAGTGGTACGCAAGCTCAAAATAAGTAGTGGGGGGCTCAATCCGGGCGCAGCCGTTGGCTCTTACAGTATCATTCGCGCTGTATGCCAATACACTGGCGGAAAATTATCGGTAAATCGAAGAAAAGCCGACGAAAACCACGGCGTGTGCTAATATAACCTCGAATAAGTGATGGTTGGATTTTTTTTCCAAAAATGAAAGGTTATAACTGTTGATTAGGTTGGTCGGTTTTAGTTGGTGACTTAGTGTTATAGTGCGTGATGCTTTTGGTAGTTAATGTGTTTTTTATTGTGGATATGTACACCATTTGCATGGGATATTTCCTAAATTTCAGAAAATGTAAATATTAATTTTACTATTCTTTATAAATTAACTTTAATTGCAGAAAATATGAATTTTTGTTGAATTGCCAAAGCCTATTTGTTATTAAATATATATATGGGGTGAAACAATGTTTATAGGAATAATATTGAATAATAGGTAGACCATTATGATAAAAATCTATGTGTATTGTTATAAGATTTCGTTGTCCAGTTTTGAAATTCAACAATAATATTTTTAGGTTTAGTTTGATTTAAAAAAAAAATAACATTTTCAGAGAATTGAAACGTTTCACCAAAAATACGTTAAAATTCAACTTTTTACAGCAAAACTTAATGCAGTGGTTTTTCACAATACATTAGATTACTGAATGCGAAAAAGTAGCGATATTAAATCCATTATTTGTGAATAAATACAGGGTGTTTCATTTAAAACATGCTGTCGTTTCTCTTGTGGTTATTGGTCAACTATTATGAAAATTATAAACATTAGACTGAAATAATGCGCATGTGTGAAAGTGTATGCAGCGTAGAAATTAAATTGAATGTCATTTAAACAGCTCGGATATACAGTGTGTAAAAACCAAACGGAATAAATTGATTATTTCGGTTACTGCACATATTTATAAAAAATACCGAAACAGGTCAAATTTCAATTATAAATTGACATTTTTCAACGTAAAGATGCGATACCTACGTTCAACCCCCTTCGAATGACAGGTACAACCCCCAATTTTTTAAATGGGAAGTATATGCTTGTGATATATCGTTTGAAAGGTCTCTTCATTCTCTATTGAAAAATGTAAAACACTAAAAAGAACTATGAATGTCAATGAAGTAGATGTTCAAAATGTTCATCGCGAACGTCTTGGCAACATCCTAATCTTACATGAAACTCTCTTCCAACATTATTTATATCAGACGTGATCAACCTAATGGCAAGCGTTATTCGTTCTTTTAAATCATTTAAATCTGAATGCTCGTCACATATCTTCATGAAAAGATATCTAATTATGTAAGATCAGGTGATCGCGCTGGCTATTCTATCGATCCTAGCTTCCCTATCCACCGATAGGGAAATATTGCATCGAGGTACTGCCGGACATTGCGTTGGAAATGTGGTGGTGCTTCATCCTGCTGATACCATATCCTATTCACTGGAACGTGAGGGTTTCCTGGATCAAGATATAAATTTGCCAAACTTGAAATGACATCAATTTGAAGTAATGCCAAATAATGATCGCCATTCAAATTGCCCTCAATGAAAAAGGGACCAATGATATGGCTTCCAGCAATCCCTGCCCAAACAGTTTTCCCATCGAAATCGTCTCCCATCAGCTCCTGAGTAGGTATCGTTTTATAGGGATGCATTTTGTTTTCTTTCAATATGTTTACTATCGATGCATGGCTAACATTGAATTTAGTGGATGTCTGTCTGCTCGATGTATGTGGGTTTTTCTCAAACTCAAGCATCACTTCTAATTTCATTTCATCACTCATTAAATTGGCAGCTGGTTTTTTTATCTGCCTTACATGACTAAACTCGCCATTTTTGTGCCAGCGGTTGTGTATAGTCTTTACGTACGACCGCTCTGGCATAAGCGTTTAAGGTGCTGTTAGCAATTTTGAATTTATTCACTTCGAATCAGATGAATTAAAACAATCTAGACAAAAGTGTGATTGAGCCTCGCACATACCACAGTAGGCAACAACTTCTTTCCTACCTTGAAATATTTCCCCACTTTATTAAATGAGCATACTTTCTTGAGCTATATATGATCTGAATATTTCTTATTGGTAGTGTCACTATATATAGTTGTTGGCCATTATTTCCCTTATCCGTTTCAATTTGTTTTGCAAGAAGAGCTCGGATAATATGTTTTCTATACTATTTAGAGAATTTCTCAGAGGAGAATGGTAGCTAGACATTTGATCGGATTGGATCGGATTTTGCTTCATTATAATCGATCGACATTGGCAAGTGGTTTTTTACAACGCCATCTTTGAACATCCACCGTTTCTATATTATGCTTTGTAGATTGTAAAAGAATATCTCTCGTGTCCTTTCAATTGAAAATACAAATGACCTTCTCATTTTCTTGTCTCTTCTCTAATTTCTTTTGAATAACAGCTTTGCCACTTTCTCACGAGTCATAAAAAATGACCGACGTGAACTGAATATCATAACTATGTCATCTACGCCCGAGTGGTCGTACCGAGACAAATAAGTTACTAAATTTTTTCAACTTGCACCACGGCCAATTTTCAGTAATTTTATTCGGCAGGAAAAAATCTAATATGTAACTACCAACTTTTTTGATGACATCAATGTATTTACAATGAGTCTAATTGATTTTGATTTGCAATTATTTAAATGAATTATGCAATATCAAAATTAGTTAAATTTTAATATAATATTATTGAGCTTTATGTCCAATGATGGTTACCACTGTGAACATAAATTGAATTAAATTATGGGATAAACTAATATAGTTAATATTGATAAACTTTTTATGACCAAATACAAAAAAGGTAATAATACAATGATTTCGATCAAAATATTAATGTTATTATTTTGTTTAAAACTCAAAGTAAGAACCAGAAATATTAACATTTTAAAAAAATAAAAACGGGCAGGGTGGACGTTATTAAAAATTATTTTTATTATATTTTTATTAAATATTATTATTAGTGGTTGGTAATGCAGCTTATTTAAAACAAATACATGGAATTTATTTAAGAAAAGATTTTTTTCAGTTACCGAAAGTAATCAAAAATATTCAGATAAATAAAGTAGGAAATAATATTTATTATGACAGACTAAAATTATATACCTTACTTGTGAGAAGTCTAGAAAAAGCACACTTTTGCTGATGATACCATTCTGTTTTATACAAGTGCGATTCAAGAGAATTGGAAGAAAAAAGGTGAATAATGATTTGAACAAAAATCAGAGATTGTTGTTAAGGAATAAGCAGTAAAACTAATATGAAAAAATTACTGGTTTGCTATTTAGATATACAGAAAACGAAAACGAACCCTTTTGCGGTATCAGCTCCAATATAATATTGGAAGAAAGTGGCAAAGCCGAAAAAAGAGATCTGACCATTGGAAATATCTAGTAGGGCTTAGGAAATCAAAGATACTTCTAGGTGACTACAACCTGTTGAAAACACAGGATTCAAAATAGTGTAGTGAAGTTACAGAGCGTTATTTTGTTAAGTTTGTATTTTACTATTTGTGACTTTGCATTGTGTTTGCTTTATTAAGAAATAAACTTTTGTAGATTGTAATTTTTGTATTGTTAAAATTATGTATTTAAAACAATTATTTTCTTGTATGACAGGAATTATTTAAATAAGTATATTTTATAGATATCGAAGAGTAAATATATTATTCTAACGCTTTACAACAAAGTTTTGAGAAT
Organism: Lochmaea crataegi; assembly: GCA_947563755.1. Taxonomy (NCBI): domain Eukaryota; kingdom Metazoa; phylum Arthropoda; class Insecta; order Coleoptera; family Chrysomelidae; genus Lochmaea; species Lochmaea crataegi. The sequence goes on along the minus strand of OX387423.1, from coordinate 81,715,523 downwards.
AATGTTTCAAAAACAGTGACCGTTCAACTAAGAAGAAACAACTACTTCCCGGGCTATATGCCCCGACAGACAATGAATTGCAGTAAAAAGTCAAACGGTGTCGGTATGTTCTCCAAGATTTAACCTATGGTTTGCAAGAATCGCTTATTTGAGAAAGGGCTTAACTAACATTTTGTTACTTTTAAGAAAATCAACAAAAACTTATTGGTAGTTTAAAAAAATATGATAACGATATTTTTTTGCATAATTTAGTTTAAGACCCAGTAGCTTAGATGCTTTCAATATTAAAATGAATATTTTTTGATAATGGGGGGAAAAATGGAATTATAAAAAAATGCAGACGGTACCTTTCTCAAATAAATGTTTTTTTCCAATAAACCACTTGAATTTATTTTTGAAACATCAAATGAGAGTTGTTTTTCTAAGAATCACCTAAATAACAACAATAATAATATTTTAAGCATTAAATATTTATTTAAAAATTTAACCAAATTAAACCTGTAGTGCATTCTCCCGTTGTTTTTCTAAGAATCACCTAAATAATAACAATAATAATATTTTAGGCGTTAAATATTTATTTAAAAATTTAACCAAACCTGTAAACCTCCCACTTTTTGGAAATTTTTTCTGGTCATGCCAAAATTTCTTGATAGAATGGGTGATGCCCCTCTGGAACGTAGGACATCGCTTTACCGATATCTGTTATTTTTGTTTCCAATATTGGAACTTTTTTTTGACGAGGCTTTTTTTCAGGAATTCTACTCTTCTTGGCATATGGATTTGAAAAGTATGTCTGGTCAAACCTCGAATGTACTCTGAGCACACAACATATCCAGGTGATTCTGAGTTATGTATCGTTTGGTAAAATTGGGATATAGAAAAGGCTTGCTTTTGTGCTCTGGGAATTTTTGTGCGTGAAGTCTCCATAGATATGACATTTTTTCATAAAATTTTGGCCATCAATTTTTAAAATCTGCTATGATGTATTTTCCTGAAACCTCCATAACAGTAAACTTGTTTTGGGCACTTGCAGCTATTATTATTTGGGTGAATTCGTGAACAGAAAATATGCGATCAGATTTCTTCAAACGCCGTTTAATGACACCAAAATCTCGGTCATTAGGCAAGTAGTAATGCCCTCTGGTAGGAAAAAATTCTTCATCGTTTTTGAATCTTTTCGTCTCAACTAATGCTGCACACATACGTACCATGGAATGATTTTTGTTTTCTCCAGGACAATTATCATTATAAAAACGTATTTCTTGGACATTTTCTGGAATTTCTCGTTGAATGTAATTCCACAGAAACGAGCATACTTCAGTAAATATGCTATGAGAGTTCCGCCTATTGGCGGAAGCGCTAACATGGGAATCTCCATAAGGACATCGTCGAAAAATCTAAGGTCCAAAAAAAAACGAAATTGGCTCATTTTTGGAGTGGGGGGTAAATCTCAATCTACGCATGTGCCACGTTATTCGGATGGGTGACGTCATAGGGATAATGAAAAAAATATTTTTTAAATTCAAGCTACCCCCTTTCATCCCCCACGCAGCACCCCTGAAAGTTAACCAATGATAGCAAACGACGTCTCGTTTAAAAGACCTTAACGTCTAGTATATACATGAAATAATGAAAAAATTCTACCCCCTTTCATCCTCCTACGACCACTAAAAGTTAACCAATCAAACGTCATCTCGAAAGGCCTTAACGTTAAGTATATATATAAAATAATGAAAAAACTCCACCCCCTTTCACCCCCACCGTAGCACCCCTAAAGTTAACCAATCGTACTACGTCTCAAAAGGTTTTAACGTCTAGTATATACTTTAAATTTTATCTCACCCTCAATACCCACCTGTTTAGTATTCCTAATTCCAAGGACCCCCAAATTCACTATCTAAATTTACACTCACCTTCGAAAAATCATATATTTTCAATGGTACAGTCTATGATATAATATTAGCATCTGTCTTTGTTTTAATTTTTTAAATTTGAATCTTCATGTTTTACGAATTTCCTTGATTGTGAATAGATTTAGTCTACACACCTCCTTGAAGACTTATGAGGTAAGATATCGGCGTGTTATCTTTTCTATTTGTGGTAATCCACAATCTAAAAAACTATTTTCATCTATTAGGTTAGTCAAATAAAATAACAAATAGTTTTTTAAATTTATATAATACGGTTCATTTCCACACCATCTTATATATCACAATAATTGATATATGGAGATAGAACCATGGTGCGTTGTATTTAATATTTAAAGTGGCAAATACATCCCCTATAGGCCTACAAAAAACCACGGTAAAAAAAATATTTTCCTCAATTTTCAGTCAGGCTGTAACACATAAAAATTAAAATATATTAATTCTTTTGAGTGATAAATTTTATACTTTTTCATCAAAAAAAAACACATATCACAGAAAATGCATTATTTATTAATAAAAAAATTAGAAAAACATTCATTACGGATCATTCATTACGGATCATTTATGATCATTACCCCCGCATATGATGATATACTAGATAAATAATTTTTTTTCATTTTATATTTTCAATCTTACCCAGATACTGTTTCGTTACAAGACCGGTCGAAGAGCAGGTTGAGACAAGCTTGGGGAATAATCTCATTGATACTTACGGATCATTAACGACTACCATCCCAGTATCTATTGATATACTAGATGGCCCTTTTTTCGAACAGCATGAACATTAGTCTTTAAGCTAATAGAAACGGTTTATTTATTCGTTTGGTTTTACATCATTCATAAGAATGAGATTTTTATATGGCTCTTTTGATTGATTATTACCTAACCAATCATTTAAATTTAAACGTTTGCTAACCCTATGATTATATAAACTATTTAGTAAAATTAAATTGTTACATTAGCAATATCAAAATTAAAAAAAAATATCTAATATGCTGGCTCCTCCTCCTCCGTAGGTGTAGATGAAGTTGATGGAATGGAATAATGTCCCCATGGTAACGTTTCATCTGACCCAGATATCAGGTAACGTTTATCATCCTCAGGGCTGAGGGCAACCTTATGCTGGATAGTGGAGTACACCTGATGTTTTTCAGAACGAATCAGATTTTGAACGACAGTTTTTTGTTGCCAGGTATCAAGACATTCTTCATAATCTTCATGAGTAATTATAGTTTTCACAACAGATGACTTTACTCCCTTAGCTTTTTTTGCTACACCTAGGTTCTTGAGTTCCAACTCTATTTCATCTCCATCATACCCTTCATCGCTCAACCTCTTCCTTTTCTTGGAAATATTATCATCGGTTACTAATATTCTGGTTGAGTAAAGTTTCGAACGGAGACCCACGTACTCAGTCATTGGAACACCATTATTCTCATCCTTCATCATTCCCAAGACTTTCTTATTTACCAGAGGAATGCCATATATATTTTCAGGAGCATAGTCACTTGTGTCAAAGCGCCGATGACAATCACGCTTCATAACTTCATAAGGGTCTTGATGAAGCTCATAAATAAGAGAGTCAGTGTCAGTATACATGACTGAGCAGCTGGGGAAAGCATCAATCATGTATCCATAGTGAAAATCATAAATTGTAGTTTTAGCAAGATCAAGGATTGTTTGTCCTACATATATAGGTTTGTTTAACAAGATCTGAAGCTTCCGCAATTCTATTGCAACTAGATTAGGATTTACACTAAAAATTGTGCTATTCTTAAACTCAGGCTTGGCAATGTAAGCCTCAGCACCATAACGACCGCTCCACTCAGTCAACAATCGGATATTAACCCGCTTTCGTACATTCTCCATAGTTTTTCCTGTAACAATAAAAATGATTAGAACCAGAGAAACGTTAGTATTAGTTCATGTAGGAAAAAAAACTTACCAAATACTGCATTATTCATCAACTTGAACAAGTTCTTCTCGAACTCATTCGTTGACTTCGTTCGCAGCTCCGTGTTGAGATCTATATAAGACTTCAACCACGGTGCCTGTTTGAATTTGAGTACTCGATGAATTTTCTTTAGCACCAACCCATGCGTAAGCGCCTGCTTTAGTGTTCGGTAATGGATAACATACTTGGTTTTATTATGGAGGGTAGCCATTAACTTGGTCAACTCTTTAGCATCCTTTGGGGGTCTCATTGTCTTGGGGTTGATGTGAACAGGACAAAACGGAATATCTTTATGCTGATCGTGTAGGTGTTGAGGATATTCCAAGTCCACTTCTAGCATATACCCATCATCAGCATCATCAGGTATAGTAGTGACATCGATGTTGGTATCACACCATTCAAAACCGCTATAGGGAAGATACTGAGACATTGCCCAACCATACTAAAACAAAAACCACAATAAATTTCTCACTTATTTTTAGACGAGGAGTAGCAAACCTGGTTATTAATGTCAAAATACATTATAAATGTCATTGGCTTAGATGGATCGTAGTTGTTTACATAATGGTTGTTAGCTTTGGATCTCCTCTTACTGCAAACTTGACTAAGACCACCACGAATACCACGTTCAACGAAGAGAAACATTTCTATTTCCGTTAAAAGTTCCAATTCAACCCCGGTATATTTCAACATGGCATCCCAAGTGTAACCTGGCAATGTAAAATAGTGGGCAGGATCGAGACCATGCGATTTGAGGGTGCTACTGCGAAACATTTCAAATACATCAGCAAGAAGGAGAATATCCGTCTTCATATATAGGTCAACGTAATCACCTAATGTATTACAGTTGAAAGTACTCCATACTTGGTGAGCACGATGGTAGAGACGGCGGGGGCAAGGCTTATTTTCAAGTTTATTAAAAAATTCATCCTGTGCAGGTAAGGATATTTCATTGAATCGATCGAATGAGTCAATGTAATCGTATGGCATCACCCCCTTTTTAGTTAACATATTAAAATGATCTCCTGGCAACTCTGGGAACTGGGATTTTAAATTTGGAAATTCAGTTAGATAAGAAGCTAATTTATCAAGACTAGATGCCATAAATCTAAAGGAATCGATGAACCTAAATTGAACTGGATAGTCATCAATGTGTTTGGTGAACGAAATATACTTTTCCTTTGTAATAGGAAGCAAGTCTATCGTTCCACTAATCCGGATGACAATTTCAAGGATTAAAAAGTGGGCGTCAAAACCTGATAAATTATGCCACACTACCGGCACCACATGACTATCCTTATAGTTAATATTGCATGATCCATGAGCTGCTCCACGATAGTTGTTGGTGGGAATTAAATGATTGTGATCACGCACTTTCTTATCTTCCTTTGTGAAGGGTTGTTGACATATGTGGCAGTGTGTAGCTCTTCTATGCTCAACTTCCTGCAACCATGTCATATGAATATCATACGGGCACCAAAACACTGTAGCCAAATCTTCAGCTAAACTCGACATTTCATCAGCGAACCACGCCATACAGTCCTGCCCTCGGTATGATCGGTAAAAAGAAAGGGTGTCATCATAGCTGCATTTCAGATAATATCCAACGGCAGCTGGAACGTGGTGTTGCGGCTTCTTAGGATCAACTAACGGTTTAAGCACAGATTCCAGGTCGGCATAAACAATAAATGGTGCTTTTTCTTTATTCTGATAATTTTTAAATTTTAAAATGTTCTTTCCTGGCTCAGGCATCCTAATAGCAGTCTCATTCATTTTAACACAGTCCTCGATATGCTTATTAAGTTTTTCCTGCGAGTGGAAATAGTGGAGACAGCGGTCACAGAAGAATTTTCGACCCTTATGTTTACTAAGTTGTTTGGAGAGTAGGCGTGAAACTTTTAATCCAGACGTAGTGATATCTAATGGCTCCTTCAGTATTATCATATCTATCCTGAATCATCAATAAATTTACATGACGTTCTTTCTTATTCTTTGTCAGGTATGTAGGAAGGGTCTTGAACGACCTCTTTTTTTCTTTTTGAAGGATATACACGTTTACAGAGATCTGGTTCTGCTTCTCAAAGTTTGGAATCTGCTTCATTGTCATAGGCCACTGTATCCCTTTCAATTTTAATACCGAGGAGTAGTGGGGGTATGACGTTATCAAATCCGAGTTTTTATTACCACAAGAGTACAATGCTGATGTTATGGCCCATGCAAAACATGCATCATCATAGTTTTTTACGTTAATGCATGCGTTCTTTTTCTTAATTTGATAGGGTAGTTCAATATATGAAGAACCAAGCTGAGGGGTGTACTTGTTGATATTAACCCCCAAATTTACAACTTTCCTGAGAGCCCAGCCTGACTCACGCTCTTGGAACTCTTCTAATTCATTCATGATGGGAGCATTAACCTCGGTGTCAAACCACTCATCTAAGTTGGTGTTTCTATATATTGGCGAGTTCGATGTAGTAAAGTACTTGTACTCAGTCTGTACACTATCTCCCTTTACTATTATAAACTCTCCACAAAATACAGTATTAACCTTAACTGCAGCATCCTGCTTAAGAATTTTCCGAATCTTATTTTTAAATGTTGATTTAGCGTCAACGATAAATGATTTCGGATCCTTATGTTTCAAGTTTGAAATTACCCCCGTTATTATTCGTGAGTTGAACGTAGATTCGCTATCTTCCCATCTTACTCGATCCGAAGGAATCGCTTTTTTCAGGGAAAGCCCTGCCCCCTTCTTCTGAGCCGCTTTAAATTGTCGTCTCATGGTTTTTATATTTCTTAAGCAGGCCTCCAAATGCTGTTTTTTCACCTATCGTCTTTGCACTCCTCATTGCATTCTGAATTCTTTTAATCCCTTTATAACATTCAACCAGTCCCTCACGTATCTTTCTATCATTATTTGGGGTTACCAATCCCAGCAATGCAGCTATGTATTTCACCAAATCAGTGAATTGCCCCATTCTAAGAAAAAAAAAATTATAAAAAAACGACAACTAGACAATTAATAATATTTTTAAGTTTAAGAAATTTAAAAAAGCCAGCATTAACTTATGAATTTATTTATATATAGTAATAGTTTAATCAAATTTATATTGAAAAGTACTTGAAACGCGCTTTCAAATAGAGTATTATTTATTATACTATCCCATTAAAAATTATCAGACAAAATGATAACAATTTTTAGGTAACAGAATATCATCAAAATGTTAATATCCACAAAAAAAATATTTCTACATCAGAATTCAGGTAATATGAGTTTTTTTGTTTTAAATTGAAATATACGAGGAGCTATCATAGAACTAGAGTATATATTTGAAAAATCGATTGATATTTTTACATTTTACATAGATGTTAAAATATTTTAAAAAACGTAACCATTCACTAAAATAAAGAAAAAACATTATAAATCTGCTTTATTCATAACAAAGAGGTTATTAAATTACTAAAACTATTTCAAAATTATAATTATTTAAAAAAAAAATCACTCAATAAAAATATATTCTAAAAGCGAAAAAATCGGTGGATTTTACGGATTGGAAAAAACAAATAATTACTCACCCACTAAAGATTCTCCTAACACAAAATTCTTGGTTGACACAAACATTAATAGCGCGAATTTAAGTATAAACTGAAGAATGAAAAATACTCCCAGTTTATATATATTTACTCAATTCAGTATAAAACAACTTTCAGACATCTGAGCAGCAGGCGAATGACTGGTTGACCTTGATATATAACGAACAGCACAAGAGCAAGGATAATTAATTAGTGAATTAATTAGTAGTACCCGCATATATAAAATTTGTTATTTTTGTAATAATTGATAGCAGATTCGATTTATGTCTCGAATGTTTTAACGATTTATTAGTAGTACCCGCATGTATAAAAGCGCGCTAAAAAATTTGATTTATGTTTCGGAATGCAATTAAAGAATTGTATCCACATGGGAGCTCATTAAATTGAAACATTGAAAGTATTAATTGAAAGGAAATACTATTTTAACAAAAATTGCTTTTTTTCTAGCAAAAATAGTATTTCCTTTCAATTAATACTTTCAATGTTTCAATTTAATGAGCTCCCATGTGGATACAATTCTTTAATTGCATTCCGAAACATAAATCAAATTTTTTAGCGCGCTTTTATACATGCGGGTACTACTAATAAATCGTTAAAACATTCGAGACATAAATCGAATCTGCTATCAATTATTACAAAAATAACAAATTTTATATATGCGGGTACTACTAATTAATTCACTAATTAATTATCCTTGCTCTTGTGCTGTTCGTTATATATCAAGGTCAACCAGTCATTCGCCTGCTGCTCAGATGTCTGAAAGTTGTTTTATACTGAATTGAGTAAATATATATAAACTGGGAGTATTTTTCATTCTTCAGTTTATACTTAAATTCGCGCTATTAATGTTTGTGTCAACCAAGAATTTTGTGTTAGGAGAATCTTTAGTGGGTGAGTAATTATTTGTTTTTTCCAATCCGTAAAATCCACCGATTTTTTCGCTTTTAGAATATATTTTTATTGAGTGATTTTTTTTTTAAATAATTATAATTTTGAAATAGTTTTAGTAATTTAATAACCTCTTTGTTATGAATAAAGCAGATTTATAATGTTTTTTCTTTATTTTAGTGAATGGTTACGTTTTTTAAAATATTTTAACATCTATGTAAAATGTAAAAATATCAATCGATTTTTCAAATATATACTCTAGTTCTATGATAGCTCCTCGTATATTTCAATTTAAAACAAAAAAACTCATATTACCTGAATTCTGATGTAGAAATATTTTTTTTGTGGATATTAACATTTTGATGATATTCTGTTACCTAAAAATTGTTATCATTTTGTCTGATAATTTTTAATGGGATAGTATAATAAATAATACTCTATTTGAAAGCGCGTTTCAAGTACTTTTCAATATAAATTTGATTAAACTATTACTATATATAAATAAATTCATAAGTTAATGCTGGCTTTTTTAAATTTCTTAAACTTAAAAATATTATTAATTGTCTAGTTGTCGTTTTTTTTTTCATAGTGTCAGGTAGGGACCATAATTTAGAAAGCCATTTATTCTTGATAATGGTATCTGGAACGTTAAAATAAAAATATTATTGTTTAATTTCATGAAAAATCGAGAAAAAAAACTTTTAATTAATTTCATACTACTTCAATAGTACAGCTATCAATATCAGTGTAATTGACTTGTTGAGAGTGGTGTGATTTTATTTTCATTGTTCTCATGTTTAAAAGTGAAAAAATATACGAGGTATCTGAAAATATAGAGGTATCTATATAACTAAAATAGCTAAAAATATAAAATTATTTTTTATGTTACTATCGTTATGGCATCTTTGAACTATTAAAATAAAAAATACGATTGTTAATTAAAATTCTATTTTCAGATATTGTAGATACATTTCAAAGAATATTTTCACACATTTCCAATAGAGTTTATGAAGTTACGGAATAGTCTTCAACGGTAGACTCATTCTTCATAAATTCTCAAAAAACTCCAATCATTTTCACATCTTCAAGGGTTTTACATTTAAATTTACCTTTTCTTCATTAAATATTAAAATCATGTGGTAGGTAGTGCCAAAAATAAGGTGTAATTTTCATTTCATTTAAGTAAATCTGCGTATGCAAACAGACCTTAGTTATTATATTTCTTAGCTACTTGTTTAATACTTCATTTAATTAGGTTGAGTTGATTGTGCTCTCACATAGGATTAGCTACAACCATAACTGCACATACTTAAAGACTTCAATAATAAGTTCCCTACTCTTTTATTTTTAATTCATCCGTTTAAAATGCTATAACTTTTACATAACTTTTTTTACTATACCCACTTTCATTATCGAAGATATACCATATTTCAGGTTTATTCATTAGATATTTTTAATTTCTGGTAGAAGTAACAGTAGTTTGCTTAAATAAATTCCTACCTAATCTAACATTTCATTAAATTAGAAACAAACATATTTCAGACAATTATTTTTTTTAGCGGATAAATTCTACGCAAACTTAACTGAAAAGTTTTCAACATCATGTCGGTTTTTCATATGGCGATATATATCAGTTCTATTCATAAACTTTCCACATTTCTCGCAAAGTAGCTGTCTCCGATCATAATTAAATTGCCACTTTTTAGAATCTTCATAACTCGACCATGATTACACATTAAATGGAATCCATTCTCCACTATTTTCTCCACCTTTAATATAACATTTGTAGCACAGTTCATGAGTAGTAGAAGGGTGCTCAATAGAACAACGCTTGCAAATTTTTATCATGACTATAGGATGGTTAGATGTAGAATGATTTATGTTAGTCTTAACAATAAGTTTTAAATATCATATTCCCTGACCAATATTTTTATGATTCTCAAAAGTGGATTAAATTATCAATTGTATGACTAGCTACTCCGGTTTTTACTGATTGTTTAAGTACTCCGACTCATGTTCAATTTTAGCTGAAAAGCAGCATTATTGAGGGTGGTTTAAATGGTTTTCACACTCATTTTTCACATTAGTTTTATATTAACCTCCAATATTTTTGAAAATTGGTTGTAAGCTTAATTTTTGAAACTTTAATATCTAACATGACATCCAATATATGAGTCCAAGTATTAAAAGTAACCAATTACTCCGTCTTACTAAAAAGCGTTATACTTAACAATAATTATTTGCTTCAGAAGCGTTCCTCTTCATAATAATTTTTTATTAATTTAAAAGTTAGTTATCAATTATCTTCATTTTTTCTCGAACATGATATTTGAGGTTATGTATTTAAAAATAATCAACAGTTTTCGAGCCATCTAAAAGTATACTTTATATTTAATAAATCATTTTTTTTTCATTCTGTTTCAGAACTTTGATAAGCATTTAGAATTGTCTTCAGCTCCTATTAATTTAGATTTTTATTAATTTTTAAGTAAGTTATCCATTATTTCTCAATATTTGAGGTTATGTATTTTAAAAATAATCAACCGTTCAGTTTTCCGTGTACCTTATACCTTCCAATAATTATTTTTTCAGTCTTTTTCATTCTTTTTTAGAACTTTGTGAAGCGTTCAATCATCTGACAGCTCTTCCTGTTTAGAAAGTTTTTAATTAATTTAAAAGTAAGTTATCAATTATTTTCATTAACATAATATTTGAGGTTATGTATTCGAAACGTTTAGTTTTTCATAAAAGTATAACATAACAATAATTTTTTTTTTCTTAGAATGGGGCAATTCACTGATTTGGTGAAATACATAGCTGCATTGCTGGGATTGGTAACCCCAAATAATGATAGAAAGATACGTGAGGGACTGGTTGAATGTTATAAAGGGATTAAAAGAATTCAGAATGCAATGAGGAGTGCAAAGACGATAGGTGAAAAAACAGCATTTGGAGGCCTGCTTAAGAAATATAAAAACCATGAGACGACAATTTAAAGCGGCTCAGAAGAAGGGGGCAGGGCTTTCCCTGAAAAAAGCGATTCCTTCGGATCGAGTAAGATGGGAAGATAGCGAATCTACGTTCAACTCACGAATAATAACGGGGGTAATTTCAAACTTGAAACATAAGGATCCGAAATCATTTATCGTTGACGCTAAATCAACATTTAAAAATAAGATTCGGAAAATTCTTAAGCAGGATGCTGCAGTTAAGGTTAATACTGTATTTTGTGGAGAGTTTATAATAGTAAAGGGAGATAGTGTACAGACTGAGTACAAGTACTTTACTACATCGAACTCGCCAATATATAGAAACACCAACTTAGATGAGTGGTTTGACACCGAGGTTAATGCTCCCATCATGAATGAATTAGAAGAGTTCCAAGAGCGTGAGTCAGGCTGGGCTCTCAGGAAAGTTGTAAATTTGGGGGTTAATATCAACAAGTACACCCCTCAGCTTGGTTCTTCATATATTGAACTACCCTATCAAATTAAGAAAAAGAACGCATGCATTAACGTAAAAAACTATGATGATGCATGTTTTGCATGGGCCATAACATCAGCATTGTACTCTTGTGGTAATAAAAACTCGGATTTGATAACGTCATACCCCCACTACTCCTCGGTATTAAAATTGAAAGGGATACAGTGGCCTATGACAATGAAGCAGATTCCAAACTTTGAGAAGCAGAACCAGATCTCTGTAAACGTGTATATCCTTCAAAAAGAAAAAAAGAGGTCGTTCAAGACCCTTCCTACATACCTGACAAAGAATAAGAAAGAACGTCATGTAAATTTATTGATGATTCAGGATAGATATGATAATACTGAAGGAGCCATTAGATATCACTACGTCTGGATTAAAAGTTTCACGCCTACTCTCCAAACAACTTAGTAAACATAAGGGTCGAAAATTCTTCTGTGACCGCTGTCTCCACTATTTCCACTCGCAGGAAAAACTTAATAAGCATATCGAGGACTGTGTTAAAATGAATGAGACTGCTATTAGGATGCCTGAGCCAGGAAAGAACATTTTAAAATTTAAAAATTATCAGAATAAAGAAAAAGCACCATTTATTGTTTATGCCGACCTGGAATCTGTGCTTAAACCGTTAGTTGATCCTAAGAAGCCGCAACACCACGTTCCAGCTGCCGTTGGATATTATCTGAAATGCAGCTATGATGACACCCTTTCTTTTTACCGATCATACCGAGGGCAGGACTGTATGGCGTGGTTCGCTGATGAAATGTCGAGTTTAGCTGAAGATTTGGCTACAGTGTTTTGGTGCCCGTATGATATTCATATGACATGGTTGCAGGAAGTTGAGCATAGAAGAGCTACACACTGCCACATATGTCAACAACCCTTCACAAAGGAAGATAAGAAAGTGCGTGATCACAATCATTTAATTCCCACCAACAACTATCGTGGAGCAGCTCATGGATCATGCAATATTAACTATAAGGATAGTCATGTGGTGCCGGTAGTGTGGCATAATTTATCAGGTTTTGACGCCCACTTTTTAATCCTTGAAATTGTCATCCGGATTAGTGGAACGATAGACTTGCTTCCTATTACAAAGGAAAAGTATATTTCGTTCACCAAACACATTGATGACTATCCAGTTCAATTTAGGTTCATCGATTCCTTTAGATTTATGGCATCTAGTCTTGATAAATTAGCTTCTTATCTAACTGAATTTCCAAATTTAAAATCCCAGTTCCCAGAGTTGCCAGGAGATCATTTTAATATGTTAACTAAAAAGGGGGTGATGCCATACGATTACATTGACTCATTCGATCGATTCAATGAAATATCCTTACCTGCACAGGATGAATTTTTTAATAAACTTGAAAATAAGCCTTGCCCCCGCCGTCTCTACCATCGTGCTCACCAAGTATGGAGTACTTTCAACTGTAATACATTAGGTGATTACGTTGACCTATATATGAAGACGGATATTCTCCTTCTTGCTGATGTATTTGAAATGTTTCGCAGTAGCACCCTCAAATCGCATGGTCTCGATCCTGCCCACTATTTTACATTGCCAGGTTACACTTGGGATGCCATGTTGAAATATACCGGGGTTGAATTGGAACTTTTAACGGAAATAGAAATGTTTCTCTTCGTTGAACGTGGTATTCGTGGTGGTCTTAGTCAAGTTTGCAGTAAGAGGAGATCCAAAGCTAACAACCATTATGTAAACAACTACGATCCATCTAAGCCAATGACATTTATAATGTATTTTGACATTAATAACCAGGTTTGCTACTCCTCGTCTAAAAATAAGTGAGAAATTTATTGTGGTTTTTGTTTTAGTATGGTTGGGCAATGTCTCAGTATCTTCCCTATAGCGGTTTTGAATGGTGTGATACCAACATCGATGTCACTACTATACCTGATGATGCTGATGATGGGTATATGCTAGAAGTGGACTTGGAATATCCTCAACACCTACACGATCAGCATAAAGATATTCCGTTTTGTCCTGTTCACATCAACCCCAAGACAATGAGACCCCCAAAGGATGCTAAAGAGTTGACCAAGTTAATGGCTACCCTCCATAATAAAACCAAGTATGTTATCCATTACCGAACACTAAAGCAGGCGCTTACGCATGGGTTGGTGCTAAAGAAAATTCATCGAGTACTCAAATTCAAACAGGCACCGTGGTTGAAGTCTTATATAGATCTCAACACGGAGCTGCGAACGAAGTCAACGAATGAGTTCGAGAAGAACTTGTTCAAGTTGATGAATAATGCAGTATTTGGTAAGTTTTTTTTCCTACATGAACTAATACTAACGTTTCTCTGGTTCTAATCATTTTTATTGTTACAGGAAAAACTATGGAGAATGTACGAAAGCGGGTTAATATCCGATTGTTGACTGAGTGGAGCGGTCGTTATGGTGCTGAGGCTTACATTGCCAAGCCTGAGTTTAAGAATAGCACAATTTTTAGTGTAAATCCTAATCTAGTTGCAATAGAATTGCGGAAGCTTCAGATCTTGTTAAACAAACCTATATATGTAGGACAAACAATCCTTGATCTTGCTAAAACTACAATTTATGATTTTCACTATGGATACATGATTGATGCTTTCCCCAGCTGCTCAGTCATGTATACTGACACTGACTCTCTTATTTATGAGCTTCATCAAGACCCTTATGAAGTTATGAAGCGTGATTGTCATCGGCGCTTTGACACAAGTGACTATGCTCCTGAAAATATATATGGCATTCCTCTGGTAAATAAGAAAGTCTTGGGAATGATGAAGGATGAGAATAATGGTGTTCCAATGACTGAGTACGTGGGTCTCCGTTCGAAACTTTACTCAACCAGAATATTAGTAACCGATGATAATATTTCCAAGAAAAGGAAGAGGTTGAGCGATGAAGGGTATGATGGAGATGAAATAGAGTTGGAACTCAAGAACCTAGGTGTAGCAAAAAAAGCTAAGGGAGTAAAGTCATCTGTTGTGAAAACTATAATTACTCATGAAGATTATGAAGAATGTCTTGATACCTGGCAACAAAAAACTGTCGTTCAAAATCTGATTCGTTCTGAAAAACATCAGGTGTACTCCACTATCCAGCATAAGGTTGCCCTCAGCCCTGAGGATGATAAACGTTACCTGATATCTGGGTCAGATGAAACGTTACCATGGGGACATTATTCCATTCCATCAACTTCATCTACACCTACGGAGGAGGAGGAGCCAGCATATTAGATATTTTTTTTTAATTTTGATATTGCTAATGTAACAATTTAATTTTACTAAATAGTTTATATAATCATAGGGTTAGCAAACGTTTAAATTTAAATGATTGGTTAGGTAATAATCAATCAAAAGAGCCATATAAAAATCTCATTCTTATGAATGATGTAAAACCAAACGAATAAATAAACCGTTTCTATTAGCTTAAAGACTAATGTTCATGCTGTTCGAAAAAAGGGCCATCTAGTATATCAATAGATACTGGGATGGTAGTCGTTAATGATCCGTAAGTATCAATGAGATTATTCCCCAAGCTTGTCTCAACCTGCTCTTCGACCGGTCTTGTAACGAAACAGTATCTGGGTAAGATTGAAAATATAAAATGAAAAAAAATTCTTTATCTAGTATATCATCATATGCGGGGGTAATGATCATAAATGATCCGTAATGAATGATCCGTAATGAATGTTTTTCTAATTTTTTTATTAATAAATAATGCATTTTCTGTGATATGTGTTTTTTTTTGATGAAAAAGTATAAAATTTATCACTCAAAAGAATTAATATATTTTAATTTTTATGTGTTACAGCCTGACTGAAAATTGAGGAAAATATTTTTTTTACCGTGGTTTTTTGTAGGCCTATAGGGGATGTATTTGCCACTTTAAATATTAAATACAACGCACCATGGTTCTATCTCCATATATCAATTATTGTGATATATAAGATGGTGTGGAAATGAACCGTATTATATAAATTTAAAAAACTATTTGTTATTTTATTTGACTAACCTAATAGATGAAAATAGTTTTTTAGATTGTGGATTACCACAAATAGAAAAGATAACACGCCGATATCTTACCTCATAAGTCTTCAAGGAGGTGTGTAGACTAAATCTATTCACAATCAAGGAAATTCGTAAAACATGAAGATTCAAATTTAAAAAATTAAAACAAAGACAGATGCTAATATTATATCATAGACTGTACCATTGAAAATATATGATTTTTCGAAGGTGAGTGTAAATTTAGATAGTGAATTTGGGGGTCCTTGGAATTAGGAATACTAAACAGGTGGGTATTGAGGGTGAGATAAAATTTAAAGTATATACTAGACGTTAAAACCTTTTGAGACGTAGTACGATTGGTTAACTTTAGGGGTGCTACGGTGGGGGTGAAAGGGGGTGGAGTTTTTTCATTATTTTATATATATACTTAACGTTAAGGCCTTTCGAGATGACGTTTGATTGGTTAACTTTTAGTGGTCGTAGGAGGATGAAAGGGGGTAGAATTTTTTCATTATTTCATGTATATACTAGACGTTAAGGTCTTTTAAACGAGACGTCGTTTGCTATCATTGGTTAACTTTCAGGGGTGCTGCGTGGGGGATGAAAGGGGGTAGCTTGAATTTAAAAAATATTTTTTTCATTATCCCTATGACGTCACCCATCCGAATAACGTGGCACATGCGTAGATTGAGATTTACCCCCCACTCCAAAAATGAGCCAATTTCGTTTTTTTTTGGACCTTAGATTTTTCGACGATGTCCTTATGGAGATTCCCATGTTAGCGCTTCCGCCAATAGGCGGAACTCTCATAGCATATTTACTTACTTCGTTGGGTTCCTTACTGGCAATACCTTCATGGTAAACATAAAAGAATGCCTTGTCTGTCTTACAGTTCTGTATACCAAAAATATTGACTGTTAGCTGTGTTAAATAAAATAAGTCTTGGACTGGAACTTCAGGTAAATGTAAATTATGCATGTAGTCAAAAGTTATTACTGCCAAGTCGTCACGAATCTTGCACTCTTCAGTAGATTCCTTTAGTGACCAATAAAACTTTTGTGCTCTTCATTTATGAACCGCTAGTTCGGCAGCTGCTACTTTTTTAGACGCATCTCCAAGCGAAGGACTTTTCATTTTAAGATCAAGTTCTTCACACTTGCAACAAGTGTCAACTTGTGGACGGCCAAAATGAAGATCAAAGTGCTCATGAAAATACTTCACAAAGTAAGAATATCGAATTTTGGCAGTTGGATATTTTACTTTGAACATATCAAACATAATTTTCATATTAAGTTTAGCATCAAGGTATAGGTAGGTTTAATTGCTGTAGTGAGTTTCCTTAACAGGAAATGACTCAATATGCTGACGAATTAGCATGTTGTTCTCTTCTGAAATAGCAATGCCCTTAATGTTTTTACCCCGCTTGTCGTATGAAGTTATATTTTGTTTTAAAAGGTTTTTCAAACGCTTCAATATTTTAATACCAACACTGAACAAACTAATAAATGCCTTTTGACACACCTTTCTTCGTTTGCCATCAATGGGCACATAATGATGAAAGGAACAAGTTTTTTCCTTTGCGTTCTCTGGATTTTGTGGTTTAGATCTTCTTTTGACATCAACTACTTCTAAAAGTACTTGCAAATATATGTCCTGATCATTTTTAGAGTTCAGCGAATGAAACCGATTAAAAGTTCAGCTTTTATATCATCGTACAATTTTTCAAAGCATTTCATTGGGCAACTAAAAAAAGATGAATGAACATAATAATCGGAAGAATTCACTGACTGCAAACGTACCGACATCCGTCTCCAAGCTGTCTTGCTGCTACAGCATTTCCCTTGTAATTAACGTAAGCCTTCCCCTGTAATCTGGACTTCTTAATAACATTCGTTTGGTAATTTTCGTCATTTCTAACACCTCTATTCCTTTTCCTTGTAGCCTTTTCTACTGAGCTTTCTGACTGGCCGTTGTCGGTATCGCTCATGATTATTGTTTATTTAATAAATAAAACCACTTTACAATATACGCTTTGAAACAACAATATTATGACAACGGTTCTAGGTTAATTCTACTCGACAGCTGATATAAACTCGCTGACGGTTGGTGTAGCCATTTATATGAGAAAGGTTCTAACTAATGTCACTTGGTACTTTTCGCAAATGAACGCCGAGAACTAGATCGAATTTAGGGACATTTTACTTATGGAAGATGGTCCTTTTCTGCATTAAAAGATGCATTTACCTTATAAAAATACGATTAGCTGAAACACTAAAAATGGCCGGAAATGTTAGTTAATCCCTTTCTCAAATAAGCGATTCAATTAGAAGGGACAACATACCTTGCAGGTTCGATAGTGAATGTATAGTCGAGAATTTTCTCTAAAACCAATCTGGTATGAAGATATCTCTGTATTTATTTCCTGATATCCTTCTGTAATAATTTTTTTGTTTTCAAAATTTTTTGCCAGAATAGACATAATTTAATCGTATTCCTATAAAGCCTATTGGTAAATCGAGCAGTGAATATTAAATATCCTAATTACCTCATTTAAACTTTTCTCATAGTAAGCTAGATAAGTATAACATGCCAAAGGATAGGTAGGTATAAGGTTATGGACAATATACTGATTGTACACTTTATAATTAGGTGAAAGAAGTTACTTATTGTGTAGTAAATGACTTCTCGTACAACTATCTATATTTAAAATTTTCCTAATTTATTCTTATAAAGGCTTGACCAGTTCGGGAGCAATTGGCTTTTCGTTCATTATAAGGAAAATAACCTAAAATATTAAATATTATTAATTGTGTAATTGAATTATTACTTCTTATTAACAGGTCCTGTTATTGTGTTTAATTGACGTTGTTATTAGAGCTTATGACTTCTGGCTATTTATCTATACATACCCTCTATGTATGAATTGTGTAATTGAATTATTACTTCTTATTAACAGGTCCTGTTATTGTGTTTAATTGACGTTGTTATTAGAGCTTATGACTTCTGGCTATTTATCTATACATACCCTCTATGTTTTCAAACTGTATTTCCTCTACTTGCAAAATATGATGCTTCAATTGTAAATTATTTAAAAGCCATTTAATGTAGTTGGTACTTTTCAAGTGGCACATTTCCTCCAAGCATTTCAATCGATTTTTTTGGTACATTTTTTTCATATTTTTCTGTTGCTAATTGTGTACCTAATATATTTCTATGTAGGAAACCAGATTCTGAAAAATTTTAAACATAAAATTCTTACATGATGTAAACATATCTCTCTATTCATCTTCAATTGATTTTTATAATTGGCAACTTGTAAACTTGGTTCTAGAATATACTACTTATTTACGCATAAGGTGTCTTTTTCTTTCTTCAAATATTTTTTTAAAGACTTATCATACTCAATCTAACTGTGCTGGACCTTTAAGTGTGTTATAAAATTCCATACCGAAGAGAAGACATGCTAGTAGATATTCGTATTTTTCATCACGTAAAAACCTAAATACATTCAGCAAGTTATTTTACCACCAAACGATCACAATTTTCGATATTTTTGAAAACGAGGACAAAAAACGGATTTCTCATCCACAGAATGTTCCATTTCTATTTCCTAACCTCACACGTGAACCGGGAACTGTCAAAGGAAGTAAATTCGTTGCTACCATCTGTCGGCGAAATTTACCACCGCTCGCGCTCATTGGTCAAATCAAACAGCGCGGGCTTCACTTGCTTCATGTAACAACACTTCCGTCCCATTTCACGAAAGCATTGCGACAAATTGAAATGAACCGAGCGAAGAGATATTACATATCAATAATCATTGTTGTGTTTACTAGGTTTGTAGAAATTACACAAAGTTAGATTATAGTTATATGAGAAGTATACATTACTGTTTGTTTTGCGTAAGACCAGTCAATAAAATTCAGAGCCCAAAAACACAATAACGAAACGAATACAGAAATGCAAACAGGTAAATAGCAAAATATATCTTAGAAATAAAATAAGAGATATATGTGAGTTTCAGGATTTGGTGATATAGAGAAAAATAGAGTAAGAGAATGGAGGAGACTATGATAACAGAATGCCAAATACTCGGTTAGCCAAGAACCGCAATATAAATCCAACCAAACACACTCCAACTGCTTGAATGTCGAAGAATATATTTACTGACCACCAGGCTCTACTTAAAGCTATCATGAATCCAACCAATAAGTCTAGACTGGTGGAAAACTGTAAATATAGGCTGACAAGAGAGTGTCTCTTGTTTGGAGATTGTAGGTAATGAATTGGCGGACCAGAAAGTCACCTTCATACAAAAAGTTTATTGAACTGGTTGATGCTCGGGAGTTTCAATGAAATTGATAAAAACTGAAAACTTCCAAGAAAAATTTTTCCATTTTTTAAATTGAACTTTTCATTCCCTTTCCCAAACCCTTTATACAGTAAACAAGTTTTTAAAATTACCACTAATTACCTTTTCACTTGTTTCGAGAAGCAAAATGAAGTAGAAATTCAATGTCAAAAAGTATACATTCTGGATAAAAAAATTCTATGTACATAAAGTGACATTTTGGCAGACCTTTACAAGAATGTACAAATTAAAAGGAAACCTACAATAAAATATCTCTAATAACACACTGCGGCTCGTAACTACTAATTTCTGAAACTGGTGTTGTGAGAAGAATGATGTACGACTACGCGTAAATTAGAGATAGTAACAGAAATTTCATTCGGAGGATTAAACACCCCTGTGGCTACTAAAAATCGACCAATCAAGCTTAAAATTGAATGCAAAGTAGAAAGAACCGCAGGGGTTTATTAAAGGGACGATAAATTAAGCGAAAATAATAATTTGGAATAATGGGAATTCGGAATTACAAACATAATATGTTTTTTAGAGGCGTTTGTAGTTAAAAATTTTATAGCTATATTCCCATATCCGAGTTGAGACAGAAACGTCTCATTCCAGTGTTCAGTAAGAATTACTGTAATGTTCGGTAATAACGGGGTGATAAGCAGTACATAAGTTGAGCTTCAGCTTGATCTATTTAGACTGGCCTCAGTCTCAGTAGGGTTCAAGGTATAATTATATTGATCGTTATATATTGTGTGTACATTATTTGTTATTATAGTATAGTTTTAATATTTACACACGTACTTGCAATCTCAGCATAACATTCGTCACCTAGTTAATAATTAACAATTAATATACAGGGTCTATCTATATAAATGGGTATATGAATAAAGCGGAATTACTAAAGTGTAAAAGTTACGTTCCTTCATTTCATATTTCAAATTAAGACTGACATTCTATTATAAGGACTTTATTCTCATTTATAAATTCTATTAAAAACATTTTTAACAAAAAAAAATCCAAAAACAGGGATTAATCGAACAAGTTGTTCGAGAGAGAATTAAAATCTGATTTAAAAAAATAGTTAGATCCATAAATAATTGAGTATCTCGCACATAAGAAAAAATATAACTTACTTGAGTGGGTCTATAAGGCCCTCCACTGCGACTCGTAAGAGTCTATAATAAGTACCTAAGTATTGAGAGTAAAAAATTAGTAATAAAAAGAAATTCGTTAGAAGCTGTGATAAAAAAAATTAGAAATGCTTACTAAACATTGATAATTATAATTTTAGACATTGTATCAATAATGAAAATAAAATCGTGAAAACAAAAAATATCACTAAGTATTTTTATTTTTTTAGGACCATATTCCCATTCCTATTTGAATCATCTCCATTTTTAGTAACCAATAAAACAATTCTTCATCTTCCATGATAAATCCATGATTAAAATGCCATTTATTCAATAAATAATAATTTCATAATTTCCATAATCATAACTCAATATTCCATCAATAATATCCATAAAACTAATTCCATAACCTTATCCATAATTCTAATAAAAATCCCATTAAAAATATACAGTATACCATATTTTCCATTTTACTAAATTTCCATCTTGCTCCATAAAAATTAAAAACCATGTAAAAGTCCATAACTTATTAATCATTTGCTTCTTTTGCCCCTAAGGGCCCATCCAACTATTCGATTCCAGTTGACAGGGTCGCCATGTAAAAGGTTCGATTATAACGTGGTGATAAGTAATACACAAGTTGAGCTTCAGCTTGATCTAGTTAGACTTCAGTCAGCTCAACTGGCCTCAGTAGAGTTCAAGTTAAAATTATATTGATCGATATATACAGGGTGTCAATTTTAAAACTTACAATGGGCTGTACCTCGTGAACGAAAAGGGATTTCAAAAAAATTTCATTACCGTTTCTGGGGTAGAGAGGGGGAACTAAATTGACATGAGAGAGAACGCACCCCCATCAACCCCCATGCCCCACCTACCCCACCTACAAAAATTTATATGGCAACCCCCTACTTGTGATACGAAGTTAGAAAACCCGTAGAAAATGCTTTCCAACGGTCTAAGTCATAATTATACAGGGTGTAACAATAAAGCAGGACAGCGTTTTAAGTAGAACACTACTCGATAAAATTTTTCAAAAAATGTCAAACCGGAATGAATAACATCCAAAGGTAATTACAGCACACCAGCGTTATCTATTAAACGGAAAGAATGAAAAACTATTGAAATTACCTACAGTATTCACTTTTAAGCAGTTTTTGTGAGAGGTGTATCAAAATTTCTCTGCAAAAATGTTTAACCAGTTCTATTCTGGCATAAAAGCTGTGAAATAGAATTTACTCGCCACCATAATTGATTCTCTTCACGATAAATTTGTTCATTTATTTCAACGCTTTCTCTTCGAACCTTTTGAAGAATATCTATTGTTAGTTACCCGTTGATTGAATATTTCAATGAGAAAAAATGTTGTGTAAATGCGGTTTTATAAAGGCAATTGATGGAACTAGTTGGATTTTAGCTTCGAGTTTTATTTTTATACAATTTTCTAATGAGAAAACTACACGACTTTCAACTTCTAAAACTTATAATGTATTTTTGTGAGGAAATAAAAATAAATATATTTATAATAATAAACATTCAAGATTGTTAAAAGTTGTTTGATAGTCATTAAATATTTTTATAAAAGCGTCGTCGTATCTTTTAATGGTTCTCAAAAAAACAATAAACTTTTATAAGTTGCCTTCGTAGCTCTTGGGAGCTATGTGAGTACTTATACGACTTTGACATTGTGTAAAAGTTCTCAACAGCTATCTTAATATTCCGGTTTTTACGTATTCCCCGATGATTTTAAAGTTGTTGGCTAACAGCTGAGATTTCCTTAAACTTGACCAAACTCCTTGTGGATTTAAACTTTCACGGATCACTTGTTTTCAATGTATTGAAAAAAGTTTAGTGTTTTCCCATTCTCATCATATATCAAGCGCTTACCACTATAAAAGAGTTTAAAAAGTGTCTGCGGTTGTGGAAAATTAGAAGAAAGCACGGGGTGTATGAATGTGAAGATGTTTTCTATCCGAAATTTGAAATACCTTGTAGGATGCAGCAATTGCAATAGAAATTTTTTTGTCAGTACTAACAACCAATCAAATTTTGTCATTTTGTGTCATATGAAACAATTTCACCCAATTATATTAACAGTACACTATTAATTGCATTCAGTGCAACTATCAATCACTATGACAACACTATTGAGTTTGACAGCTTCATTCCAAATAAATTTCGAAATGTCACGTTTTGGCAATGCGAATGTTCAAAGTATAAATGTGCAAATCAAAGAAAACATTCCCAGAAATACAACCTACAGTCACAAATATATTTGGGGAATATTTATGGAATTTTGCTGCTAACGAGAATATGAATTAAATGAACATAGAAGCTTAGAAGAATTGGCGTTGATACGGAAAAAATCTAGTTTAGTGAACCAACGCGGATTTTGATGAAATATTTTTTTTAAATTAATTCGAGGTCGCTGAACACGAAAATGAAGAAAGAAATCGGCGTTCTCTTACCAAAAACGAGTTATGAATTTTTGAAGATGAGTTCAGATCAGCACTGCACTGGTTTTATTGTCATATTATAACACTGATTTAAATTATGCATTATAACGTTTACACAATGTTAAATACACTATAATTACTTTTTACGATATTCCTCTCACACACACATTTAGAAAACACTGATATTGATATTCATTTCTTGCAAATTCGTTTTTTAATTCCACAATTATTATATCTTTTGACATTTTCATGTAACATGACTGACATATAAGTTTTGGTTTGTTTCCTCTTGGTCGTACAACTTGTACCTAATAGCATATTCAGCCATTAGATATTTAGCCACTTGAATTAGTTGCTGAATATTTTCGATTTCATGATCGTGACATAGAAGATATAAACAAGATGATCATGAACAAACACCTATTTTTCCGATAGCTGGCGCTGTATTACAGTTGAAACATTTTTTTTTTCAAATTTTGAGAGATGATGATTTTAGAAAGATGGTTATTTTTGAGATAAGTTTAGTTGATATTTATCATTTATTTGAACGATAATGAACCATTCAATTTGATCATTGAGGATGCTGAACAATTTTTTTTTCTCTAAATTGCACCCTTCAATTATTTCTTTAAAAAAATTACCTCCTCAGCTGTTCGGCCTCTATAAACACTGCTGAAAACGAAAATAGTTGCTGCAGGTGTGATTCCAAATAAAATTTTGAACATACCGCTAATATTATAAGACTTTGGTTATCAATAGCTGTTTCCCCTTTTTAGAAAATTTGAAAATTCTACTAATATCGCTTCCCGACCAACTAACACAGATCAAAGTGGAATCGCAATCGCTTCTTATCAGCTTGATACATTTATTAGATTGGATTTCCGTTTGAAATAATGAAGTAGATTGATTATCGCGAGCGAAGCGAGCGCGCCGGATCGATGTTTCGCAATTCGCGCGCGCGAATTGCGAAACGTCGATCCGGCGCGCCTTTTTCACAGTATGTTAATAGCTGTTCATTCAATTTTTCCATAAATGATTTCAGTTAAACGAAAGTTGAGCCAAATACAGCGCTAGCTATCGGAAAAATAGGTGTATGATCATGATGTTCATCTTGTTTATATCTTCTATGTCACGATCTTGAAATCGAAAATATTCAGCAACTAGTTCAAGTGGCTAAATATCTAATGGCTGAATGCTATTAGGTACAAGTTTTACGACTAAGAGGAAACAGACCAAAATTTATATGTCAGTCATATTACATGGAAACGTCAAAAGATATAATAATTGTGGAATTAAAAAAAGAATTTACAAGAAATTAATATCAATATCAGTTTTTTTTAATGTGTGTGTGAGAGGAATATCGTAAAAAGCAATTATAGTGTATCTAGCATTGTGTAGCAGTTATAATGCATCATTTAAAGCAGTTATAATATGACAATAAAACTAGTGCAGTGCTGATCTGAACTCATCTTCAAAAATTCATAACTCGTTTTTGGTAAGAGAACGCCGATTTCTTTTTTCATTTTCGTGTTCAGCGACCTCGAATTAATTAAAAAAATATATTTCATTAAAATCCGCGTTGGTTCACTAAACTAGACTTTTACCAAAAAGTACTATAATTACTATTATATTATGATTGACCCTTTTAACAATATAGTATTTAAATCAGCCCGAGATGCCCGCGATGCAATCAAGAAGAAACCACAAGCAGATCCATGTAAACGTAAGTCCAGTTCAGTTTCGTTAAAAAAATATTGCTTTGGGATGAAAATACTCCTGGAGGTCTTATGCGTAGATTGGAGGGATGCGTGGCGAGGAGGAGAAGCAGTTGCTTGTCTGGTGGTTTTTTTTCAAATCTAGAAAAATAACGATGACTCTCCAACAAATCGCATTGAATACAATCCGGTGTTCAGTAAAACGTGCCAAGGTGGCTCTAAAAGTAGTGACTGGTTGGCTTCCAACAGTGAAAGGCATAGCAGCCCTGTGAGTCTTTTTCATAAACTGTTATGAAAACGAGGCGACAATATTACCTCTCCACGACTGTTCTTGGAACCAAATCAACACTGGAGGAATGAAACTGACAAATGGTACGATAATGTACTTGTTGAAAGAAATACAATGGATGGTTGGACTGAATCTGCTGCTGAGGTAGTTGGCTTGAATGTAAAGGACAAACAGATAACAAATCAATCGAATAGATCAACTGCTGTTAGCGAATTGGCAAAAAGTGGTGTAGAAAAACAGCAATTGCTGAAAATTACAGGTCAAAATTCTATACAATCTCGTTCAAGAATACCACAACAGGATCGTGCATATTATGCTTGGTAATAGATCTTTTATAGTAGAGGCCAGCAACAAATCTAATGTTACGTTACATTTTAATAATGAAATGATGAAATAAAACAATTTTATTTATTTAAATCTCCATTTTATTTTGAACTGATGTTCAATTTAAAATTAGTGACGCGTTTCGGTACACAGTAGCTTTATCAAACTAGTCATCTATTCAATTTTTAATGATTGTACCTTCACTAGCTGTACTTTTAATAAATAAATAATTCGTTGTGTTGAGTTATAAATTTTTATTCCTCGGACATTGACAAATGCCTCATAATTTTATGACAAAATTTTCAAGATGGTTGTTGGTAACAGCCCGCAGCCGAAGGCGATTGTCATAAAATTATCTTGTTTATTATCAATGTCCTAGGGATATTACTATTAAGAATGTCAACTGGTGTGGTGTCAAAATGTAGCACCATGTGTATGTAAATTGGGGTGACATTCACTGAGACCTAAAAGATCTATTGTGTCCCCTCTTCTACTTAGTTCCTGAGGAAAGTCTCAGACTAGTTGCTCCTTTAGTCCTATTTCCCGGAGGAATTTTAGGATATCTACAGGCTTTAACTTAGGTAAATGTCCCTCTTCTATCCAGTAATCTCCAAGGTGTTGTGCCCTAGGTTTCTGAATTGCTGTGCAATTCGCAATTATGTGGATGGAGGTTTCTTATTCCATGCCACAGAATCTACATTCTTCTTCCTCCTCCACTATTTTGAGCTTTTTCAGGTGCCCATTCAGGCGACAATGTCCCGTAAGGATCCCTGTTAAAACTCTTAGTGCACTTTTACTTTAACTTATGCATTCATTTGATCTCAACAGGTTGTAGTCACCCAGAAGAATCTTTGATTGTCTAAGTCCTACTAGATCTTTCCAATGGTCAGATCTTCTCTTTTTTTCGGCATTGCCTATTTCTTCCAATATTACATTGGAGCTGATACCGCAAAAGGGTTCCGGCCCCCAAAAGGGTGATCCAGTCCCACTCTTTGCTAGTTCATCTGCTATTTCATTTCTTTCTATCCCAGTGTGTCCTGGAATACTGTTTTCGCCTCGTTCATTTAGTTTTCCTAGGCATTCCCACACCATTTTGGAACACAAATGCTTTAATGGCTGCTTGACTATCCGACATTATGATAATCCTTTGCCTTCTATATCCTTTATCAATATTGATCTGGGCACACGTTCTTCATACCATTTTGTGGCATGTCCCAGATTTTCTGATTTCTAAGAGGTAAGGAGGTGGTTTTTTTTAATGATTCCCTCTCTACTTAGTCTGTATCTTGTTCTTTCTGCAACACTTTCCACCACCATATGTCGTGGTGTGAGATTGAGAATCACTTCCATGGCTGTCGTTGGGCATGTTCTCATTGCTCATTGCTATTTGAAGTTTTGAGGGGTTTTCTCTTGTTGTCAATAGGATAGCTCTAGTACTCCACGCAATTGTTCCATAAGTGATAATTGGTCTCACTATGGAAGTGTACATCCAGCTCAGGATTTTTGGGTTACAACCCCAATTTATCCCTGCCAGATTCCTGCACATCATTAGAGCCATTTTTGCTTTATATATAATCTCCCTTTCGCGTTTGTTCCATAGGAGTTTACTGTCGAGAGTTAAACCTAGATACTTGACTCTAGACGACAGTGACAGTGACCATCCTTTATAAACATTTTGATTAGACGCACTTCAACCGCAGTGGTCCCTTGCGAAAATTCTTATGTCAAGTTTGTTTTGAATATTAGAAGTGAAATTAAGAGTTGTCGATTACTGCTAATTGAAAAAATGTCACTAATTTAAAGTATGTAACACGTATTGTAGCGTTCCTGGTTGGCTCAGGTAGAAAACGGAAGCAATTAATGACCTTCCCATTTGCCTGAACACCTACAGCTGTTCAAAACTAATATTTGGTGCTAACCGTGCGTGGGCTTGAAGCCAGTGAAAGCACAATACAAAGAATACTCCTAGAAAGTGACTTGTTTT
Source organism: Lochmaea crataegi (assembly GCA_947563755.1). NCBI lineage: Eukaryota > Metazoa > Arthropoda > Insecta > Coleoptera > Chrysomelidae > Lochmaea > Lochmaea crataegi. The sequence goes on along the minus strand of OX387423.1, from coordinate 81,687,402 downwards.
CAAAGGGAACTGCTTCCAAGCTTTTTCGTGTGAATTGGGTGAGCAGCACTTTTTTCGATTTCCTGATGGTCAAGAGCGAGTATGGAGGCGTAGAAACAAAATATTTGTTGACCGTACAATTTCAAAACACCATGACGTGTCTGTGATGATACGAAACTAAAATAGTGCTCTGGAAAAAATTATTATTGTATGCGTCAAATGTTAAAAAGTGTCTGTTTTCTTCGAAACTTTTGTCTACAAATGTCAGACCGTGAAGAACTTTGTTCAATTAGTACTCGAATTGATGTGGCCGTTGATGCCACATCAGTTGAAATGACAACAAATTTTATGCTGTCGTAAAAAATAGGATGCCTTCGATTTAGTGGAATGGAATTCTATAGGATGACTGGTTCTCTCGCATAAATAATAACTGTATTTCGTTAACAATTCAATAAACTTTAACACCGAAAATACATACAGATGGAACGATGAATATAGACAGGCCTTTCAGTATGAAATAGTAATAATTAGAACGATCTTACTCTTTCCTTTGTGGTTTTCAAAGCACTATTCGCTTGAAATATAACTTTGCTTTGGGCCACTATACAAATTTTAACTTCATAGAAAAATGCACTCATTATGCATTAAATAAATAAATTACTATGAAACTTGACCCATTTGGTCTGAAAATATCGGTTTTATACCTGTAAAGGAGTGGTAGGTCTAGCTGGGAGACCGATCGGGTTGGAAACTCAACATCGACTCACTAGCTGAGCTAGCCTCGTAAAGACGAGGGAGATAATGAATTTAGGCGCGAAGTTTGTTTTTGGTCACGCCTACTTCAGCTGCCGAAGAATAATAGTAAATATTGCAAAGCGCCGATCAGCCGCCAGGGAAAAGAAAACAAAACGCGATTTGAACTAAGGTAGAAGTGTTTTGGAGGCAGTGGCGCGCCGGTAGGAATTTAGAATGAAAATAAAAGGACCAAAATATAACTCTACATGAATATACAAAGGAACTAAAATATAAACATACGAATTGTTCAACGTGTGGTTCCAATACGAATTTTTCTTAACGTCTAAAAAAATTATTCCAAAAATGTCGCAGCAATTAAGTTTCTTCCGAGTGAAATTTATCCTTGAATCTGGGCTAAAAAATAAAAAGGTTTCAATCGAAATAAAAAAAAGTTTCGAGCTGTCTATATATAGTTCCTATCAATAAAACACATCAATTTAATCTATTCAAATTGGAAAGAAGGTCCGGTAGCATACTTCAGATTTATTTTCACGGAAACTTCACAGGCTTTCTGTGCTAGTGTCAGGTTAGGCCGTAGGAGTTGCGGTGTCCGTTGATGGAAATATATGAATAAGAAAATGGGTCGGGTAGAGATCGTGAACGGAGTACCTGTTTGAATACTAGATGAATTTTATCATTATTCTGAATACAGATGCGCTATCTCGTAGCCCGAAAAATTTGCACAAAAGAGAAAAAGAAAGAATGGGACGTGAGAACGATTTTATTGTATTTTATGCATATTCTAGTTACTTCATGGCGATTACCTACTTTGAAAAAACATACCTACGGATAATTACTCGTTAGTGTCTACGAAATGAATAAACAATTAAATTGCTCCACAAAAGTTAGGAAATATCTCAAATATTGGATTTATGTTTAAAATTATCAACTGTTTCATTCACCAAGCAGGTTTTGTCTGTAATATATTGAATGTTTACTTTTTTTTGTTCACAAGTTGATTTGCTTTTGAGTTTAAGGCAATTTGTTTTCATACAATTGAAAAAAGATTTGTACAAACTTGTGATTATTCACCTTCATTTCAAACAAATGAAACACTCCTTTGACATATAAATCGTGAAAACTGCCACAAATAGATGTAATTTTCAATTTAATCCTTTACGTTTTCAAATGGAATGTGTGTTAACATTATTTTGTGCACACAAAGGACATTTCTCGCCCTGGTTCTCAGCCCGGCAATATCTCCCAGTTCGTACACATTCAAAACCACATTTCAGCGGCACTTCAAAGAATCCAACGTGGAAATGTAACGTTTTTGTGCTCGAGTCATCTTACTGACACTTGTCCTATTTTTCAGAAAATTGCCTGAGGACGAGTCACTTATTGTGTAGAGATACACCTGCTTCTTGTTCAGAGATAATAAGAAACGGAGAGAAATTTAATCCAATATTGAACCTGTGTTTAGGGTGGAATTCTTAAAGGATGATGTAATTCTTTAAAGAGATTTTTTGTGATGTATCCGGGAGTGAGTTTGACTTGAAAACAATCAAGATTTAATAAAACGGGAATTCCGCTTTTCATAAAAACTTTTTGATCCTCAAGATATGATGTATATCAGTTTCCCTTGAATCTGAAGCATATAAAACAGAATATTTCGTTAGGTTGACCAATATCGGTAGTTGGAATATTTGTATTTTTAAAATCCATATCACATTGTGTTTTTAATGGATATTTACATAGTGCATTGGATTTTATTTCAGCTGGATACCTTCATCAACTGGAAAAACAATTTTGTATTAATTCATGAAATGAATATTGAAATGACAAAAAATCCATGAGAAGTGATGGGAAGATCTATACTAATATGTTATTAACTTATAAATTTTGATGTAGAAAATGATGATTGTATAGTTTGGCAAACATAACTGAAGCTGTGAAAGGAATGCGGTCGAAAATATTGCCACGTTTAACTATGAAAAAGCTAAAGTGCTAAGTATGTAGTGATAATAATTGGAAAATGGGCTTTTTATTATTAACAATATGTCAATAATGATTAAAAGTTAGTTCTTAAATGTGCTTGTTTCATTGGATTTTGTCTATTAACATTATTTCTTCAATTTCTGCATATTAAAAGATGAACACTTTTCCAAATATGTTATGGGTTTCCTTCAAGCCGGCAACATCGTGCGAAAATCATAATTACCATGCCCTCTTACTAACTCAATTGGTGAATATTTATCGAACCTCCGTTGCTAGGTAACCACCTGACTTCCTATTGGCAAGCGCGTGCGTGTGTTCTTCCCTGTCACTTTGACAATTGATTGACATTGATTATCCAGTGGCGTTTATAAAGTCAGTATTTACCTTCGTATTTTCAGCTTTACTTGGTATCTTATTATTTAGAATTCATATTGATTTCAAGTACGATTTTTAACAAATAGGTACCGAGTTTTGAAAAATACCTTACCTTCAAAGTAAAGCATAAGTCAGTTTCTATGTATTTAATTATTATATAATTGGTACATTTATGAGAGATATCGGCCATGTTTCCTCGCCCTTACCGATGCCCCGTAGCTTCAGATGGACTTGCCAAACTATACACCTGAATTTTTTTTAAAGCATTCAACACCAATTATAATTGAAAGAATACATAATATATAATAAACAGGGTGAATCATAACTATTTGGACATAGGCTAAGGGCAGATTGTTTGGACCAAAATATGGCGATAGGACCAAATATGCCACAATGAAAAAATTGCTGTGAAAAAAGATGAAGGACGTTGATTATGAATTTTTTTTTCGTTTTTTGCTAATAATTTTAATGTATTTCCATCGATTGTTATCAAAATCGGCACAATGGGATAATTTTATACAGGGAATATTATTTTACATTTTGTTATAGGGGGCGCCACGTGAAGTATTTCTGTTGATGAAATCGACTGGTAACTTTTTTTGGCGAAACTTTTTGGTGATTTTGCTTGGAAAATATGACATAAACATCCTTTCTTCGTAATATTGGTACTCTTGTCTAAACAAGATAAAAAACTTGTAACGTAAGGCTTATATTTCGACGATAAAGCATAATTAAAAACAATGTAACATGAAAAGAGCAAACTCAAATTAAATGTTCAACGTGGTATCCTCCGACTTCTATGCCTTTTCTAATTATTTTAATAAAGGACTTCCGGACTTCAAACAAAATATTATTCTGTCTCCTTATAAAGTTAGCCGCATTTTGTATTTTTCTCCAGAGTTCGTCTCTTGAGTTAATTTCATTGGCATAAACAAAGGACATAAAAATCAAAAGGGTTATCCTCAGGACTTCTTGGTGCCCATTCAAAATCACTTCCTCTGCCAATTCCTCGTTGAGGAAATATGTCACTTAGATGATTTCTGACAACTAATAGGAAATGATGTGGAGCTCCATTCTGCATAAACCACATTTTCTTTCTCACAGCTAGTAACAGATTATCCAGAATATCACTAAGAGCATTTTGCCAAAAAAATAAATAAGAATCTCCATTTAAATTTGGAGGCAGACCATATGGCCCTAGTAGTTGGTAGCCTTTAATGCCTATAATGCCATAATATTCAATTTAAACTCATGCTGAAGATGTATTTATTTCAGGGCATGCGGATTTTGTTCTTCCCAATAATAGCTGTTTCGCCAACTAAAATGGAACAATTATTGAGCAGCAAAAATTATTTACTGACAAGAAATGTCATTTACCGGCAAAAATTATCTGAGTCCAAATCACACTCTTCATAAATGAAATAATATTGGAAATCCCCTTCTGATACTCTGAACTGTTCAATTGAGCTTTTCTCGGAAACTCATGAAAATATTGTGTTCAAACACGAGTACCAGTATTACGTAGACATGATGTTTATGTCATACATTCTAATCAAAATCACTAAATAGTTTCGTAAAAAAAAGTTACCACCCTGTAATAGAATGTAAAATAATACATAAAATAATGTTCCCTTTATAAAATTATGCCTTTATGTCGATTTTGATAACAAACGATAAATATACATTGAAATTATTAACAAAAAACAAAAAAAAATTCAACTTCAACACCCTTTATCTTTTTCCACAGCAATATTTTATTGAGGCATATTTGGTCCTATCGCCATATTCTGGTCCAAACAATCTGCCCTTAGCCTATGTCCTAATAGTTATGACACCCTGTATTTTCCTCAAACTTGATAATTAAAATACTGAATAAACAAAATTGTGGTGTACGCTTTCCGTTAAACTTGAACCTTTCAAATAAGTTTTTAAATGTATTTTGTTAAAACCAACTTATTCAAAAAAATGCATTCGATTATTGAATTATTGATTATACATCAACGAACATGCTCATATATTTGTGGTACACGTTGATATTCTCTAGAGAATAACAGGATACTCTGCCAAAAGTTTTTGTCTGTTCATAACAAGAGTTTCACGTGAAAAATGACCGTCAATATTTAATACGAACCTGTCATGTTCCCTTTCTAGTTAGTCGAGTTTTAGTTTGTTTTCACGAATTTTCCTATTTTTCAACTATCGATGCAGATACCAAAGGTGATTAACCTAAACTTTTTTCCACATCGAGATAAATAATGACAGCTATTCAACATTTATGTATAATCATAATTCGTTATTAATTTTATATTGATTGAATGATTTTTTCTCTTCCTTGTATAATGTAGTACCTACTCTAGCCAGTGAAGAACTGCGAGGTGAAAATATTTACGTAATATATCATATACAGGGTGTCAATTTTAAAACTTACCTGTACCTGTACCTCGTGAACGAAAAGAGATTTCAAAAAATTTGTGAGCTCATTCCAATTCTGTTCAAAATGACCCTAATTTAACTTTGTTACGTTCACCGTGAACACAAATAAGTTTACGATACACAAAGGGAATTAGGGGATTACAAATTTATACATAAATGATAAAACTGGGTATACGAATCAACCGAGATTGATGTTGACATATAAATCAACTCTGTAATATAGAAAATTCTACAAAGGAAAACTGGTAGGTAGACATAAGTATTAGAACAGAATCGTAACCCATGTTTAGGCGAACATCAAACATAATTATTAGAAAACTGACAATACGAATCTATCTGATATAATACTATTAATACGAGAAACAAGAAATTAATAATCGAAAATTTGTGTAGGAGTTAATACTTTTCAGTATTTATTTTACAAGATTTTCACAAATTGAGCATGGTACCATATCTATTTTTTTTTAAATGATGAAATAAAGCAGAGTTTAGAAACATTCGTTGATTTATAAGTGAATAAATTAATATTTAACTAAACCCCTGTAGAGAAAGACCTGTGTAAGCTGGGAATTGGGTAGGAATATGACCAAATAGGTTGGTAATTGATTGATTTGTCCTTGATTTGTCTTCAAGTCCTCAGCACCTCAGCCTTTAGGCTTTTTGTGCTATTGGTTGTACCGTTTATGAGAAGAGACTAGTTGTCCATATCAGGATCTACAGTCTTCCCACTAGGTTATTCTTGAAGGAATCCTCCCTTGGTCGCTCTACTCCTAAGGAGTTTAGATCTCCAATGAGTCGGTGCTTCAGATTCAAAGCTGTTTCCTCCTCTTCCATGCACAACCGACAGATATGCTCATCCCTGTATATGTCGATTGTAAGCATGTGTTTTCTTAGGGTATAGTGACCGGAGAGTGATCCTGTCACTTTTCTTATTAGTCATCGAGTTTTTAGACCAGGAGATTGGTGTATTCCTGCTTTGGCACGTGACTTCAGTGTCTGATGTTTGGTTTGAGTCCACCGAGATCTTCAACTACGTGCTGCGGTGTTTGAATTTCAGTAGTGCCCATAGTAATTAGGCCGTTATGTGGCATGTTTGGAATTAACTTACTTTCGAAACAAGCTTCAAATAATTCCGCAGTGGTGTCCCCATGCAAAATCGTGATTCTTTTACCTCTGTTTCATGGCACTTTAGTTTTGTAATAACTACTTCAGCCAACCCAATACATTTGTATGGAGTATCGTATATTATTATTATTACATGATAAGGGCAGAGAATCAAGTCCTATTATGCCCATAATGATTTACAGAATATAAATAAAACAATAACTGACACTAAGCCTAAAACACTATTTTTGAAACTATTAACATTTTCTGAATCGATTATTTGCTGAGGAAGACCATTCCAAATATCAAAAATTCTGTTACTCATAAAGTTTTGCCTATAACGAGTTCTAAAAGCCTCTTTCTTCAGCTTTAAGGAGTGCCCACGGAGACGGTCGTCTAAATGAAGGGGGAAAGCTGCTTGAAGGTGGCCGAAGTTGGATTTCAAAATTCGAAAGGAAAGAATAAGGTCACCTCGGAGAAGTCTTTCTTCGAAGATTTGCCATGGTTGATCTCTGGTGAAAGCTGTACAAAAAATAAGACTCGTGCTGATATCTAATTCGGAAGTAGTTGGTTTTCAAGATGTAATATGAATCAGAGTGGAAGACTTTTAGAAGAAACAACGCATAAGGTCTTGATTTACCTTGCCCGTATCAAGTGTTTGCCGAGTGTGTAGAATAGCCAAAGTTATGTAATAACAATAGTTCAGATATCCACACAACATTCGGCCGATACACGGCTCAGGCACGGTGCGGCTATGTGTGTCATAACCTCAAAACTATAACAGTTGAAAAAAAAATTAGTGGATAGTAGTTATATATATATTCTTGAAGGAAACAACATTTGGGACTTTAGGTACCTATCCATGGAAAAATAGTGCAAACACTATTTCTGTTGTGTATTGATAATGTAGAATTCAGTGGGCGTTCAAAAAGTTTATCATGGAGTTTTGAAGTCGACGATTAAAGGGTTTCATTTAACAGTAGCACTAGCTCATTTATATTTAAGGTATCTGCATAGCCGCAGGAAATTTTTATAATCCTCAAGTTCTTAATTGAGATTACGAGTGCTGGCTTGATTTGCAGTAGAATTACTTAATTTCCGTGATTATTTATTCACAGTTAATCTACACTTATATATAAAATTAAAGTGTCTGTCTGTACATTCAGGCTTATCTTCGAAATTAGGAAACTTGGTATGCACATAGAATACAAAATAGACCATCAAGAAGGACATGGCCAAGTTTTTCGTTCATATCGATTGAATTTGTTATAATCAATTGCAAACGTTTGCTTAGTACAGTTTATAAAGTTCATATAATGGCCTTCTTGGTGTGCGTCATTGATTGTTAATGTCCTTCTAACACATTACGTTGGAAGAAATGGAAAAAGGCAGGTCTGTGATTAGTCCTAATCAAAATATCACAATAATGAACCGTTTAAACGTATTACAAACGTTCACCCTAATCATTGTCTTACAAAAATTGGATTGGTTGATGTTTAGATTACGCGCAAACGCGACCTATCAATCGGGCGAAATTACATTAACTAATATTAAATTATTTTAATATGTGAATTGAATATACAAGTATTATTAATTTCATGGCCATTTCGAATTTGGCTGAATACGATCCTGATGATTTTATTTATCAAAATATAGGTTAGCTATATGTCAAAATAACAAATAAAATATCGACATATCCAAAACCCGGATATACAAACGATGACGCACACCAAGAAGGCTATTATATGAACTATATGAGTATGGATTTATTTTATATTAAATTTGTTATATCTAAACAATAGTCGTGTGCTTTTGATCATTGAGAACAACTTTGAATTTTTTTTAAAGTGTTTTCTGTTGAAGCTACTATTTACCTTATTCCAGCTAGATAAATTATTACAGATTGTTTGTCTATAAATATTTTGTGACAAATAAAAAAATCACCATTTTTGGTTATAGACCGGTAGCCCTTGACACATGTAGGCTTCATTATTTCGAATTGAAGCCGTTTTTACCATCGAGATTCATACAAAAATTATTAGATTTTCAATATCCACTGTAGCATCGATTATCCAGTTTGGGTCTTGGGGAATAGCTTTAGTCTATTTAGGTTTCCCATGAAACTCGATGGTGAAAACGGCTTCCATTTGAAATAATAAAGCCTTTATGAGTCTTTTATTGTTTAGCATTAAAGTGGAGGTGTTTGTTCAGCTGTGTGAAAAGTGCAGCATTTAGTATAATTACCTTGAAAAAACAACATTCGAATGCGGCTGTTCGCACAAATACAACCAAATCACCAAACATATTGGATATAAAATAACGCGATGGAAACAGTAATGACAGATATGTAAAATGAAGTTTATTAGTTCACCAATTTGTTGGGGAAAATTTGTTCAGCCGTGAAAATATATCCGTTAATGTAGTGATTAATGAAATTATATTAGAGTAACTGCATTGTCATTAAAAACATAAAATTCTAAATGGTAGTTGGTTCGATGAAAGCCGAAATTTTATACAGAGCATAGAGCACAAAAAAAAATAATCTCCGCATTTTTCACAAAAAAGCGAAAAATACCACCACTTGTTTTTTTGTTTTTTTTTGCTTACGTTTCATAAATTTGAGAAATATTCAGAGTGTTCAGGTCATTAAAAACTTAGAATAAATTCTAAATGGTAGTTGGGGTAGATGGTAGATGGTAGATGGTAGATGAGGTAAAAAGCATCTTAGAAATTCAAATAAATTTTTGCAATACGAGAATTAGTTTCAGAGTTATACTAAAGTTTAGAAGTAAAAAATTATTATACATATAAATATAAACTATACATTGGAACACTATAGAATCCGTAAAGTTTACAGGGGCAACCTGTACAATTACTGAATACGGTAACTAAATTTTTCCATCGATTTACTAATAAAAACGTACTCCTGTTTGAGGTCGATAAAATGTACGGGTTCGAAGAAATTTTAATTTTTAGATACGAGTTTGTAGCAAACCTCCATTCTCCATATTCTCTAAAAATTCACATTTTGGGAAAAACTGTCATTAATTGTCACTAAATATTGAAAATTAGGCGAAAAACGTGTATCACACATGCAGAAAACGCTTTAGCAGCCCTTAATTCTGTATACCTAAGTACATTCCAATTTTCATCCCATCCATTAAAAAAAAATTTCAAATCTTCTATCCTATTTTTTACACCAATAAATGATTAAAAAGTTATTGGATGCTAGGTCTACGTCTACCTTCTCTTCCGACAGTCTGAATAATCTTCAGCTCGTATAGTTCGTTCCAACATATTTCGTATTGACTTGATGATTCAAGATCAAAACCCACAGCAGGTGGTCGTTAATCCGATGAAAATAGCACAGTATGGTACTCGCTCCTTCGAAAAGGGAAATTTATTTTCTAGATTGAATAAAAAAGTGGTTAATTAAAGACGAAACGGGAATTTTTTCTCTATTACTGCCAGCTTTTTGTTTTATTTACAGTCAGAGTTCATGTAACTCACTTTGCGATTTTATTTCAATTTCATATCAGTTATTATTTAAAAAATGTAACTTTTATACCTTCCACTGTTTCGCAGATCCCTGTTTAGAACAAACTATTTTACTACATACTTTTTATTTGAAACATTTTTTGATAACATCTGCCAATTAGATGAAATAAATCAAAGCGTATACTGTGGGTCACCCTGTATGTTTCAACAGTTTAATTTCTTCAATTCCAACTGACAAATAATAAAAGTTAATTTTTTTAAGGAATTCAGTGATTTTTTCCAAAAAATAAATTTTATTTTTGTTTTAGTATCTAAATTTTACCGATTACGGATCTGTTACTGTTTACTGTCCAATGAGGGATTTATAAACTTTTATTATTAAATCATTAAGGCCAGATGCCAAGTCAACGAAATATTGTGAAACGCTCTTTACTTACAAATACAATTTGTAACTCAAACATTAAACTCCTCTGAGTATTAAAACTTCCTATAAAATAGAAAACACATTAATTTAAATACAGTACAGCGTTGACAGCATGTGGTGGAACTTTATGAAAATGTGCGAAATACGCTGTTATTTAATATAATTGGGTAGATAATTAATAAAAGCTTTTGTATGTTTTGATCGATTTAATCAGCTTCACATTTTTGATAATAATGGTAGATAGAATTAATAAATTGGTAAATAAAATATGGAAAACTATGTTGACGTTTAAACTGTATTTTAATAATAGTAGGTGCTTAGTAATAACATATCAGTGTTAGATTAAGGTAATTAATGATTCAGGTTAGGTTAGCTCGTCGAAAGTATAGAATTAAAGCCACACAACTTGTCCAATTTAATAAGGGTCAATTCTATAAGAAGTGGTGAAAAATTGAAGGCACGCAGTTATATTTGACGAAGTTTCTGCTATTATAAATGTTTTAATCCATACAGTCAAGATTAGGATTTGAATTTTAACTGGTATCGTGTCAAATGGAGAGCTTTCCGTTAATATTTTAAAGCTTATCATGCATACAGAATAGAGTAAGCGGATTAACTAATTTTTAATCAAGCTTCAAAATTTACCAGCTGTTTGCAGAATTGCTTCTATAATCCGTTAGTTTTCTACCTATATCAAACTACAGGGTGATTTATTAAGGGTGGTGAAAAATTCTCATAAGAAAATCGGCCCTAAAAAATGATTAAGCATTTTTTTAGTTCACAGTTTTTCGCTAGGTGGCGCGATCTATCACCTGCCAAACATCAGCTGCAAAATGCGTTGGGTTGGTACCACATATCTAATCTGTTTTGAATAGTAATATCTTCCAGGAGAATTGGTAAATCATTCGTTAAAAAATCTAAGTTTCTTTGTCCAGTTAATGTGCCCTCAAAGAAAAAAGGTCCGATAATCTTGGTCTGAGCATTTAAAATAATTAGGTAGTAGGTGACAGGTTTTTGACAGGTTATTAAGTCATCTCATTTGCCTTTTTATGAGCTGGTTAGAGTTATAACATTCCATTTGAAATTGCTCATAAATAAAGCTAGGTGTTACATAACGCCCTCTAGTTTCCGATTGAAAAATTAAAAGTGTTATTTGTTTCTGGAATCTACCAGTCCTGTCCTGGCGAGCATATGTGAAAAGCAGATATCAATTCGTGTGGTAAAATAAAGAAAAATTTATCGATAAATGTCAAGTGTTAAATCCTAAAAGTAAGTGCAGTCAACTATTAAAACAGCTAGAAGTGAATTACTGTAAGTACTCTTTTGGAAATTGTAATTAAGCTAGTAAATAATTCAAATAACAATCAAAATACTAACCCATAAATACAACAAGTAAAGCGATATTAGCAAAAAAGTCAGCTGATAACCCGCTTTTGCGACAGCAGATGGAAAAACAGGAAAATAGAATCGAATTAATGGAACGCGAAATGAAAAAAAATAATTCGATAATACAAGGAATTGAGGATATAGAGGAAGACAAAGCCGAAGATGTAAGAACAAGAGTTGAAATGAAACTAAAGGAAGCGAACGTAAACCTAAACTTGAAGACCGAAGCGAGTGATGTACGAAAACTAGGAACTTTTAAGGCCAATAAAAAAAGACCAATACTTATAAAATTTTTGCAGTTTGAAAAAAAGATGGAGGTAATTATAATGGTGAAGAATTTAAGAGGCACAAATATATGGTTAACTGACGATTATACGAAGAAAGTCCAAGAGGACAGAAAAAAATTGATACATCAACTGAAGCTAGCAAGGTCAGATGGAAGAAGGGCGTTTCTTAAATAAGACAAATTAATTGTGGAGGGGGAGGTGTTTGACAGACACAGTTTTAAGGGGACGAAGGAGCAGGAAGAAGAGGTAAAAGAACATTAACTGATAGATCACCAGAAACAGGAACCGAAGAGGAACAAACAAAGAAGTTCTCTAGAATGAGGCAAAAAAACTACTAGAAGAAGGAAGGGAAGTAAACGGGAACGAAAACAGCAATGAACAGGAAAAAAGGAATGGAAACCAAAGAAGGCTTGAGATTAGTAATAATAATAAATATAGACTTAGTTATAGTATTAGTAATAGTAAGATCATAAGTGGGATTGATAGGAAAATATTCATAATATTAGAGACGAGAGTAAAGATAACGGGGATATAATAACTAATAAAAATAAGAAAAAAATAAAAAATGTGGAAAATAATAAAAATACCAATAGATTTAAAACTAAAAAAAATAATGGAGTTAAAATTATGCACGTGGAACGTCAGAACCATGTTAATACCGGGTAAAATGATGGAGATTGGGGACGAACTAAAAAAATACAAAATAGACATAGCGGCCTTACAGGAGGTAAGATGGAAAGGGCAAGCGGTGGTAGAAAAAATGATTTTAGTTTTTATTATTCAGGGAATAAAAACCAAGGACAATATGGGGTAGGCTTCATAATAAGAGGTAATTTACGAAATCTCACATTAGAATTCAGACCAATAAGTGAACGACTAGCATACCTGAGAATATAATCAAAACCAATGAATATATCGATAATAAATGCATACGCACCAACTGCAAGTGCAGATAAGGAGGAGAAAGATAATATGTATGAAAAGGTTGACAAAGAAATGGAAAATATACCAAAAGAAGACACAACACTTTTAATTGGCGACTTCAACGCACAAATAGGAAAAGAGGATTACTTGGGAAAAGTGGCAGGAACATACACGATTCATGAGAAAACAAACAATAATGGACATCGCCTATGTAATCTGGCAGCAAGGATGAATATGATAATGAGTAGCACTCAATTTTCCCACCCAAGAAAACACAAGATAACATGGAAATCGCCGGATAATAAATATAGTACACAAATAGACCACGTGCTTATTAATAGAAGAAAGCAGTCGTCGATCAAAGATATACGAACATACAGAGGGGCAAATGCCGACTCGGAACATTACATTGTAGCGGCCACAATCAAACAAAAAATATAAACGTTACAAAAAAAAAACTAAATGGAACCTCGAAAAACTTAGCAATGAAAACATAAGAAGCGAATTCGAGAAACATGTGGAAAATATGTTAATGGAATGTGAATAAACGGAGAATGTGGAATTAGAATGGTATAATATCAGAAAATGTTTACTGAGCTCAGCGGAAAGTTAATTGGGATGAGAAAAAAAACGGAATAAACAAGCAATGGTATGATGAAAAGTGTCGAGAAATTGTAAAAGCAAAAGGAAATGCTAGAATAAAATGGATAAGTATCAACAACTCTGAAGATAAAGAGGAATGTGGGAGAATAAGGAAAAAGAGAATGGATGGATGACAGAATAAGAAAAATAGAAAATGAAGAAACTAACAAAAATCCCAAAGCCTATTATAAAAATATAAATGAACAAAATAAGACATATAAAGGTAAAATTAAAGGTATAAGAAAAAAAACGGTGAGGTGATACAAGAAGAAGCTCAGTATAAGCAAATCTGGAAAGAGAATTTCGAGGAACTGCTAATTGAGGTAGTCTCAGGTAATCCTGGAGACATCATCTGGTTCACCGATGGTTCCAAAACAAAACTAAGAGCTGGCAATCCTGTTTTTTAACTTTCTCCTCATCTTCTTCCAAATGTCATATAATTCATTTAAAGAACGTATGAGTGCAATTCACTTGAATCAATTAATTATATATATATATATATATATATATTATCAAAAACCCAATTACCATAGTGTATGGTGTAGGGTATACTTTTACAATTATACTTGTTTCAACTACATAGTATTATGCTTAAGACATATATCCATTTTTTAAACGATGCTTTGGTCCAGATAGAATTTTATTCATGTACAAATTTAGCCCATTGTTTTTTATCTTTTGCCATTGTTTCTGCCTCTGTCCATGTTTTTCCTTTTTCTTGTAGTATGCCTACCATAACACCATCCCATGTTTGTTTTGGTCTTCCCTTTTTCGTTCTTTTTTGTATTTTTGATTGCCATACTTTTTTAACTAGTCTTGTATCGTTCATTCTTTGTAAATGTCCCCACCAGCTTAATTGTCTCTTTTCAATGAATTTAAGTGTTGATTCTATGTCAAGGTCTTCTCTTATTTTCGTATTTCTTAGTTTGTCTTTCTTTGTGACTCCTTCAACTCGCCTAAGATACTTCATCTCAACTGCTTGTATTCGACTCTTTTGTCTCTTTGTTAATACCCAAGATTCACATCCGAATGTTAATATTGGCCGGTAAATTGTTTTAAATACATTTAACTTCGTTTTCTTGGAAATCTCTTTTTTATTTATAAATGTCGAATTCATCGTGTGATAAAGATTCATCGTTTTTTGTACTCTATTGGTAATTTCGACTTCCTGCGTTCCATTTTCTTCTATTTCTACTCCCAAGTATTTATATCTTCTAACTTGCTCAATTTTTATTCCATCTAATTGTATATTCAAATTTTTTTGTTGCGGTCCTATAACCATAACTTTGGTTTTGCTTTGATTAACTGTCATTCCAAATTCTTCAGATACCGTGCTCCATATTTCCATATTCTTTTGTAAATTCTTCTCTTTCCCTGCCATAATTATTAAATCATCTGCAAAAGCTGCTTCTGATATATCCACTCTTCCTAAATGTCTGTATCCAACGTGTAGTTTTGCCATTTTGATTGACGATTTTTTAATTATTTCATCAATAAAAATTGTAAATAATAATGGACTTAGTCCCCCTCCTTGCCTTAATCCTTCTTGTATTGAAAATGATTCTGATGCTTTATTTTTGTATATTACACAATTTCTATTATTTTTGTAAATGTTTTTGATTATGTCTATTATTTTGTAGTTTACCCCCCTTCCTTCTAGTACTTTCCATAACTTCTCCCTTGGTACTTTGTCAAAAGCTTTTTCCATATCTATAAATCCCATATATACCTCTTTTTCTTGTTGTGAGAACTTATCAATTATCTGTTTCACCGTAAATATGTGGTCTTGTATGCTTCGCCCTCTTCTAAATCCACTTTGCGATTCTTCGAGAGTATTTTCTATCAGTGGTCTTAGCTTACTGTCTATAATATTCTCGTAGACTTTCATAGCTGTACTAAGTAGATTTATTCCTCTATAATTATTGCAGTCTTGTCTATTCCCCTTTTTATATATTGGAACTATTAAGGCTGTCTTCCAATCTTCTGGAATCTGTTCTTCACTCCAAGCAGTGTTGTATATTTTCAATAATATTTTTGTTCCTGTTTCCCCTAAATTCTTGAACATTTCTGATGTTAATTTATCAATTCCTGGAGATTTTCCATTTTTCAACTCATCTATTATTTCCTGTAATTCTTTTAATGTTACAATGTCTTTATTTTCTATTATTGCATCCATTAATTATAATATATTATATTTAAAGAAAGGTAATTGCAGCCATTTTTAAATGGGCAACTCGGTAGCAATTCTCATTAATTATTCATTAGAATTGTGCTTTATCAAAGAAACAGATACCTGCAGATATTTGCAGCCGGATCTCGTACTAATAGACTGGTTATATTTAAATTCCCACCTTCACCTGCACCACTGACTAGGAGAAAACTTTCCGGTTGCAAACTCATTGACATTCGCCACCAACTTTACGTATAACAATAAAAATCTACTACTGTCAAAATCGATTTACTTCAGCTAGAAAATTCTACTGGGTAGTTTTCTTTTGGATTTAAACTTTAATATTGCCGGAAGAAAATGAATGTGACTAGACTATTTCAGTCGTTTAATGGGTCACGGTCCATAATTTTATCAACGTATATTCAGGGATTTCAGGGACGTTCTGGGGATTTTTTTTTAAAACCAGAAAGGTGCTGAAGAAATTTTCGTTTTAATCGACAATTCATTTTGGTGACCACAGAATTTTTTGAATTTTCTTCATTCAGATGATCGTGCTCTGTGACAGCTTTGGCCATTAGCACTATAAAATGAATAAAATAAAATAAAAAAAGGGAAGAATTAAATTTTGTTCAGTAGATTTTCTTCTTTTAGTAATTGGATGTCTAAAGTAATGTGGCTCGGGCAATTTAAAATTTCTTTTATAGTTGGTTTCATTCCCAGATGTTGACTACGTTTGGAATATAAGGGGCGGTCTACTAGGATGTGCTCAAGATTTAATGGGGACTGGCAATGTTGGCAGTTATGTTGAGGCGAAGAGCTCATGGCAACGACCTTCTCGTTGCTCCGAAAATCTGCAACATCGAACTGGTCTATTGTCGAATATATTTTGTGTAGGAATGCTGCTGAGTGGTTCCAATGATTCTGCCAGTACGAACGGATGAGTTTCTTCATGCTGGTTTTCAAATCGCTGGAGATTTGCAAATTAGTTGGGCTGGTGGTGGATTAGGCAGCTTCTTTAGTAAGGCGATCAGCAAATTCATTACCAGTTATTCCGATGTGTGAACGGATCCATGTGATACTGATGGTAACATCGTGCAAACTAAGGTTTTGCTATGTGTCGTGAATGCGTTGAACGAGAGAATGATTGGTGTATAAATTATTGATAGACTGAATTGATGAGAGGGAGTCTGTGCAAATGGCTATTAGTTTGGTGGGGTACTTTACTGAGTTTGAATGCTAGTAAAATAGCATACAATTCATCAGTGTGAACGCAACAAGAAGCAGAAATTCGAAAAAATCCAACCACTGCTTGCGTGGTGGAAACAGCACATCCGACTTCAGTTTCGCTCGTGGATGCGTCGGTGAAGAGGAATCGGTCATATTGTTTTCTATTAAGTAGTTCAAAGAAATAGTTTCTTATAAGATCATGGCTAGTTTCTTCCTTGTAGAATTTAATGAGTGAAAGGTTACATTTTGGTAGAGTTTTGGACCAGGGTGAGGTATGTGGGAGGGGACAGGGATAGTACGGGATAATTGAATATGTGGTATTATTGACTGAAGAAGGAAGTTAATAGTATGAATGCGTGGGTTAGGTGGACTACTTAAATGGCGTGTTGTGGTTGTTGTTATGGAGGAAGCTGGATTGAATGGGTTGAATGAGGTCGAGTCTGCATTAGAGAGGAGGAGATATTGACGCCTAAGCCAGAGTGGAGGTTCATTGGCTTCTAGATAAAGGCTTTCAGCTGGGCTGGAGCGGAGAGCTCCTAAACCGAGTTGGATTGTATTGTGAACAGTGTTAAGGGATTTTAGGAAAGTTTTGGATGCTGGCATATATACAAAGTTTGGATCGGATTAGAGCCCTGAATACTTTCAAAAGGGTGGATTCATCAGAACAAACGTATACTTATTTTGTCAAGTTTATTATTGTAAGCTCTGTTTGATTCGTATTTAGTTTTTCTTTTTAACCCGGAATATATGAAACAGTTTAAAATGAATATTGATCAGTGGTAATAGGCAAATATTTATCAAATATTTATCATATTCCTGACAATGCTACAAATGCATAATTTTATGTTTTGAAAGGTTGTATTCCGGATTTTATTGATCTTTTAAAAACGATTTAGTACCGCATGAAGTATATAAGCCGATTGCAGCCTCGGCTACACCGACAATAAATTTGTATCGGGATGATTTTAAATCGAAATTCAATATTTCAGGCTTAGGTAGATAATAAAAAGACATGAGGATTATATTGTATAGGCCTTTTTTCAATAACTGGAGGCCTATGGGTTTTATCAAAACTTTGTTAATTTTTCTCAATTTTTAAGAAGGTTGATGTCTTTTCAGTATCAGATATTTATGAAAAAGGTTAAAAAGTTTTGTTTAAAAGTAAGTATCGTCAGGTTTCTACAATATTATATTATTCTTGTATCTTAGAAACTATCTTTTTGAAATGGGAAGTTCTCTCATCGTTCTTGACAAGAAATATTGTTACATAGCTTAATTCCATCTAATTAAACGAAATGTCCGAATAAAAAGTAACTTCATAATCAAAATATCTATAATTTTCTAATAATGATGGTTAATGTAACCCAATTACGCAAAATTTAATTAAAGCTCCATAAAAGCGAAACTCGAAAATTTCTAAGTTTGTTTATCTTTGTCAACACCATCATCTGAATTTGACTCGAGAGAGTAATTTCAGCAATATTGAAAGTTATTCAGTCTTCCCTTATTACAAATCGTCCCTGAAAATTTCCCTAATTGTCTAATAATCCAGCGGAGAATGTAAATGGGCAAGAAAAAAATGAAAGGGAACCTACTAAGAAATCCTTAAAGATCAGTTGCTCTAAAACGTGGGAAATAGTGCTAACTTATTTTTCATTTCTTCCACTGAAAGTGAGACGATAGCAGCAACAGATTTGGGTATCTAATAGGAGTTCTGAATTTTTAAAACAAATTTATATCCATACACCCTTCCACGGACGTCTGTGCATTTATTATGAAGAGAATATAGTGGAAAAGAGAAGGATGAAATTCGATTAGACCTTGAAGAATCTCCAAAATCAAAATTTTACGGTTTTTCAAAATATTTTTATAAGTAATCATATTCTGTTTCTTGTGAATAACTGTCAGTTAATGTCAAGTTATTTGTCTGTAATCCAATGTGTATGCTGTAATTAGGCACGTTTTTTAACATCATTGATTTACCATTGGTCGACTGACGTTAGTCTCCACTGCACCGACATGTTAGAGTCACATAAAAAAACGCAGTTGAATACCTACATCATTCACCATTATATCTGACAAATGACAACCAATACCACTTGAAAATTTCTTCAATTTCTGCCGCTATCAATAATGCAGTAAATACTTTATTATCTCATTCTAAATTTATTTCTATTGTAATATTTTTGTTATTTATTTAAACAGTTTTTACTTGTGGGATAAAATTATACGCACTACTATGGCTAATTACTATTTATTTATTTAAAGAAACACATACTGTATTAAACTTAGTTTATATACACTCGGTATAATAGTTCTAATTTATTTTCACCACTTGAATATTACACTATTTATCTTCACTATTTAATTCACTGTCCGATTACTAAGAACTTCGGTGAACTGTCTGAGAACTAACTCTTTGTCCACGTTTCACTAATTCCCTCGAACGTTCTGTTAGGACACCTGTCAAAAATCTCAGTGCAGTGTCTCACTTTGGCTTATTCATACTTTTGATCTCACCTGGTAGATCCTTCTTCAATGGGGTCCATTAAACATTAACTCCACCTATTGTCTTTATTTCAAATTGGAACACAACAAGTAACGAGCAAAAGTGCAATCTATTAGGATTCTTCAAGCTGTAAATATATATAAATCGTATAAATCTCCGTGAAAATATGTGGTATTTAAGACTAAATGATCTGGAAATGAACATCAATCGAAAATTACTTGCCAGCTTTACGTGCTATAAAAATATCTTATTTCCTTTTTACTCGTAAATTTTCTTTTAAGAATCACTGCACCATGTGGATGTAACAGATTTACAAGTGTTCTTGGAGAATTGAAAAATCATAAATGCAATTTATATATAGAAATATGAAGTTGAACGACATAGTTGGATGAAACGAAACTTTGAAGTGTATGACTTTATCGTTATATATTTCGCTGGGTTCCAAAATAGTGACAAAATATTTTCAATTCAATCTAGATACTCTTTCAATTTGTTCTCTCATTTTTTAATTCAACAACATTGATTTTCACAGAAATTATCCAAAGATTCGGTGAACATGTAAAGAAAAACAATTCTTTAATAGTATATTCTGTAACAAGGTTAGAATGAAAATTCGATGCGAGTGGAAAGTTCCGAGCGCGAGCCGAAGGCGAGCGTGAGGAACCACGAGCATCACGAATTTTCATTCTAACCGAGTAGCAGACCATACTTTCTACACGATCAAAGATTTTAAATGGTAATGAACAAAAGATAATTTATATTACAGAACTCAATCACAATTATATTAGGTAAACAATCAATGTGACAGCAATAATTTTGACACTTACTCAAGTTTTGACACTACGATGACAATCAACTGCGTCAAGGCTATGTTATTATTGATAACCAGTGTGAGAATATTATTCTATCACTAGAGAGAGAATGTAAATACATTTATATTGCATGGGGGCAGAGGTGTTGCAGAATATTTCTTCAATCTCAAGAGAGAGAATTCCAGCATTCTGTAATCAAATTTGATTTCAGAATTGTCAAATTCTGTGATGATCGTGGAGAAAGTCTTTTTTCGTTGACCGTTTATTAATTTCGATATTAATGAATTATTTTATTTAAAAAAGGATGCGTTAATGGACGTCATTAACGCACTCTTTTTCATTAACGCACTCTTTTTGTGATTTTGACGTTTTCATGACATTTTGATATAGACAATATACCAATATCATTATGGATATTTTCCAAATTGTTTGAAGTCATTTTGATGATATTTTGATATAAACAACCAGCTATAGTAATTTAGCAGGGTTTTCTAACTCCATAACGGCACAATTACGAATTTACAATAACTTTTTCACAGTGACAGCTTTTTTGACAATTCGCATTTTATATTTTTCAATGATAACTGAGATTTTTACGTGAAAAGTCATTGGTATGGAGTTGACATCATTATCTCCTGATAGTCTTTGTGGAAAAGTGAATTTTGTCACAAAAAAAGAGTTTACGGTCAACGAAAAAATATTGTAATCAACTCATTTGTTAATGGGCGATTAATAAACTCAACTATTCAAGGCACTCACTCGCTATCGCTCGTTCGTGCTTTAAACAATTTCGATTATCAATCGCCTTCATTAACAGACTAGTTTATTAAATAACTATTATTATCCTTAATCTTTCAGACCATTACACCACACATGCAACTGAGGAAATTTCACTCATAGGAATGAATTTTGGATAAATATTTCCATGTGCTAGGAAACAATAGGAGAAGATATATCAGCTTACGATATACAATTGCTCAATGATGCTTCATTTACAAATTTTTTTGATTTTTCAAATACGCTGGATACAAAAGGAAGCTACGCTGGAGACGATTATTCACCCTTAATCAAATGTAGATCATCAAATTTCCGTCATTTCACAATACTATCCATTTGTTACCAATAAAAAATTGATTTCAATCGAAAACTATTTTACAGCTCCAGGAGCAGGAAATTTACTATTAATAGACATGATCTATGTCTCCACGGATTGTAACTGACTATTTCTTGTTTTGACATAATATGTATGTACAAATCTAGTAAATTGTGCGAAGGATCTAAGGTTCTACTGCATATAGATACTCGCTGGTATTTTCAGTTTGTATAATTGCTCCAATTTTCCATTGGTTATTATGTCAATTCATCTGAATAATCCCATTTTTACGTTATTGATAAACAGTTTTATCATTTTATTGTATTCTCGATTCTCCGAAACATCAATTATTTTTTATTTCATAATAAAAAATATGTTGTCATACATCAAATTTTTTTTATTTGACACTAATTTAATACCGTTCGTTGTTTCGTAACATGATTTTCTTCTTCTTTTCTCATTCGATTCCTTCAACAATGAAGGGACTTTCGAACTAAACGAACAATTAACTCAATTGAAAATTCGGAAGTAGCAGCAACAAACAGCTTTCTAAATTTACAATGTTTCGTGAAAAACAACAAGATTGGAATACTGTCGAGAGCATTATTTTCACTTATTAAATTTTCAGATTCGGTAAGCTACAAGCGACAAGCTTTCTCTTCGAATTATACCGTGCAAGCCCTATAAAGAGCTTAATCTTTTGAAATATTGGATACTATAAGTGTATTAAAAATTTAAGATAAAACGGTATCGTCTCTCCTTAATGATATACGAGGCTAATTCGATAATAGACCAGTATGACATTTCGAGCTAGCTGCGTAATATAGTTTCTGTTTAAAAATCCTTAAAAGCTGATTTACATTTGTAATTGAGCGGAACTTTCTCTCTTTCTTTCTCTTATCATTATGCCTTCTCATGCGTCGGATTAGAGTTCTTCCTGTACCCGTTTTTTCCATTCTTTTCTGTCCCTGGCCAATGCCTTCATCTCTCCTAATGTTTTTTCTTTGTTCTTTCCAATTTCCTCAATCTGGTCTATCCTGGGTCTTCATCTTTGTATTTTTCTTAATATTCCCATTTCCATAACTTTCCTCGCAATTCTATCTTGCTTCATTCTTACTAGGTGGCCATACCAGTTTAATTGTTTTTTTTATCTTTGATATTATTGGTTCTTGATTAGTTATGCTTCTGATTTCTTCGTTCCTTACTTTGTCCCATTTTGTTTTACCTGCTATTTTCCTTAAATGTTTCATTTCCATTGCATTTATTTTTGTTTACTGCTTTTTCTGCAGTACCCAGTTCTCACTAGCATAATAGCATAATGATGGTACTGTAATTTTGTTGTAGATTTCCAGCTTTGTGTCCATATCAATGTGTTAATGGCTTAGTATTGTTCGATTTAAGGAATAATATAATCTTGTTGATTTATTTGCTCTGTTATTAAGTTCTGCATCTATTTTCCCTTCTTCTGTTATGATACTTCCTAGGTAATTATAAGTTGTTACTCTTTCTAATGGTTTGTGATTACATTTCAATTCCTTGTAGTTACTCCCCTCTCGCTGTTTTTCATTTACTATCATTACTTTGGTTTTTTCTGTATTTATTGTCATTTTCATATTTTCTATTTCTCTTGCCAATAAGTTGAATAGTTTCTGCATTTTATTTTTTGATTTTGCTATGTGTACAATATCGTCTGCATACAGTAGATTACTTAATCTGAACGGCACCATGTTTCTGTACCCTATTATCCTGTCCTGATTTCCTCCTTGTCTTTTTATCTCCTTCACTATTTTGTCTATAATAATGACAAATAATAGTGGGCTTAAGCTATCACCTTGTTTTATACCTCTTTTCATTAAAAACTCTTCCGATCTGTGACCTCCTATCTGCATTATTATTCTAACAGTCTCGTAAGTGCTTTTAATTATATTAATTAGAGCTTTCGGTACTTCTAAGTCTCCCAATACCTCCCAAATTTTTTCTCTTTCCGCTGCCTTCAAGTCTATAAATGTTAAATACATTTCTTCTTCCGCTTCTATTGTATTATCAATTATTAGCCTTCTTAAAATGTATATATTGTCATTTGCTTGTCCTCCTGGTCTAAAAGCTGCTCCTCTTCTAATTTTGCTTCTATATAACGTTTTAATCGGATCTCTATTATTCTCCTATATATTTTAAAGCTGGTTTGGGCTAAACATATTGGTCTATAATTATTGCATAGTGTCTGATCCCCTTTTTTATGTATTGGCAGTATAAGGTTATTTTGTCAGTCTTTGGGAGTTTTTTGAGTGTCCCATGCTTCCCTGCATATGAGACACAGCCATTCTTTTCCCTTTTTCTCCTAACCATTTTATCATATCTGGCGCTACTTCATCCTCCCCACTGGCTTTTCCTATTTTAAGTTTCTTTATAGCCACTTCCATTTCTTCTCTTTGGAATGCTTGGTATTCATGTTCATTCCATTCCTCTTCAACTATATTTGATGTTTTCTGCTTCGACCTATTACTAAATTTTTCTTCATAGTGTTCTTTCCAAGTCTTTAGTATTTGATTTATTTCGGTCTCCAATTCGTTATTTTTATTTTTTATTGCTCTTATATCTTTTCCTTTACTTCTTCGTAGTCTTTTTATTGCTGTCCAAAATTTTCTATTATCTGATGCATGTGTCTCTGACATCTCCCTTCCAAATTCTTTCCTGGAGTCCCTTTTCGCTTTCTTAACCGCTTCCTTGACTATGATCCTTTTACCGTTATATATTTCCTTATCTTCTTGTGTTTTTGTTTGAAGGTATTTTTTCCATGAATTTTCTTTTCTTTCACTAATGTTTGTTCCTCTTTAAATGTTTATTGAAGTCAATTCTTCCACATATATCCTTTGCTTTTTCAGGTATTATTTGTTTGAATACTGTTCACCGTTTTTCGAGTGTCCATTAGTTGTTTTCATTAATCATTTTTCCGAATTCCCTGTCTGTTTCTTCCTGATATTTATTTTCTGTGTTTCTTAATTTACTTATTGTAATTCTACTGAATCTTACTTCTTCTGTATCCATTATTTTTGCTTCATATTCCTCTACTACTAATCTGGGGTTTGTTCCCAGCTCAGCCTCTTTTCTTGTCTCTTCTTTTTTCACCATATTTGATAGGTTTTGTGTATAAACTATGTAATCGATTAAACTTTTTCTTCTAGTTTTTGTTTCCACATCGTATTTTCTATTATTAGATCGTTACTTTGACAAAAACCTATCATCTTAAGACCATTTCTGTTCGTTGTTTCCTCTCCATAAACTCCCATACAACCCATTCCTCGATTGTAGTCTTTACCAACTCCTGCGTTCCAATCCCCCATAATGATTATGTTTTCGTTTTGCTCTTTTATATCATTCACTACTTCCTGTAGTTGTATGTAATAGTATATTACGTAACAAGAGTTGTAAGTAACCCATTACGCACGAAGCCACGTAGCGGCGAGTGCGTAAATTTCACGAGTGCGTAATTGGATTACATTTCGTGTAACGTACTATACTTTTTCTACGCCCACCTATTTTCTTCTATGAAATAAAAGAAATCGCAATTATTTAAACTTTATTATAATAGTTGTTTATAACAATTGAACAATGATTGTTAGTCGTTGGTGCACGATACATCTGAAGATGAGGATTGATAATTGGTAATCGCTTCCGATATTCGTAAAGCATTGTCATTTATATTTTTATGAGAGTGATTCAAATAGCCTCCCGCCACTGTAGAAGATACTATATTTTGTTACAAAAATTGACAGCATAAATGACATGACGTTTATTTCCATATTATGCTAAAAAAACGCGACTTATTTTTTGAGAAATTGTATAATATGTTGCCGACATTTAGGGGCATTACTCTTTTAATCTAAAATGTATTTTACTAATGCTAAAAGCTTTTATGTTTTCCAATTGACTAAATTTATGTAAATAGACCAAATTAAGTAGTACGTAGATAAAAATTTTATTGCAATTTGATTAAACAAAGAAATTTAAGTTTTCTTATCCAAACGCACGTGTATGTTATGATATCTCATTACGTGCATGTTATTGTTGAATGTCACTTACAAGGAATGTTGACAGTGCGATTTTTGACGTTTACGGACATGGGCGTAGAAAAAATTCTGAAACCTCTTCCTCTTCTATTCCTTCAAAAGGTGCATATATTTGTATTATATTTAATATTTCTTTTAGTTGTATAGTTAGAACTAACATTCTTGAATTTATATCTTTGATATTTATTACCTTTTTGTTTATTTCCTCTGTTAAAATTATTCCTACTCCCTCTTTTGCTCTTTGTTCTACTTTTACCCCGGAGTAATATAATGTGGGATTATTTGTTAAATTTATTTGTCCTGATCCTTTTTTCTTTGTTTCACTTCTTCCTAGAATATGTACTTTGTTGATTTTCATTTCCTCCGTTATTTCGATTTCCTTTCCTGTTAATGTGTTAATATTCCATATACCTATATTTATAATATGTTCTTGGTCTGCACTATTTATATATTGTCTATGAATATTTTTCCCCATTGACTGACCTGATCATTTTTTCTATCCTGCGGAACTTGAATGGTTGAAATTTGTCTATGGACCAACCAATTCTATTTGGACCTGTGACTTCAGTGGACATTTCCAGCTCGTAAAATAGGCCAGTAAAACTATCGGTCCAGCCCGGAACAAATTTGGGACAAGCTGAAACTTTCAGGATATTTTGTTTAGGTGGTGGACAATGTCCCCTTGAAAACAGCACAAAATCGCATGGGCCGTACTCGCCCGGCATTTAACTGAAAAATTTGTGGCTTTTCATTATTTTTTTAAATATCTAAAACACTATTGACATTAATGTTATAAATGAAACTAACTGTTTCTAATTAATTCCACTATTTAATTAAAAAATTTATAAAAATTATTAAAGGATATTGATAATTATTTCGATATTGACATATCATCGTCAGAATGACAGAAGTTATCTAATTAAATAGTGGAATTAATTAGAAACCGTTAGTTTCATTTATAACATTAATATGAGTAGATTCCACAAAGTAAGGGTCCAAACAGTAAATTCACTATTGACATTATTAAAAATCTATAGGAGAACAAAATTATCACCAATAAAAATACCCACAAACCCGTTTTTTGTTTTTTACAATCGGCCTAAAAACTAAAAAGTTATGGGCTTATAAATATTGGGCCGTCTGGGCTTGGATCCAGTTAAACGGCTTTTGGCAAATTCGACTTTATTAACGTTGACGCAAATTAATTGCATGATTTTAATAACAGAAATATGATACTTTTCATGTAAACCAGTCTGTAAAATTGCATACAAATCACTAGCTATTATTTAAAATTTTAGGTAAAGGGGTTAAAGCAAAAATAAGTAAATAATACTCTGCCAAAATTTAATGCTACTTACACTAATCTCACATAATATAAAGGAAACAGAAACATAGTATTAAAACTAAAGTCCGTATGGCACGGTATCAAATTTGGTACCAGAATGGCACTTTTTGAGGGTTATGCCAGTTGTATTTATATGAAATTTGGTACAATAGTAATAAAATCAGGGGCGAGGTCCTTACTGTTTTTTTGTGGATCTAAGTGACCGTCCTTCTCCACCCAAACCCATGCCCTTGTGTCTAAATTATTCCCCAACCACGACTGCACCGGAAGGTAAACCCTTTTAAGATATAATTGAGCAGCTTCAGATGCCGTACCACTTTAGAATAAAATTTTATCCCAACTTTAATAAAGTGCTAATAATTGATAAATACTGTTCTTAGTAGGTATACTATTTCTATTCTTCACATAAAACATAAGTGTTTCACTACATATATGTGTCCAGAAGGTCCACAATGCTACTGCGGTACTACCGTACGGATACGACAATGTTTGCAAGTTAATAAACACTTTTAGCTTGTCATAATTTGTCAAGTTTTTACACGTATCCATATCCGTGTTGAAATTGTTAAGAAAACCTTTTTTGCAGAAAACGTATCGTTTCGTTCTGTTTTTAATTGGATAACCTCAAAACTTTTTTAGTTTGCCTTTTTATATTTTTGTAAAAACGTAATATGGGGGCGATATTAAATAATCCATTGCTGCTAGACGAGGACGTTGATGATTTGGACGATCTATTTTTGATGCATATCTTGCATCACCAAAATATGTTGGGTTATAATTAAACCAAACCAATATCAAAAAAGAAGAAGACCTGTAAAATAGCACTAATAGCACAGAATACTGATTTTGGTCGAGATACGGATACCTTTACGTATACGGAGTAGGGGACGTAACAATACTTTCAACGCATCGTATCGGCTGAGACGTAACGGGTCTATACATGCGCATTTCGTTACGGATACGGATACGTGAGAAATTCAAGACAAGCTAAAAGTATGTAATAGCATATTACTAAAAAATGGTGTCCAATCTAACTGGCCCCAAATATAAATGCTCACAATTTTCTTATCCACTTTAAGCAGTCAAAAAATAAATATTTGGTAATCTTGATTACAGCAAATTAGGTATCATCTGTTTTTTTCACAAAATCGTACAATTTTTAGATATAATTAGAGCTCAAGCCCAAATGGCCCATTATTTGAAGTTCCTTGTTTGTGAGTCGAAAACGGTTTTGTAGGTATTTTTATTGGCAACAAATTTGCTCACCTATAAAATTTTTAGAAACTTTGTTTTTTAGATATTTTCAAAGAAATAAATAAAGATACGAATTTTTGAGTTTAACGTGCGATTGGGCGAGTACTGCCCATGTGATTTAGTGCGATTTTCAAGGAAACATTGTCGACAACCTAAAAAAGGTATCCTGGAAGTTTCAGCTTGTCCCAAATTTGTTCTGGGTTACCCCATGTAAACCCCTTAGTTTTACTAGCCAAAAACTTTTGCCTTCGTTCTCGTATTGTATGCTTAACTGCGTCGGTGCCCAAAATTGATGGGTGCGGCAAGTAGACGTTTATTAGTACCTTTAGACTCTCCTCTTTTGTTTCTGAATAGATGCCGATCGCTTTCCTAATGAAGCCTACTTATTTTTTTGGTTGTCTCATCCTTTGCCAAGTCTTCGAGGCCATTCGGGGGCATTGCAAACTTCCTCCAAGAATTCCTTCCTGCTTTACGAACTTTGTTGTATTGCGTGAGCTTAC
Organism: Lochmaea crataegi; assembly: GCA_947563755.1. Classification (NCBI taxonomy): domain Eukaryota; kingdom Metazoa; phylum Arthropoda; class Insecta; order Coleoptera; family Chrysomelidae; genus Lochmaea; species Lochmaea crataegi. The sequence continues at coordinate 81,658,640 of OX387423.1, read as the reverse complement.
AACTCTAGGTCTTGGCTGTGGAGCTAAGCCGGTAGTCACTTGTGGCAGATTGTGTTACCTGCATTCTTTTTGTGCCGGCAGTTTTCTTATTAGGTAACTGTAGCAGTTTTTTTCACGCCAATTGAGATATTTCCAAAGTATTAACGATTTTTCAGGTGACCTACTTCTTATTAATGGAACGATTGAGCTTTAATTATAAATGATTTCTTCATTTAGAGAGTTATTTATTTCCAAAATATAGAAAAATTCGTTTGGAATTCTTTTATTATCATTTGGACAGCTATCAAAAAGTTTTGCCGCTAATAGTTATCCATTTTTTGAACGGCGGCGTAATTTCTACATTATAGTTTTCGCACCGGGAAGAAAAATGAAATTGATGGAAGGCGTGAGAGGGTTTCACTGTTTTGCCAAATTTAGATAATTAAGTTATTTTCGAACAAATAAAAATGATTTATATCGTAAATGGGTTTACTAAGAATTTTTGAAAGACAGCTTTATCGTTAACAATATTTTTCTGTCACGAAAAATCACCGAAGTTGAGAGAAGTGTGATAAATAAAAATATTATATTACCAGGGACGTACTGAGACACAAAAATAATAAGCTATATCTGGTGATTGCTAGTGCACTAATTGATGAGGACAAGATAAGGTGGGCCATTTCGGGCTTTCCCCCTTTCAAGTCACCAGGAACTGACGGTATAAAACCAGCCCTACTTCAGTGACGAATGGATATCCTTATGTCGCACCTGGTTGGAATATTCAGAGCCTCTTTAGCTCTGAGGTATATTCCAAGAAAGTGGGGAGAAGTACGAGTGGTATTTATACCCAAACCAAAAGCATTCCGACCTATTAGCCTCACATCGTTCTTTTTAAAAACAATGGAGAAGCTATGTGAGAGGTATATAAGAGATGAAGTGCTAGTTCACAACCCACTCCATCCAAATCAGCATGCATATACTCCGGGAAGGTCCACTGATTCGGCCCTTCACCAAGTGGTTGGCAGAATGGAAAGATCATTGGACAATAGAGATTCCACCTTGGGTATATTCATAGATATTGAATGAGCGTTTGATAAAACAACCTTCCCAACAATTACCCAGCAACTTAACTCCAGGAATGTACCCCTGGTAGTGGGAGAATGGATACTCAAAATGCTCTCTAGTAGAACAATAAGTATCAATATGTAGAAGACATCATAGTGAGAGGACTGGTCATGAGAAGATGTCCGCAGGGAGGGGTCTTATCACCCCTTCTTTGGAACATAGTCCTAGATACCCTCAATTGCATACGTGGATGACATAGTTATCTTGCAGACCGGAAAATTTGAGAACTCACTGTGCGATAGAGAGCAAGATGGGCTCAAATTAATAGAAGCATGTTGTAAGGAATACTCGCTGTCGATCAATCCCAAGAAGACTGAGATGGTCCTTTTCACCAGGAAAAGAAGGTTATCGGGCTTAAAACCCTCCGAAATCTTCAATAGCAAATTAAACTTCTCTGAAGAGGTGAAATACTTTGGTATGACCCTCGACAGGAACCTAACAGGGAACTCTCTCCTACAGAGCAGAGCAAAAAGAGCATATGTGGCTTATGAGCAATGTCGGAGGACAGTGGGAAGCACATGGGGTCTTTCACCCCATTTACTTTTACTTTTACTTTTTGTTAACAATATTTCGCAGTCAAATAGTAGGAAAATATTGATTAGTATAGACATTTCTGCGGAATGCAACTTACCATAAAGTATAAGGCTGTAGCATTTTGAAGATCAAATCAAATGGCAGATGTGGAGACAAGACGTCCGTAGGCAGCAAACGATGTAATACTTAAGACTTGCTAGTTATACATCTGTATAAAGAAAGGCCTTAATCTATGCAAATGAGCCTAATACTGAATAGTTGTGGATCCTAATGACTGCCAGATCTCTTAAACGTATAATACCACTGCCAGACTCTGTTTGAGTGAAGATTAGAAGAGGATATAGAACCCAAATCCTTTAAATTAAATCTTTTAGAAGCCCTCGAGATTAACAAAAACAAATAATCAGGTAATCTGCTTAACGACCAAATAGATACCAATCATTCTCCCTTATTAAACCTTTTTACCTAGAAGATGTGATGGTTGAGGATAAATTTTCTAGGTAAACTTTTTCAATACCTGTGTAATATTCGTAGAATTCCGTATTTAGGAACTTTTTGTACTTTATTTCGATTTAAACATATTATAATACTTTTGTCAATATCTTAATATACCGTATTAGGGCACTATATAAATTATGAGTTTTTCATTGTATCTTTACTAGTTTGAAAAAGCTACTGTGTAGCGAATCGCGTCAATCATTTTAAATTGAACGTCAGTTCAAAATAAAATGGAGATTTAAACAAATTAAATTGTTTTATTTCATCATTAGAAGAGGACTTGGACCAGAAATAAAAGGACAAAACTATAAAAAGCATTATTAAATATTGTTACAGTCTTCATAGCGGAAATAGGTGCTTCTCCGTAGAAGAAAATTATGGTGAATAAAAAATATACAATTTTCTATTTTTATTGGAAAAATAGTTAATCTTGTGATACCAAATTTCAGTCCTGTCCTGTGGATTATCCTGTGAATCGTTTCTGGGCGAAGCTTTTATCTCAAACAATATTTATAAGTCGCAAAAAATCAGGGAACTTGAGAAGAAAGCTATAAATAAAAATGCTATGATGAAATATACAATTTTTTGTAGTTTCTTTGTTTTTCGATGAAATCATTGAATGAGAATAGCTTCAACAGGTTTTCTAGAAGATGCAAAATGAAGTAGCGGGATAAATGAGTGAATTCTTATTTAGGTTTTTTCTTTTTTTTCGTTTAGAAAGGTAATGAATACAATAAAAGAGTGAAAAATATGTTTTTGTTTTTCACCAACAATAAGCTGTTGAATTTACTTCTATTTTATAGTTAGCTAGGTAGTATTTAATTGATAGTTAGGTAAAAAAACCGTATAATAGATAGGGATTCACGATTGCGCTTACGTATGACTGAGAGCTCCACAGTTTGAGCCCTCAATCACAAAAACGGTTTGACGCATGAAGGAAGGTTTCAAACAAAATTTGTGGAGAATTTCATCTTCAACAATTTTTATAATGAATGCAACTACAACTGGAGGCGGAGAAAACAAGATATTCTCAAAAAACTTATTATTTCGACTTTTGACCTTGAATATCTAAGGCACACGTTGGCATGTGACTTTTGAGACAACATTTGTAATACCAAAATACTAGTTTGAGTAAATATTCAGCTTATTCCTTTTTTTACTAAGATGACTTGTATCTAACATTCTGTGCAGGAAATTTTCTGCCGCGGTGATTGTATAGTCGTTCCCATAGGAGCGTTTAAAAAGAATGTATGTCTTACCAACCTTCAGGGTATTTGGAATATTAAAATGAAGAAACCTTCAACCCAATTAGACATTGAAAGACTTTTAAGCAAGCTGGAACTGGCTTAAATGAGTAAATTCTTCTTTATTTTTTTTTCTAGTGTCTCTATTTCCAATGTTTTCAGTAATTCATATTTATTTAGTTAGGGTTATAAAAATAGCAATTGGATTTTCGAAGATCGAGTCGAAAGGAAACCTGATTTTGTGCGTCTAAAATATATCAGAAATTACGATACTGCCTAAACGTGACCATGATAGGACCACGCACACATTTTTCCTGCTGTTCTTTGTCTCATTGTCACAAATTAAGTGGGGCCGTTATTACATGCTTTCCCTTTTTCATGATATCTCAATTTCTAATGTAGAAATACGAGTTGCAATAAAATCCATTAAATTTAACATTCAATAACGGATACAGTTATATGGTTACGGAAAAGCCGGATAATTTCAATGTATCACGTTTATGACTTTCCTGGGACATGTAGAAGTATTTTCTTTGACTCGATATTGTTAAGTGGTTGAGTAAACTACAAAAACCACTGAAATTTCGATAGCATCAAGTGAAAACCTCTGTTGTATCTTTACAATAACAATAAATTACCTGTCAAAGGGTAAAATAGAATTCATTCAATTATTTAGCTGAGATCTTGAGAAGTTACCCCCTGGTGTATCCACCAGAGAAGGACTTTTAGAATTTTTCTCACTGTGCACATTAATACTGTTTATTTGTCTCCAGGTCTTCAGACATTTGACATCCTCTAAATTACATTTTCGTGAAATTTTCTCTATATTGCTTTCTCTTTGAGGAAGCTAGAATTACGCCCCTTATGATTTTTTCTTGGATGGAATTCTTTTTTGTTTGTGCCATTGACAACGGTAGCAAATATAAGGTGATGGTGATGCATCAATCAAACATGAGACAGGGTCTTTTAAGTGGATTACATGACAGCGAAGTAACTTTGAGACATATAGGGAGATATATTTCACTATTGTTTCTTGGCAGATTTATAAATAAGAATGAATTTTTCAAAAAATATGTTGAAGAAGCTGATTGCATTATAATACTTTTACTAAATCCTGGTATAGTTGTTTCCGGTAACATTGAAACTCGTTAACCTAACAATCTATATATATTTTACATCTTCAACTTCTTTTTCTTCAACTATTTTCGGCACCAGCCATTATCACATTCAGATCAATAATAATAATAGCCCCAATTACTGCACCAAAACTTATATTATGTGGTATTGGGTTATAAAGTAATATAGTAGTCAGGATTTTTATTAAATATCCGGAAATGCTTCTCCTGTCATTAATGCTGATGCAAAATCTGCGTCAAAGAATGATAATAAACAAATAGTAGGATTTCCACTTTTGACAAATTTTAAACCAACATTTTTTGTTTGATTTAAATATCTAAGTACACCTTCCAAATGAATCCAATGTTCATGTGAAAATAGTTTTGAAATTGGCTATAATAGGTTACAGAAAAACTTAAATCAGGCCTAGATCCGAGCATCACATACATTAAGCAACCTATCAGTTCTCGGTAAGGTAGTTTTTCATTACATAAATTTTCAGAATTGACAACTGTAACTTTGGTTACTATTTACTGCCTTGTATCTTAAAACGATTTAGAATTTTGTTGATTCAATCTTTTTGACTGATATGCAATGTATTTCCAATTTTTTCTATTTCAAGTCCTAGAAACATGAGTTTTTAATTTTTATATTCTTTCTTCTAGAAAGTGTTTCTTTAATGAAATTTAAAGCCTTATTGCTTTTAGAAAAACAAATTAGGTCATCAACATAAATTAAGAGGAATGTGTCCATGTTGAAGTACAGACATGGATCTTTCTGAGAACGTTCAAAACCTAAATCAGTAAGGTTTTTATGCAGTAACATATTCCAACAATTTGGGGCTTGCTTGAAATAATGATTTTACTAGTTTGCATACAAGATTTTTCTCTTCGATTAGCCATTTAGGTTGTTCCATGTATACTGCCTTACCTAACGTGCCATACAAAAATGCAGAACTTACATCTAATTGTAACACTTTTGAATCAAACTCAAGATAGAGACACAATAACACTCGAATAGACAATATTTTCCCGACCGGTGCATAGATGTTATCGTTAAAAGACCACTGCTCAAAACCACGCGCACAGAGTCTTGCTTTGTTTTCCTTGAAGTGTTTTCTCTCGAAACACCCATTTGGAATCAATAATTTCTTCTTCTTCTTCGGGGTAAGGTACGAGCTCCTAAGTACCGTTTTCTTTGAAAAGAATCGAGTTCATCCTGTATTGCAGCTTTCCATTCATTCTTGGACTGCTTCTTCATATGTCTGCGGAACTTCAGACATAAAATTTCCCTCAGTTAAAGCTGCTAACAAGTTTTCTTCAAGATATAGCTCATAGTCATTAAAGTGTTCAGGTAATAATTTTTTTCGTGTAGAAGTACGTCTTTTATTTCGGTTTTCTTCTGTCTCGGTTTCAATTTCATCTGTTTCAAGATTTTTGTTTGTGTTTTCAGTTGGTTTTTCTTTTTCTGTTGTTTCTTTGAAATTTTCGCTGTCATTTACATCTATCATTCAGTTCGTTAAAAATAACATTTCGGCCTACAATAATTTTTCCATTGGACTCAACCCACAACCTGTATCCGTTGTCTGTATATCCGACCATTATCAAATTTTGACTTCGGGAATCAAGCTTTGATTTACGATCCTCTTTTGGTATGTGGTTGTAGGCTGTTGCACCGAAAAGTTTGATTTTGTTCAGGTTGGGCTTTTCTCCAAACCAAACTTCGGCTGAACATTTTTCATTGTTTAGTGTGGAAATGACAGTTCTGTTTATCAAGTAAACACCAGTTCGCAGTGCTTTGCCCCACATTCTTTTGTCCACTTTTGCATAAAAAATGAGACATCGTGCTTTTTCCATTGCTATGCGATTATAGCGTTCTGCGACTGCGTTCTGTTCGGGATTGCGAGGTATGGTGTATTGAATTTTTATACTTTTCTTCACACAGACATTCTTAAAATCAGCAGGGACATATTCCCCTCCGTTGTCGCACCTTAAACGTCTAATTTTCGTATTAAATTTTGCTTCGACATGAGCTACATATTCTTTCAGTTTATTTATTATTTCACTTTTCTGTGAAATCAAATAGCAGATAGCAAAATGTGAAAAATGGTCAATAAAACTTACATAGTATCGCATCCCATTAAAAGTTGCTGGCACTACGTCTGTTGATACCACCTGCAAAATACATTTTGGTTTTCTTTCTTCAGAAATTGATTTGAAAGGTTGTCTTGTCTGCTTTCCTTATAGACAAACTTCACAAATTCCTGGAGCAGAATATTCACATGAATGACACATTTGTATAATATGTTGCAACGTGCTGTCAATTTCTGTTAGATTGGCCTGTAAGTTTTCTTGCAATTTTAGTACTATACTATACAAGTTTCCATTTAGTTCTACTTGTAAGACAGTTTTTCCATCTCTCATAATTTTTACTTGTTTACCTTCAAAGACAACTTGGAAATTGTTCTGTTCCAATTTTCTTACTTCAGTTTTATTGTCATCGCTTCTCAAGTGTAAGTTCCCTTGTTTAGTTGCTTTTATTGTTTCTCCCTGTTTGGCTATGTTTATAGAGACTGACACGTCTTTCATGTCATATAAGTGTCTCCCAACATCTTCATTAACTAAATGGTTCGTTGCACCACTGTCGATGATGAATTTGATTTCATTGTAATTTGTCTGGGTTACTAACATAGTTGGGGGTTCCAGATGATGTTATAAAGGCAATATCTTCCTCGCCCTCTTCATCTTTCGTTTGAGCGATACTTGCCTTGTTTCTTTCTTTATTGCTTTTCAGAATTGGGCACTCAAACGTCATATGGACTTTATTTTGACAGTAATGACATTTGAATGGAAAAAGTTTTCGCTTAGTGGTATTCGTTTTCTTAAAAAAACTTTTGCCTGTGAACACTGCTCCATTGCTGTCTTCATCTTCACAAACTTGACTGTTTCTCCTGGTCTCCTCAAGTAGCAATTTATTCTTAACAAAATCCAGAGAGACTTTATCTTCATCATTGCAAAAAAGAACATCAATGGCTGTAACTACAGCATCACATGAATCAGGCATGGAGGATAACAGCTGAGAAATAATCTCATTGTTTTCAAGCTCTCCACCAACTGCTTTAAGTTCGTAGACAGTTTGCTCATATTCTGTTGAAAAATTTGTTAATGGTGACCCGCCAGAAAATTTCATGGTTCTTAGTTTCTTCTTCAGCATTACCTGATTTGATATGCCTTTCTTGGTATATGTCTTACTTGAAGCTTCAAGAATGTCTTTGGCTGTTTCCTTGCATTTTGTTATTTACAACATATTATCGGCCAGACACTGAACGATAATATTTCGAGCTTTAACATCTTTCTTTTTCCAATCCGCTTGTTCTTCGGCTGTAGTAAGGCAATTAGTTGTTAAAACATTGAAACAACCACCTTGTTCCATGAGTGGTTTTACCCCATACTCCCAATTTGAGAATCCCGTGCCGTAGAACGGTGTAACATTATGTGCCACGAGGTTTCCAGATGCCGCCATTTCACTTTTTAGAATACAACGAGCGGAACAACACAACTTTTTGTAACTGATTTATAGCTGATTTTTGTTCCCTCGTTTCTCACCAATACTACTAGATTATAGCTGGGCCCAGAACCTGTGGTTTGGTGGTTATAAAATAATATAGTAGTCAGGATTTACGAGTTATAATTTTTGTACAAGCAAAATACGTCTTATCATTTTGACATTGTCTTTTAATATGGGTTGCATAGTATTGCATCGGGTATAATGCTTCCATCTAATATATTATGCATTTATTGAAATTATACTGAATCTGGTGACTTGACAAAAACAATTCATCCTACAGGCAACTACTGTAGAACTAGTACTAGTAATGATCAACTGTATGAAACAAAGTATGTATTTAGAAATTTCATAGCCGCATAGAAACTAGTGCAGTAAATTAAGGTCGATAGATCGCGAAGGTTATCCAATAGAAGCTATTTTTCCTTTCAATACTTCTACGAATAGAGGGGTGTAGGGGGGTTGCGTTAGTTCGGAATACAATATTTAGCAGCTGATCATTTACCTTCACCTGAAAGTTCTAAGTATTTCTTTGTGCATAAAGTTTCTTGAAAAAAAAATGTTTTATCATTCTTGTTGTAAATACCATTTCCAACATTCAATTCAAAAAGGATTAGTTGAAAAAAGGCAAAGCTTCTTCTAAAAACCACAAATTTCTTCCAAAATTAATAACACGGCTGCAAATATCCACAATATTTCACGAAATTCTAACTCGCTGCGGAAAATGTATTCTAGAAAACTGTTATGGAGCTTTTTTGTAAATTGAAATTAAAAATAAACCAGAATATTCATAAGAAAAATCAGCGGTAAAAATATTTCATTCATTTACATTTTCTGTTGTGATCGATGATTTCAACATTTGTAGTCAGAGTATCAGAGACTTAAACTAAAACCCATGCATGCGATATGTGACGCCGAGATACAATTCCAGAATTCAATTTTCTATCACTGGCGTACTTGCAAAACATTCTGAATGCTTGTTTTTTCAAATGATTTAATGAGTGGTGGATGTTGAGTGAAGCAGATTATTTTAACATGTCTACATAGTATTCATTAAATCAATCTGTTTCTTCTGGACTCAGGAGAATTTTCATAGTAATCAGCTGGTTGAGGCAGGCCTCCACATCTAGTAATTATACCTTTCCACTGGATACCGTTTATATCAGGTTTCCTCGAGCGATCTGTCGTTCTGACGACGCTGATACCATCGGCACCTGTCCGGTTATCAATAGTTCTCCCTCCACTCTGAGGATCCTGATTTGGGATTTAGGATTCCGCTTTAGTGCGGGAATCCGTTGAGTTGTCCTTAAGCGCGGGTCACACTAGGCAGGTTGCTAGGTTGGAGGTTTGAGCAAGCTGTTACTGTGAGCCATCGATCAACCTGATGTGATCACAAAATTCGTGAATATTTCTAGCGGCTGGCAAAGCTGGAGATGTTCAACTTTTGGTAGCAGGCAGTGGTGACTCACTCACACCAGTTGCCGCCAGCCAGCAGTGCAGTTTGACTACTCCGACTGCGCATCAGCGGCGAGTAATCAACACGTGGTCTACAGTTTATGTGCTGAACTGAACTGTGAACTGGTGAGTAACCAGCCATTATAATGTGACCCGTTTGACAGTCGCTGCTTCTTGGTAGAAGCAGTTGAGTAGTAGATGATAATGTGACTGTATTGCCAGCACTACTTCCAGGCGCTTATCAACACCAGCTGGCAACTTTAGTTTTACATATCCCTTCCTGAACCGTAGAGCGATACTCGCCCCAATCCTCCACCAACGACAAAATCTCACAGCTATTTGGAGCAGGTGTTTTCACTAACAAAGATCATCAAGACGTTTATATAATTGGTGTTTGCATTTGCTTATAAACCAGATTCTGGTCATTATTGAATGGAATGAAAAAATTTGTCGAGTTGGTATTTGTTTCTCTTTTAAGGGTTTGTCAGGTTTGTCAAATAATCACTTGATAGCAAAACTGTGGGTCTGAAGCGGTCTACTGAACTGTTATAAACTCTAAAATGATAAGTGCTATAAGTAATGATAGACTGGAATTTTTTTTCTCATCATTTTAATGCAAAAAGCATACGGCGCCGCTGCAGTATATTTTACACGTATATATCAACGCAAAGTAGTGATGTGAAAAGTTATTGAATTATGGCCTGCATGAGAAAATCGATTATTTTTCTGCATGAAAATACAACACACATCCCAGTCGTGAATTGAGAGTTGAAAACACAATTTTCCACATCTTGTTTTCTGACAAGTTTACATCGTTGTTCAAATACTAAAAATGTTCGAGAAATATAGCTACAATAGTACAAAGTTTTCTCGTTGCTTTTTTTTAACAATAAACGTCTGTAACTACAATGATGGTTATTATCGATGAAGAAGAAATTGTTACAAAAGCTGCAGAGAGCTAAAAGGGTAACAGGTTTATACCCGTGTTGAATGCTATATTTCATCTCCAAATAGATCATTATAATTAGGAATATAGAGAATGGGTCATCGTTAATAACCAATAATAATAGTAATTCAAGTAACATAATTGAAGAGTCCAGTGGATAAAGGAGATAAGTAACAAAACATTGAAAATGAGAAAAATCGATTTAAGTTTCTAAAAACCGTTTTTCTACAACTGCTATGAAAAGTGACGTATTTCTCATACCTTACTTGATTTCAAAACCAAATATTGCTCATATTGTGAGAAATATTATTTCTCACGGCACTTTGCCCACGCCACATATATTTATATGGAGAATCGAATAAAATCGACAAAAACTTAGTAGGCTACTGTCATCTTTAAATACCTACTTAGTTGTCACAAAACTGTCAGATTATATTAGAAAATATGTTAAATATTTTAAAAAATTGTCAAAATTTTGAAATATGGTCAAAAATTGTCAAAAATTTGGAAAAATGGTCAATAATTGTCAAAAATTGTCAAAAACTGTCAAAATTTTGAAAAAATGGTCAATAATTATAAAAGACTGTCAAAAATGGTCAATAATTGTTAAAAATTGTCAAAAATGGTCAATAATTGTCAGAATCTGTCAAAAATTGTCAAGTATTTAAAAAAATTGTCAAAAATGGTCAATAATTGTTAAAATTTGGAAAAATCGTCCAAAATGGTCAACATTTTTGAAAAATTGTCAAAAATGATCAATAATTGTCAAAACTGTCAAAATTGGTCAATAATTGTTAAAATTTGAAAAAAATTGTCAAAATTTTGAAAAATGGTCAAAATTTTCGAAAAATTGTCAAAAATTGTCAAAATTTTGAAAAAATGGTCAATAATTATAAAAAACTGTCAATAATTGTAAAACATTGTCAAAATTTTTGAAAAATTGTCAAAAACGGTCAATAATTGTCAGAACCTGTCAAAAATGGTCAATAATTGTTAAAATTTGGAAAATGGTATAAAATGGCCAAAATTTTTGAAAAACTGTCAAAAACGATCAATAATTGTCAAAACTGTCGAAATTAAAAAAAAATAGTCAGAAATTGTCAAAACTTTACAAAAAATGGTCAAAAATGGTCATTCTATCAGCAGTCCGACGACCGCTCACCTTTTCTTTTTGTTTTACTAACCATAAAAATAAATATTAAGTTACTTTACTTGTATTCTTTAAATTTGTGCAGTTGTAGAAAAAGTATAGTGTGCAACATGTGGGGAAAGTACTTTTCCCTCTTGTTTAATGATTTCATTTTTCCTTGAAAATTTGCCAGTTATTGGGCTATCATGAAACATTTTCTTTAACATTAGTAACATTTTAATAACATTTACAAAAAAAAACAAATTTGGAAAAAAGTGCAGTTACCTCTTTTATCCATTAAGTATTTTCACACGAAACAGCCTTCATTGGAAGAGGGGGTATTCATACTAAAAGTTTTTTGAATGAGTTTAATTATGAGATTAGAAAAATAACATAGATAGGCAAATGTCTTTAACTCTAACTATTTCAACTATTTATTTTCGACAAATATTGGACCTTAGATTCCTGTTCTGCTATAATGGTGTTATAATACCTTCTAAATGGTTCTCTAACATACTGCATTTGACTTTTTAAATTCGCAATTTTTTCAGCTGACAATTCACCAGTTTTTGTTCCAATCCTTACAATATCAACATTATCTGGTGGAGGTATGCGTGAGTTTCGAATAAGGTTCACTTTTTTGAAAGGAGTGTTGGGATCAAAGTTTTCTTCATACAAGTATGATCCATATTTGCAGACGCGTATCCACTTTATTCCATCTCTGATTGGAACGTTTTCATTCAGCGTGATAAAGCGGATAAAGGAGGTATCTGCTAGTTTAAGTGGATGAAAGGGACAAGTGCGTTAGATACCTCTTTTTTTCGTAAAAATGTGCACATACCTCCTTTATGATTTGACAAATTTTCTTTATTTTAAATACTTTTGCGGCAAAGTTGAAGTTAAGTGACAGAGTGTCACTTACCCCTTTTATCCATAGGGATAAGTGGATTTATGAAAAAAAGTTTCTTACCTCCTTTATCCACTCGACTCTTCAATTTTTAAAAACTCAACAATACCGTATGCTGACGGTTTATTAGAAATAATTGAGGAAGTTGGTAATCAATTCAATATTTGAACTAGCCTTATATCTAACAATACGTTGAGATCTATACTAACAAAACCAAATGAAGAACATTCTTCAAACGACTGCATATATATCAAATAGCCTGTGAATACGATAAATTTTATTTAGGTGAAACATCTAGACCATTGAAAATCCGAATCAATGAACACAAAAAGTATATTAAAGTTAGGGAGTTCTTCAAGTCAGGTATTTGCAAACATGCTTGAGAAGAGGGGCATCAATATCATATTCAATGGGATAAGGTGCACATGATATTGAAAGAACCCAATGGTAAAAGACGAAAAATCAAAGAAAGTGCTTAAATACAATTGAATGCGGATACATATGTAGCAAGTATTTCAGCCGAATATAGTCAAATTTGGTTACCAATGTTGGAAAGAGAAATTTGCTTTATCATGTCATCATTAAAATTCAAAATATTACTTATTGCCTAGTTGTCGAATTTTTTCGTTAGTGTCAGATAGGGACCAGAATTTGAAAACTTAACCCGCCATTTGTCGCTACCCACATTCAAACGCGGTTTATCGCGCATAGCATTTTGGTCACGTTCCGAATATTAGCCAAATAACAATAAACTAAGAAGTTGTTGATAGTTCTTGAGCTTGGAGGCTCTGTAGACATCTTTGACACATGACTCTGGAATGTTCATTACATGCAACATGTTTTCTTGGTTTTCCTATTCTTGCGTCCATGAGCACATACCAGTAGCACTAGCACTTGGTTCTGGAATTTCCTCTCAAACACCTACGAGCTGCTTTACTGAATTCCGAGTAAAGAATCTGGCTGTTGATTCCATCAATATTCAATAATAAATAAAATATTGTCAATGGCCAGCTGCACGAGTTTCTAGAAACAGTATACTGGGATATCAGTTCATCTGCAACATCAACGCCACCTTTCGTTGAATTATAAAATGTTACTATTTCTGTTTTTACATTAATCAAGAGTGTTTCCATCAATTCGGTCCCCTGAAAGTAAGGTAGAGAGAAGTAACACATTTTTATTTTTTTTATGCACATAGGATACCAAAACTCCTTTTCTAAGAAATGCAAACATACTACTACATGGCCGTCGCTCCTTTGTTTAAACAAAAATCGGAGGAATTTCTCTTTTGTTTTTCCTGATCGTCCAACTAGTGTTGTTTTTCTTTCTAGCAGCTCTAGGGATAATGGAATAGATGTGAAATAATTGTCATTGGTAATATTTCGACTTGTGTTCAAAATGTGATCGGCTAATCTTTTAACTACGATGTGTGCTTTATTGTCGAAACTGTAAGGTCCCTGACTATTTTTCAAAATTTTGACAATTATTGACCATTTCTCAAAATTTTGACAATTATTGACCATTTTGACTGTTTTTCAAAATTAGTGACCATTTTTCCAAATTTTTGACCATTTTTCAAAATGATGACAATATTTAACAATTTTTGACAATTATCAACTATTTTTAAAATTTTTGACAATTTTTAACAATAATTGTCCATTTTTGAAAGTTTTTGACAATTTTTGATAGTTTTTGACAATTATTGGCCATTTTTGACAATTTTTCAAAATTATTGGCCATTTTTTATAGTTTTTGACAATTATCGACCATTTTTCGAAATTTTAACAATTTTTGACCATTATTGATAGTTTTTGACAATTATTGAATATTTTTGAAACATTTTGGCCATTTTTAAAAGTGTTTTTAAAATTTTTGGCAATTGACCATTTTGGAAACTTTTTGACCTTTTTTCAAAAATTTTTTAAAGTTTTTGACAATTATCGACGATTTTTAACAGTTTTTGACAATAATTGAGAATTTTTAACCATCTTTGATAGTTTTTGACCATTTTTGACAATTTTTGACCATTTTCGACAATTTTTGACAATTTTTCAAAATTTTAGACCATTTTCCAAAATTATTGACCATTTTTGATAATTATTAATAATTGTTGACAATTATGGACCATTTTTCCAAATTTTTGACCATTTTTGACAATTATTGACCATTTTCGAAAATTTTTCAAAATTTTTCAAAAACTTTAACAATTTTTCACAATAATTGTCCATTGTTGACAGTTTTTGACCATTTTTGATAGTTTTTGACAATTTTTGAAAATTTTTGGCCATTTTTCAATTTTTTTTTAAATTATTGACAATTGACCATTTTTAACAATTTTTGAAAAATTGTGACCATTTTTCAAATTTTTTTGACAATTATCGACCATTTTTGACAATTATTCACCATTTTTGACCATTTTTCAAAAATTTATACATATTGACCATTTTTGACAGTTTTTGGCAAAAATTGTCGATTTTTAACAGCTTTTGACAATAATTAACAATTTTGGACAATTATTGACCATTTTTGACCATTTTCATATAATTTTATTTTATTTTTAATCT
This sequence comes from Lochmaea crataegi, assembly GCA_947563755.1. Taxonomy (NCBI): domain Eukaryota; kingdom Metazoa; phylum Arthropoda; class Insecta; order Coleoptera; family Chrysomelidae; genus Lochmaea; species Lochmaea crataegi. Next base: position 81,643,579 of record OX387423.1, on the reverse strand, counting down.
GATAAATTGTTAATGAATGAATTTCTTAGGTTTATTATCGGAATATGAAAAGCATGTACTTTTTAAAATAATACAAAAAAATCGATTTTTCCGCAGAAATCGATTAATTTTTTATTAAAATCGATTTTTGACAAATCGATTCTTTTCCATTAATCTCACATCCCTACACCATATCAATCGCTTAAGGGGGCACACTAGACCAATGGTCAACTTAGTTCAAGTCGGCGTTGCCAGACTGCAGAAATTTTACCAACAAAGTGAGCAAAAGGCTAATGAAGCGACAAATGGCGGGTTAATTGTTCTTGATAACGGTATCTGGAACGCTATCGAAACGTTGAATTAAAAAATATAATTAGATTGTGGTTTGATTTCCTAAAATAAATAACAAAAAGAATTATAATTAGAAATTACAAGTTGTTAAACCTATACGAAAAGGTTTTATAAATACCTTAGACTTATACAGTGCGTCCATGAAATACCGCATGCATTAATTATTAGCTAAACAAACAGTACTTTCGAATAATTCCGAAGCAGATCGATTTTTGATTTTAATTTACTTATTTTATTTGAAAGAACAGGATCACTTACATGTTATTCACCCTGTATGGAAGATTATTCTTTTGAAAAGTACTAAATTGAAATTAATTTTTTCGTACAAATTTTTTTAGCTGGTATTATGAATAATTGATGGTTTGTTCACCAAAAATGCTGAAATAGACGTTAAATAAGCAAGTTTCGAGTTTAAAACTAAAAAAAATCAGCGTTACTAATTCTTATGTATTTAAGTTTAGATGCTTTTACGTCTGAAAAAATATTAGTGTACCTGTTTTCAACTTGTTTGCAAATCATCCCATTAAAAACTTTGGACACAGTTGATGGAAAACAAACAGAAAACACTTTTACCTGAGCACAAAACCATTTCTGACACGACAAAATTTTAATCGTAAAAACAACAAAAAAATATTTGCATTAAATAATTAAAAAAAAAGCGTGATTGTATCTCAAAGCTGTTGCCTTGAAAACATTGCAGCAAAATATGTATGAAATTTTTAATTTGAATCTACACGTTTTAATTTTGATGATAATTCTGTTCATGCTTGAACAATTCTATTGAATAAAAAGCATATAACAATGAGTAAAACAAACATTCAATTTCGTTAAAGTAAATATTTCATTTCACGTTTCAACTGGAAAATATATATTACAAAGATAAATAATTGTGGAAATTCAATTATTAATTTAGGAATGAGCGGAGCAACAAAAAATGCCTTTGAATTGAGCTGTCATCTTTAAAAATAGAGGAGCGGTAGGGAACTATCATGTCAAAATTAAGATTTTGAACTCGGGACTTCTTTAATAAAGCAAAACTCACCTGGAACTTGCAGAGACATTTCTATGACCTTTTGATAATACTTTACATTGGGCTGACAGAATAGCAAATAGGAGAAGTATAGACAGTACAATAGTGAATGACGGAACGGATAACTACTGAAGTAGCTAAGATGAAGACTAGTGAAGACATCCTCTCCATCTGCACAGCCAGAGGATGTCCACAAGAAGGAGTCGTATCCCCGTTTTTATTGAGTCTATAGTAGACGAAAGCCTGTGTGGTATCCTCGGAGTATCCTGCCAAGGATATGCAGATGACATTTTCAGAACAGCCTGGAGAAAATCTGAGATTACCTTTTGTAACATCGTACAAAGAAGACTCAACTATACGAACATTTAGTGTAGGCAGCATCAACTCTACCAAAACCATCCAAATAGCCTCCACTGAAAAAATAAAACTCAACCTCAAAACCGTTAAACTTGTTGGTAGTGAGGTTGGAAGGATACAAAGGAGATTATTACTTATGGAACCATTGTGTGGACTGGTGGGCCCAGCCTATTAACGACGAGAGACAACTTCTCCAGTATACAAAGACTGGCTTGTATATGTATTACAGTAGCAATTAAAACATGCTCATCGGCGGTTATAAAAGTGATTCTTAACCATATATGGTCGTGGAAAGTGTTGCAAAAGATACAGAATAAGTATAGAGGGAATCATTGAACAAAACTCCCGCTTCTCGCTTTTTAGGAACTAGACATCCTGGGACATGCCACAAGATGGCATGATGAGAAAGTATATATTTTTAAGGAGTTTAAATGCAGAATACAGTAACAAGAAGAAATAAGGTCCAAACACCATTACCAAACCTGGAAAGAATGTTATCTTATGGTATCCAGATAGCTCAAAAGCAATAGACAAAAGTCTGACAGTCCTGGGAAATCTTTTAAGCGGAAACTCGCACCTTTGGAAGCTGAACCCAGTTCCATTTTGATAAAGATATAGAGTAGGCATCTACTGCGCTATTTTCAATTTTTTCACACGATTAAATTCATTCATGCGTGTCATATCGGAGAATTTTCACAAACTCCTCTTGAGCTGAACTAACAATGCTGTGTCAGTGAATTTTGAGAAATTCAACCTTTTTTTTGTTTACGTTTAAAGAAATTCTACTTTTCTTCTTTGGCTAACAATCCGCTGCTTCTGTTAAAAAGTTAACGTTAACTTTTTCGCGATTTTAACGGAAGGTCGCGTCTATGATCTGCTAATTGCTGTGCATTCGTGCATTGAGCAGACGAGCCGTTGGTATGGAGATCTACCACAACCATAACGGTTCCGATGAATTTAACTTCCATTCGACGACTTGTTGCACTACAATTAAAGTGATTAAACTTGGGTATAAATAGAGTGTCTCTAATTCTTCCAATTGAATACAACTTATATTATTGTTTAAATGAAATAAATCCAACTCATAGTTTCACCAAACGATACGACTAGTACTGCAGATTTCACTGAAGGGTAACTCAAAATATGGTCGTCCGAAACAATAAATCTACTTTAAATAAATAAATCACTGAAAATAACAATAAATTTATTTGTTCAACTATTTTCGTTAAAAGTAGGAGATATTGAACGCTATAATTTTAAAGTGCTTAACTCGTTTTTGTCTTCAAATACCACTATTTTCATAAATCGATTCGATCCTAGAATAGTACGGAAAAGGCACATAATAAAATATCCGTATCTGGAAGAGTCCGAGGGCAGACTTATTGCTCTTTCTACACCTCATTCACGGCACTTATCGATTGCCATTTTATCCGTTCAAACATATATTGGCCGTGTATCTCACGCGCGTACTTATGAGTCAGCATTGGCGCGCCTCAATTATATTTTCTCTCTTTTTCATGTCAAGTAGTAGGTACTTCTAGTAATCAAAAAATTGTTTTGTCGTTCAAGATAATAATATATAATTTTGTAAAGTTGTGTCACTTAATTTGTCAAGGTCGCGTGAGCGGAGGGCCAATTATTACTGGTGGAATGAGGAAATAGAGGAGCTGTGGAGGGAGTATAAGAAAGAACGAAGACGGATGCCGTGGGAAAGAGGAGTGATAGAGGGAAAAGGGGGATACAAAGAAAAGAAGAAGGAACTGAAGCGTAGGGTGGAGAGTGGGAAGCGTTATTGGGGGAATTGGAAAACAATCCATGGGGAAAGGCGTATGAGATAGCGACGAAGAGGATGGGTGGAAATAGGAACGAGGTGCTAGAGGAAGATTGGGAGAAGCAGATTATAGAGAAATTGTTCACGGGGGGAAAAGGAGGAGTGTGGGCGAAATTCGAGAAATTCAGGATACTGGTGGGTAGGGAAAATGAGGGGGAAGTAGAGGAGGGGGTGAGAAATATAAAAGAAAGGAAAGCCCCAGGATTAGATGGCCTGTTGGGTGATATGATGAAAAAGCTGTTGGATGACAACTATTCAACAGGGTGCTGAGGGAGGAAGAGTTTCCGGATGGATGGAACGTGGCCAGGGTGATACGGCTGAAGAAGGCGGGTAGATAGGGGAAGCCGGCGGGGGACTACAGGCCCATCAGCCTGATGTGTTGTATGGGTAAATTGATGGAGGGGATAATAAAGGATAGGATTGAGGAGGAAGTTGGTAGGAAAGGTGGTTTTTAGGGTAAACCAGCACGGGTTTACGAAGGGGAAATCATGCATCTCGGCACTGGTCAGGGTGATTAGCTTGGTGGAAAGGGCTAGGGAGGGCAGCTGGAGAAACAAGAAATTGGCCCTACTCGTGTTCTTCGACGTCGGGGACGCTTCAACAGTGTCAGCAAACGGTCAGTGTTGAGCGCGTTACTGAGGAATGGAGTGGGGCAGGGGTTGGTTAACCTGGTGGAGGACTACCTGACGGGGCGTGTGATAGTAGACTCTAGAGGGAAGAGGTATAAGTCGGAGGCTGGAGTGCCCCAGCGCTCGGTTCTTGGACCAACGCTCTGGAAGTGAGTGTTTGATGAGGTTTGTGGGATAATATGTGAAGAGGAATGTGAGATTACGGTGTATGCGGATGATGCGGAGATGCGGAGATAGAAATAAAGGCGGAGATAATGTGCAGGAAGATTGTGGAGAAGATAGAGCGGTGCGGACTGGAAGTGGCGGAAGATAAGACGGTGGGGCTGCTAGTGAAGGGAGAGAGCAAGACGAGGGAATTGGGGGTGATGGTGAAGGGGAGGAGAATTCGTATGGAGGAGTCTGCAGCGGTGCTGGCAAGGTCCTACCCATTGGACGTGATGGCTAGAGCCAGGAATAATCGCTGGAGGAGTACGACCAGAGAGGAAGTATAGTAATGGAGAGAAGATGGGAGGAAGCTGAAAGGAGCGATTGGTAATAGGGGATATTGGATGGACCAGGAATTCGGGGAAGGTGAACTACTTCTTGACACAGGTGATAACTGAACATGGGTCGAGAATGGTGTATCACCACAAGATTGGGAAAAGAGAGACTGGAGTGTGCGAGAGGTGTGAAGTGGAGGATGATGGGGGGTATGTGTTTAGATGCTGGAGGAACGAGGAAGTGCTGAAGAAGTTGGAGAGGAAACTAGGGGAGGCGGTGTATTAGGGGAACATGGTGGAGATAATGTTGAGGGGGGAGAAGGAATGGATGGAAGTGAGTGGCGTGGTAGAGAGCATGGTTAGGGGAAGAAAAGGACTCGATGTGGCATGAGAGGTAGGAGTGATAGTAAGGAGAAGACGACGGTGTGTGCGAGGGACCACCGCCCGTCTCGAAGTATGCTAGGGTAGTGATTCCGAGGCGGGGGTAAGGGCGAGTTTGAGATGGGTTTGGTTGATAGGCATCCCCTTGGGGATGAGTCCAACACTGTTTGGGTCCCGGACCCATTCGAACATGAGTTTCCCATCTCGACCCGAAAACAAAAATGAATGATGATGAATAATATTTACACTTTCAGCATGTTCTAGGTGAACAAATTTAATTAAAGTTTATTTAATAGGACGCGTTTGCAACATCAAAAGTTTACTCTTGAAATCATATTCGGTATCCACTTCCATCACCAATACGTAGTTCATGCTGTTCAATTATTAGAAATATTGGCAGATGTATGAGTCTTTGAAATAAAATGTTTTCTGATCAGTGCGTTCATTTTTAATAATGTTCCAACAGTTTTCTATCGATTTATTGCCTTATTAAACGTTAAACTTCCTTGGTTTTGCTCTTGAGATGAAAACATCTACAAATTCTAATTTAAAATCTTAATTAATTCATCATTGATTCACCAATCTTTGAATTCAAACTTTTGTAACCTTAATCGCGTCAAGCAATAATAAAATAGGTCTTTTAAATGTAAATGTAGCTTGTCTTTTGGCCTTTATCTACGCCTATTGCCCAGACAGTGTGCCGGATTTGAGAAAATTTAATAGAAAATTCATTTGTTCAGTTTGTTACAGACTGCCGTTTTGCATTTTGCCGCGTAGGCACATTTTGCCGTACATATAAACGGTAAGTACACGGCAAACGGCAATTTATTCACTTCACCACTACTTCTTTCCATTTTCCCATTTAGAAGCACATGTCTTAGATTGGATTTTAGATAAAAACATACAAGATAGGTAGGTATTTTTATATTCGTCTTGTCCTACATTTATACATCTTCACTGTGAACTTGAAAAGGGAATAGTATATCAATTCAATTTTGTTTTAATTATTTAGAAGAACCATTTGATTAAAAATATTAACAGCCTGTGTAAGAAATTTAGTACGAAGATTTAGGAAGTGTAAATTCTTCTAGTATTGACATAACTTTCCGTCCTAACCTATAAAACGTATAAAACAATTAAAATGTTACAGTTCATCATTTTGAACCAATTTTTAGAGTAGTTAAATAGAGAGTAGTGACAACTAACATTTATCAAGACTACCTGAAAATTTTGAGAGCCTGGCAACATTGGAATCTAGTCCAGCATTTATAATGTTTCATCCATGTAAGAATTGAATAGACGAACTTGTGGGCAGATTTTGCCAATTTTCCAGAATGAGTTCGTTCTCCTTATCTAGTCTCCACGTTATCATGCTAACAATAAACAGGTCTCCACCACAGATCACTGAATTCAATTGACACTCAATTCGTTTTTGGCACCTGAGCAACTTCAATCAAGGAAACCTGAAGCTACTTTCAGCTTCATACATGCCTTATTTGTTGTGTACTAAAACCAAAGCAAAACGATAAAAGTAGGATTTCTAACTAGCCGCCTTGGCATGTCTCATCATGGCTTGCTGGAGACTTGAGTACTACGTTGGAGAATTAAGCACTTTTGTCACCAAGCGGTATGCGTCAGCGACGCTGTGACGTCGCAAATCGTTTCTGCGGCAAGCTGGTGAAAAGTCACAAATGTTGAACTCCCAGTTTGATGAACAGCTGATAGTGTTCGTACTTTTCCTGTTCTTTGAGAAATGAAAAAACATCATACAAAGGTAAGCTTGCTGAAGACAATACTTTCAAGATACTGAAGTACAGCTACTTCTTCTTTTAGTTCCAGAATCTCTACCGCAGGATTTCTTGCCTGACAGTAAAAAATAGGCATGATGTTTGAAGTCTCACAGCTACTGCAACGCTGGATAGTTAAAAATCTTACCTTGGAAGAGCAAACTTTAATCCAAATTAAATTGACAGCGACTTTTCACTCGTTATTTTAAATCACATTTGTGTAGTGGCAGAGTATGTCATAGAGATTGAAATGTCACAGTCAAACTTGAAATGGAGGATCCGTCCTCAAAAAAAGTATTTACCTCTCCCTTCAAACGACCGTTGATGATCAATTCCGTGAAGCCCAGTAGTGAACACTTATTTTCACGGGCAATATTTTTCAGTGGAATTGCCAGTTGTCTAGAAACATTGCTCACCTATCCGACAGAATACGTGAAAACTCAGTTGCAGCTCGATGGGAAAGGAGATAAGAAACTATACAAAGGTATTGTTGATTGTGTAAGGAAAACGGTACAGCTTCATGGTATTGGAGGTCTATATAGAGGATTATCGATTCTCCTGTGTGGATCTATACTTAAAACTACTATAAGATTTGAATCCTTTGAAATATATAAAGAGCAACTGCTGAAAATAACAGAAAGCTATAGCCTCAACCCATCGCAGAGTTTTCTATGCGGTTTTGCAGCTGGTATTACTGAAGCTTTACTAATTGTAACTCCAATTGAAACAATAAAAGTTCAGTTCATAGACGATCAAAGATCAGGAAAATTTATTTATAAAGAATCAATCCGTGGTGTAGGAGCTATGTTTAAAGAACAAGGAATCAGTGGTATGTACAAAGGTGTAGCTGCCACTGTTGCCAAACAAGGAACCAGTCAAGCTATACGATTTTGGGTGATGGATAAGTGTAAGAGTTGGTACAGAAGCGATGACGCTCACAAACCTATTCCAAAATACGTAATTGGTGCTTTCGGTGGTTTGGCTGGATTTGCTTCGGTGGTAGTGAATAATCCTTTAGATGTCGTAAAAACACGTATGCAAGCTATGGATGCTGTGAAGTATAAAAGTACGCTGGACTGTTTCATTAAAACTTTGGTTAAAGAAGGTCCTTTATCTTTTTACAAAGGTACTGTTCCGCGTTCGTGTAGAGCAGTTTTGGACGTTAGTATTACTTTTATGATATATGAGAGTTTTATGCAAAAAATAAATAAATTATGGCCATGTAGGCAGCCCAAAAAGATGTAAAATTCTAATATAATGAATATATTGTACTTAAAATTAAATTTTTATGTATTCACCAAACTAAGCTCATTGGAATTCAAATTTCGTTTCGAAAGTTTTAAGCGTTTTTAACATCTTCGACGAAAAAAAAAATTCGTCTCGCTGTTCACAGATATCGAGTTACACGTTTCGTCAAATTTCCCGCTCGGAAATTTTCGTCTTGGTACTTGAGATCAGTAATTTGATTAACTAATTATTTTAGGTATGCATCAGGAATTCAATGAATTATACGGAACGCCGCCGGTTGGAAATTAAGTTAAATAATAAAAACCGAAGGCGATATTCAATAGTCGTTCTTCCAATTCGGATATTTATCCAGTTATACGTTTCAATTTCAAGAATCACTCAAAGGAAATCATACATATTTTTAACAGAAATGTATATTCTGTATTGTTATAATCTACGTATAATTAGCAATACCTTAGAGTAAATAAACAAGACCCAATTGTTAACATTCTCAGGGTTTTATCTTTTTTTGTCACGGTACGCAGTGAACATAAAAAAACTCTGTCATTCTATATGATTTGAAGACTACGAAACTCATCAAAAGAATATCTAAAGATTTTAAAATTCTAAGATTCAATAAAAATTTTGTTGATGCAAATATTTGGCCACCATGGGCGTCCAAGTAATATTTTTAGTTTTACAAAAAATTAATATGATTGAGAAATTAAACTGTGAGTGAGCCTAATTTTTATTTTATATGCTTTAATCACTTTTATATAAAAAAAAACAGTAAACAAAACATAGGCGTCACAGATATCTTTGATTTTATGAGACAGGATTTACCAATATAATTAAATTCATATGCGATCGTACTTACTATAATTAGTTTATTTAAAAATCAGAAAACAATAATTATAAGGTAAGCTATTGTTATGCCGGAGATGCGTGACATATTTGAAAATAAAATATAAAACTGAGCATTCAAATTCCCTTCATTTATTAAATCAGTTGTAAGTACTGAATTAAAAGATATACAGACTTATTAATGAATAAACACGGATAACAGTATACTAACTAATTGTTACTATGAGCGTACTTATAGCATGCTAAGCAACATGTAACAAACAATATGTTTTTATAAGATAAATATGACAACAACGTAAATAGTTAGATTATTATTGAGTCAAATTTTTCTGTTTACGAGTTTCTTTTACTCATTTTATTTTATGATATCTATACAAACGTGAAATGACCGATATGCATTTGGTTTATGGTTTGGCAAATGGTAATTCTCTAGAAGGTAGACGACTTTATGCTGAAAAATATCCGCAACAAGTGACGCCTTATCATTCTTTATTGTATTCACCAACGCTTATCGGAGACTGGAAGTTTACAAAAAAAATCAACACATTCCTGGGTAGTTAGAAATATAATAGTAGATATTCTGGATGAAATCGATCAACACTCAGAAACAAGAAATAGAAAAATCCCCAAGTTGAAATACAGAATGGATGAGACACTATTAATATGTATTCCAAGGTATTCCATCGGCTTCCATGTCAGCAACAAGCATTAATATTACAATATTACCATTGCTGTATCAGTAAATATATAAAAATATGTTTTTTCCTACGCCCATGTCCGTAAACGTCAAAAATCGCACTGTCAACATTCCTTGTAAGTGACATTTAACAATAACATGCACGTAATGAGATCTCATAACACACACGTGCGTTTAGATAAGAAAACATAAATTTCTTTGTTTAATCAAATTGCAATCAAATTTTTATCTACGTACTACTTTATTTGGTCGATTTACATAAATTTTGTCAATTGGAAAACATACAAGCTTTTAGCATTATTGAAATACATTTTAGATTAAAAGAGTATTGTCCCTAAATGTCGGCAACACATTATACAATTTCTCAAAAAATAAGTCGCGTATTCTTAGCATGATATGGAAATAAACTTCATGTCTTTTATGCTGTCAATTTTTGTAACAAAATATAGTATCTTCTACAGTGTCGGAAGGCTATGTGAATCACTTTCATAAAAAATATAAATGACAACGCTTTACGAATATCGGAAGCTATTACCAATTATCTTCATCTTCTGATGTACCGTGCAGTACTACAGTAATAGATAACCGTTTATTACCGTTAAGTAATAAGGCACCAACGACTTACAATAATTGTTATAAACAACTATTATAATAAAGTTTAAATAATTGTGATTTCCTTTATTTCATAGAAGAAAATTGATTGGCGTAGAAAAAGTATAGAACGTTATACGAGTTGTAATCCCATTATGCACTCGCCGCTGCGCGGCTTCGTGCGTAATGGGTTACTTACAACTCTTGTTACGTAATATACTATTAATTGAGAAACCAAAGTTAACTCTATGTTCCGACTCATAATTGAAAAACTAAACTTTTCTACTAAAGTAAACAATTTTTTTAAATCAACAATTTAAAAAATCAATAAATTCTCACTATTCCGTCGTACATATACATTTGAAATAATATATAGTTTCCACCATATTAACAACACACCATTCCTGAACCATATTTGAATAATTACACATTTTCCATTAACTCGAACCGTCCTCAATATTTCCGATGGGATAATAGAGCTTTTCTTTTCCTCTCATCCCTTATTTAAGAAAGAACATTAGGAGTTTCTATAGCCATTAGTCTTTCGAAACAGATTGTCAGTTTCATTAAATTTCCTCCATTTATTTAACTATGTCTCCATTTAGATCAACTTAATTAATATTGATGTAACATTCAATATTTATATTTGGATTGTATCTATCTTCATATGATATCGAAGGGAATAAAATTGTGGATATAAAAGAAGCAACAAGACCTGAAGAAGTGTAATTAGTAAGGCGTTATAATTTTAATAATTAGAAACGTTTATTTACTTATATGTGTGTGAATTGCACTGCACTCTTCCTGTGATTAAATTTGAATTTTCCCAAGTTTGTGCCTTAATTTGACATATAACAAAGTTAGGTTCCTCCAAGACTTTTTATCTGCTAGATTTGCTAGAATTCACCAAGTTTATGTAAATTTAAAAGTTGTTCGAACTATCTACTTTTAAAATGGAAGCAATCATAAATATGAAGACTGTTAAACTATCATGCATATATTGAACTACCAACTTTAATATACTTTCCCTATTTTTCGAGATGTTTGGTAAACGTTAGACTAACAAACAACAACTTAACGTTCCAGTTATTTTCGTTTTTCACTCGACAAACTCCAGACTATAATTTGACGAGCGAAAAAATTCTTCTTTCCCCTTGAGGTGGGTCTCGTACGATATTTTTTCACCGTCCCATTATAAAAAATAGCATACAAAAAGGAATTTGTGGTTTTCTCTGCTTGAGCTCTTGAAACGAAAAAGGATAACTCTTGAACCGCTTTCTCGTATATCTTAAATAACAAGAGTTTGTCACAAATGATGCTTCAAGGCACATTTTTTTCACTCTGAATACATTATTTATTTATTAATATGAACCTTTTCTAGATAAAAAATATTTTCTATTTCACCAAAATTTACACTGCAAATTTTTTTCTGAACAACAACTTTTGTACATACAACTTGAATATGTTCGATTTGTAGAATTATATATCTCGGGGTTTCAGTAGACAACAACTAAAAAGTAATACAAGGAAAAGGATTTAGTCTGCTGTTACGATATCTGTTGAGAAAGGATATTCTTGCAAGCTTTATGTTTACGGTAGATCAATCGCATCCTTTACAGGAAACTGTCGGTTATTTTTCTTTGCCTCAAGCTACCGTAGTGCTTTATTTTTCATTATTGAATAAGGGTGAAATATACTTATAAATATTTCACTTGTTTAAAAGGCCGAAAAACTAATATATTTCTCTTTTTCTGTCAGCAGGAATCCCATACCTGGTGAAGATATATAATATGCTTTTAGCGAAGGATAGAAAGAAGCGCTTTCACACCTTGTTTTTTTTTGTGAAAAATGACTTAATTACTACATTGAATTTGTTGGTTGTTTGTTCGAATATTGGTAGAAAGTTTCTCGGCGATTATATAACTTATTATAGATCTTTGCTTGTGTAGTTTTTTGGAACGGTTGAGAAGCACTGGTGAAGATTATTCTTGGCATTATCTTCAAATACTATTATTTTGATGATGAAAATGTGGGACGGTCTAGATCTGATAGACAAAATGGTCAATTCTATGAAAAAATGAAGGGCATGCTAATTGAATATAATAAACCAATTCCAATTCTATATCGTCAGTATTGAAAGGATTAAAATAATTCATTTCAACGATGGTGTTAAATGAAGTGGTGTTGACAGATTGAACTATTCGCTAGTCTAGTAGAGATCACTGCGACTTCTGCTATACTGCGGTTGACCATTGGCCTACTCAGGAGATCTGATGAATCTGACTTGTGTGGGTGTCTGGTAACTGCCAAGCTCAAGATACATAGCACACGGAGATGTTTATGAACAAATTTTGATCTTTGACTATCATCTATGTGCACGGATATTGAATGTGGGACTGATTGGTATATTTATAAAGTACGAGAAGTTAATGAATGTTTCATCAGGTGATTCGTGAGGATTCAAACTGTCTCTCAATTTTCTTTGAATTCTTTTATACCTATGTACTGTTTCTTTGAAAAACATTTGAGTTGTCAGTAACATATCATAACCTCCAAAATTAGAGTGCGTTCCTTCGAACGCGATTTTCTCCATTCATTAGTGTGACATCAAATATCAAAGTCAGTTTTATAATTTACTTGAATTTAAATTTTAATCGTGTAAAAATGTGGAAAGTGGAATGAAGTTGGCGGATTGTCTAATTTCTTAAAGTGATTTAAAATTAAATAGTCGCTTACAAAATTGTTCCTATTGTTCACTTTTAGTACTGAAGTAGTAGCTGTATATATAATTTTATATCAATCAAAGCACCAAAATCAGAAAAGAGTGTAGTGACCCTTTAAACATTAAAATTGGAATACCACAGGGTACAGTACTTGGTCCATTACTTTTTATTATATATATTAACTCCTTATTGAAATTGGAAATAAATGGAGGAAATAAATGTGTCATCTCCATTTCGTATGCAGATTACACAGTCTTAGTTTTTAAGGCAAAAAATTGGCAAACTGTCAAAGATAAAGGTATTAAGGGTATTAAAAAGGTCAAATATTGGCTTGAAAATAGCTAATTAAATTTAAACAGACCAAAATTTAATTGTATCAAAATATAATTATAGTTATTTGGGAGACTAACACCATGAAATATCTGGGCATTAAAGTGGACAAAGATTTGAAGTGTACTGAACATATTCAAGATTTAACGAACAAAATTAGGCGTTTGATACATACATTTTATATAATTCGCAGAATTTTACGTCAATAACTGCTTCTGCAAATTCATAAGTTTTTAGTGGAGAAATAATACAAGTCATTATGATCTTTGTACCTTTTAGAAGATATGGTGCTACCAAAGGTTTGTGCAACGGCTACTCAGTTTAGAGAGCACCTCAGGTGTAGATTCTGAGACCAAACTAGTAAAAATTCAGTGTGTAGTCTTACCGGTTCTTGGGTAATCCTACTTGAAATTTATTTTAATTAAGGTACTGAAGGAAGTTAATTATTAATCAAGTTAATGAAATTAATAAAAGAAAAATTATGAAAGTTAAGAAAGGTAAGTGGACGCCACCCTGAATAATACTAGTTTATTTGTTACTCACATCAGCATTATAGCGACAAATCCGGTGATATTGGGAGGGAAAATAATCTATGAACAACGTTACTAAATTTACAAGCTGTATATTGACTTTAAAAAAATTAAATAGCAAAAAAATGACTAGTTTTTTTATATGATTGTTCTATGTTTGAAGAACCAATCTCGGTGAGAAATATATTACTTTCCTGGAGTGGTGTAGTCAGTCATGGTTCCAGATAGAGTCCTGGTTCCAGATAAGTCCTTGATTAAGTTCCAGATATAGGTACAGATAAAGTTCTGGATAATGTCCTGGTTTCAGATGAAGTCCTTGATAAAGTTCCAGATATAGGTATAGATAAAGTTCTGGATAATGTCCTGGTTTCAGATGAAGTCCTTGATAAAGTTCCAGATATAGGTATAGATAAAGTTCTGGATCATGTCCTGGTTTCAGATGAAGTCCTTGTCCCAGGTAAAGTGCTAAGGAAGTGTTAAAGAAAATCATTTAAAAACGTGGTTCATACAAACATCCTGTATTTTACGTTACGATAATGAAAATAGAGATAAAGAACATAACGAAAAGTTCAATTTTTTTTATTAAATAACTGCAGAAATTAATTAGAAAATCACCAAATAAAAGAAATGCTGAACGTATAAATATCCTCAATCGGTAGAGCTAAAAAAATATACAAAAAAAAAACGATAAGAAACATGATGCAGGTATCTAGTTCTGGAACGTCACCTATGTAATTATAATAAAATAAGAAAAGAAAAGATTATACGGATAGGCGGAAGGTAAGAATGCAGTTTAGCCATACACTTACCATTCAATGTTGAATGCAGTTCGCTACGGCAAGATGGTGGATCTTCACCACTTAATTAATTTCGACTTTATATGTTCATGTTTGCTCGAGAAAAGAATGAAATTCTTTATTCCGTTGACTTAAATAATTCATCCTATCGTACTACCCAAACCAAGACCTACGTCCGGTATTTTTACCCAATCAGTAGCCTTGAGGAAAGAGAATTTACAGTTCGAAAGTATATACTTATTTCATTACTTATTTTATGCCTTCACACAAAATAATCGATATAGAGGGAAATAAATTAAACTAGGCCAGGGATGGAACTGCACAATGAACGTGAATTTTAAATATTTTAACAATGATCAAATATACCGTTACATTTGCTACGATTTTGGCTCCAAAAATTTTTAATTCAATACCAAATTCAAGAAAAACAGCAACCAAATATAAAACAATCGTCAATATTTGTAAGAAATACATATATGAAAATAGAGAGTACTTAAATAGACTCTTATAGTATGTAGTGATAAATAATGTTTTCTTTATTCAATTTCGGATATTATTTATTGCAAGGCGATTTAATAGTTATATTTCATTTAAAATGTATTTATAGCAATTGCACATACATGTGTCAAGTCACTTAGGTGCGTTATACTCAACAAGTTAATACAGTTAATTCAATATCCTAAATGTATAACCGTTGGATGTGGCTATGTGTTGAATTGTATTTATTTTATATTATTTCTTTCTCTAAATACTGGTTGCCTACCTAGTAGATACGAAATTGAGAATGTATATTCCAAAATTAATATAATATAATATTAACTTGTATTAAATAAATAAATAAATGTATCCAACGCACAGGCCCAACCCTTAAGCCTAGAAAATTGAAATTTCGCACACGTATTCCTCATATGACGAAGGTATCCAATAGGGAAGAATTTTTCAAAATTCAAAAAATTTCTCTTCTACTGGGTGTAAAGAAAAATACTCTGTAACATATAAAATGCTTTGAATGACTGAATGACTGACTGACTGACTGATCAACGCACAGCCTAAATCACCGTACAGTAGGGATGGCGATCTGAAATCGATTAATTGAATAATCGATTCCTCGGACCAAATAAATCGATTTTTTAAATCGATATGTTATTTTGAATCGATTCAGTGAATCGATATTTCACCCTTGAAAATCGACTTTCGATTTTTTTTGTGTTTTTGGTAGAGCGGCTTTTTTTTCAATTGCCCTGGCAACATCGCAAGTAGTGTGGAACCGCTCGGATCCCAGTAGACTCGACAGGCACTATTGCTTTTTTTTTCAAAAAAGCTTATAGGGAACTTTATAAGTAGGGATGTTTGAAAAATTAAACGATTTTTATATAAATCAATTATTATTTTGTTATAATCGATTTTTCGAGTAATATTAATCGATTTTGTATAAATTACGTGTGTTTAAGGAGTGGATTTTCGAAAAGGGCTCTCGTATTATTTATTGACTATTGTTACGCGAGCTACTGCAATAATATTCTCACTTAGTGCCCCCAGTGAAATCCCCGTATGAGACGACTATGGCTCCTCCGCCCAAACTTCGAGAAGCATCCAGAATACGAAACATCGAGAATATCCAGTGAACCCGCCAGAACGCCGAAAGATTCTAGAATTACGGCGCGCGAGTATAAATAGGCCACAAGCATCGCCGCAGAAAATTAGTCAATCAGTCAGTGTTGATACCGAAGGTAAGTAATCGCGCATCGATAAAGTGTTTATTAAGTGACTCTCATATAAATTATAATTAGTGTGTTTAGTGTATGACATAAATTATTAAATAAGGACTGAGTTACATATAAATCTGTAAATATAAATTAATTGTAAATATAAATTAGAATAAACGTTACACTATTTTTCAAAATTTTGACACCTTTTGCCGATTATTGCCCATTTCTCAAAATTATTGACCATTTTTTAACAATAATTATCAATATCTTAGAGTTTTCATAATTTTTTCATTAAATAGTGGAATTAATTAGAAACACTTAGTTTCATTTAAAAAAGTAATATGAGTAGATTCCACAAAGTAAGGCTCCAAACAGTAAATTCATTTTTGAACAATTATTGACAGTTTTTGACAAAAATCGTGCATTATTAACAATTAATTGACAATTATCGACCAATTCTGACAGTTTTGCAGCAATTACTGATCATTTTTTACAATTATTGAACAATTTTGACAGTTTTTCAACAATTATTGACCATTTTTTAAAAAATTATTGACCAATTTTGACAGTTTTGCAACAATTACTTACCATTTTTCAAAATTTTAACAATTATTGACACTTTTCAACAGTTTTAAACAATAATAGACAATTATTGGCCATTTTTGATTTTTTTTTAATTTTCGATAATTATCGACCACTTTTCCAAATTTTTGACAATTATTGACAATTTTTAGCAGTTTTTGACAATTATTGACAATTTTCAGCAGTTTTTGACAATAATTGACCGTTTTTTAACAATTATTGACAGTGTATGGCCAATATTGACAGTTTTTGGCCAATATTGACCAATTTTGACAATTACTGATCATTTTTTAAAAATTATTGACCAATTTTGACAGTTTTGCAACAATTATTGTCCATTTTTCCAAATTTTTTAACAATTATTGATCATTTTTTGAAAACTATAAACCATTTTTTACAATTATTGACCAATTTTGACAGTTTTTCAACAATTACTGACCATTTTTCCAAATTTTTCAACAATTATTGATCATTTTTAAAAAATTATTGACCATTTTTCAACAATTATTGACCAATTTTGACAGTTTTGCAACAATAACTGACCATTTTTCCAAATTTTTCAACAATTATTGATCATTTTTTAAAAATTATTGACCATTTTTCAACAATTATTGACCAATTTTGACAGTTTTTCAACAATTATTGACGATTTTTCCAAATTTTAACAATTTTCAACAGTTTTTGACAATTATTGACCATATTTTAAAATTTTTGACAATTTTCGTATAATTTTATTTGATTTTTTTTCAATCCGATAAATATCGTTAACGAATAAATCTCTTAGGTTTATTATCGGAGTATATACGAAAAGCATGTCCATTTTTGAAACAATCCAAAAAAAATCATCGATCTTTTCGCAGAAATCGATTTATTTTTTATCAAAATCGATTTTTTCGACAAATCCATTAATTTTGAATGAAGAAAAATCGATTTTTATTTTATCGATTCTTATTTTCCATTAATCTCACACATTCCTAATCCGATACTTTGTGGTAATAATATGTTAATAAAAAAATAATTGTTATTATCGAATTTCCCGAACTTAAAAAAAATTCCCAATTTTACTGATAAGAGATCCCGGAAAGAGATGATTGTTTATTTAGGGGTACCTTTCTTGTTGTTTTTCAATAAAAAAGATCGATTTATATTTACATTGTAAAAAATACAAACTTGAAAAAAATCGATTTTTTTGAAATCGATCTTTTAGACCTCGATTTTTTTATGTATCGATTCATCAGGTTACGATTCGAATCGATTTAAAAATCGATCTTTTTTTGAAAGAATCGCCATCCCTACCGTACAGTGTACGGTGGCCTAAACCGCTGATCGTAGAGACCTGAAACTTGGAGGGTGTGATCTTTGTATGACGTAGGCAAGGGGTGAAAAACGGGGGCAAAGTTTGTATGTGACAACGTGATTCCTTAGTCCAATCTACTTCAAATTTTGCATAAACATTCTTAAACAGAATTGATGGAAGACGTGTTTCGTATTTTATTGGAACTCATCGCGTAACGGGGTTAAAAAGGGGTTTTGAGGGTGTTGTATCGAAGTTGATAACAATACTCCTTAATGCTTTTGATTTAAATAACATTTTATTTTTACACGTTTGAAAACTCAATCCCATTTTAATCAAAAATCGTTGAACTCACTTAAAAGCTGGGTGAAATGCAATACTCTTCAAAATTGGAATGTCAAATATAAAAGAATATTTAAATCGGACTAGAATTCGAAATCTCAATTTTATTTGTTCTTGGATATTTGAATGAAAAACTTACCTTAACATTTTAACATAATAATTTATATGTTATATCAAAAATTAATAACGTGAAAAACTAATTAAAAATCCTATTGAAACCATTTTCGACTTCTACGCAGACGAAGTCGCGGGCAAAAGCTAGTCTATAAATTGTTTCAATAATATCGTGTTTTTTTGGTAAAACGAGATTAAAATGGATAAAACTTGTAGTAAAACCTGTAGAATACAGAGTACCATTATATATTTTTTTCACTCACTGCTTTCCTGTACCGAAGTTGTCGCGTCGAAATCTGCCAGACTTTATCTCAGATTTTTCCGAAAAAGCGAGTGTAAAACTTAGCAGCATCAAGACGTTGAAATGATTTTTCAATTCCACATCTGCAGACATACGTTCGTACGTCATACATATATACAGGAATTATTTATTCATCCGTAGATAGATTATGTACCTTACAATGACGTCTTTCTGGATACGAGGAGACAATGCGAATCTAGAATCGTATATAACAAATCTAGACATCGACTAGGTGGTTAGTAGAATTGTTTGAAATGGGAATTAAACCTTTGTTCATGAAAGATGGTCTGATAAATGCACCTAGTGTGCACTTGGCATACATCTGAAATTTAACGGGCTGAATATCGAGTGCTTCACTTATCGGATGCAATATTATGCTAATGGATTCAAATTTTTCAGTGGATTTGAAATGAATTCAAAATATTATCATTTTCCCTTCTTCATCTTTTTGAAACACTCATTGAACGGTATCTTTCACGTTTCAGTTGTTTGAATGTTGACCGGTGAATTAAGATATTCCGAATATCGGTTTTTCACAGATTTAATAAAGACCAAGGTCAGATGGGAGCACACCACCCGAAAACAAAAACAAAGGGAAAAGGCCAAAAAACCGAGACTTTCAGCGAAGCTGCCGCTTCCATCAAGGTAGCGGATGCAGAAACAAACTTCCAGAAAGCCAAAATGGATACGAACAAGTTTGAGGCAGTCCATGAATCCCATCATGGTCAGGTCCACTTCCTGAAAAGCACGCATAGACCGGGATTTTTGGAATATACTTGTGCGGACAGTATAAAAGCAAAATGGTTGGCAAAAACCATTCCGAGGCTGAAGTCATGGAAAAAAGCTTTCCCAGAGGCACTAGAAGGGAAATATATACCCAAACCACCTGCCAGTATGGTCTTCGTACAGAATGAAGATGATGGGGAGCGCCTTGATTCCAACATCCTCAAAAGGCTAAGGATAAGTAACAGCGAGCTCAAGACGAACCTGTGAAACTACCCATAGACAAAATAATGCTAAGGACCTTCTCCATGGATTCCGATTCCAAGGAGTAGTTCCGAAAATTATAATTATCCCCCCTTATTTTGAAAAGGGAGATGAACCTTTCGTCTAAAGGAGGAAAAACCCAAGAGAAAGCCCACAGATAGATCTAAAATATAGTAGAACAGTGCCCAAACACCCAAAGCTCAACATAAGAAACAGCTTTCCGAAAAGTCAGCATACTCAAAAGGACACCTGTCCAAGAGATAGCTGTACCCATGGAGGAAGGAGAATCCTCAGACGAAGAGAGGAGGGACTCTTCACTCCAGCGAATAAGTAGAATATAAGGGTTCTGCAGGCCAATCTTCAGCATGCAAAAGCTGTCTTGACGACACTGATTGGGAGATTGAGATAGAGAAGGCATTGACGTGACCCTCCTGCATTACATTTTAATCTTGCAGCTGGATCTTATACCATTACCAAGAAAACAGTGAACATTTTACAATAATTGTTCGAGTATAATGGTTTCATCCAAAAATATTTATAATTTTAGCAAAGGTGTCGTAGAAAATTGTCAAATTTAAATTTCACTTTTGTATAGGATTCTTACAGTGTAAATTAAAAGCTAACTTTTACAACGCTAAAGCTTTCAACAGGGAAACGGTCGTTCTAGTTCTGTTCACTTTATGTTATTATTTATGATTATGTTATTGTGTTTTTATTTCTAAACTGCGTGGTGACACGGCATTAGAGTGTATTAGACTGTGATTTATAAGAATTTTCGAAGACAGAGATCCGGAGCAGATAAAAACTCGATAAAATTTTGAAAAGGCCTTGACATTTAAGTTTCCAAGCATCAATCACGTGTTTATTTCGACTTTTATGTTTTGTTATTTTTTGATAAGTTGACTCAAAAAATATACTAACTATAAATAGAGTTTTTAGTATAAAAGGAATTTTGTGGGGATGTGGCAATAATACCAGAGTGTACTTTTTTAAAAATTTATTTCCGAGCTTTCGAATAACTATGTATTCATTTTCGAGGAATATATTATAATATTTATAAGCCTTCCTTTAGTCCTGTAGTAGCTATAATGATAAATGCATATGACAAATAATGAAAATCAATATTTAATTATGACAGCTACATAAAATAAAACAATAAATAACACGGCCTTCTAGCATAAACTCCCCTTATTCATGGCTGTGGATTTGATGAAAAGAGGAAAAAAGTTGAGATATTTGACATTTGTGGAGTTGAGCTTTTCATCACTTTTTTACGAACCCTGTGTACAATAAAGCAATTTTTGACACCATTCAAGGACTGCACGTGTCAATTTATTATTTAAAAAAATTATTATCTCGAAAAGTAAACATTTTAGGAAAAGGGCATTTCACACGAAGTGTCATTAAAATTCAACGTTGAATCCGAAAAATTTATAATATACAGGGTGTTCCATTAAAAATAACAAAGCTGTTGCTTGTCTGTTTCAATATTTTCGTAGTTTCCAATATATTGATAGTGAAAGCTCGTCGGGACACACTCTGTATAAAATAAAAATCTGTTAACACTTTAAGGTGGACGTTTTTTTCAGCATCTGCGTGTATATTTTACTCAATATCATTTTATTCTCCATAAATCCTGAAAGGTATATAAAAAAACTACAACCCAACTCCTTACTATTTTCTCTGCCAGTTGAAAAAGCACAAGAAACTTGCCGATATTCACGTGGAGTCAACTGTTCTTTATGAAAAATTAAACTTGTTCAAGAACTACCTAAACGATAAAAACTTCCAGCTTACTTTTTATCTTACCGAAAAAATTCTATTAGTATTTTTTCATCTATATTATATCGCTCGTAGATTTCGTCAATTTTTAATGTTTTTCGGGTTTTCTTTTTACGTTAACCAGCACATAAAAGTGCTGGAAAAGATTTTGCTTAAGGTCATAAAAGGCATGATTGATGCCTGGGGGCTTAAAGATCATGGCTCCTTTCGAAAGTTTAACCAGTTTTTACTGGTCGTTCGTATTTTAACTGATATAACGGATAATCGACGAGCGTTTTGTTGCAAATTGTTTTACGAGCTGTTTTTAAAATTAAACAAATAAAAAGTTGGACGGTTGCTTCTTGAAATATTGAAACAAAAGTATACCGGGTGTCCCATAATTTTTCAGACAGGCCGTAACTCTAAAACAACTAAAAATGACTCCATAAAATTTGATACGCTCTAGTTGGACGGACTTAACAATGTAATGAATAATTACACTGACTAAGGTAACGAGGTCTTGAAGCCTACACTGGTTGTACTGTTGGAATCAATCAACATATTTAATAAAATAAATTATCTTTATTAATTGAAAACCACTTTATATATGAAAATTGTTTATCACAATAATGAACTAAATGAATCTATACAAAACTTTACAAACACTTTTAACTCTTCTCTATTGTGAGTAAAACGTAACATTTCTAAATTCCACCGAGAATCCTGGAGGATATTTATGGGTCAATTACTCCATCGGTGCACATTCTATTCAATCTTTTAGATCTACTTAATTTTTTTTCAGGATAAAAGAAATCATCAAGGGTGACAAATGGGTAAGCGCATCAGAGCGTCTTCTTCGTTCAGAGTTTTGTGGAATAACCCCAGGCCCTAAGGCATATATAGTAAATGACCATGTTTTTCCGAATTGAGCTGATACGAAACACATCTTTATTAAATGTTTCCTTTATGCCGACCCACCCGACCTTATTTTTTGCGCTGAAAATGTATTCTCCCTTTTTTTTATCCGGTTGAGCAGAACTCGGGGTTTTCATCGACAAGACCGTTTATTAATCCTGAACATCTATTAAATTATTAATGAAGGCGTGGAAAATAAAAAAAAATAAAATGTCCACAACGCAAAGCAAGATCGCAAAAATTAATTAAAAGTAAAATGAATTAAAAATATAATGAATGAGGTTAACTCCATATAAACTTATGCGTATTTGATCATTGATGTGGCTATTTTAGAGATAAGACAAATTTTTCGATGTAATGTACTTGTCACTTTATTGATGTGTGTCTGAAATAATATACTCTCTCTCTCTTTGATATACAGGCGCGTAGTTCACTAGTGCGAAAAATGCTAGAGTGTCTTGAGGCATTAGGATTGATTGATTATTTCGGTACCACCAGTCAGTGGCTTCGAATCCTCGGCACCTCAGCCTTTAGGCTTTTTGTGCTCTTGGTTGTACCGTTTATGTGAAGAGACCAGTAGCCATTATCAGGCTCAACAGTCTTTTCATAAGGTCTTTCTTGGAGAAATCCTCCCTTGGGTGACTAGTCTTAAGAGTCTAGATCTCCAATGAGACAGTGTGAGGCATTTTCCTTCTCTTCGTTTGTAGAAGATTGGAAATACCGAGGCGTATTTTACGGCGATATTTACATCAGGGATTTTACATCAGAGATTTTGTGCAGCGGATTGAGCGATACTGTCAAATTGGAGTACCGCTCACTCCCAAAGTTGTCCGACATCAAATGTTTCGATATTGTGATATAAACAACAGTCGCTATAATTTTCACAAAACAAAGCAGCTTGCTGGAAAGGACTGGCTCTATTTGTTCCTGAGAAGAAATGGTGATTTATCTGTACGAAAAGCGCAACCTATCAACCCTGCACGCGCTCAAAAACTGAACAAAACAATTGTTTCTGAGTACTTCACCAAGATATTCGAACTTATGGAAACGATGAACATTAAAGATAAACCTCAAAATTCATATAATATGGACAAGAAAGGCTGTCGCCTCACCATACACCATCAACAATGTGTTATGTCTGAAAAGGGAGTACGACGGGTTCATATGGTTGCGCCTGAGCATGCAGAAAATGTCACCGTTGTGGCTTGTTGTAACGCTATGGGCAACTCTATTCCACCTATGATATTGTTCCGAGGAAAACGTCTAAAACCAGAATTTTGCGACAATTTACCCCATGGATCTCTTGTAAAAATAGCACATAAAGCGTCTATGACGACGTAACTCTTTTTAAGACATTTTGCTCAGCATAAATCAAACGTACCTACACTTCTTGTATTTGATAGACCTTCCAGCCATTTAGTTCACACAATTGCTGAAGCAGCTGAGTCTCTTGGTATCACATTATTTTGTTCGCCGTCAAAACACCACTCATGAGCTCCAACCACTGGATAAGGCAGTATTTCGCTCTTTTGAAACCAATTGGGACCAGGAGCTCTTGAGATATTGGGATACCTACCCTCAAAGAACCCTAAACAAGGCCAAATTCAACATAATTTTGTCCCTTGTTTGGCCCAAATGTATGACACCAGAAAATATTATAAGTAGATTGTTTCTAATAAATCCTGACGCAATACCCGATGCAGCTTTTGCACCTTCTTTAGTAACAGAGCGAGCCATGCCTGATGAAATAAACACAGACAATAGTGGAAACTCCGAAAGGTCAAACGGTGAGATTTCCTCTGATGATGATGTTCCATTGGCAGTTACAATAATTAATCCAGTTTCTCAAGAACCTTCTCCAAATAGATTGAATAAGTCTTTTCACGAAATACTTCCAACTCCTACTGATGGAAAAAATAATGAAGTGAAAAGAATTAGGCGTAAAGCTTTGAATTACAAAGCTCAGCAAGTGACAAAAGACCTTTTCTCTGAGAGACATGGCATCAACATCCAAACAGAAAAGTTTTATTCCACAGCCTACATCTAAGCAAACTACACAGGAGTCATGGTTATGTGCAGCTTGTGATAAAGAGGACCAACTTGACATGCGAATGTGTACAAAATGTCTTACTTGGTAGCATGAGGTATGCGTTGGCCTCGAGTCGGGCGATGATGAAGAATTTGAGTGCTGATGACTTCTTGTTTTCATTTTTACATTCTAAGTTAGTTTTTTGTGCATAAGCATGTTAATTTGATTTATTTTTCAAATGTGTATTGAAATGTTACTTAAATTTCCCAATTTTTTTTGTGTTCATGAAATGGTCTAATATTTGTTTAAAAAAAAATTTGGTTTTTAATTTTGTACAAACACCTTTAAAAAAATAAAACCGGCTCAATCTCCCTAAGTTTAAAGATTTTCTACTCTGGGCCATATAATCCGACCAGATTGGTAATATGGCACTGAAGCAGTGCAAATGATTTCTATATATAAATCTATTACGAATCAATTCTGACCAGGTTTAATTACATAGGTATGTCGGCCACATACTCACCTACCATGTGGTTGAAAAAATATTCCGAAAAATATTCTGGTTCCATGGAAAAAAAATTATATTAAGGTGGGCCATATTTGCCTCCACTACCTACGATCGTTTCCTATTTTTATTTCGACATGGCTATTTGATAAATGAAATCGATTTGTACAATATTTAAGGTTTTATTTTTTTTTCAGAGAACCCCAAGCAGTTCACAAAATGAACGAGCTGAATATCAGGAACTTTATGATACTTATCTTATTTTGCTGGTTTTCTTCTGTTAAAGGTAAGAGAATTTTCATTTGTAATTTTGTATACGTTCCACAGTTCTGACCCGCATATTTTAATAATAATAGAAGAACGAGTAAAAAAATACTTTTGTTATATATAGAGTTTCAAATATGGCAGAATATATATACTCTTCAAGTGGTTCAGAGTAACCAATTCGTTTTGAAACTTTTATATTACTTCGCTCAGACAAGTTCATATAACGGTTATTCTTACTTTGAAAATCATATATTTTTTATAGACATAATACAAGAGCATTGATACAAAACTTACATGAAAGTTTTTAGTATAACTTTCTTTATTTTTGAAAAAAGGATATTGTGGTTGGAGGATTAAATAACTTTGTGTTGACTATTGGATATTCGCTTTTTCAATAAATGGCTCCGTACATTCCTTCGAGTATCAATAAGTGTTGATTCCACAAAAGTATTGTTTTGTTTCTTCCATATACAGTATGTCCTCTTAAGCTTGCAGCACGTGGGAAACTTTTTTATAATTAATTTTATGAAAAAAGTTCTGCATGGTCGAAAGCCCAAAATGCAGCTATCAGGTATTGAAATTTCCAAGTCATATACGATGTATATAAGAAAATATGAATTAATCCCAATAATAAAACTTGGCCAAATCAAAAATTGTCATCAATTAATGTTTTTAACTAAAATTTAACGTATTGAATAGGTGGTGTAAATACTAATAAAGTAAAGTGTTTTTGTGTAATTGGTCACTGTGTACTGTAAATTATGGTGAGAAAAAGCGTATCTACCCCAAGGGGTCGATATCGATCACATTCCAAGTGATCTAGTGAATATAACGAACCAAAAACTAACCACGTATTGTTTATTTTTGTCCCATTTTTGTGAGAATTTCGGGATTGTTTGAATATGTTCTGGAATCTGCTTAACATTTATCAATCGATACGTTTTTATTAGAGAAATGAACTTTCATGATCGAACAGTTTTTTTTGAAGTTTCGAGAAAAAAATTTTAATCAAACTTCTTGAAACAAAGAGTCGGTTGAATAATGTAATATGAGCCGTAGACAAGTGACAAACGTGTATAGCAGTGTTAGGTCTTTTGTTAAGTAAAACGACGCATCTATGTCGTTGTGGAGTGCAAAATGAAAAGCACGTAGTGTAAATGAATTCCATCCCCGTTTCAATCTTTTATTTCTGTGTGGCAGTAATATTCCTGCTAGCGACGTTGGTAATTCGTATTTGTGCTTTGTTTCACCAAGTGTGTACGAGACCGCCCAGAATTGCGGAACTCATTAAATTTACATGTGGGGATAATGCAGTTTTTGTTTAAAAGGAAGGATAACTCTGGTACGCTTTACAAGGTCAAATGCTTTTACCTTTAAATTATACCAATGTATTCTAGTACAAAGGTTTTAATTTAAACGTGGCTAAATTAAGAGCTTATTTTATTTACTTTTGTATAAACTACCGAACGAAAAAAATTCATTTTTCGTTTTTGCTCGAAAAAAAATTTGGATGAATAACATTGTCCTTTAAAATGAATATATAGGGCCCGTTCAGTACAAAAACCGTTGCACGTCATCAAAGTATCGAAAAAGAGACGTTCGTTTATATCATGTCATTCGATTGCTGCTGTCAATCCTCTGTCAATCACTATGTTAAGCCTCTCTAAGCTCAATAAATATTGAAATTTGTAGGTCGCATTGTATTAAAAAATATAAATATATGTTTAAAGAAAGGTTTCGTAATTAATTTCATATCAAATACAGCTCGTAGGTTAATTAAATATTAAACTCAAACTAACGTCAGTCTTAATAAAAACTTTTTATGTTGGCAAAAATGCGCGCTGTTGCCGCGATTAAAATGGTTTATTTCAGGTTCAGTTGACGTCTTGACATTTTTGGGGTTATGTTGTGACAAAAACTGCAAAGAACTGTGAGTAATTTTTCACAAGCAGTAATGAGTTATCAAAGTTAAAGTCACATCCAAAAAAACGTATAAATGAAACTTAATAATACTGCAATAGTTGATGCATTTACTCCTGATACTATTTACAGCGTTTATGAAGCAAGTATGTATAAGTTCAATATTATTCCCAATCAACTGTATTTATTATATTCTGTTACATTATTCTTAATACTTGGCAATTATACATGGACATTTATTTACAGATAATCATGTCACTTTAGGAATATTACTGCAGTAATTGGAGGAAGAACAATAATTATTATATATAGAATGTTCCTGAGTAGTTTACTAAAATATGATACATCCACAAAGAGGACTTATGGAACTTTCAACAAAAATAAACCACTGTATACATTTGTTTTTATTAATGAATCCTGAATTTTCCAAAATGGTGCTGTAGGCTGTTCATGTCAAAAGGTATGTTACAATGATAATGAAAAAATTTTAAAATGCAAAATTGTTTTTATTCTAGGTATTTTGTATTACATGCTGAGAATTTAAATGGTTATATTGATGGAGCAGAAAGTATATTTTTATATGAATCTCAGTTGAGTTATTATCATGGGGAAATGAATGAAGAACATGTTTTTAAATGGTTTGAAAACCAATTACTTACTATTGAATCTTTCTGAACCTATAATAAATTATGGACAATGCTTTTCGATAATATTAGGTTAATGACACAATATAGAATTCAATCAACAAATGTTGAAGCTGAGCTTATTTATGTTACAGCCTAGTGAGTAGATACAAACTGTATTTGAACAGTGATATAGCAAATTATATGTTAGAATTCAGAAGACTACACAACTAGTTTAATACATTCCAAATTCTTACTTCAAATTATACCTAATAGACAATAAATGCTGTTTTACTTTTATTTTTACAAAAATAATAATATAGGTATATTTGAAAAGAAAAGAATTGGTTATTTGAATAGGTACTACCCTTTCAATAAATGTTTTTTTCAGAAACAAACCCCCCAACAAAATACATTGTGGATATGATAGAATAGTATAGTCACAAAGTATTACCTACCATCTTTTTAAAAATCCTATTGAGTTAATACTGGCTACTGCCAAGCAGGCCGATAGATGCATTCCAGAAGTTGCGGGTTGGAATTGGTTTGTCCGTGAACCTCTCAAATTTGAAAGATTTCTATTTGACAATTATTGTTCTACCTTATTTAAAAAAATAGTATTACAAACTTTTCGGTGTAGTAACTAATTTATAAATTTGCAATGTTTCTTTTTAATAAAACAATTCCATAAAAATTGGGGTGGCATTATTTATTATTTTATTTTAATCATGATATTCAAAATAAGTAATTCAGGCAGCATTTTCTAAAGGTACATGTGTATATCACAAAGTTTTATAAAAACTACAAAGAATTAATTTAATAGTTTTTATTGAATTGAAAGGTCTCATTCGATCAATCATTTATTAGCAATACTTTCAGTTGCGGTAGATGCTGGAGAGCTAAAACAAAATGGTAAATATAAATTTGGATTGATTAGAAGATGATGGAGTGATAAATAATTCACCAATATACTGATAATTATAATATGTATTGATTTCAGTGCTACGATTTAGTCAATCATTTGCATATACCTTCACTCGGAGAATAGCATGGATTTGCTCTCCTTTTCTGAGCTGTGGTGGTGCTTGCTGCACAATTTTCTTTTGCTATGATCAATGATCATATATCTCAGGGTGATTTTCCTTGTTGAGAATAACCTACACACTAAAGCTTCACATCCCGGCTTTTCTAAAAAAAATTTATTTAAGATTTATTTCAACAAAATATAAAATAAAATTGTCTACCTTTAAAAAGGAGGTAGATCCAGGTTATCAGAACTTTTTTATTTATAATTTGTCTGTAAACCTTACAACAATCTTTCATATTGTAGTGATAACATTTTAGAAGCCAACATGTACTTAGGTAATTGTAACCTAAAAATTATATTAGATAATATTTTTTCCTTGATACTATATATACATGCATTTTAAATACTAGAATAGTTCCATAACTTCTAACTAATTAAGTGTGTGGTATAAACATACAAATAAAAGTGTTAACTATTCCATACATACCTTTTTAGTGCTAAAAATAATTCCATAGTTTTTAAAATAAGAATTTCTTAGTGCTGTGCGGTTAACATACAAATTGCAGTTTTATATGTAACATCTCTGTATGTAACTGAAATAAGTCGGTTTCTTTGCACGCAATAACCATCAATAACTAAACCTAACCTAGAATATTTGATAAACTTCATTTGACATATACTAGATTCTCATATTATTTCAAGGGCTTGGCAACATAGTACAGTTATGACAGATGTGACGTGCAACGGTTTTAATACTGAACGGGCTATACAAAGGGTTTTTGGTTAGGCGTCGATTATTAGTATCAGTTGCAGAAATAGACCGAAGGCAACTCAAATTTAATCCTCGAGTAATAAATAAATCTATAATAAGCATTTCTATTATCACTAGAAAATTTTAATATGATTATTCAGTAATTTAAACCCCCCCTCAAACAGCACGGCACTGTTGCTGGAGGTGTGTCCTTTGCTGTGTTTATTGCTATCCTTGTTTTCGAATGAAAGAATCGAATCAGATGTTGGTTACAGAGTGTGATTAACAGCAGTTAAATCAATTTATATTTGAAAAAAAAAATGGATTCTCCGTTGACTCATAATTATGGAAAAAGTATTATCTAACCATATGTCGAAGAGAAACTCCAATGATTCCAACTCTATGGAAGTGTACAAGCAGTTATTGTGAAATTACTTTATTGAACGCAACTGAGTAAAATAGAAAATCCGGTCCTGATTAATTGCCAATAGCGATACAGGGAGGATATTCCGGGTCATGTGACAGTTATTGTTTGTCCTTGATCAAACCACAATGGCTGCTATAATTATTTAATGTTGAGTTCTCTCCACAAGTTTCTCTGATGTGGTTGTTTCATAGGCTTTGACGATGGTTTTCCCTTGATTGCTCGATGAATGCAGTGATTTAGAAATATGGGCCATTTCAGTGAATTTGTACTGAAATAATGGTCACATCAAGAGCCACAGATGGCTTAGTCTAATGAAAATTTGAGATTAACAATCAGGAGAAGAAGGAGAAATTAATTAATTCGTATCGGGAAAATTAGGTTTTGCAGATGTCCATTACAGGTGTGCATTCAAAGTATAATAATAAGAGACTTCTTATTCGTATTTTTCTTCAAGAATATTGTAAAAAATGACGGAAAAAGTCTCATGGATCCAAGGCGATCCTATGACTGAATTTCTAGATACAGTGGCGGGTGTGGGGTATCTTGGAAATTATTAGATAAAAATTAATATGATGGTTGGTATTTGATTTAAAAAAGTGATATATGAAAATGCAATCTTATCATGGGCGACTATGTTGGATGTTACGTCTAAATTTTTTATGTACAGGTCGTACTCATTAGTTTTATTATTACCATTTATTTTCATGATTAAAAAAAACTGAATTTTACATCAAGTTTGAATCATTTCTTCCAAGCATTAAGAGACTTAACGGAGAAACTGTCAAATCGCAAAATATTTCCATACAAAAAAACATTTGTGATATGAATAATGTCTTGTAAACACCACAAAACCAAGATATGCTACTGAAATCTTGGGAAAGTGCTCTCAAAAGATCAATCTACTGGGAAAAATTCCACAATAGCATATCCTGGAGAGTTTTCGTTCAATAAATCGTCAAAGTAAAAGTATTGAAAACACTTGAAAAAACAAATTCTGGAACAAAAAGCAACGCATAAGTCCTACAATTCAACAGTAAGAACGTTGTAATGACCATCGATCAATTTAGGGGCAAATAAGTGAATTTTGAATCGTTTCTACCAGGCATTAAGAGACTCAACGGAAAAAATGTAAAATCGCGAAATATTTCCAAACCTACTCGATTTCTCAATATTTACAGTAAAAACAAATTTTTTGTTATCATGAAAATGCTAAAAATTCGTAGAGTAGGTTTTTGTGGGAGAAAAAATCGACTGGTCGACTTAGCTTTTTAATAAAATCATTTTTTCAATGAATGTCATGAAATTTTCTAAAAAACACATTTTCAATTAAAAAAGTCTTGTCTAAGAATATTCAACTAAACTTTCGGGAGAGACTTTCTCAAAAATGGGAAACATTTTCACAATAGCATATCCTGGAGATATATACAGGGTGTTTCCTAAGTAGTCTAAAATATTGTAGTGGGCGCTTCGTCACTCCATTTTAAGACGAAAAGTTCTTATAAAGATGTGTCATAAGTCTTGTCGTTAATGAGATACAGAGTGTTGAATTGTTTTATTATTTTATGAGAAGCAACATGTGTTAAACACAAAGGAAAAATAGAACATTTCAGAGCATATCGCACACATATTCCGTCACTATCCCAAAAAGCTAATTTAATCAGAAAAAGCATTTTAAAATTTTCAGTTAAAATGAAAACAAAATAATGTTGCTTTATGTGGATAAAGTGTTTAAATTTTTTTGCTCAATTGAAAAAAGAGATTTCTTTAAGCGACTTAATCAGACAAAAGTGAAAAAAAGTTGTATATGAATTTATTTATTATATAGTGTCACTTTTCCGTTTATTTTTTGCAATATTTTAAGGACTGGCAATTTTTTAAGAATTTTTCAAAATCGTAAAGCCTCAGCGATTCGACGCAACAAAACTCGAAGTCCCAAAGAGATTGTAATTCACATAAAATCAATAAATCTATAATAAGTACGTTTTTTAAATACAAAAAAAAATAATTTTTTTTTAACTTAAAATATAAACTTTGTTAGATGACATTACCTAATAGACACCAAACAAAAATAAGCCGTTTGTTAAAAGTAAGCTCATCGAATACTGCAAAAATAAATTATATTAATCGTTCTAGGTATCAAAACATTCAATCCCTTGTTCCGAAATGAAGACTTTCGATCGCCAAAACCTAGGTTGGAATGAATATTATATACTAGAACAATCTTAGACGAAATATTATTTAAAAAATAAAAGGTCGATATAAAAAAACAACAAAATATTGTGTGGAAAGATGACACCAAACAAATAAACTTCTACTCAAATAGTTAATTTCAGAAAAATAATTAGCGATAAAATATCTCTAAACAAAATAATATTATTTTTCCTGAAATACCATTCATTTTTTGTATTTGAAAATGCCTCAATACCGTCACTAAGCCGAAAATGAATCTATTGCACACTAAAATAACAATTTTCACCTTTATAGTACTGGCTAAACTGACACTAAACGAAAAACGTCACTTTAGCACAAATTATAGCATACAACTAGCTCCGCAGACTTGTTGCTACTGGTTTAATGGTTGCATTTTTTGCGTTGGTTTTTGGGTTTGACACAGTATTTGTCAACATTATTCCAAAGGCCACTTAGAATAAGCATGTTCTTTCGTATTACTTCTAAAAACCAGTAACGTCACCCTGTATCTCATTAACGACAAGACTTATCACACATGTTTATAAGAACTTAACGTCTTAAAATACCCTGTATATACGATAACGTTGTTGTTAGACTAATTCAAACATTCAAAGGTCGACATTCGCAATACTTTAAGATTTTATCAAATTCCGTAATTTTTTTTAATTATCCTTGATGGTATGCAGGATTCTCATGCCCAGAAAACAGTTGGGCACTCACAACTCTTTTTAAACTAGTAGCGACATTATTTCCAAGAGAAACATGAAGCATAAAATTTGAAAAGTTAGTACAATTTACACAACGCACATTTTGAGTGAATGAAAATGATGCTGTTATTGAGGATTTCAACGTGATTTGAGCAGAGCACAAAATATAAATGCATTTCCTTCATCTAAACGCAGATGAAATATTCATTTATGTACTCAATTATATGCATAAATTTTAGTTGAAAAATAATTACGAAAGGAAAGGTCCCTTTCAGGATTTAACTCCGCAATTCATAAAGGTATAAAAGATAATGTTCATACAGGTATTACTTAGATTTATTCAAAATATATCAAGGTAAGCAATGCTTTTCATTGGATTGAAGAATGCTCCATACTTTAAAATATTGCGTTTTTAATAAAACTAATCGTACCTCGGATTAATGATAAAGATCAGCTGAGGATAATTTCTTCTTTACCTTTTTGAATAATATATATTTAACAGGTCTAAGTTAATGTATAAAATTAGCAAGGAGCTCAATTTCCTCCAATGTATATAATCATTGTTTGTTTTTAATGGTATATTTGTAGGATCTTTCTAATGAGGCGGTACAAACATGGCGGTATACAAACCGCCCTCAAATGTCTACAATTGCACCCAAAAACCTCCTGTTAAACCGACACTGTCTAAATATGTCCTAAAAGTACTTCAAGCGCATGAAAAAGTTCAGTTATGCTTGATGAAGAATACATTTGAGAATTATAAAGCTTATTTCTATGATAAATAATATTTTTCTCCGATTGACATTAAACGTCAGTTTTAATGACATTTATCGATCATAGAAGTAACACTCTTACTGCCTAGGCAGTAAAAATGATTTTTAATGCCTAGGCATTGAAAAAATCATTTTTCTTCTTTTTTTTGAAATCTTGCGATTTAAGCAGGTTCATGGAATCAAACAATCACTTCCACGTCACACATACATAGGCTAACTTCACTGTTATTGTCGATATTTAACATTATATTTATTATTTTTCTGTATATATTATTTCGTATATAATTTAAGGTCTAATCTACGATAATAATTAAAAAATGCGATTTAATTATTACATATAACATACGATTAGAAAAAATATTAAAAATTGTGAGTTGAATCCGTTATAAAAAAGTTCATTTTAATTTGATTTTTCTAAACACACTGTACAAGCAGAGAATCAGAATTACTGCCTTGGCTAGTTTCATTGCCGAGGAGAAGCCGCGGCAGTAAATCTGTTACTTCTCTGCCTAGTTAAACAAATAACTATTTTATTGTCTATTCCCAAAAATTTAATAGTAAACTTGTTAATATACGGTAAGTTAGAAGTTTAGGTGTTGTTTCCAAAATTTGTTGGAATTTTCGACACATATTTTGAAATCACATCAGCTTTTGCATGTAACCGATATCAGAATGGAGACACACTGCCAATGGCGAACACTTATTTTGTATTACTTACACTCGTCCAACTGTAAATAATTATGGAAGTCTGCCAAAGTCAACAATACCACTAAATTACTTGAAGCAATAACATTACGAATGTTACATTATATATTAAACAAAAAATGCAATTCTAGTACCAGCATGACCTAGATTTGTTCATTGTTGGGAAACAATTTATTAAATCTTCCAGAAATCAAATTCAACAACCAACTTATAGCTTGGATAATTAAATAGTTACGTTGTTAGGGCCACCAATCGATTCAGGAGAAAATTTTACATGGATATTGTTACGTCGAACTGTACAGGCGAATATGTAAAGATCCATAAATAAAAAAAGAAGAAAAACATCTGGAATCAACTAGAAATGTCATTGAAAAGTCAAGAAGTGTCTGAAACATTTTAAAAATTTAAAAAGCGGAACAGTTGACGTTAATAATTAGTTTTTGACATATTAGATTTTTATATTTTCCAGTTGTTCTAAATGATCTACTCTATTATTGAGTTGTCCTATCTATAGCTTTAATGTTTCCTGAATTTGTGTTGGGCTATTTATATTTCTACATCTGTTTGTCTATGCCTCTTCTCACTTCGTTCCTTCTCCTCTTCTTCCTCCTTTCTGCGTCTTGCCTTCTCCTCTTCTTCCT
The DNA here is from genome assembly GCA_947563755.1 of Lochmaea crataegi. Lineage (NCBI taxonomy): Eukaryota > Metazoa > Arthropoda > Insecta > Coleoptera > Chrysomelidae > Lochmaea > Lochmaea crataegi. Next base: position 81,608,426 of record OX387423.1, on the reverse strand, counting down.
CCTCTTTGCGTCTTTCTCTCTCCTCTTCTTCATCTCTGTGTCTTTCATTCTCTACCTCTTCCTCCCATCGTTCTTCTTCTCTGCGTCTTTCTTTCTCTTCTTCCATCTTCAAAAACTATGTTGGGGGTTCAGAAGTATCTATGTCTTTGTATTTACCATAAACAGATAATTGAATAAATACTTTTAACGGTCGAAACACACTTATCAGTACAGCACCTGACAAGCATCGTCACAGCACCGTCGAGTTGACCACTCGGGCTCACTTAACGCATCGACACGGGATCAGCACCGCCGCGATACCCGACTATATGCTTCACTTTATAGTATCAGAGATATTGTATTGGCACAATACACATGAGAAATAAAATCTGCTGGTGATGATCAGTCGCTGTTCCTATGAGGTGCTGATAAGTGTGTTTCGACCTTAATATTCCACCACTGTCACCAATGCTACTCCTTAACTATCCCAAACTTTCCTTATTTCTTTAACTTGATTTTTCAACAATATTATACTATAACAGAACTCAATAATATAATATTTCAAAAACTAAGCTTCTATCGTCAACTGTCCCGCTTTTTATACTTTTCATATGTTCCAGATAGTTCTCGAGTTTTCGATGTTATTTCTAGATGATTCCAGATGTTTTTCTTCTTCATTTTCTTTATTAACCTTTACATATTCGCCAGCACAGGTCCGACGTAACAATATGAATGAATTTTGAATCAAGCATTTGTGAAATCAAGTATTTTCATGGGGAATCGTCTGATGAACAATGTAATTAAATTTTTCATTTTTCTATTAAAAAAATACATTTTCAACGAATGGCGTACACAAATAGACCAGCGTAGTTTTGCATACGAAAGTTTCGAAATGAAACACGCGTTCTCAAACTTAAAATTGAGCACTTTATCACTTTTAAAGCTATAAGAATGAATTTCTAAAACTCCTTAAACCGCTTCAGGAAAATTCATTTAGAAAAGAAATTAAATGGCTAAGAGAACGAAAAATCCAGTATTAATGTTTTCCCTTCGGATAGCCCTTTTTAACAGTAAATTTCTGTTTTCCGAACAGGAAAGTTATCTACAAACGTACAGCGAATCGGAATTAGCAAAATCTTTTAGCGATGGGCAAAAAAGTTCCTCTTTGCAAAGGCGTTACTTGAAATACGGCTGAAAGGATTTAAAATATATGTTGTTTTGTATATATAGTTAAGAGAAAGTGTGGAATAAATAGTTATTTACGATCAATGTTGTTCAATGAAATAAGTTTACATCGTCAGAATATATCGGGAATTATCCTTATTTCATTCTTGTAACCTGTTTTGATTAAGATTGTGTCTTGAAGTTAACTTTTTCTCAGCCAATTAAAGTTGAATGCTCATTATTACAAAAAATCTGCTCACTACCCCAAAAAAAAATTTTTGTTCAGAATCTTTCACCAACATGTTATGAATCTTCAATTAACTAACATCGAAATTACTTAAAACAACAATTCTATTGGAACTAAAATTTAACGAAACGTAACCAACATCTATCCCAAGTGAATTCAATTGAAAATTTTATAAATATTCTCAACACCGGTCCATTAGGATGCTCACTATCCCACTATCCGTCACTTTCGGATCATCGGTACATCTGTATGGAAATCTCCGAAATCGAGAAACCTGCAGTAAGGTACCGTGATCCGAGAAGCACGAACTGGGACAAAATAATACAGGAATGACCTTGAACACCTTCTAGGGAATGTCAAAAATAAAATAAAACACAGTGATGACATAATATAGAGCTTGCCTCCGAAAAACTTCGCGAGGCCATCTAACTCTCTCATCACAACAACTGCTCTGAGGTAACCCGTTCCTCTGGGAAGAAATTAACCTGGTGGAACAAGGAGCTTACCAATCTAAAATCGAGAACTCACAAAAGGATAGGAGAGTGGGGAGAATATTATTCCACTCTGACTGCTACAATAAACAGATCAGGAATGCAAAAAGGGAATCTTGGAGGATATTCTGTGGTGAGGTGGAAACAACCTCAGAAACGGCTCGACTCCAGAAAATCCTTGCCAACGATCCTATCAATCCCATAGGCAATATTTTAAAACCTAATGGATCATACACGGAAACAGGTAGCGAGACCCTGCAGATTCTACTGCAGGCACATCTACGAGACTCTATAGAAATAGGAACGGAGCTCTCCGTCAGATGTTTAACTCCCCTGGCTGGTGCGAGGAAAATGGATTGGAGTGCGGCAAATAAAGTAATAACCCAGCGCAAATTGAACTGGGCTATTAACTCGCGGCTGAGCCATACAAAGCTCCTGGACCAGATGGAATAATCCCAGCGCATCTGCAGCAGGGCAAACACATCTATCTCCAGTACTTTGTAATCTCTTCAGAGCATCACTAGCAACTGGATACATTCCGATTGCTTGGAAAAGAGCCTGAATCGTCTTTATTCCCAAACAAAGTAAGGATTATTCCTAGACAAAGTTATTCAGGCCAATAACTCTGTCTTCTTTCATGTTAAAGATAATGGAGAAACTTATTGATAGGCATGTTAGGGAAAACGTTCTCATTGAAATGCCACTACATTATAACCAACATGCCCATCAATCAGGAAAATCCTGTGAAACAGCCTTACACCAACTGGTGTCGAAAATTGAGGCTGCCCTAGGAAATCAAGAAATAGCTCTTGGATCATTTCTTAATATAGAAGAATATGAAAAACATGCTTTCCAACAGGACAGTAACGACAACCTTATTTGGAGATTCCATGGAGGTATCGATAATGAAGGGATGCCCACAGGGAGGAGTCCTATCACCTTTGCTGTGGAACCTTCTCATAGACGAGATCCTGGAGGAATTCAACAGGAAGGGGATATACACCCAGGGGTATGCAGATGATCTGACAATATTTGTACTGGGGAAATATGTTATATCGGAGCTGTTGCAACAAGCTCTGGAAATGGTGGAGATTTGGTGTAGGAGGAGCAAAAACTGTGCTCACTTCCTTCACTTGAAAAAGGATAGACTAAAACTGCCAAGCCTGTTCAACGTGCAGCTGTGTCTTAGCCAGGAGATCAAGTATCTAGGCATAATTCTGGAGGCAAATCCAGTCTGGAACTCCCACCTACATGACAAAACCAATAAAGGGAAGATGGCCCTAATGGCTGCCAAACGGCCGATAGGAAACACATGCGGACTAAATCCACGGATAGTTCAATTGTGGTGAGACCCATGGTAACAGATGGAGCCCTAGTTTGGTGGCCCACAACAGATCAGAGGAAAGCCTAACTGGAGCCATCAAAACTTCAGAGGCTTGCCTGACTATGCATAACGGGTACGATGAGAAGCAGCCCGACTGCGGCATTGGAAGCCATTTTCAATCTGAAGCCTCTTGCTCTGCATGTTAAGGCGGAAGCGAGAATGGCTGCATACAGGCTGGAATGCAATGGGAATTGGTACAAAGGAACCAACTCCCATAGTCATTCCAGAATCACAGATGTTATCACTTCTCATTTCAAGAAGCGAGTTTGTGTTGGCCACAATTAACGACAACCAGCCTTACCATATCCAGCTGAACTGGGGTGGGCTGGAAGCATTCAGCCAGGAAGGAACGTTGGTGTGGTACACACTGACGAAGTAACAGGAGCTGGAGTCCATGGTGCCAGACCCAGGTGAAATGTCCACGTATCGTTGAGGATGTTTGCATTTGTATTCCAGGCAGAAATCTACGCTATCGACACGTGTTTGCAAATGAACATCGAAAGGGGGTATAGAGGCCAAAAGATCCTCATACTCTCAGATAGTCAGGCAGCACTGAAATCTTTAGCATGTCCCCAGATCGGATCTAGACTGGTCTGGGACTGCCTTCAAAAACTTTTTACCCTGGCAAACCACAATAGAGTAACTCTTGAGTGGGTCCCGGGGCAAAAGGGTATTGTAGGCAATGAAAAGGCAGACACCCAAAGCTAGGGTCTGAAACTGCATTCACTGGTCCTGAAACCGTATTTGGAATATCAAAATCTGCTGCTCGTGGTTGTACATCTCGGTGAATTCAAACTAAACATCAGACGTACTGAAGACACGTGCCAAAACCGGAACACAGCAAATTCTTGGTCAAAAAACCATCGGAGTCTCTGACGAACGAAATACTAGAAAGTGGAGAAAGTGACGGGATTACTCACCGGTCACTGTACCCTAAGGAAGTACATGCATACAATTGGCTTATATAGGGAGCAACCTATCTGTCGGTTGTGCATGGAAGAGGAGGAAACAGCCTCTCACATTATCTTCGAATGTAAAGCACTGTCCCATTGGAGATATAGACTCCTAGAACTAGAGTAACCAAAGGAGGATTTCTCCAAAAAGGACCTAGTGAATGACTGTTGAGCCTGATAAGGGCTACTGGACTGGCACTCTGTAACAAAATAGCGATAAAGATTCCCTTCTCTTCGCTTTTTCGTACTCTGTAACTGAGTTCGGTCGTTTCCGAGCCTAGCCGAACATGACCGAAGATGCGATAGCGAAGCGAATGACAGCGACTACTTCATGGGTCTTTCTATTTAAGATTTTTCATCTCTATTCGATGAAAAAAGAAAAGAGGTTATGTTGTTGTTATTAATTTTAATTTTCTAGGGTTAGTTGTGTTTGTATTATTAACTAACTAACATCGAAATTACTTAAAACAACAATTCTATTGTAACTAAAATTTAACAAAACTTAACCTACATCTATCCGAAGTAAATTGAACTGAAAATTTTATAAATAGTTTCAATACCGGTCCATTAGCCTTTAAAGTACTTAAATACAGATCTCCGGGTTTAAAATAGAACGGTTTCAAATCTCGTAAAGTTTTCCTATTTACTCTGGATATTTCCAGGTTTTTAGGTCACTAAATGAGCTTTTTGGTCCAATTCTTTTGGGTTAAAGAAACATTAGTCATTTTACGTATTGGTTCTTAGTTGTAAATAACAATAAATTAAACAGAGAGAACGAAAAGCTTTTCTAATGCAAACTATTATGAAAAACATCCTTATTGTGAATGTTTGAGATTGTTAAGCTCAGAAAGCAAATGTAATACTGCGATGGTATAAGACTGAGCTCACAAAAGCTTTCAAGGAGAAACAAAGAATATGAAATGTCATAATTGAATGTTGAAAGGTCACATTTAAGTGAAGAGAATACGTAAGGGAAATATGAATGACATTCATTTATTTTAAATCTCATCTTAAGTAATTGTTGGAATAAGTAATGGAATTCGGACCGAAGAGCAGCAGACGACACCACATGTTGGTGGATGAAAAACATACTTTTCAACAGGACAGCAACGGCAACCTTATTTGAAGATTCCATGGAGGTATCGATAATGAAGGGATGCCCACAGGGAGGAGTCCTATCACCTTTGCTGTGAGATCTTGTCATAGACGAACTCCTGGAGGAATTGAACAGGAAGGGGATATACACCCAGGGGTATGCAGATGATTTGACAATACTTGTACCTACTGGGGAAAGACCCTAAAGTTATATAGGAGCTGATGCAACAATCTCTGGAAATGGTGGAGATTTGGTGTAGGAGGTGCAAAAACTGCGCTCATTCCCTTCATTAGAAAAAGGGAGTTTGATAAAATAAAACTGCCAAGCCTCTTCAACGTGCAGCTGTGTCTTAGCCAGGAGGTCAATTTTCTGGGAATAATTCTGGATGCACAACTGTGGTGAGACCCATGGTTACCTAATTTACAAGTATGAAGGAAAAAGGCAGCAAGAAGGTGATATAAGCTAGGACATCAGGGAGAAAGGAGATATTATTCTTATTTGGATAAGGATTATCTAAAAAAATTACAAATACATTTGCAGGTACTTTTCAGCATTAAAATAAAGACGTTTTAAGATAAATTTTAGGTGAATGTCCGTTGTAAAAATGTAGTTGACACTGATTGAAGGGGACATCCGATCTATTTTGTTGAATATTATAGAAAAAATTGCGGTAACAAATAAATATCATACTTTATTCGGATTTGGATATAATTATTACACACTAAAAACTATAATCTAGTATAGAGAGTTGAAACAAATTGTAAATTCCAGCGTAATTTAGGGACACAATGTTATATCCTGGCATACCTTTATTGTGATCTCACAAGTTGTTTTAGTCGCATTGTTTCAGAGATTAACAGGCACGTATGCAGTTGGGATTACTTCTGTGAAAGTATTTATCGCATCAGCTTTTAGAATATTATGTTTTCCAAAGAAGGGAGAAGGAGGATCGAGCAGGGATAAAGTCGGTTGAAGGAATTTCAGACGGAACGAAGGTATTAAGTCTGGGAGGAAAATTAAACTGTTGAGTTAGTGAAGGAGTGAATTATTCAGTTGCCTAAAACTATACAGGCGCTGTGGAAAAACTAACTAGATATTTAGGGAATCTATTTTGATGGAAAATATTCTTTATTCCATGAGAATTTCATATCTACTCAATTTGTATATGTTCAAAGTCGCAGAACTAAAAAATTCAAGACACTGACTAAGTAAATGTAATTTAATAGACTAGAATCTTTAAATTCTCCCAAAATAATTTTAAAATGTTTACAGCCCTGTAAGTAGTTTGTGACTTCTGTAAGTAGTTTGTGACTTCTGTAAATAAGCGCCGGCGGTTGTTTTGTTCCAAGCAAATGAAATAAAGTCAGCAGGAGTTAAATACGAATCCTGATAATTGCTGTTGCGGTAGTTTTACTTTATAATTAAGATTCCGAACAATGCTTTTACTGCTTTATTTCTTGATGTGCAGGGAAAACAAGATAAGAAGTAAAGAACCTTTATAGTTGTTACGTCGGAAAATTCAGCTTCAAGTTTTAACAAAGATATATATGCTATGTTTATTGACATGTACATTTCACTTTGCTGCAAAGGATAATGGGAAAAAATTAATTTGCTGATAGAAACAGTGAGAAGTCATCGGAAATTATTCATAATTGGACCAAACAACAAACAAAATGCGCCTATATTTGATATAAATATTAGTGTGATATCTTGGGAATCCTCAAAGACATTTGAATGAAATTTTGACCAATTGTAGCCGGTCTAAAGGCTCATATTTTGAAATTAGTCGCGTGTTCCAGAAGGCCGTGCCAGATCAAAGTTACATTTTTTCAAATGGGATACTTCAAATTTGAATTGTGCTCTACTTCGTTATTGCAATGATACAAAATTTTAATAGGTTATACAGAGTATTTAAAAAGTTATGACCACTTGTTCTGAAACAGTTATTATTGTTTCTTACATTAACGGTAGAAGGGTATAGTAGACATTTCCAGGGAAGTATTGAGTGTGTGAAGTGTAAACGCTGTCTGCTGTCTGGTCTCTCTGAATCTTTCGCTAGGAAAGTGGCGAAATAAAATTCCTTTGAAGCCGCAGAGATAATGAAGAATTATAATTTGTAAACAATCAATGGTTCAAACGATAATTCTTATCTCTGGTAAGTTTTGTTACATTAATTAACGACATAGAGATTATCTAAACTGTCGATGTGTTTGGATTTAAATGGAAGGACATAGGTATTTATATTTTAGCATGGCGGAAGCTTATAAAAAATGAATATCTGTTTTTCGTATTGAATTTTGCAAACGTTACTACTATTCCCTTACCTGTTGTTTAATTCCTAAATTCTCATATTACCTATTTGTACAGAATTCAAAGATAACCAAATTTATAAAACAAAAAAAATTTCAGGGGCCTGTCTGATTACTTTTTTGTCTAGTTGAAATGTGAAACATTTAATTGTAAAAAAACCCTTTTTTTTATTCCCTTAAGTAAGATTTGATATAAATCATGTAATTGTAAAATTATTATTTTCTTGGGGGTTTAACGAATTGTGTAATGATGGAAACTGTTATTTTTTAATATCTTTTAGCGGTTTTTTATGGAGTTTCCACGAAGTTGATACGAAGCCTGTATCTAAAACTTAACTATACCCGATAGTTTCTAAGAGGTTCCCACAAAGCCTGCCTCTTGGTTATACGAAGCTTGCCTGAATTGCATACCTCTTAGTGTTCCTGAGTGCCTCAGAGGGTTCTGTGAACGTTAGTTCACAGCTTGCCTGAGGAGGAGATCCGTCAGATACCATATTTGTTGACAAACCAATTAGCAAAATGTAATTGTTTGTTAATATTTCAGAACCTACTCACTGTCTACCAAATTAATAAGAACGCTAATGATGGTGTGGTTCTAATTTAACTATTTAGATAACCTATATAAGAAATACCACCCTTATTTACTTGTGGTACTGTTATCGATCTTTTAAAAATGGAATTATAAGAACTTTTCACTATCCTGGACAAAGTAAAAGTCTATCTCCTTCTTGGGGTCATTTTTTGGCTGGTTATGGTTTCACATCCCCATTTAGTACGAGTTTGCGAGGCGTTTCGTGTATTTAGCATGGTTTATACGAGGATTAACGAGATACATGCATATTGAGAGCGGGAACATATTCTGGCGAATGTAAACACGTCCATGTATATTCAATGTACGGGGCATGTAGATAGTTGCAACGTTTAACATCTTGCGTACAAAATGGAGTGTTGATTGCCGTTTGATGATCGGTTCAGTGTTGTAAATTTACGTTTAGAGTAGACTGTTGTGTTAACGAGGATGAGTATTTTGTGTAACGGCTTAATGATAATGTTGACTAGAAAATTTACTGAATAATGTGGATATAAATTATGCATTGTACTTGATTTTGGTAAACTGTTCTTTCGGAAGGATAGTTTATATTTTGAGTTCATAATTTACTGTATTTTGAAGTTCTGTGGTATTAAATTGTGGAATAATTAATAAATATCGAGGATATAAAAAGTGTCCAAGAAAAATATTTGTTCCAGGTGGAAATTCCAAGAGATGCTGCAATATAACAGATATGGGTTTATGGTATTATTTTCTTGCTTCAACTTCATTTGTGTGGGCAAACTGTGTTTGATCAGTTTGGCATTTTCCAGTTTTTGGCCCACTGTGAAAAAAAACTCCTTTCGGAAGTACAAACCTTCTCCATCCAGTGGAAATTGCAATCTAGGTATTTTCGACAAAATTTAGTTGATTTTTTGGAAAATTGAACTTTTTTATTTCCTAAGACCTCCCAATAACACACTTTTTGCTCCAGAAAGTCTTAACATTTGAAGCGAGTCTTCATATGCCGAGTTTTACTACTAATTAAAATTATTATCCCTAAACTCATTAATATTTTACAAACTTATTGAGTTATAAAAAAAAACTTATATGAGCATCAAATACAGGGTGAGTTACGAAGAACTATACATACTTCTACCATAAGTAGAGGCACGTTAGGGGATTATAAAATGACCATTAAAAAATGTCTTCTTATTTTGATTATTAATATACAGGGTGAATTATGGATCTTCACCAAAACGTTTCGTCATATATTTTCAATGATTAGGTCGAATTGTCTCATTTTTGGTGAAAGTGTGTATTGGTGTCTGGCAACTAACTGACATATTCAGAATTGAAAAAATCCAGGACCGTCTTCATGAAAATTTGTAGGACTGCTTCATATTCTACACTTCACCCTGTATATGATTTTTATAAAATTTGATATAATTTTTTCAGAGGGCATAAATAGACAGTTAGACCTGGGTATTTGAATTTTTTTTACACTTACTTCACATTTTCAGTTAAAGATTCATTTTAGAGTCAAATTGAAAATTGGAAATCATGAAATATCTTACTGTATAATAATGTTCAGTTATTAAAAAGAAATCTTTAAAATGAATAGAAACGACACACACTGTGCTCCAGTGTGGTAAATACCATAATTTGAATTTATTTACAGTGCCGGATTTAAAAATCTGGCATATCTGGTTCATCTCAATAATTCACCATGTATGTAACTTTTTCCACCCGTAATAGACAAAAAACAAATAAAAAATATTCCTAATAACCCAGTTTTCTTATTTGTTTGAGGAAAAATCATGTCTAATTATCTTAATCGGAATGAAATGAACAAGCTAAGGAAATGTTTATTCATAAATTGAAAAATAAAAAAAATAACAATAACCAACCAATAAAACAGTTTTAACAATGGGAAACAATGAGTTGATAATCACCTAACGTGCCTCTACTTATGGTAGAAGTATGTATAGTTCCTCGTTACTCACCCTGTATGATAATTATTGTAGAGGATAACTGCATGATACGCATAATTTGAAACGAATTGGGTGATAAACATAGCACTAAAATAACTTACACCTTAACTTCGACTCCCTTTTCAACACTCAATCTCAAAATGGAAATTACCAATTACCTACTCCATTAAGCCGTTAAAATATAGAAATCGCCTCCAGTTTTCGACTCCAGGGTAACTGAGGTGGAGATGAATTATCCGATTTAATGCATAGGTGAAGCTGAATTGCTGAATTTTAGACCAAATGGTAGATTCAATTGAAAAATCGTACTAGTGTATCTATCAGTTAGATGAAATAAGCGTATGAGTAGGTAACAATATTTTAGAGAGTCCTTTTAAACCAAAACAAAAAGAGAGATATTTCATGCATAAAATAATATTACACGAGTTATAGAACAATGGATGCGTGATACCCAGTTTATCTAGAGCATTAATTTTCCAGCATGTTTGCATATATCTGAGCATTAAAAGCTAAGTGGATTGTATCAGTGTAAGTGAGGGTTGAATTTCAAAAACGCAGTTGGTGGAACCTGGAAAAATATATTTATCTTAATAGTACTATAAATGTGGGTATGCTTGGAAAAACAACCACCTAACCAATCGAGTTCAAGTCACATTCAGCATATTAATCATGTCAACCGCGTTTTGTGATATATCGAAATAATTATTATACTACCTAATTCAAATATTCTAAGCCCTATAAGCAACAACAAAAAACATGTATGACTGACAGTAGCTTCGCAAATATCTACATAGGGCGGTGTCTTAAGCGCTAGAGCTACGAAACAGCTAAATTTAGAAAAATCAATATTATTTCACACTCAAAAAAACGTATACGATTTAAGCCAACTAGTTTTAATAAAATGTTGATATTAAGTGAGATACAGGGTGCTAAACATGAAATTTTGATTTTTGTTTTTCACAATAACTTTTTGACAGTTATACACAAAAATTTGACGGTGGGGTTTTAGGATGTGAGAAATCATAATTTTGTACCTATTTCGATGTATTTTGAAGAGGGCGCCACATAGGCGACGTATGCGGTATAAACTTTTGTGCTGTTTAAATTAGCGCTACTTTTGTGAAAAAATATCAAAGCCACATCATTTTAACAAAAAAAAAGGTATTTTTGTTAGTATCCCCAAGTTTTAATGGTCTTAGAGATAATTACATTTTAGTGATTAGCTACATGATTATTATTAATTAAATTATGTTCGAAAAATGTACTTAGTTGTGTGTACGATAATTTTTTTTCAGTATCAGGATGAACAGTATTAGAGTAGAGTAACAGTTTACATCCAAAATATGTATGGTACCTTGAACTGAAGTCCTAATTAGGATACATTTTATTTTTTAAACAAATTAAGAAAAAGTAAACTAGGTACATAAATAACATTATAACTTTAAAATTGTCTAAAGTAAATGTTCGATATGTCAACCATTTTCTTCGTTGCATTTATCCATACGTTTCATAAAAGATCGTCTCATCTCAAATAACGTCATTGGAGCAAAAGACAATGCTGCTCTATTTACTTTTTGCCAAAGTTAGTCGCGGGTATTTATGACCTATGACCTATGTGGCACCCTCTACAAAATACATTTAAAAAGGTGAAACATTATGATTTCTCATATCCAAAAACCCCCGCTGTCAAATTTTTGTGCATACACGTCAAAGAGCGTTAAAGTAATTGTAAAAAACAAAAGTTAAAATTTCATGTTTAAGACCCAACAACATTTTATTAAAGCTAGTTGGTTTAAATCGCAATATTTTAAAGTGAAGATTGTACTGTACTTTTATTCAAAATTAATTGAGGACCACCCTGTATATTTGATTTCAATTTATCAAAACTATCAAATTATTATGTTCTTGTCGAGCTGTTGAACCTTATCGTTGATATTCAAATATCTATTTTGTATTATTAACACTAAGAATATACATATTTAAAATTTCTTTACATTAATTAATTTTTTTTCGGGTACACTTGCATCTGCAATATGGCATAAAATCTTCATGAGACTGCAAGATATTTTAAAATAAATTTAAATGAAAATAAAATGATGTGAAAATGGAAAATTTGCATGTCTAACTGGAAACTTAATTATATTTTCACTTCCTATAACATAATTTTATATAAAGTAAAAATAGTTGGCAGAGAAGCTGTTGTAACTAAGATTTCTTAGCGATTGCGCGAAATAAATGGAAATTATTACTTCGCAACTTTCTAGTCTTGACATGGTTTTTGTTTCTTTGGAGTATTGGTAAGTTCTTAAATTCGTGGAGAAATTGATAATTCATGGAATTCACTTGGGTATATTTACACATGCTGAATTTGCTTGCAAAGGAAGGAAGATAGAAAAAATCAGAATATTGCTTTCAATTGACTTTATTCTCCTGATATTGTATGAGTAGAACTTAAATCATTCGTTTTAAGGACATCAACGTGAGCTAATCCGTGGGTAAAAGCCGGTATTCATTAAACACACTTCGAAATTGACTATTGAAAAATTTAGTGTTAGGGGCTGTCATCTGGGAGGTGAATATTTAGGAAAGAATGTGTGTGTACGAAGTTGTAGAGAGTAGCTGTACCAGAACAGCTAGAGTTGTGCGCGAAGAGAGAAGAGAAGAGAGTGAAAGATGCAGAAATGAAAGATAGAACATTAATGCGTTTGCTCGCTGCAACAGTAGCGTACCAACAAAATAATCAAATACAAAAGGTAGATACTATTGTACTATTGTAATATTTCAGAAACAGCCTATTATACCTAATAATAATATGTATTTCTAATTCAAAATCAATCTATTATTCTTTTTATTCTGAGAATATGTATCATTACAAGAACTGTGTTGTTATTGAAATTCAAATTAATAAAATAGTAATCTTTTCGACGGCCTAATAGTTAATCTTCTTCCTAGAATGATCATTAATTCTAGAAAGTACCTAATCGGGTAAGAAATCATACAATAGGCTAAACATGTTTAATGTGCTACAAGTACCTATAATGAGATAAATATTTGCTAATCTTATTTAAATAGGAAAAAATGTTTCCTAAAATCCGATGATTGTCATATTCCTCCTCCGAATCCGAGTGATCGTTTCCTTCGCTGGAATCATCTGCTAAATGTATTATACATTTTTCGACGATCTGATCAATCATAGGCTATTTCTGCATAAACTCATTTTAAAACGACAAAGCATGCTTGCTCCTGGACCACCAATCGTCTACAGAAAAGTTTTGGAAGAATTTATCACAAGATTCTGCAACCTTGTCAAATTTAAACGTTACATTCCTGTCAGCAACATATTTTTTCATTGCACTCCAAACTACTTCTGTTGGATTCTGTTCTGGATGATAAGGAGGTAATCTTACAACCTCAAAACCATTGGAAATTAAAATGTCATCGATGGCATATAGTTGATATTTTGGTTGGTTGGTTGGTAACTAAAAAGAATACTAAAAATGTAACTACGCCATTGCAAATTTGTCGAAGTGAATTGTCTGACAAACTTTTACCGACTGAGCTCCGTCATCGTAACAAGAAGTTTTCTGATGCGCATACAATTCTAAAGACTTTAGCTGTTCTGGTCGACCTATACCATTCAATTATCTTTATTCGTTTATGAGATGAAGCCTGACGGAATTGAAATGGCACACCCTATATATTTAGAAAAGCGCACTGGTATTGCGATGTTTTTGATTTGATGATTTAATAAATGATTTTACACTAACAATGATGTTGATGATATTGATGATGATGATACTTTTTTAACAAAAAAGAAGTAATGTTCGTTTTTATTATATATTGACCACTAACTCGGTCTCTTCGTGTGACGAGCAACGACCAGAAACCGATGGTGAGAGAAATTCGAAGTTGTCGGAGTGTGTAGACTGTAGAGTATCCATATATTGACATAAATACAGAACTCTAAGTGTGATCGAAATTTTTGAAGCTTGTGTGTCTGCTAGAAGAAGGTATCTTAGAATGATGATAATCGGCATGACAAAATTGGAAAACAGCAGTTCTTAAAACACAAACTCAAATTGAATGTAATTTGGAAATATAACTAGTTATGTTATGCCCTCTTGGTCTCTGGAAATTATCGCTTCCAACTTAATCCATAACAAAGTTACAGGGGGGGGGGGTCGAGAACGTCCTGTAAAGTCTCGGATGTTGTTACTGCTCGATTCTTGACTTTATTTCCTGACTAAATTTATTTGTTAACATATTCACCAAACTTTAATTTATAATGTCTGAGTATTAAGTCTAAAAAAATACTAATCATATCTAGTATAAATATTGTTTGTTGAACAAGTGTTTTTAATATACGTTTTTTATACCTTTTTAGTGGGATTATTCCGGAAACTAACAGGAAAGTGTACACAAAGGAAACTTTCTGCTCAGTCAAGTTTTAGCACTTCTTCGTATAAATTACATAAAACAATTCTTTCTTGCAACATATTCTTTGAATTATATAAGTTTTTAAACTGAGAGAAGACGGAGCGCTGCGTCAAAACTGTCATAGTATATATTAAAATTTCCGTATGTAATTTTTATGCAACAGTTTTATTACAAGACAGGTCTTTTAGCTAAGATATTTTTTGTGATATTCAATGTTCCGCAGTATTGGTTTCAAGGTTATATTCCAAATATGTGCTCTAAACCCTATAGTCTAGTCTATAAGCTTAAAATGGTGTTAATTCTACATACTGATATTAAAATTATGTGGTTTAGCTCATTCGATCCGGAATAATGTCTAGAACATTGTGCCAAATAATTAAATTAGCCCATAAAAAATTCCAAAAGTTATAAACAATTAAACACCAAAAAAATAGTGTTTGGTTTGTGGTATATTGTTCGTAAATTATAAATATTTCCGAAATTTGAAAAAAAAATCCTTAAAGAGGAGGAAATCTAGTAAAAAAAGTTCCAACTCCCGGAACTGTACCTCCATTATTTATAATTTTAATTTAACGCTGAAAATAGCCCTCCGCGAGCCATTTTTAGGTTGCGCGCACGGCCTCGAAAGCGAGTTCGTCACTTAAAAAAATTCTTTTTAAGTACCTAAAGTTAATTGAAAAATCTAAAAAAATTATAGTATAATCTAAACACTTTAAAGAATTGGTTCCCGTTGGAATTTTTCATAAAAACAAATTTTTCAATATGCTATTGTTAATTACCAAACTTTTTTCAAACTTCATTCATCGTTCTAAACTAAAAAAAATGTTTAAATAATTGCCGTAAAATTATTTCGCTTCGTGGAGCTCTTCTTTTTCACATACAAAACAAGATTGCTTCATCAAAGTTTTAAAAATGTTAATACTTTGTTTATAATAATTTTTTCAACTTAACAATACATGACTGATTTGCCATTTTTTGCTAACTCACATCAATTATTATAAACAAAGTATCAACATTTTTAAAACTTTGATGACGCAATCTTGTCTTGTATGTATATAAGAAGAGCTCCACGAAACGAAATAATTTTACGGCAATTATTTAAACACTTTTTTTAGTTTAGAACGATGAAGGAAGTTTGAAAAAATTTTGTTAATTAAAAATCGTCTAGCATATTGCAAAATTTGTTTTTATGAAAAATTCCAACGGGAATCAATTCTTTAAAGTGTTTAGATTATACTATAATTTTTTTAGATTTTTCAATTAACTTTAAGTACTTAAAAATTTTTTTTTAAGTGACCTACTCGCTTTCGAGGCCGTGCGCGCAACCTAAAAATGGCACGCGGAGGGCTATTTCAGCGTTCAATTAAAATTATAAATAATGGAGATAGAGTTCTGGGAGTTCGGACTTTTTTATTGGAAATATCCTCCTCTTTAAGGATCTTTTTTTCAAATTTCGAAAATTAATTGTTTATAACTTTTGGAATTTTTTATGGACTAATTTAATTATTTGGCACAATGATCTAGACATTATTCCGGATCGAATGAGCTAAACCACATAATTTTAATAACAGTATGTAGAATTAACACCATTTTTATGCTTATAGACTAGACTACTAAGAATTTATCGCATGAAAACGTCTGTCAACCACAAAACTATTTTTTTTTGTCTCAAAAATCCACTAAATAGTTATTTGTTTGACCAAGCACAAAAGCACAAGATTTAATGCCGCGGCTGGTGTTTCATAGCCGAGGCGTAGCCAAGGCATTCAATCTTCTTTTCTGCAATGTGAAACATATAATTTTTTCTCCAACTTCGTTCCAATTTCACGCAAAATCCAAATAATTAAATGCACACAATATTCAAATAATCAAATTATTCTAACAAGGTTGACGTTTGTTGAATTGTTTATATTTACTTTAATGTCATTGTCAATTAAAAAAATTGTCAAGTAATTGTTCGAAATGGATTTAATTGAAAGTGAGGATGAGTTATTACCATTAACACCACCTGAGATAAGAGACCTGGTGCGAGATGTGGAATTGAATCTATTACCGGATAAGTCAAGAACTCACATACAGCAGATTCATGGATTATAGACAAAAGAAAAATATAGGACGTTTCTCTGAAAATGTGCTGATTGCCTACTTTTCCGAACTTTCAAAGAAAATGGAGCCGTCAGCGTTATGGTCTACCTATTCGATGTTGAAAGCTACCTTAAACGTTAAAAATAACATTGATTTTGCAAAGTTACGAGCTTTTTAAAAAAGGTGTCAGAGGTTTTCTCGCAAAAAATCTCGAGTTTTTCAAAGAGAAAGAAATCGATACATTTTTATAAGAGGTCCCAGATGAAATTTATTTAAGCTCGAAGGTATACCCGCGAATATAGTCTTTATCAATTCTGGAAGATTCTTGAGCTTCCACGCCCGTCCTATGCGTAAACAAAATGATTTACTAGAATGTTCTCGAACTGTGCGCAGCCACCAAAATTTACAGTCGAGAGACAGGGCCGGCTTTGAGTTGGTGACCTCGCAACAATATTCACGAACTTGTCGTTACCGTTTATGTAAATTAAACTGCAAGATGAAATTTGCTCAGCTCAGTAAACTCACAATTACTTCAAATGGAATTTCTTTATATAAAGTTTTAAGATATAGATGGTTATAATACAGAAGACATTAAAGGAATATTCATGGATGTCACGTAATATATCATATTTCGTATTGTATAAATAAAATCAAGACGACGACCGTTAGATATTATTTCGGGCAAATTAATGGGTGACTTTGCAGGCCACAGCCCAATGCAGACATCGCAGAGGAGAAAGCATTTCTCTCCACGTCACAACATGACAAGGATTGTGTTTGCTTAACCGTCACTAATATCTGTGTGTATAGGGCGGATTGTCCAAGACATATTTGATGGATAGGGCTACAGGATAAACGATGTATAGCCGCGTTTTAGCATTTAGATGTGATTTTCAGGAAATAACGATAATTTTTTTTTGTCTTAATTAATCTGAATCTAATTTGCTGGGTGTTTTTTCCCTAATTGAACTAGTTTTATGAAAACTTAATCTTTATAATATACAAAGGTGAAAAGTGTTTGAAAACAACTTCTTTGCTGATAGGTTTCAGCAACGATCATAAAATAACTGGTCATAGCCAACAAAGAGTTTAGATTCGCTTAATTCCTATCACTGATTGCAATGGCTGACTATTTTTTGGCAATTTCTGATTGCTGTTGAAACATACCTAATATAATGATAATGTAACCGGAAGTAGAAGGCGCTAATAATATGTTGAGCTCGTAAGTTTATATATTTACTATTTTTTCTTTGAGTGTAAGGATAGTTAGAATTTCGGAAGGGTACATTGTCATTCCTGAAACATTTTTGCAATGAAATTCTCAAATAAGGCTTTATATGTCAAGTTCCCTGGATATTTATCTAGTACTCAAGTGTGGATCGTCTTCTATACAAACATCTAAAGATTTTTTTTCAGTTGATGCAGTTTTTCTGCGCCCTGATTTGGATAAATTTTTTACTGAACCAGTTTCGTTGAACTTTTCAACTCATTTACTGACAGTAGATCTTGTTATGGAATTTCGGTTAGGATATATATAAATTATTAAAGATATTACACGTTTCTTCTCGTTCTTTTTCAGATATACGATCCATTGTGACTATCAATAAACACCAACAATAGTAATTTATTGAAACGTCAAAGTGGTTATTGTAGCAGTCAGAACAATCTAAATGTATTATTAGAACTTCGGCGAAGATAATGTAAATGTAGCTATAACTCCGAAATTTTGGCATTGAGGTATAGGGAACTTTACATGAAAGATATTCAGTATTTTTCAAGAATTCCGAAAGGAAAAAACTAGACAGGGTGATCCATCTGAAATAACAAAGCTCATTATTATTCCGGAAACATGAAAGTTCTGACAACAATGTAAATACCACCATAATAACGCCATAATATCGGCTTTATCACAAGATTGTGATGCCTTTTGGCCCAATTTAATAATATAACAATAAACATTTAAAATAAGAATTAGATGATATAAATAAAGAGTAGGAAGGTCATCGAATAAGAAGACAAGTTCAGAGCGTGAAGTAAACACAAAACAGTAATAGGCTTATTTCAATATTTATTCTGGATGAGTTGATTCAATATAATTCAAGAATAACATTCTATATAGTCGAGTAGTAAAAGATCAGTAAGATGATCTAACCATTAGCAATAATTATTAACCTTTAAGTATAAGTATGCTATACGGCTAGGTACTTATACATATCATTAGTAATATTAAGTAGTGTAATGTATTATAGTAAAGTAGTGTAATAAATCAAACATATCCCAGTGCTAGAAGTAGTTGTTTCATTCCCTTAAGATGACTGTTCCCTCTTTCTTCTACTTAATTCCCGAGGAAAGTCTCAGAGACTAGTAGATCCTTTAGACCTATTTCCCGTGAAAATTTTAGGATATCTACTCTAGTTTAGGTGGGTGTTCATCTTCTATTCAGTAGTTTCCTATAGGTGTTGTGCCCTAGGATTCTGAATTGCTGTGTAATCTGCAAGTATGTGGATGGAGGTTTCTTTTTCCATACCACACGATCTACATTCTTCTTCCTCCACATATAATGAGGCGATATTACTATCGTTTCTCATTCAAGTCCTGTCAAAAGTGATAATTTAAATGGAAAATATATTCCATATTGCAAGGAAACACAACAATGTAAAAATAATTTTATTGAAGAAAATGGCGAGAGACGAAATGGAACAATTTATGAAAACATGCGTCGTCGATGCAGCACTACAATTTCCTTCTATGAAGCTTATTTATTCACGACGTTCATTCAAGCTGTATAATTTGACAAGGCAACGGAAACGTTTATTTTCTGAAATGCAACTCTACTAATTAGTGATAATGATAATTAGGAGTTTAGTTTGCACATCAAAACTGTTCTCTTTTTAATAGAATGTTGAACAAAGCTGAAGTATATGTTTTCCTTTGATAATTCTATAAAATTATACCATCGCTTCCAGTTAGAATAAGGTCAGTTATCTCTGAGGAGTGGGCAGATTGGGACCTCAGAGATAACTGGGTATAGTACGACTAATGGAGCCGGCAGATTGAGACCCTGAAATCGTACTGAACCTTGTTCTCCCTAACCTACCTTTTCCTATCTCTTGATCATGATTCCAAGGGAGGAGTCGAAACTTAAATTATTTTTCTGAACGCGTTTTATACAGACCACCTAGTTGTCATATAATATATATCTATCCTGACAGCGACACATTTTGGTATCTAGGTTGTTTGGATGTACGGAGAATCGATAATTTCAATCTCTAAAAATGGGAAAATAATGTTAATAAAAAGCAAGGACATATTATTCATCGTACGTCTTAGATTTAAAAGAGGGAATTTCGACTCGCTCTCAATTGAAGGCACAAGCGAAAATCGAGGGTAGTGGGATTTTATTTAGAGTGTAAATATTTGGTTCTCTTTCAGTTGCGTGGAGTTAGGCGGATATTGCTGATACTGTTGCTCCTGCATGATACTTTACATACGGAAGATTAATATTTGCTCAGCCGATATAAAGATGTTTGGTGTTTTCAATTTTTTTTATTAATGGAAACATTGAAAATTAGATTTTTTTAAATTATATATAAAAAACCTTTAGTAAAGTTCATCACTTCCACTTTTAATCAACTTTGAGGATTTTTATTGGTTTTTGCTCAATCAAAGCGTGACTTCGTTAAGCTTGACTGGTTTTCATGGAGAACTAGTGAACTCATGTTCCATCACCGATTATAATGCATTTTACGGTCGTTCTAGCTATTAGCATGTCTTCAGTGACCCCTACGCTATCTGGCTTATGCTAAAAATTGAGGTCTTGGAACTTCTGATTTTGTAAAAACGAAACTGCTACAAGATAAAAAGTGGCAAAATGGAAGACATGGAGGTGATTCTGCTCTAGCTGTGAAATATAATAAGTTTGAGAAATCTCCATAGTGCTGGTATTGTAAGCAAAAAGGGCATTACAAAAATCAATGTACCCAAGCACATGATAAAAAAGATGTGACACCAAATAAAAATAAAAACAAACAAAGTGATAACCGAGCTGAAAGTAAAGCCTTGTTTGCTGCTGCATTAGGTGTAAATATGAAAAATAAAGTTTGGTACATTGACAGTGGGGCATCGTCTCATATGACAGGTAACAGTTATATTTTGATGGAATTGTCGAATAAAAATTCTGGACAAGAAATTTCCATAGCAAATAATAATAAACTGTTCGTTAGTGGAACTGGCAATAGTATCGTGAAGCTAAAACAAGATAGAACTGAAAGAAACATTGTTGAAATTGAGTATTTTCCAGATCTTTCAGTTAATCTTCTGTCAGTAAACTCGATGGTGTCCAAAGGTTACAGTGTATGTTTTGACCCTGAAGGTCGTAAAATTATTGAACAGGAGAAGCGTTCTATTAAGGGAGAACCCATAGCAATAGCCAGTAATGTTGATCTGTTGCATAAACTTGATATTTTTTCGGAGCAGGTAATCATAGCGAAAGCAACCACTTCTCATATGCTATGGCACAAGCGACTAGGTCATCTCCACCACTATATTATGAGTCTACTAAAAACAAGTATAGCAACAGGAATGGTGTACAAAGAAAATAATGTTCCTGAACACTGTGAAAGTTGCATTAAAGGAAAACAATCAAGAAAACCATTTCCTTACAGAAAGAACAAAGAAGTTGTTAAAAATGAACTTGACCTAATTCATTCTGATTTAGTTGGACCAATGAAAGTAGAATCATGGGGAGGTGAAAAATATATTTTTTCTCTGATTGTGTGTACAAGACCTGATATTACATTTTCAGTATCATATCTAAATCAATTCAATATTAACCATTCAAAAGAGCATTGGTTGACTGCTAAAAGATCGCTTAAGTATCTGAAAGGTACGAAAATCAAATAATCCTGTAAATGGATTTGTTGACTCTGATTGGGGTAATGACATCTCAGATCGGAAGTCATTTTATGTTCTTTAGCTGGAGGGCCTATATCATGGGAATGCCATGAGCAAAGAACTGTAGCTGTGAGTTCAACTGAAACTGAATATATTAGTATATGTCTAAGAGTCTTTATATATAAAATCTTTATATTGTGAAATTTTTAGTAATAACAATAACTGTAACTTCCTAAATATAAAGATGCCTATCACTATTTACAATGATAATCAGAGTGCCTTGATGTGGTCAGAGAATCCTAGTTTTCATAAGCGCACTAAACATATACATGTTAAATATCATTTTGTTCGTGAGTGAGTGAGAATGTTGAAAACAATCAATAATCAGGTGCCTTAGGTTAGTAACACAACCAATACATTGTGTTCCCTTTCGTGTAACCATTGGTATGACTGTTTTTATGTTATTGGTGTCATATGTAATGTCAATGTCAGTTAGTTAAAAAAAAGGTGAGCGGTCGTCGGACCGCCGATAGAAGCTTGCTTCTTATGCACAATAGAATGACCATTTTTCGTGAATTTTTCACTATTTCTCAAGAATTTTGACAATTTTGTCAAATTTTAATATTTATTGACCATTTTAGACAATTATTGACTAATTTTGACATTTTTGACAATTATTGATCATTTTTGATAATTTTTCAAAAAATTTGACCATTTTAGACCATTTTTCCAAATTTTAACATTTATTGACCATTTTTGAGCATTTTTGACAGGTTCTGACAATTATTGACCATTTTTCAAAAATTTTGACAATTTTTAATAATTATTGATCATTTTTGTCAGTTTTTTATAATTATTGACCATTTTTTCAAAATTTTGACAATTTTTGACAATTTTTCGAACTATTTGACCATTTTCAAGAATTTTGACAATTTTTTACCATTTTTCCAAATATTTGACAGTTATTGACCATTTTTCCAAATATTTGACAGTTATTGACCATTTTTCCAAGTTTTTTACAATTTTTGAAAATATTTGGCAATTATTAACCATTTTTTCAAAATTTTGACAGTTTTTGACAATTTTTGACGATTTTTCCAAATTCTTGACAATTTTTGACCATATTTAAAAATTTTTGAAAATTTTTCAAAAATTTTAACAATTGTTGACCATTTTTGACAATTATTGACCATTTTTGACAATTTTTCAAAAATTTTAACATATTCGGCAATTATTGACCATTTTTTCGAAATTCTGACAATATCTGACCATTTTTCAAAATTTTAACAATTTTTGATCCTTTTGGACCATTTCAGACAGTTTTTGACAATTTTTGAAAATATTTGGCAATTAATAACCATTGTTTCAAAATTTTGACAGTTTTTGACCATATTTAAAAATTTTTGACAATTTTTAAAAATTTTAACATATTTGGCAATTATTAACCATTTTTTCAAAATTTTGACAATTTTTGTCCATTTTTGACAATTTTTCACATCTATAGGTGTGCGTGCTCAGTGCGGCAAGAGGGATTGCGCTCAGTCGCTTGAATGAGTTATCGCGTGACGAACGCTTTTTCGTAACGGTTACACGTTTCACGAGTTCACTAGCCTTCCCAAAAGTCCTATATTCATGTTCGATATAATTCTAAGTAGCTGGTGTTTTATTTAAGTTTATGTATTCGTCTGAGTTTGTATTACTGTGCACCTGATATCCAACAAATCTGACCCCGAAAATAAAATCATTTTTGGAAACTCTGGACTAGAATGTTTGCTTTCAAACAGATAACAATCTATCTAAGCCCATTAAAAAAATTCAAATCCTAAATAAACCAGGAGTGAATAAATTAAGGAGCGGTAGCGATAACTGTGACAAAATTTATATCGGTAGAACTTTTAGAAACTTCAAAACTTAAGAACAGAAGCGTAGATATGGCAAAAAAAATAGAATCTAACGAACAAATATATATTAATCATTCTCTCTTACTAAACTTACTTACCTAGACATTCCCGATAAGATTCTCGTGAATGAATTCCTGGTAAACTCTTTCTAATATTTTTTCAACTATACTTGAAATTTCTTTATTCATGCTCTGTAAAAATCCTTTACCTTCATACTGAAGATTGAATTAAATTGTTTCATTCCATCGACGATGATTTTCAGTAGTTTTTTTTTGGTAAATTTGATACATTTTTGTATGATGTGACAAAAAAATTGATTAATTATCTTTTTTTGACGCGTGACTCCGATCGGAGATGTGCATCTGATATACCCAATTGATAAGTAAATAATAAATATAATATAAATATTGTATTTATATGACCTTCTTCTTCATGGAGCTGCTCCACTGAAATTGTTATGAATGATTTCCGGTACTTTTTTGACAGAATGTGACTGTGATACTTGCGATTTTTAATAAAACAGTGAGTCCGATCCAGATATCAATAAATCTATTCCCTCTACATTGCCTTCCTTCGTGATACATGTAAGCCCCAACCGAATTAGGTTAAATATTACGACATATCGACCAAAATAATTTGTCACCATAGTAAGTGACATGATTAACTGGAAAATTATTGACGTATTCCCAAATGATAAATGATAAATGCATATCAAATCCGTCCCTTAAATGCGGTGTCAAATTACAAGATGAAGTACACGCAACATAAAGTTACCCATAGTAAACACTTAATCATCTATGACTTTATTAAAGGAAGCTGATATCAACAACCGATCGATGTAAAATGCAAATTGAGCATTGGGAATTGTTAAGGACATAGCATGTAAGGAGATTGGTCAATATTTATACAAGGTCACGAGAACAGATATAATTGTAAGACCCGTTGGAACTAATTATGGCAGCTGTGTCATTATGATAAGAGTTCCAATAAATGTACTTCAATTAAACATACTTTACAATAGATCTCAGAACTTATTGCGTTTGATGGGATGTACTCATTACACATATCTACACTAACCACATACACCCGCAATAAAAAAAATGTTTTTTTCATTGAGGTTCACATGTTCGAGCACGTCCCTTAATCGAATTTGTGAGTAACTTTATTTCTTTCGAACGGCGAGTGTCACAACTTTTACCGCTAATTCCCGAGAAACATCTACCCTAAATGCACTCTGCTGTATCTTGACATTTAAAAATACATTTCGCCTTCACCACGGACATTTTGGCCTTGGTCTAGATTTTGGTATTGCTACATGGACGTTCCGCCTCCCCAAAAAGGGGTTCTCTTGTGAAAGTCTGCTACAATTGATTCTATAAAGTAATTGAATCGATTTAAGCAATAATTTAAAATATGGCATGCTTTGAACATGTCAATGAGAATGAGAAATGATTACATAAGGATCTACCATATACTTACATATTCTTCCTGAAAAATTTCATTCTTTTCCTTTGTACTCGTGTTACGCTACTGAGAAAATCGTATTGGGATACAAAAATAGATTTCTGAGCTGGTCAGAAAAATGAAACTTTGCTTTTAAAGGTTCCTATTTCTCCTGATTCTTAGTTGTTTCGAGGAAAATTGAAAATTGTGTGCCAGTATCATCATTACACTTTATTCACATTACATTCATTATTTCCAAGTTTTCTGGTGCTACAAATTGTGTAATAAAATAAAACCAAAAAGTATTGCGGTTTTTCATTGTAATTATGAAAAAATATAAGAATGTAATCAATATTTACAGAAAAAACTTCTCCACTGCAAACGTTGGTGCACAGCATCTCTAGCATACAATGGTCTGATTATTTCCGAAATCTACAAATATTTGAATACCAAAAAAATGACTCTCGCTTATAATCAGTTTTTTCTCGTTGTCTACCTCGAATATCTGATTATGCTAAACGTTATGAATAATAATTCAAAAATTTAAGCAAGATCCTGAAAAAGTTATTAAAGCTGGGTTAGAATTCAACACTTAAATACTTAAAAGTTTTTTTATTAAAAGAGAATTCCTAGCAATATAAATACGAAAGTCATCATAATTTATATGAAATTCAATTTAAATATTTTTTGTTAAATAATATAGAAAACTGGGGAAGAGAACCTTGTTTTTGTAGAAAAATCTTGTGAATTAAAAACATTGTTGGATGTATTTTCAACCGGACATTAGCAAAAATGGTGGAAATCTCCTAGCACTTCCCTCTGTTGATAGACCCACGTTTTTTCAACTTTCCAGTTCCTTCTGTCAATAATGAGGCTATGACAACAATTTCTTCGTCTGGATTTCTACTGTCGCTATTGTCGGACATCTTGTTCTGCAGCAAGACACCAACTAAAGTATTCGCCAGCTAACTTGATGTCCCAGAAATTACCAACTAAGAGAGACAGAGTAATAGTGCCCTGCCTACTCGGCTGCTATTGGTGGTAACATTTTGACAAACGCCAATTGCATCGAACCTTATCAGGTGTTAAGATTTTCAGTAGCGTAGCGTCACACAGTTATTGTTTCTGCTTTGTACAATAAAGTGTTTGTAAAAATGTCAGCCGTTAATGAAGAAAATCGTAAATGTACTGAAGGACAAACTCGTCAAGTGTTATATAGAGTGTTTAATTATTTTAAGACATTAAAAAGTGATGAAGATACCTTAATAAACGTGAAAATTAAAACATCCCAGGCAACAGGTAAGCCAGCTTGCTAGCAAGCCATCAAACAGATATGTTTTATGACGTCAACCCTCTTGTGATTACTCTAGATGAAAGTGATTCCAGTAGCGGCAGTGAGTCAGATTCTTCGTAAAGATAAAAACTGATTATATCTATTCTTAGAAATATACCTAGCTTAAATAATTTCCCATTATCTTGTGTTTCTTTTATTCTCATTACTACCTGGAAGAAATTATTTAGTTTCTAACAAATTTTAATTATAGTCCGTCCGGAAATATGAGATCCTAACTTTATAATCTTCAATTAGATAAATAACATGTTATTGTAATGGGTACCTTATTGTTAAAATATTATTTATGTACTCAGAATTCAGGTATAAAGCAGATCCGTTTCTATTAAAATCAATATACCAATAATTATAACAAAGAATTAAATATTATTTATTAAGTTAGGATCATATATTTCCGGACGGACTTTACTTTATTAATTGTACAAGTTGTGTTAATTTATCACAGAAAGCGTGTCCCCAGAACTTGCACGGCACTGTTTACAGTTATCGGATGGGCGGCGTCAATAGCTCCCTAGAAAGCATTTAAGACATCAAGTTAGCTGGCGCATACTGTACCAACAGTGTGTGATTATTGTGTGGGTAAATTTATTATGAATCTGGCGATTGTCTCCGGAAACGTTGGTGATGCCAAGCCCTGCGCCGGGCGCCAGTCGTGACCGGACAGCACCGTGCCGAATCTATACATTTTAAGCCGATTATAGGGAAATTTAGTAGTTAGTTATAATTAAACTTTTTATTTTCGTTGTTTTTAAACGCCAAAACTTACTAAAAACGTGATATATTGATATGAAAAATAATAACTACATATTGTACATAATAAGTAACACGAGTTACTCCTAACATAAAAGCTTCAATAATTATAGAATATTAAAGGAAGACTATTTAAATGATTTAAATTGAAATAAATCAAACTCAAAGAAGAAATTCAAAATTTATAATGTACCTCGTACATACATACAATGGATAAAGTCTAAAATTCAATTATAAAGAAATCTCAAACAATTCACCTGGTATTAAATATAAGACCCACCTTTGAACGGGAATGTTTATGGTTTTTATGTATTATCTTGAATTTCTTCATGTAAAATTAAATTTGTCCAAACGCATTACGAACTTTTATTCCTATCATGGTAGAATCTAAAATAGAAAAACTTTTAATACAGTTATTAGATCTATGACACCTGTGAAATTATTTATCATCTGATGTATGACAGGTTTGATCATAGAATTGTCAGCTAGAACAGGAAAATTACCAACCTAAATTGAATATGTCAAATAAATAAAATATTTAAACTTCCTTCCTTTAGAAATTTAAAATATGATGATTTCTTCTAAAAAAGATTAAATCTATCAAAGAATATAATAAAATCTATTTAATGAACAGCTATAAGTTAATTTGATTGGTCAATGACAATCAAACAAAAAATTTACTTTTAGAGATAGTAGGCAGTTTGTTGCTAAGGAAGAAAAAGGAAATGGGTTGTTAGGTAGGTACTTGTTGATAGAGAAAGCGACGTCAACTTTCAAAAATGAATTTTCTACAAGAAGCACGTTATTTCGCTCTATAAAAAAAGTTTGTAAATTTGATAAAATATATATGTAATTAATAGTGAAAATAATCTAACTAACCTTGTAACACGGTTCCTGAAGAAAATAAACACCGAGGGATCTTCGTAAGTAAGTAAATTTAAATAAACCATACATTAAATTTCATCAAGAGGCATTCTGCATTGGAGTTGTCTTGCTTTTCGTTTTGGAGGTTACTTCATAAAGGCCCAGAGCGGTCTAAAACAGGAAAGAAGTGATTATTCATTTTTCAACATTAATAGAAGATAAAAGGTATTTAATAAACTTTAATTTAAAATAAAAAACTTCCTTGTGAGTGTATATAAAAGGAACTTAGATATTTTGCAAATTCAGATACAACTGTATCGTCAATTTTGCTTTTCGTTTTGGCTTATTCAAAACGGCATCACTGTAAATAATAAAAATTTGCATAATTGCATGTATTAAAAATAATTTTCATTGTATGAATGTGATTGTTGAGTGAAAGACCATCTTAGTTAAGTTTCATTTTCCTATTTGATGTAAGAAATAACGTTTATCTTGCTAATTTATGTTCACAAAATTAATTTTCATAAAATAAATTTAAAATTGTTTCTTCCCAAGTATTATTTCGAAGCAATTCTTTTTTTCAGCTGGTAAAACTATATTGAACACCCGTTACACATCACTGGGGCACTTCCAGGGTGAGTACACAGGACCGTATTCAGGAAAGTGTTTAAATCCAAATCAGATGTTAAAAACTTTATTAAAAATTTTATTTAAATAACATAGAATTTTGGCGCTCATTGAAAAAAAGAACAGTAATTAGATTTCTTACACATTAAACCCTTTAACCCAAACCCTGAGAAGCTGAGTTTTCATAAAAAACGGTGAGTACACTCTGTAGAGTTATCTATAATTGCAAAATTTGAAATTATTCCGGGTACAATGAAAATATAAAAAAATTATAAAACACAAAATAAAATATAATATCTGTTATAAATGAGTTGAGGTACATTCAACACTTTGGAATGCAATATAAAGTTTCAGTAACGACCGTTGAACAGAAGAAAAATAATTAAACGGGTGACGTACGACAGAAAATTTCATACTTTTTCCATTAATCAAAACTTCACATTGCTACTTTTTCGCGCAAAATTTTCTCCCTACGACCACCTGTTACTCCCGCAGTCCGAGCCGTAGGCGATTCGAAATTCAACCTAATTTAGAATCATGAACCAAAGGCTATCTCTAGACAATTATAATAAAATAATATTGGAATTTTAATTAGCAACACTTTGAGAAATGTTTTCCTAGCGGATATGAAAAGTTTTGTGTTTTTGTTGCCGAAAAATTAGATTGGTTACCTTATTTCCAACATTGATACATTTAATCACAATTATGTCCGTTTTCCTCCAAATGTATAATCTGCATTTTTTCTTAAATGTAATATGTTGGTAATTATTTAACGTACCATCAAATTGGTACCTTTTTTTAATTTATATGTATCTGTTTCTATCTGTGCACAGTAGATCTCACTGAATACCACCCTAGTATACAATCATACATATGTTGCCGTCATAAGGAGAAGTGCGGCATCTACAAAAAATGTCTTTATGAGTTTTTGGTATCGCTGGATTCAGCATCTAAATTCCTATTACTTCCAATAATAAAAAAGGCGGTATCTCCACTCCTAAGACCAGAATCCCTACCACAGAATGCGGTAATTTGAAAAAATGGTTAATAATTGCCAAATATTTTAAAAAATTGTCAAAAATTGTCAAAAATTGTCAAAAATTGTCAAAAATTGTCAAAAATTGTCAAAAATTGTCAAAAATTGTCAAAAATTGTCAAAAACTGACAAAAATGGTTAATAATTGTCAAAATTTTTGAAAAATGTTTGAAATTTTTGAAAAATTGTCAAAAATGATCAATAATTGTCAAAGACGGTCAATAATTGTCAAAACCAATCAAAATTCGTCAAAAATGGTCCAAAAGGATCAATAATTGTTAAAATTTTGAAAAATGGTCAAAAATTGTAAGAATTTTGAAAAAATGGTCAAAATTTTTCAAAAATTGTCAAAAATGATCAATAATTGTCAAAACTGTCAAAATGGTCAATAATTGTTAGAATTTGAAAAAATTGTCAATAATTGCCGAATATGTTAAAATTTGTTTGTTAAAATTATCAAAGACGGTCAATAATTGTCAAAATTCGTCAAAAATTGTCAAAATTTTTGAAAAATGGTGAAAAATTCACGAAAAATGGTCATTCTATTGTGCATAAGAAGCAAGCTTCTGTCGGCGGTCCGACGACGGCTTACCTTTTTTTTTATATAGAATCGGCCGTTATGACAAAAGTTGCTGCACTAGTCCCAGTCTGTAACAATAATGAAGAGCTGGAATTCATCAATGAAGTGATAATTCAAGACTCAGTACCATATACAGTAGCTGATAATCTGTTCTCACAAGACTTTTCCCTTCCTGATAATATTTCACTAAACCAAAACGAGTCATATCTTATGATGGAAAATATGGAAGATCAAACCATGCCTGAGAACGCAGAAACAATAAATGAGATCTCAGTAGTTTCAGAACATGGCATACTAATTTTACCTCCTAATGCTGCCGTTAAAAATGATCCAGAATTTACAAAAAGAGGTAACACTCGAAAGAGAGCAAGACAACTCAAGGTATTGGAAGCTTGCCAAAATGATAAATGTGAAAAGAAATGCCGTTCTAAATTGTGAAGAAATGCGCGTCACAATTAATGAACATTTCTGGCAACTTGAATGGTTTCCGAGGCGAACATTCATCCTAGAACGCTTCGATGTGAAGAGACATACGACAAAAAATAAAGAAGAACCTACACGAAAGAATACTTTCAAGTATTTTCTTAAAGATAAAAAAGGAAGTATGAAAGCTTTTCTTTCTGACAAGATTGGGGTATAAAAAATCCAACGATAGACTTCTTCACGATGTACTATCTAAAACACCTGAAGACCAGCTACTCCCAAATGTCGACAAAAGGGGTAAACAACCACCCCCTAATAAAATATCTTATGTGGAATTTACAGTGCACGTGGAGTCATGTAATCCGACGATATCCCATTACCGCCGAGAGCAAGCTCCTAACATCAGATACTTACCATCTGATATATCTGTCAAATTGATGCATGATGAGTTTCAAATCAAATACCGACAAATAAAAATGAGTCATGACACATACCGACAGAAACTAAGAAGTCTAAATATTTCTTTATCAAAACTCGGTCACGAGGAGTGCTCGGAAAGTGAAGAAATGAACTTACATCAGCACAAGAAGGTTGCGAAATATGAGTCTTGGAAATGTCAATACGAAGAATACACAAAAAGTCGTATTTTATATCGTATGCACGCCGAAAATGCTGCCAAAGGTTCAAAAGCAACTCATTTTTCGGCTGACCTGGAAAAGGTTATCATGCTTCCTAGAGTGGATACATTTAAAGAAGTTATTTTTACAAAACAGTATATGATGAGTGTTTTGTGCCGGTGGGAGAAAAAAGTGCAACGGCATCATTTGCAGCAGTATGGCACGACGGAAATTCAGGAAGGTACAAAGAACAACTTATAAGTACGTTTTACGCACTCCTAATGGGCGAAAGGGACACAGAGGAACTTACAATATTTGGTTGGACAACTGTTCAAGCCAAAATAAAAACTGGTGCTTGATGAGTTTCTTTGTATACATTATCAATTCAGACCTCATAACATGCCGCACATTAACTGTGTATTACTTTGAACCTGGTCACACTTTTATGAGTGCCGATAACTTCCATCATCAAATTGAGTTGGCACTTAAAAAAGCGTACGATTTTGACGATTTTTGCGAGGCAGTAAAGAGTGCTGGAAATAAAACCCCCAACGTAAAGAGGATGAATTATATCGATTTCCACAAGCGGATCGACCACTCATCAGTTAAATAACTAAAAGAACCACTGCCACGGCCCCGTTTGTCGGAGATAGTTTGCATAAAAGCAATACGAGGAGAATATACCCTAAAGTACCAGACAACCTATGATAATAATAGCGAAGAGTTCAAGGAATTAAACTTCCTAAAATCATCAGCAATGAAAAAGGGAGGCATGCCTTTTCCTACCTTACAAAATCTTCCCAGCGGGTTCCCAGTGAAAAGAAACAGAAAATATACTGCACAATTTAAGAAATATTTTGCCCGAAATCAGAAGATCATTTTGCAAGGATTTGCCAGAACCGTCATCCCCTGGAAAGAAGGGGGAAAAGAAGTCTCGACGAAGTGGCGCAGAAAAATAAAAGTAACATTCCTATTATTATACTTAACATATATTCAATTATATTTTCAAATTAATGTTTTTCAATAAAATTTCTTTATTTATATGTGTTTTCATACTATTTAAAATTAATGAAGTCATCAACCATGTGTAGATGTTACAGTTTTATACCATTTTCACATACCAAAGTTTTACTAGTAATCAGAAGATAAAGTGCGGCATTTACTTTTGTTCCCCATATTTTCTATATTTTACACGTAAAATACATATTTTAAAAACCCTCCAGTCTAAACACAAATTACTGAGTGTATTAAATAAAACAATGACACTCTCATGATAATTATTACTGCAAGACCAATCGAGAAATGCTTTATCCACGCCTTTTGTTAAAATTAACCGTTCTTTTTTATTCCTCAATTTTCTGAATGAACCCCAGCGCTACTTGTGGTGAAAAGTAGCAACAAAGGCACACCCGACATTCAACATTTCCTACAGAGGAAAAGGCCTTTTCCGCTTCGAAGACCGATCGAAATTTATTGTACATCTCCTAAGACCCAAGACCAGTGTAGTGATTTTCCACACCATCTATCTTTCCATAGCTTTTCGCATTCTTTACATCGGGCATTTTCCTCGCATAGTTTCTATTTTTCTTAATTTCCCATACCGCTCCTAAATTATTTAGAGCTTAACGTAAGCAAACCAAGACAATGGCGTACAAAATATTCATTTTTACATGTTTGATTTTTTTTACTGTACTATGAACATTAACTTGGTGAAAGATTCATTTTATTGATCAAGAGCAAAATATGTCAACCGTCATCGTAGATCCCCAATTTTTTGTTTCTAATCAGTTTTTGATAAGAATGACTCCACTTTTTCCCATGTACCTACTTTAGATGAAACAAATGAAAATATAATACCTTCTCTGAAGTTTGTTCATAAATTTCCAATTTTTTATCACAAATTTTCACCCAGAGATACAACTATGTGCTGAATAGTCACGCGATCTTTGGTCAAGGTCAATGAAAAAGTGTGAAGGGTTGAAAAAGGACCTTTTTTTAACTCCATCGCTTCTGTGTCTAATTTATTTGTTCATTGCTTTTAATTAGACGTTTCGGTCATGATTAAAATGTTGGAGAGATACTTTCATTAATAAAAAAGAATCGTGCGTTCAAAAAAGGACCGGTTGACTTTGAAAATGTATCGCATTGAGGGTTGAGAGGATTTCGAATGAGTCCTTAAAATATTGTTATTTTCCCAACAAAGAGTTTTGAGAGATGTTTTTTTCGTCAATACATACTCCGTGGTTGAAATAGGCTTCTTTAACATATTTTTTTTGCAATTTATGTAAGAGAATATCAAATTTGTAGGGTGTGCAACATTTTATAACTTTCTTAAGAGTTTCTCATAAAGGAATTATTAATAGTCAAAGAAAAAAGGCTATTAAATCATAATTTTGGGTGGAAGTTTTGAATTTGACTATGATTCAACCCCCCCGAAAAGGGGTTTAAATTACGCAAAAACCGTTGGAGTTACAGAATAAAGGTCCAAATAAAAATTGTAAAGCTTTAAATTTCACACCAAAATGGTCCCTATTATCTTTTTCCCCAAATGACATGTGGTGGATAGAAGTTAACGGGAGCTTTTTTAAAATTTTAAAAATTATATCTAAACTGAGATATTTGCAAATTTTTTTTTCTTGTAATTACTCATCACACCGTGAATGCGGCAATATATCTCCATTCCATATATTGACGCATGCGCGTTCTGTCGGACCCAGGTTGTAGATACATAGGCGTCACCACAGAAAAATATTAATTTTTACCTGGCTGAAAATGAAAGGTAATAAAAACTTCAAATTGTTATAAATTTGTTATAAACAGTTTAAAAAAATAATGTTCTCTTTGAAATGAAAGTTCACGGTGTGCTGAATAATTACAATGAAAGAAATTGGCAAATATCTCAATTTTTCTTCTAGTTATAATTTTTCAAAGTTTAAAAAACCAACTTTCAGCCACCCTAGTGTCATTTGGGGAAAAATGATAAAAACCACTTTGGCGTAAAATTTAAAGCTCTACATACAATTTTTGATTGAAATTCTTTTCTGTAACTCCAACGGTATTTGCGTAATTTCAAAAAAACACCTCATTTTTTTCAACCCCTTTCCGGGGGATTGAAACATAATCACATGCATGTTTCGTTTGTAGACACTCCAAAGTAAATTATATAAAAAATTCAAAACCTCCACTCAAAATTATGGTTTAATGGACTTCAATATTCCAATATGTGAGAAAACAATCGGTCAACGCTCAGTGGAATTTCTGTCAGCAAAAATTTATAATATTTTACCTCTCAATTTAAGAAACATTAATAATCATAGAACATTTAAACGCTCTGTAAAGGAATGAATATACAATACTGAGAGAAAAATATTCAATAATCTAGTCGACCTTAAATTTAGTATTTGATGTTATGAATCTAATTGATCCTGCCATTTTGAATTATAAAGTAAATATTTCCCGATTATGTCAATTCACCCTATTGTGTTTACTTCACCAATTTTTGATTATTATTTATGTTTTTTTATCGTTTTAGTAAAATAGTTATATTTACATTTTATATAATATGTTATGGTGTTTTTTAAATGTATTTTTAATTATGTGGAAATATCACGTACAAGTGTCTTTGGCGCTTCAGTGATTTTATGTTTATTCATGTATCTTTAACAATAATTACTTTTTAAATTATTTATTTATACTGTTATTTTTAACATATCTCATCTCTAACAACGAATTAAGCGAATTAAAATTTGTGGTAACACCGATTTATTCACCTTAACATGTGGAAACAGTGCTTAACATATGTCAGTCATCGGGATCTTGATTAAAGAAACTGGAATTTTTTGTAACCTTCATACTAATATCAAAATAGCTATTCATTTTAATCTCTTCTTGAATATAAGTATATTTATATAGAAAAAGCACTAGAGCTAGGAGTATTCGGATTATTTGTTTTTTTTTCTCATCAAGCCGCTTAAGAATCCGACTTAGTGAGCATACCACAACTTTCCATCCGGCACGAACTAATCCCAAATTCAAAATTTGAATATAAAATTTATAAGCGAAAAAACTTTTTCCACGATTCTCGGAAGAGTTTATACCTACCTTCATTCCACGGCTTATTGAATATAATTGAGTTTTCTTGGTTACGTGACAAATTTGATTAACTCTAATTTCGACGTCCATTTTAATAAGAAAAAGTTTCGAAGAAATACTACTCAACGGAAATTTTTTGATTTAACATTAAAATTAGATGGTTTTGCATTTTTAAAATGCAATACACCAACTTTTATCATAATCTCTCATAACGGAAAAATTGTATTGACACTTTAATGAATGATTAACAAAAAAAAGTTCTCTTCATTTCATTTTGGAAATAATATTTAAATATTATGAAAATTTTAGCTAACTGGTAGAGGAATTATTATTACAATTTACATTTTCAACAGAACTAACTCTGGTTCACTTATACAGGGTGTACCAATCTTACGACAAAGTTCGGTACACGGGCTATTTTAAGAGATATCAAAAAATGTTATTAAGAAAATTAGTAGATGTCTTTAGGATCCATATTTTGAAATTATCTCCAACTATACAGAGTGTTGAATAATTCCGTTACAAACCAACCATATGATTTTTGAAATGGGAACCCCTGTATATTTTACAAAACAGAGTCTTACTACTCCGAAAATATATTTAATTCTGAGAGATGGAAACACTTATTTTTGTGAAGAGTCTCTTTTTGTTGACTGAGGAAGATAGCCATTAGGATATTCGTCCCCCAGCGGTTTTGAAAGAGAATAATTTTGTTTCCTTTATTGGAGAAAACAGTAACACTGGTGAAACAGGTGCAATAAAATATGAAATCAAGGGAATTTATAGCTCACAGCTTTGATATTGTTAGATCTTGTTTAAAATATTCGAATTTGGCGCTCTTACAATCATTCAACCGCTCACACATGCGCGCCAATGGTGGCTGGCGCGAGGGGGGAAATGACCTACCCGTGGTTAAGCTTGGCAGTCGCTGTTTGACAAGGGTTGGGAATACATCTAAAAGGAACAAATCTAACAATATGCTGCTCTTCTACTGATCATAAATAACTTGTCCTTTTTCAACCCATGAAGAAGCATTTAAAGTATCCGAAACAAAGGTTTGTTCTTTTCTTCCAAAAACGTTTCAATTGGAGATATTACAAAAAAATAAGTTCTCCAGAAACAAAAACTTTCGATTTGAGAACGATCATCCAACGAAGAAATAATAAAAGTTTTAAATTACCATAGCTCAATGAAAATTTGCATAACGCCGGCTGAAAAACTGCTTCATTCTAAAATGATTGATTACTGGAACAATAGCTGGTATGTTCGGAATAAATTCTAGTCTTAATTTATTCAAAAACAGTTTAATTTGTCACCTGTATGGCTGGAAGTTGGATAAAATAGTTTAATGCTGTATGTTTTGTCGGGTTCACTTATTTGTCAGTTCATAATTCTCTTCTGAGTGTTTAAGTTTTCACTCGCCAGTTCATATTATTTATATTCAAATCACAAAACTAGCTTTCATTTGAACCAGAATAGAATATTGCAGCATATATTTATTCAAAATCGTCGTTTTTTCGTATTTTATATCTTGCTATTTCAGTGCAGACCCCAACGGAAATAAAATATACAAAGCGGATTAAATATCTCACGGGAAAAGAGAGATATGTTACAAAATATTTGGTTTGAGAAACATGAGGATTTTTTTTTATTCTCAATAGTTTCTGTATATGTATTTATGAGGCAAAGGTAATTGAAACTTTTGCATTATTGACTATTCAATAATTTTTGTGATTTTAACGGTAACCAAACTAAGGCGGTTTTGATTATCAAATAAATAGATTTGTTCTCAGAATGATAGATTTGTCATTGTTTACGTCGAACGTCGGCAACTCTTTTAGCAGAATCTGGAGCAAGTATGACTAAGCTGAAACGCCATGGTGGATGTACAAGTACCACACTTGCTGAAGGATATTTAGAGGACAGCATATCCTCGAAAAATGAGGTTTCAAGGATGTTGGCAGGCGTACCATCTGGATCTTGAATTTCCTTACAGAATCTAGAGACCCAGATAATGAATCATGAGGCAACGTTTGCTGCAGGAAATTTAGCTATTAGCGGAACCGTCCAGAATTGCCCATTCTATGTAAATACAACCAAATAATATAATCGTTTATTTATATTTTGTTAATAAAGAATAAGTTAATCTAAAACTGTTTTTGCGCCTTAATGCCCACGCGGGCCATAATGTGTACTTTATGTAGATGGTATCTAAGGTATCAAAACACAATTATGTACTGGTATGACATAAAATGAGTTTATGACCTTCTTTGGCGAAATTACCAACACTCCAATTTATATGTGGCATCAGCATGAATGTTTTTCACTAGCGAGCTAATAGCAACATAAATTTTGTAGTCAACGCAAATCTAAATTGGTGACAGATCTATCATTTTGAGAACACAGTTATTATTCCGAACATAATTCAGATTCGTTGGAGATAAGTTACGATGATTATTCGTTTATTTTGGATACAAACTATTACACATTTGGATATATGTTTAGAGACAAATATATAAATCCGAGAAAATAAATTATTTCTGTGTCAGAGAATTTTGTTTGATGACAAATATTTATTTGGTTATGAATAAATTTGTTCTTATTTTTAAATATATTATTACGTTTTCGCTTTAAAGTACCGAGGAAATTACTTGGTTCACGAGTATCTGAATAACTTTGCATTATAACTTTATAAAACTATGTATAAATTTCTCTGCATTTCGAATCATTATAGCGCAGGTCATACTAGGCAGATGCTAGCTGCTGGAAGTAGCACCAGCAAGCTGCGGCTGGAAATACGGTCAAATTGTCGACTGCTACTTGACTTCTTCTATGAGCAAGCAGCAGATTGTGACGGCTAGCTACTCACCAGTTCACAGTTGTTCAGTTCAACACATAAACGATAGGAGGCGATAACTGGATAACTAGAACATATTCCGTCCGAAGATCGCAGCTCTTACTTTTTCAAGAAGGTGAAGGGAAAACAACCATTCCGTTCACCCTTCTCCTTGAAGGTTCTTTAATGTGAAGGGTGTATGGAATGGTTATTTTTCCTTCCTCGTCGCATGCGTTGATGACGGAATGTGGTCCTCTAGTTATTGCCTCCTATAAACGATAGACCACGTATTGATTACTCGCCGCTAGAGTGGTCAAACTGCGCTGCTGACTGGCGGCAACTGGTGCGAGTGAGTCAAGTGACCCACTAGTCGCCACTGCTTACTACCTATTAAAAGCAACCCTGAGACGCACGAGTGCTTAGGAAAAGAACATGAGAAGAAATATTTGTCTGATACATTGGAACTGCATAAATATGTCTTTGTTTAAAAGCTCGCGGAATTAGTTGCCCTAATAATTGACCATGACATTAATGTAGTCTTGACTTGCAGTTTTCTTCTTTGAAACCATAATTTGTATTTACTTTTGCAGTGCAATAATTTTTTGTGCTTTGCATTGCAGGGGAAGCAGTAATGCCTGTCACAGAGGCAGTTGCAAGTTGTTCAAAGTTGCAAAGGAGCCAATGTAGGTACCCCTGAATTAGCGCTATGTTTTTCGCAACATCAAAGGCCTTTCTAAAGTGGGGGCATCACCCAGGAAGAAGCACTTGATACGGATTGTGGGAAGTAAGGAGGCACATATTCGTAAACTTAAAACACTATGCAAAAAAAAGGGCTGGTGATATCAAAGCACTAACAGATATCGCAGATATGCCTGTTTCACGCAATTTGTTTACTCATGGAAGGCGTTGGACCACCCAGGAAAAAGTACTTGCATTAGCACTGCTGAAAAAAAGTCCACGATGTTATAGATTCCTCCGACAATTTTTTGCCCTTTTCCACTTTCAAAATGAACATGTTTTTTATACCCTTAATTAGCAAAACTTCTAACAAAATCTCAAGAGCTCAACATATGGATTGCAATTTTTTTTCAAATACTGTAATTTAATTATAATCATATAACTGTATTATGCTTACGCACTTTCATATTTGTCGCTATATTTATCAATAAACAATTCTTTGTGTTGATTTGTCTTATTATTTTTAAAACAACTCTGTAGTAGTTGCGAACGCATTTTTAACCGCTTCGTAGTTCGCGCTCTTTTTTAAACAGTTCCGAGATCTAGGAACCATCTTTACCTCTGTCTCAGCTTGCGCGCCACCTACCCACACCTTGCAACAAAATGGACTAGTGGAGTATTGCGAACTAAATTTTTGCATGCACTTGGGCGTCTCAGGGTTGTCTCTGCTAAAAGTTAATGTCCACTTTTTCAAGCTGCTAGAAATATTCGCCGGCTGATGGCGTCAGCTGCGAAATTTGTGCTCACGTCAAGCTATCGCGGCTGGCAACCGGCCTAGTGTGACCCGCGCTTTAGACTGATGGCGTGCAGCATTAATTTCACAGCAAATTTATTGACGTGCATTCAATATAAATGCAGTCCTAACTTATAAAATGGAGTTTTTAATAAATGACTTGTTCTACACTGAATTCAACACCAGTTCCATCTTTTGGAAATAGTAGGCTTCTCCAAAATGTTAAATAATAGCACAATAAAAACATTTTGGATTTGATTGGGTTTTAAAATGGTTTTATTATATGCTGAAGAAACAAATACTGGTTTTAAAGTTACCTCGTAGGTGAATATACTACCGGCACTTTATACTATTATCTTTTAAAAGTATATAGCGAGAATACTAAATCTTATTGTGGTTTTAAAATAGCTTAGTCTTCAAATGCGTTTTTCCTTCAGATTGTTTTATGAGTACACTTCAAAACTATTTCAGTAAACCCAATTTCTCAAATGCCGTGATAAAAGGTATAATGAAACTAAACAATCTAAACTAAATCATTTTGGTTATCGTTAAGACTAGCTGCACTTCGTGTTGTCATCCATAAAACGAAAATAGTACCCGCTCCTGTTGTGTATCAAATGAGGAAGCTTCTCCAATCAGTGGTGTCCCTAGTTTGTTCCACAACAATTATAATAAAAAATAGCGATGGAAAATCCTATAGAAAATGTATTAACAGTTTCTATGGAAAACAGAAACAAAAAAATCAACTGCTTCACTTTTGTCTTTACGATATAGCGATTTTGAGGTTATGTTCATTTTAAAACCGAACGGCATTATTACAAACCATACTAGTTTTTATTTTAGGTTTTAATGACTTCTCTTAGAGTGAGCCTTTTCATGGCAAAGCGGTTTTATTATAACCTCAGGAATTCTTTCAAAACCGGTTGGTTGTATTTGCAGTTTTATACTATAGTTTTGAGGCATCCTGTAAAACTGGATAAACATGTTTCACCTTTCCATGATGATTATAATATTACTACTTTCTGTGTATCATCATTTTTTAAATATTTTTTTCACTTATATTGCTCTATCATTGGAGTCATCATTTATTTAAGAATGTTTTATACACGTTAAATACAAGAAACAAGTATGGGTCAGTGAATTTATCCAGCATACGAGGAATATGAATGGAGGTATATGCAAATTTATATAGATAAATTAGCGTTAGAACATGAACAAAGAGAAAACGTAATCATAACATGGCAGTCGTGACATGGTCATTCAAGATTCCGCGTCAGCGAATCTTGACACTAACACGATGCAGCATCGGTTGTCTGCTAACTGGTGCAGAAATCTAAATTTAAATACATTCACCGACAGGGGTGCTAACCGTCCCTCAGAATTATATTTTTTCAACGTTCAACTTTTTAATATTGTAATATTGGAACATTAGAAACCACTGTCTAATTTAACTTTATAGACTCATTTTTATTGAGCACACTAATTTTATTTTCGCTCTTAATGTAGAAAACCAATGTGTTTTTTTATTCATTCCGGATGAATGTTGTATTGATTTTTCCTTGCTTTGAAAGTATTTTCATGTTTTTTGTCTCAAGTGATACGAAAAGATCAATTTAATGTGTTGTTTCACTCCTTTGACGTTTGTGCACATGAAATCTGATAATTGATAATTCATGATCCCTCTTCAATATTAAAATTTCCTTGCACGAACTCTACAAGGACACTACGAATGGTTGATAAAAATATACTTTGACGTGATATTTCACTCAAAAATACGAAAATTTCGACAACTCAACTATTTTATATAATATTTAAAAAAGGCGTGGTTGTAATATTTATGAGAAAAAATAAATAAATCAATGGTGGAATGCAAGATACGACTGCGGCTTTCAAAACCCCAACGCGCTATCTCACCAGAAGGAACAATCAAATGTCAATTAAAGCAAATTTAATCAAATTGCAAATTAGCTAACCGATAAAAATACCTTCAGCATGCAAAGTTAAAGGTGCCCATTTCTGCTGCAATCTGAATGCAAATTAACCTCTACTTGAGGCTCGAGGCTTGAATAGTAGTCAGTATAAAAACAATCAATACCTACTGTGATTTTGAGAGCTTGCTCTTGACGGCTCTAAAATTATATAAAATTTGTTCAACAGATGAAAAATATAATATGTGACTAGCATTTCAATTTGAAAAAAAAATGTGAACATTTTTTATACGCTTCAAGTACCATAATTGAAATCAAGTAGCAATTTTATAACTCTATATACATATACTTCGTTCAACAATTTTTGCGTAAGCGCAGTTTTTTTATTACTTTTTCATATGATAAAATAATAATTTTTTAATAATAATTCCTCCTTTTGGTAAAAATCCGCCTATTTTTTTTATTGACATTTTGATGTTTTGCATAGCTTACAACTCTATTTAAAAGTTGAAATTTGGCTTAGATTGAGTTATACTTCGTTCAACAATTTTTTGCGTAAGCGCAGTTTTTTTATTATTTTTTCATATGATAAAATAATAATTTTTAAATAATAATTCCTGCGTTTGGTAAAAATCCGCCTATTTTTTTAATTGACATTTTGATGTTTTTCATAGCTTACAACTCTATTTAAAAAGTTAAAATTTGGTTTAGATTGAGCTTTTATTTAGTTTTAAAATAAAATGCATTTGAAAAGTTCTAATAGAGGGTAAAAAATAATTTTTTTCCGTCAAAAAAATTTAATTTTTTAAAATTAAATTTTGGAATAAGATTGACTTTTTATATAAAATTAATTTTTTTTTCAAGATTTAGTTATGTGGTTTGATTGTATTTTTATATAACATTAAATTTATAATTTTTAAAATCTAGTTAGGGATAAGCTAGATTTTTATTGGTATTTGAGTTGATTTTTAAAATTTAATTAGGGACAGACTAGATTAGATTTTAATTGATATTTAAGTAAAATTTTTAAAAGTTAGTTAGGGGTAGCTAGATCTTTATTGGTATTTGAGTTAATTTTTAAAATTAGTTAGGGGTAGCTAGATTTTTATTCGTATTGGAGTTAATTTTTGAAATTTAGTTAGGAAAACTAGATTTTTATTGGTCTCAAATACCATATTTAGTTAGGGGCACTAGCCTTTTATTGGTATTTGAGTTAATTTTCAAAATTCAGTTAGAGGTAACTAGATTTTTATTGGTATTTGAGGTAATTTTTTAAATTTAGTTAGGGAGACTAGCTTTTTATTGGTATTTGACTTAATTTTTAAAATTCAGTTAGGGGTAGCTAGATTTTTATTGGTATTTGACTTAATTTTCAAAATTAGTTAGGGGTAGCTAGATTTTTATTCGTATTTGAGTTAATTTTCAAAATTTAGTTAGGAAAACTAGATTTTTATTGGTATTTGAGTTAATTTTTGAAATTTAGTAAGGAAAACTAGATTTTTATTGGTATTTGAGTTAATTTTCAAAATTAGTTAGGGGTAGCTAGATTTTTATTGGTATTTGAAATAATTTTTGAAATTTAGTTAGGGGCACTAGCTTTTAATTGGTATTTGAGTTAATTTTCAAAATTTAGTTAGGGGGAACTAGATTTTTGTTGGTATTTGAGTTAATCTTTAAAATTTAGTTAGGGTTAGCTAGATTTTTATTGGTATTTGAGGTAATTTTTAAAATTTAGTTAGGAAAACTAGATTTTTATTGGTATTTGAGTTAACTTTTAAAATTAGTTAGGGGTAGCTAGATTTTTATTGGTATTTGAAATAATTTTTGAAATTTAGTTAGGGGCACTAGCTTTTTATTGGTATTTAAGTTCATTTTCAAAATTTAGTTAGGGGTAACTAGATTTTTATTGGTATTTGAGTTGATTTTTAAAATTTAGTTAGGGGTAGCTGGATTTTTATTGGTATTTGAAATAATTTTTGAAATTTAGTTAAGAGCACTAGCTTTTTATTGGTATTTGAGTTAATTTTCAAAATTTAGTTAGAAGTAACTAGATTTTTATTGGTATTTGA
The DNA here is from genome assembly GCA_947563755.1 of Lochmaea crataegi. NCBI lineage: Eukaryota > Metazoa > Arthropoda > Insecta > Coleoptera > Chrysomelidae > Lochmaea > Lochmaea crataegi. The sequence goes on along the minus strand of OX387423.1, from coordinate 81,564,877 downwards.
GTTAATTTTTGAAATTTAGTTAGGGTTAGCCAGATTTTTATTGGAATTTGAGTTAATTTTTAAAATTTAGTTAGGAAAACTAGATTTTTATTGGTATTTGAGTTAGTTTTCAAAATTAGTTAGCGGTAGCTAGATTTTTATTGGTATTCGAAATTTAGTTAGGGGCACTAGCCTTTTATTGGTATTTGAGTTAATTTTCAAAATTTAGTTAGGGGTAACTAGATTTTTATTGGTATTTGAGTTAATTTTTGAATTTTAGTTAGAAGTAGCTAGATTTTTATTGGTATTTCAGGTAATTTTTAAAATTTAGTTAGGAAAACTAGATTTTTATTGGTATTTGAGTTAATTTTTAAAATTAGTTAGGAGTAGCTAGATTTTTATTGGTATTTGAAATAATTTTCGAAACTTAGTTAGGGGCACTAGCTTTTTATTGGTATTTAAGTTCATTTTCAAAATTTAGTTAGGGGTAACTAGATTTTTATTGGTATTTGAGTTAATTTTTAAAATTTAGTTAGGGGTAGCTGGATTTTTATTGGTATTTGAAATAATTTTTGAACTTTAGTTAAGAGCACTAGCTTTTTATTGGTATTTGAGTTAATTTTCAAAATTTAGTTAGGGGTAACTAGATTTTTATTGGTATTTGAGTTAATTTCTGGAATTAAGTTAGAAGTAGCTAGATTTTTATTGGTATTCGAAATTTAGTTAGGGGCACTAGCCTTTTATTGGTATTTGAGTTAATTTTCAAAATTCAGTTAGAGGTAACTAGATTTTTATTGGTATTTGAGGTAATTTTTTAAATTTAGTTAGGGAGACTAGCTTTTTATTGGTATTTGACTTAATTTTTAAAATTCAGTTAGGGGTAGCTAGATTTTTATTGGTATTTGACTTAATTTTTGAAATTTAGTTAGGGGTAGCTAGATTTTCATTGGTATTTCAATTAATTTTTGAAATTTAGTTAGGGAAACTAGCTTTTCATTGGTATTTGAGTTAATTTTTAAAATTTAGTTAGAGGTAACTAGATTTTTTATTGGTAATGAAAGATTAAATTGTCCAGTCCATATTTCCACGCCAAAATAACTTCACACCAAAATAGAAGAAACTTCTTCTGATGGCTCACCTACTTGACGCTCCGTGGTTTGGAGAAGCAGCTGCTAGCAAAATCTGCCTGACTGACGATTTCAGTTGCAACTCGCATTACTCCCACGATGGCACTAGAAAAATTCCTAGCAAATGTAGAATAATTGGAGATTAATCATTCCAGCATGCCTGTGACGGACATGGTCTGGATCCACCATCTGGAGCAGCCGTCTCTTTAAATCTGTTAAACAGATCAGATGGACATAAAAATAAAATTTTTTTGCCTCAAAGCTAGCCAATGCCTTAATCGAACGACCTTTAAAACTGAAAGCAGAAGCTTTTTTAGACATGGACTTAGAGGAAGGATATCAGGTCTATCATTTGGAAACCACCGAGTATCGTCTCGAGAAGCAGGCAAATTATCGCACGGTTCGTAACAGACCCCGCACATACACCAAATCAAACCATTCTTCTTGTCTTTCATAAAATGGTGACCATTTTAACTCCAATTATTGTTTTTAAAAAGGAGTAAATCACAATCGACAGATCGATCAAATTATGTTTAAATCACCAAAAAAAAAATCTAGCGTTTAACCACAATTCATATCTCACTGCAGAGAGTGTTGGCTGGAAGATGAATCCAAGTACAATTCAATAGTCCACACTGTTTAACAGTGATGCAACGTGTCAACAGCTATGACTAGGCGATGAATCAACGTCACTGTCAAACACTACACGATATTAAATAGAAATTGCTATTCAACTAGTCCGTTACAAGAATATAATGTTGATGGAGTTTATATTAATAAAACTGATGTGTTGTGTAAATGAACTGCGTGAGATTTGTCATTAATCAGTTTAAATTGTAGGGCTTAGCAAAATTACAAGCTATTATGTTGAAATAAATTGCGTGTGAGATCTATAAGGACAGAAGGATCTTCGGTTTAAATTAAAATAGAATACTGCTCTTATACAATATTTGGCTAAACAGTATTATTATTTAAGTACCAGAAAAAATTATCTTGACGCTCCAAGTAGAACACTTTTGTACCGAGTGTGCTTTTTTAGAGATCTCAAAAAAACACAAGCCAAGTTTCCTTGAAAACTATTACAGCCTCATTCATAGTCACAGCGCTTGTAGCTATTAAATACTCTACTAACAAGTAGCCGCTAACATATTACCCACAAAATATTAATAGAAAAATATGCAGGGCAACACAGTACATTTTAATTTTGACGTGTTGTGACTAACCTCATTTTCATTATCATAACCTAGCAAGTCATGTTTATTTGGTTATTGTGTATTTTGTGCAGTGTGTGAAGTGGTATAATGAGAGATCCGAACCAGATAAACGTTAACGAATAATTAGTTGAGATGCAAGCTGCTGAAATGGTGATTATATCGGAATCCAAAAGTGTATTTGAAACGAGCAAATCGTTTAGAGAATGTATTTATTCAGGAGCAGATATAGCAAATGTCTATCTGGACCAAAGTATCGATGAAAAAATGGATATATGTCTTGAGCATAATACGATGTAGTTGAAATAAGTATAATTGTAAAAGTACACCCTACACCATATACTATGGTAATTAGGTTTTTGATAATTATATATATAAACAACGTAATAAAAGATTTATTATGAAATAATAACTTATTTTAAAATTTGACAATGCCAGTGCCTGTTGAATATAAATAACAGCACCGGCAATTGAATGGGCAATAAAATCATTTCAACCCTTCAAATATCCCGGTGAGGATGGCATTTTTCCAGCTCTGCTGCAAAACGGACTGGAATTACTTTTACCCATCCTCATTAAACTGTATAGAGCAAGTCTGGCGTGAAATTACATACCACCCAGTTGGTTGGCGGCTAGGGTGGTTTACATACCCAAAGTGGGCCGCACAGAACCACACCCTAAATCGGTTAGACCAATTAGCTTTACATATTTCCTACTTGAAGGACTTGAAAGAGTACTCGATTGCTACATCAGGCGGGTAGCTTTAAATAACTTCCCCCTGAGCACCCACCAATACCACCAAACAGATTTAGCGTTACACAACCTTGTTGAGAAAATCACACAATCCCTTAACAAAAAGGAGATTGCGGTGGCCATATTTCTTGGAGCATTCGACAATGCACTACCTACCTCCATTGGTTCAGCTTGGCTGAAAAGGGCATTAAACCAACCATTACCGACTGGATATATGCCATGCTCACTAATAGAACAGCTACTACTTCTCTTCAGGATGGGGCTATTAGCTTTAAAATATCCAGGGGCTGACCACAAAGCGGAGTACTATCTCCCCTATTGTGGTCACTCTTGATGGATGACTTGCTTAGCGCTCTCGAAAGAAGAAGGGTAGAACTGCAAGGGTATGCAGACAACCTTGTCATCCTGGTAAGGACCAAGTCAGGAAGGGTAGCATATAATATCCTCCAAAAGACGTTGGACGATGTCCACAGTTGGTGCCAGACGGAACAGATGTCTGTTAACCCTGGTAAAACTGTATTAGTCCCCTTCACTAGGAAAAGGAAATTGGAGGATCTTCCACCACTTTCCTACAATAGTCAGGTTATTCCATTTGCAGCGGAAGTAAAATATTTAGCTTGACAGGTAGTATCAATTATGGGATTTTTCGCATGAGATGAACTTGTGAAAATGACCATAGGAGACATTGAAGACAAAGATTCGCTATTAATAGTAAAAATTCCGGAAAAAATCTAGTTTAGTGAACCAACGCGGATTTTGATGAAATATTTTTTTTAAATCAATTCGAGGTCGCTGAACACGAAAATGAAAGAAAAAATTGGCGCTCTCTTACCAAAAACGAGTTATGAATTTTTAAAGATGTGTTCAGGTCAGTACTGCACTGGTTTTATTGTCATATTATAACTGCTTTATAAACATCCATTATAACTGCTACACAATATTAGATACACTATAATTGCATTTTACGATATTGCTCTCACACACACATTAAAAAAAACACCGAAATTGATATAAATTTCTTTTAAATTCTTTCCACAATTCCACAATTATTATATCTTTTGACATTTTCATGTAATATGACTGACATATAAGTTTTGGTCTGTTTCCTCTTAGTCGTAAAACTTGTGTCTGTAGCATATTCAGCCATTAGATATTTAGCCACCTTAATTAGTTGCTTGAATATTTTCGATATCAAGATCGTGGCATAGAAGATATAAACAAGATGAACATCAGGAACATACACATATTTTTCCGATACCTGGCGCTGTATTTCAGTTGAAACATTTTTTTTTCAAATTTTGAGAGTATATGATTTTAGAAAGATGGTTAGTTTGGAGATAAGTTTGGTTGATATTTATCATTTACATGGAGGATAATGAACCATTCAATTTGATCATTGAGGATGTTGAACAGTTTTTTTCTCTGAATAGCACATATCAACTAATTCTTAAAAAAAATTACCCTCTCAGTTGTTCGGCCTCTATAAAGACTGCTGACAAAGAAAATAGTGGTAGCGCGCGCATTGCGAAACGTCGACCCGGCGCGCTTTTTTCACGGTTTGTTGATAGCTATTCATTAAATTTTTCCATAACTGATTTCAGCTAAATGAAAGTTGAGCCAAATTTTCCAATTCACTCACCTTGTATGGTCTCCACAATTACAGATATTCAGCAACTTTTTTTTCAAGTAACTACCTAATGATGGCTGAATATGCTAGTAGGTTCAAGTTTTACGACTAAGAGGAAACAGACCAAAACTTATATGTCACTTATGTCAGTTATATTACATGAAAACGTCAAAAGATATAATAATTGTGTGTGAATTTACAAGAAATGTATATCAATATCAGTGTTTTTTTAATGTGTGTGTGAGAGGAATATCGTTAAAAGCAATTATAGTGTATCTAACATTGTGTAGCAGTTATAATGGAACATTATAAAGCAGTTATAAAATGACAATAAAACCAGTGCAGTGCTGATCTGAACACATCTTCAAAAATTCATAGCTCGCTTTTGGTAAGAGAGCGCAATTTTTTTTCCATTTTCGTGTTCAGCGACCTCAAATTAATTTAAAAAAAAAACATTTCATCAAAATCCGCGTTGGTTCACTAAACTAGACTTTTACCAAAATTCCTGACTCAAAAACAAGAAAAAGTCGTGTCTTTACTGTTACTAATAGTGAAGAACTTGATTTTTTATCATTCTACAGGAGGTATGTTGCGTTGAGACCATCAGATGACGACTATGACGTCTATTTCTACGATATTGTAAGGGAAAATTTTCTGAACAAGTGGTGGGAATGAATATAATTGGAAAAATACCCTGTGAAATCGCCTAGCTTTCAGCTGTGAATTAATGTTAGCTCAGCAACCAAACTCTCTGAATAAGATTGACACTGATATGAATGATGCAACATTGGAGGAAATGAGAAAGCAAAAGATCTTGCCAACAAAGGAGCTTTCAATATTTTCAATGCTTTCCCAACCTCACTGTGGGTACTGGGCCCTTCATGACAAACAGATAAGTCTACAAGTTCTTTCAAGCACGGTAAACAGTTTCTTGAACTTAATTCATACTGGTCAAATATTTTCTCACTAAACTGGTTGCTGTAATATACGATTTGAGCTTAATTCAACTTAAATGTGTGATATATCTTTTTGACAAGCATTGTTAATTCAAAAATACTTTAAAACGCTCTTGAATAAAGAAGGTATTACTGTAGAAACGGCTTCAAGATAAAAGTAAGTATCGTATATTATTTAACAAATAAAATGAGTTTTTCAATGTTATTTATACAGTGCCAAAAACTGAAAACTAACTCGGAAAATATGCAACTCGCGTTAGTGTGTAAAACATGACCGAGAGTCTGACAAAATAAAATTGCGCTTTCCGATTCTGGCGTCTTCAATTTTCAACAAAGTCAATACTGGAAAGAAATAATCCTGAACTTTATATCCGTCAGATATTCTACTTTATTTAATGAGTTTGGTGAAGCGCCAAGTCAATTTCCAATTATTCACAACTTTCTTCAGTGGAAATTCAAATATATAATTCTTGTTGGAATATATTTTATCACGATGACGCTGTCATAATTGGGAAAATATCATTAAAACAGTTATCGTTTTAATGGGACTGACATTTGTTAACATTGTGAAGTGATTGGGAAAATAATAAAAGAAAAACATTTTTCCAGAAATAATATGAAGTTAAATTATCTTGGAGAGAAGTAAATATATCCGAAGAGGTAATTATTTTATGTTCATTTAAATATGTCTAATTAAAATATTTCATGATGTAAGATATCAAATAATTATCGAAGGTAAACATTTATTTGCTTTCTTGAATACAGTCTAACAATGAAGAATGGAGAGTATCGGTGATTTGTTACCTTGTAATACAGGGAGAGGCAAGATTAGGTATCCATAGACTAAGAAACACAATGAGCATTGAGAGTTGTGTGAAAGGATGCGCTAAGCATGAGAACATACTACACAGCCATAAGATATTCCTTTATTAGTCCATTAAAGGTCTCGATTAGACAGACACCATGCCAATCCGTCAATTGAGCGAGTACGGTTCTGATGAAAGTTTACCCATTCAATGGACAAACTTAACCTACCCAATTATTATCATTTAGTGTTTCACATCTATATTGGGAAAAAAAATCGTTTTTACCTTCATCGAATTGCCTTGTTCATATACCTAAATATTTCCCATCTTTACAATTCAATGGACGTCCCAGCGCTAGGAAATTTTACGGATTCGTTCCCGTTGGCTGGACGCTCAGCCAGAAAAGTTTCGTGTGACCTTTTCCCCTCCTGCTTTGTCGGCATGAAAAATTTCCACACATGGGCCATAAATTCATCAATGAAAGGTTAACTTATAGTAGAAAACCGTTGTCGAACGGGCATTTTATCAGACGAATCGAACCATAATTCTACGTTTCCACACAAACGATTGGCTTTCCGTCTATGACAGGCAGTAAAGTTTTTTGGCACGACAATATCCTGCGAAGAAAGGGGGTTTTGTGTTACGTGTTCCAAATTACTCTCGCGGTCGTTCAACGTTATGTTTATACATAAATTTGAAAATAATTCTTTTGCTCTAGTCACTTTTCTGAATTTTATTCGGAAAATGATAACTTCAGAAACAAACTTTAAAAATTTTTCAAACTGTGTCAACCGTATTTTCCTCCATCCTTCCTCATTTGGGATTGTTATATTTATTGCTTATATCGCATTGAATTTTTAATAAATCTCCATAAATAAATATAGTAGCCAATTGTATAATATTTTCTAACGAAGTCTTGGTTTACTAACTTCATTCAAATTAATAAAGTAAGTACACCCATGCCACAATATATAGACAGACCCACTCACCTCACTCCTTAGCTAAAGCCCATGTCAATGATTAGAAGAGTTCAGCTTAAGTCAGTGTGGATAACAAAAAGTGGTTTTTCTACAGTCGCGCGTAAAATGACTAATTACTATATTCAAATGAAATCGTCGACAAATGCCGAGGATTCTTACTTTACGCTCTAGAGCAAAAAAGGATTCTTTTTCACTCGCTTATTTAATCAAACCACGCCCTCTGAATTAACTCAATTGGTGAATATTTTACAATTTATCAGATTAAAAATCAAATAAAATTATATAAAAATTGTCAAAAATTTTGAAATATGGTCAAATATGGTCAAAAATGGTCAATAATTGTCAGTTATTGTCAAAAACTGTTGAAAATGGGCAATTTTTGTCAAGAACTGTTAAAAACTGCCAATAATTGTAAAAATTTTGAAAAATGGTCGATAATTGACAAAAATTTTGAAATATGGTCAAAAATGGTAAATAATTGTCAAAAATTGTCAATTATTGTCAAAAACTGTCAATAATTGTTAAAATTTTGAAAAATGGTCGATAATTGTCAAAAATTTCAAAAAATTTTTGAAAAATGGTCTAAAGTTTTCAAAAATTGTCAATAATTGTCAAAAATGGTCGATAATCGTCACAAACTTTAAAAAAAATTTGAAAAATGGTGAAACATTTCCAAAAATTGTCAAAAACTGTCAAAAATTTTTGGAAAATGGTCAAAAATTGTCAAAAACCGTCATAAATGGACAATTATTGTCAAAAATTGTCAATGATTATCAAAAACTGTTAAAAATGGACAATTTTTTTTAAAATTGTCAAAAACGGTCAAAAATTGTCAATAATTGTTAAAATTTTGAAAAATGGTCGATAATTGTCAAAAATTTTAAATTTTTTTTGAAAAATAGTCAAAAGTTTTCAAAGATTGTCAATAATGGTCAAGAATGGTCGATAATCGTCAAAAGCTTTAAAAATTTTTTGAAAAATGTTGAAACGTTTTCAAAAATTGTCAAAAATTGTTAAAGTTATCGAAACATGGTCAAAAATGGTCAAATTTTTTTAAAAAATGGTCCATAATTGTCAATAATTATCAAAAATGGTCAATAATTTTGAAAAATGGCCTAAAATTTTGAAAAATTGTCAAAAATGGTCAAAAACTATCAAAAATGGTTAAAAATTGTCAATTATTTTTAAAATCTGTCAAAAATGGACAATTATTGTCAAAATTGGTCAATAATTGTCAAAAATTGTTAAAAATGGTCGATAATTGTCAAAAACTATCAAAAATGTTCAATAATTTCGAAAAATGGTCAAAAATTTTGAAAAATTGCCAAAAATGGCCAATAATTGTCAAAAACTATCAAAAATGGTGAAAATTGTCAAAACTGGACAATTATTCTTGAAAATTGTTAAAATTTTGAAGAGTAGTTGATAATTGTCAAAAATTGTTAAAGTTTTTGAAAAATTATCAAAATTTTTGAAATATGGTCAAAAATGGTCAATAATTGTCAAAAATGGTCAAACATTTGGAAAAATGGTCCATAATTGTCAACAATTGTCAATAAATCGAAAAAGGTCAATAATTTTGAAAAATGGTCTAAAATTTTGAAAAATGGTCAAAAACTATCAAAAAAGGTTAAAAATTGTCAATTATTGTTAAAAACTGTTAAAAATGGACAATTATTGTCGAAAATGGTTGAAAATTGTCATCATTTTGAAAAATGGTCAAAAATTATCAAAATTTGGAAAAATAGTGAATAATTGTCAAAAATGGCCAATAATTGTTAAAATTTTGAAAAATGGCCAATAATAATTGTTAAAATTTTGAAAAATGGTCAATAATTGTCAACATTTTGAGAAATGGTCAATAATCGCCAAAAGTTGTCAAAAATTGTTAAAAATTGTCAAAAATTGTCAAAAATGGACAATTATTGTAAAAAATTGTCAATTATTACCAAAAACTGTTAAAAATGGACAATTTTTGTCAAAAATTGTCAAAAACTGTCAAAAGTTGTCAATAATTGTTAAAATTTTGAAAAATGGTCGATAATTGTCAAAAATTTCAAATTTTTTTTGAAAAATGGTCAAAAAATTCCAAAAATTGTCAATAATTGTCAAAAATGGTCGATAATCGTCAAAAGCTTTAAAATTTTTTGAAAAATGGTGACATTTTCAAAAATTAACAAAAATGGTCAATTGTCGAAAATTTTTGGAAAATTGTCAAGATTTTTCAAAAAATATCAAAAAACGTTAAAAATTGTCAATTATTGTTAGAAACTGTTGGACATTGTAAATTATTGTTAAAAACTGTTAAGAATGGACAATTATTGTCGAAACTGGTTAAAAATTTGTCATCATTTTGAAAAATTATCAAAAATTTGGAAAAATGGTGAGTAGATTCGAAAACAGTCAAAATAGTGGATAATTGTCAAAAATGGTCAATAATTGTTAAAATTTTGAAAAATGGTCAATAATGATTATTAAAATTTTGAAAAATGGTCAATAATTGTAAAAATTTTGAGAAATGGTCAATAATCGTCAAAAGTTGTCAAAATTTTGAAAAATAGGCATTAAATAATTCGAGCCGTTTCCGAAAATCGATTTAAACACGTAATTTATAAAATCGATTCAACAATAATTTGATTAATATTACTATAAAAATCGATAATAAAAAAATAATAATCGATTTATAAAAAAATCGATTATTTTTTAACATCCCTAGTCAGTAGATCTTTTTAAGGTTAATCATGATGAATAGCGAAAATTACGATTATTCTAGCACTTTTATTATAACCTAAGATAATAGGTATAAAAAACTGTTTTAATTATCAGAAGGGCGACTGTAGAAAACATTATGTGTGTTTTTCGAGCGTAAAGTAAAATTGCAGCTCTCGAAAGATCGCCGGCAACATTCTTTCCAAGCGGCAATCTGTTACTTTACGCTCTAAATACACAAATAACTATTTTATGACAAGAATGAAAGTTAATTTTTACCATTAAAAACAAGATTTTTGCAGGTTTTTTTCATTGCGATCATCTACATGTCAGCTTTATTTGTTTTTGTTGAAATTCGTTTAATCGTTTATGATCATTTTCCATTAGACTTTTGTAGTAGTTCTGGTTAGTTGTATCTCTTTAATATTCTGATTGCTTTATCCACTGACATCTGACATAACTAGTGACATAATGACAGAAGTGAAATGGTGACTTGCCACCGATGCGTTGAGAATTCAGCTAAAACGTTATTTTAAATTTTAAAATTTACACTTCAGGATGTATTAATTGTTTTAATAAAGCAATATAGAAGTTCGCAATGATGGAAAACCTGCAAAAATATTATGTTTTGAATGGTAGACATTAACTGTCATTCTTGTCACTTTTTGCTGGTCACACTGACCTTATACTTCAGAACAGACGCGCTATCTAGTCCAGAGAAATTCGAAACCTGAGAGAGTGGCGCCCTCTGAAGAGCCTGTCGAGATACTAAAAGTGTAACGCCGTTAGTAGTATTTCCAGATGCTTGAGCGTGATATGTGTCACATTTTTGTTTACGCCATCTTACGGTTTACGTGTCTATTTTGTTGTTCCATTTTTTCAGTGTGGGTGTGTGTATATCGTTAACATCATTTGTCATTATTGTTATGTATTCTGTTATTTAATATAAAACACAATATCCATATTATATTTATGCTATGGCGTTACAAAATATTGAACAAACTTTTAAATTGTAGCACAATATAACACTGGACGTTTAAACTGTCATGTTCAAACCATAACTTCCCCTGATTGCTAATCACAACAGTCTCTGTAATTGAATCCCGTATATAAATAAACTTTGCAACGAACGACCAATTACAATTTGTTGTCTTTTTGTGTTTGTGCGTTCCGCTTACATTTAACGCTTCAGGAATGGAATTTCCCACACTGGTTTAAATCGAATGCAAACAACACATTATGGTAGTAAAGAATGTAAAACGAAAATGCTGAACGTAAAAGTGTCTTAAAATGAACGTTTACATTTTAGTATCATGGAATTCTAAGAATTTTTCAAAAATTTCCACTAAATGGCTTTATTTATATTTTTTGAAGCCGGTCCACCCCCCTGGTCTTCCCTGAACTGTCGAGTAGAAGATATAGATACATAGGGTGTATCCATATGTTTAAGGTGAAACATTTGCCTCTCCAAAAATCGTTTGTCTCCTTGAATCCAGTACCTCATGGTCAGATAAGATATGAGTTACTCTCTCGTTCTCCATACCACAAAGTCTGCTGCTCATTTTATGCAGGTGTTCTTTGACCGAAGCGTGACACGTTAGATAACCTATAATAATTCTTAGTCGATTACTACTGATATTTAGTAGTTCTTCAGCCCGTATAACACATATATTCCCTATAAATATTTCACTGTGCATTGGAGTGTTCCTCCAATGTCATATTTATGTTTTGTGGCTATTTTCAAATTTTCCATCGGACCACTTGCTTTGTGGTCCCAATGGTTCTGGTCTAGCAAATATTGTTTTTGAACCTAACCCAGCGAGTTCATTTCCATTAGTATCGTAATCTAGTTCTTGCTGGCATTCCTTCGCCGATCTGTATATTACCTTGCGACTTTTTAAAACTGCATGAAGTCCCTGATTGTCACTTGACACGTTCATCCTATGAGCTCAGTTCTGTATTGGTACATACTGGCATAGAATAGCATGAATATTCGCCCGAAACACTGGAGTATCTTGTGTCCCTTTTGACCCTTAGATCCATCCATGTACCAGTTTGCTTGGATCTTGGTAGTTTATTCTGTGATGTATTTCCACGTCAGATCTAAGAACAGGGAGGTTTAGTTGAGCCATACAGACTAAATGGGCTATTTTACGATGTCCTTGATATACGTGTCTCCTGATCTAACTGTTTGTTTTGTTGCTCGGGTTGTTTTGCAGCCAAAATAACCCCATCCATTACGAGGTGTAGTGAGGGAATGCCTTCTACTGTTGACGTGCTTCCTATGCATCCTGGAATACTGAGACAGGCAAGTCTTTCACCCTGCTCAGTCTCATAATTCCATTTTTTGTGTCTTCTTTGTCCACCATACCAAAGACGTTTTGCCACATGTTTGTCTTGCCATCATTAATGTTGTCTTTGATCTGGTCCCTAATTTTTCCAATTGTTTTGTCCATGTTAATATAGTCAATAATCACCTCGAGTTATTTATCTGCCACCACTATTCAAATCTCCATAAGTTGAAGGTTTTTGTTTTCTCAATTTACATCCATTAAACAGGGTTTTTTTAGAGACAAACCAAAGTTTGGAGCTAGAATGAGTAAGAGGTTATCGATGAGTTGATTCAAGAATATAATAAAGGGAAATTATACAGTACAGAACTCGCACAAATGCACGTGAGTGAGCTGTAGCTTTCAATATAAATAAATGTATTCTGCACTTATTATGAATGTTAAGAGCAAAGTGTCTGTACCGAAAAATTGTTCAAATTAGTGTTGCGGTAGAGGCTAGGGAAGCACCGAGCTTCATGTGAGGGGAACTCTTATCATAACGATAACCTGAAAATACGTTTGTTCAATCCTGCGCCAAAAACCGAATGGGGAGAATCAAGATTCCAAAGAATTAATGTGTCTTAAATACAAAAGCAGTCGTGTTATAATAGAAAGTAATGGGTCGTACGCTGCTTAGATCGGAGCTTCAGTGGAAAACTGGGAAGCGTTTATTTCGAGAGAGAAGTATCTGCATAAATTAGTTTTAAATGTATCCCGACCGCGAAAGGTCCCGCATCTGGAGTGATATACAGAGCGGAACAGATGCATTGCTATAGTTTGTGCTTCTGGATGTAGTATTTATACCAGGGAAAACGTAAAAATACTAACAGGAAAAGTATAAGTAGATATTTCATATCATATGTATTCATGTCGCTACTGTTCGAATTCTCCTACTACTTATCATGAATTTAGAGCTTGGTGAGGGGTTGGAAACTTAGTTGAAGAGCATGTTTCTGATCCTGAGTTTCTGCTTCAAGCTTTCATACATGCTTCATTCAACTCACTCTTGTGAATTTTTTGTAAAAATAGGTTCTACTATCAACAATTTGGCTTTTTATTTTCAATCCGAGCAGAATTATTACACAAAAACCTTGAAGGCTACCGGCGAAAACTTCTTTTGAATTTATTCATTAATTACTTCATCCAATTTCAACGTTTCGTGCGAGTTCGAATTACAGCTACTTTTATGAAAAACTGAGTAAGGTATTATTTTCTCAAATTTTGTATTCCTTGTTATTCTTCACAACTTTACCTAGAGACAAAATTATATATTATTAAATAAGGAGTGAAATAAAAGTTCAAAGCTTTCCTGCTTACTTTTGCTTTGTGTGGAGAAGCATGTACAAAGTGAAAATAAAAATTTATTTAATTGCAATGATGAAATGTTTTTCACGAAAAAACCCTTTTTGGCCTAGAAATAAACTAATTATGTGGATTGCTTTTGGAATGCGATGTAAGCTACAATTTTTGTCTTTTTAATTACACTTAAGTCTATCAGTATTTATTTAAGAAAAGTTGTACAAAAATACCGTTCTCCTTTTCAAATTACTAACTAATTTCTTTCAGGAAAGCTCAAAGGCATAACACCAAGCTTACAAATTAATTATTCTTCTAATTTGTTAACTAATGTTTTTGAAGCTTCTTTCATACAAAATTATGCTTTGTGATTATTTCAACGTCGTACTAAAGAATTTTCGAGAAGTTTTTTAGGTTTATACCTGCCGAGAGTGAGTTTTTCAATGAACCAATCATTATTCGGTTATCACTAAAGCTTCAATTTTCATTTCACTTTTATACATGCTAAGTTTCTATATAATGTAAGTACCCTGTAGAACATACTTCCATTCTATTCTGTCGACAAAACAGATGATCTTTCTGGAATTCCACTATTTTTGTTCATGAATATACATTTTCTCTGACGAAATAAATATATGGATGATCCTAAAATTGTAATTACCAACATTTTAGAGGAAATGGCATGCATTTTAAGATTAAACAATCGGAAATGCTCGAATTATATTCCGCATCACAAGAATAATTTCACTAACGTTTGTGAAGCAAAAAGAGAGAGAGAGAGAGAGAGAGAGAGAGAGAGAGAGAGAGAGAGAGAGAGAGAGAGAGAGAGATCGACCTTCACTCATCTGCTAACTGGATGGAACATGTTTTTTATTAAGTTCCATGAATAGACAAATACGCCTGAAATTTCTTCTCTATCGAAATGTGGTCATGGCTATTTTCAATTAAATTAATTTCAGTTGATTATTTATTCTGTGCTCCTTTGTTAACCAAATGAATTTCACTTTTTTAAATGAAATACAAAATTACTAATCCATCACATAGCCGGGTAATATTTCTAATAATATTTCGAAGATAATTTAGCAACGAATACAACAATTTCTTTTAAAATAGTGTAAGTAAACGAGTCTGGAATATATAAACTTAATTGTCCAGAATGTAATGCTGTCTATATTGGTCAAACAATTCGAAATTTTGAAATTCGACGCAATGAACACTTACAAGAATACAGATTAAAACAGCTAGATAAATCACATTACGCAAAATATCTACTTGACACCAAACATTCATTAACACCTAACACAGAACTAGAAGTACTACATATTTGTGATAAGAAACAAGAACTACCTTTCCTTGAACAATAAGAATCTAGAAGACACTTAAGATACCCACAGTATGAAGTTGTCAATGAACAGATGAATTAAGGGAGTTCTCCACTATTAAATTATATTATACTTACTGATAAAAATGTTCAAAAGAATCAAAGAGATATCGACCATAGTTAATGTAGATGCCATTTTATTATAGAATTTGTCAAATATCACTTCTTCATATTTGAAATTAATTTTCCTCTTTGTAGTTTTTAAAACCATAAAAATATAAAACCATAGACTCTGATAAGTATAAACTTAATTTTGTTGTGAATGAATTTTAGATAAGAAATAATTAGTGTTAACCATTTTTTGAATATTTTTGAAGTTGATTAAGCCGTTAAACAGAATTAAATAATAAATCGAACGTTTCATTTGTTAAACATTCATTTAAATTGAATGTGTTTGTTTTCTTTTATATTTATGATATATTATTTACAATCAACACTGGTTATCGGCGTTGGAACCTTTTGAAGGTCAAAGGACAGAGTTGGATTTACAAGAATTTGAACTCACAAACAAAATAAATAATAAAATAAATATTATTAATAATTTTCGACTGAGCTAGTTTGATAAACAAAGATGAGTTTAAAATTTAAAATTAATACATAAATAAAATTTGCTACGATTTTCATATAAGCCATTCTTTCATTTATTGGTCTGAACTCCAATATATTTCCTACCAATTTTTCTCCCACGATAAATGCTACTCCATGTTGTCCTTGTTTTTCACCACCTGAATAATACACTTTATACTTTTTTCGTTCTATAACTCCATTTCCTTGCCATCTGATTTCCTGTAAAGCTGCTATATCAATTTTATATTGCATCAGCTGTTCCGCTATCTGCTCCATTTTTCCCGCTTCCAACATCGTTCTTACATTCCATGTACATAATCTTATGTCGCGTTTTCTATTACTTTTCTTCTCTACCATATTTCTAAAGATTTTCGAGTTCTATTTTATCTTCTGTTTTCTTCTCCTTGCTTTATCATCTTCGTCTGCTTTTCTTTCAGTGAATACTTTTTCATGTCCTTGTTCGAGACCATTTGTCATTCATTGTTTTCTTTTTTCAGTTTCGTCTTCATTTGCTAGTTTTTTGGATTAGATTTCTTTATTTCATTATCTTTGTTGTCCCATCTCCATTCTTCTCCATCTTTGATCATCTTGTTATATCCAATTTTGACCATGTTTCCTTTTTGCCTTTCTTCTCTTGCTATCTATCTCATTCGCTTATCTTTGAATCTTCCATTTTTAGTTAGATCGTTGTTAATGTAAACTCTTCCATCTTTGTTATCCTTTAGTTTATTTTTATTTTGCAATATTTTCTCTTTGTCTTTCTCCTCATTTAGTTGTATGGTCTTCTTGTAACAATTGTAAAGATCAGCAGATATAGTTTTCCTTGGTTTCCTATATCATTGCACAGTTACACTGATCTTAAAGGGGAAAAATATATCCAGGATATTCCCATAGAGCTAATAATACTCAAGCTTTTATATTTGTAATATCATATCATATCTTCTTCTTTTTTTTATTCATATATATTAAGTCAATCACAAGATGATGGGTCACTATTTGGTCTAGCCAAGATATTAAAGATCAAGTAGACATCACATGAAATGTAGCTATATGCAAATATCGAAATGATTATCAATATTATTTTAGAATTTTCATTAATTTCTTCATCAAATAGTGGAATTAGTTAGAAACAGTTAGTTTCATTTAAAAAATTAATATGAGTAGATTCCACAAAGTAGGGATCCAAACAGTAAATTCAATTATATTATAATATATTCGTTTTACTGATAGTTTCTAGATTTGGGCACGTTGTAAATTATTATTAATTGACTTTGAAACTTTAATTTGCCAGAATAATTTTGAACTGTCTGAAACATTCTATATTTATGTTGATATAGTTAGCTAATTTGTATCATTTGCAGCATTCGAAAAAGACAAAACTTATTATTCAAAAAAATTATCTAGATTGCAGTTGTAAGCCAGTCACAAAACATAAATGGTAAAAAAAATTTATTTATTAATATTAATGAATAAGAAAGATGTTTCCACTTCATAAATACGCATTTAAAGATCTATTTTTGTTAAAAAGTTCTATGTGAAAAGTCCCAGTGTAATTGTTTTTATTGTATTTCAGCAAGAGAGAATCTTTCTTTGTGTTCTAGATCACTCAGCAGAATATAATCGAAAAACGTCAAATTTGCGTATGTATTTGAAGACTACATTAAAAGTCATTATTGTAGAAGGTTTTTTATTTTTGTTCCTATTTCCTCTCCTTTACGTAAATTCAACTACAAACGCAATCGATGTTACTTATTTCCTGTAAAACTTGTCAAAGTTATTTCAATGTACTTAGTAATTATTCCAAGAACGATAGAGAATTGAGATTGAGAATAAATAAAACCTTTTTAAACAATAATTGGATCTCGTATACTTGATGCTTAAAATTAAATCGAAGTCAGTATAGTATTTGTACAACAAACAGGGTGGTATCTTGTCATTTTTCATCTGAATCGATATTCTAAAAAAATTGATACAGTAGTAAAGATAACGAACTAACGACTACAAAGAATATAAGATTAGAACTACAGGGGAAGAAGATCGATAGCGCAAAGAATGAAACTTAAACAATGGGTTTGGGTTGAGTTAAGAATGAGTTATCACGGACAACTCACTTGGGACGGTGAGAAAGGTGTGTGTGTGCCAAGTTTTAGGTCTGCAAACTAAGTGGGTCGGAGTTCTACAAACATATATCGACCAATTTATTTAAGGGGTTTTCGTGAATGTAGTCCCTTGTTCTAGGAATAGTAAGTCTTGTTATGGGATAAATAAACAGAATTCAATATAACTAATGTCGTTGATGAATTTAGTTATATTAATAATACGAAAATAGCAAAAATTATAGAACGTACGAAATGATTTCCACAAATTTTTATTCGATGAAGCCTACCTGTCCAATCAAATGGTTTATGTCAGATAGTTGTGCAGCCGGTGATGCTGGTGGAATTGAAAATCACATAAATAAGCAATTTAAAACCAAATAGAATTTTGCTTATCTGGTGAAAGAAACCTTTCACCATAAACCATTCACTTATCTAACCAACTCTTTGGCTTTCATCTAGTTGGTATTGCCAAAGTGCTGGATGTCTTTAACATTCGTTTTGTCAATTTCGATTTTGTGTAATGAGCATTGATCGTCGCTGTGTTAGTGGTTTTAGGATGTAGATATTCGATCCAAGAGCTTGTAAGGAGATCATTTTTATTTTCTCATACCAGAAGTTGTTGGAGAAACGGTTATAAAAAGTGCTGTACTGAAATCAATGTTTTGTCAATACATGATTTTATGAATATTCGCAAAATTTATATGAGATTTGTTTATTCAAACAAGACGATAGCCAGTGAAATTTCGAGTTGCAGTTTGAGGCTAGAATTGAGATCTTATTTTAACATTTTGTGACCATAGATAATTTCTCAAGTTGTATAAAAGAAAAGCCTACGAGCAATTTAATATAGAAACCAAACAACTATATTGCAAACTTTTTTTACTGTTACTTTATCTCTTTTATAAGTTCCTCCAGTTTATTGGCTCAAAAACTTCTCCGTCGAAGTATCTTCAGTGTTTATTCGGAAGTTTTTATTTTAGATATTTTATTCTTACTCCAGTATAAGTGTGAACTATGTAAGTAAAAAGAAAACAAAACAGAATGCCGTTATATAATTTGTTTCAAGTGTATGTTGTCGGGAACAAATTTTAGTTCCGAGATAAAAGTTACTCTAGTTATTTTTCTCTTTGAATAAGAGTTGTGTATTATGTCTATGTCCATAGCCACACATATGTTCAGCTTTTTTGCTTTTTGGTATATTTTGGGTATTGGCATTTCAACTTAAACAAGATCCTTCTATAATCAGTTTTGTTTGGGGCATTGGAAACAAAATCTAATTAGTAGAATTCCGTAAACGGGTGCAAGTATTACATAAATTCCTACCAGACATTTCATCCCAAGGGATTGAGTATAGCTGCAGCTCGGGGCTACCAACATTTGTTAAATATACGGTCTATGGTTGCCTGCTTTGTATGATTGTTGTAATTTCTTACTAGGAAGTAAAGTGAAGGTTACACCACGCTGAGGAGTAATTTAATGATGGAGTACGTTGGTGAATTTTCACATTCTCACTGAAGTCGCTTTATGTTGGATTATTGCATTATAAGATGATAATTTATGCATTAGACTTTCTTATATGGATAATATTGAGCTTGATATGCATATTTAACCTGCTTCAAAGATAATACCCGTCAATTATTTGAGTCTTCTTTTATCTATTGAGTATTGACGTGAAAATTATTATATTGGGTAACTGGCTGAATGGATATTATAATATCGCAGCATTTCTAGCAATCTAGGAATATTCTGCTACGAAATATCAGTTTTTCATTTATACAACAATTTATACAAAAAACGAGTTATCTTTACCGCCTAATAATATAGTCCAGTGAATAATGGCCAATGAATAAGCGATTATACGTACCGGTCCATGAATTTTCCGGGAAGGGTAGGATTTGACTAGTAATTGAACATGCAGAAATTTCACACACCTAATCGCCATTTTGGGGGGGGGTTTTCCCGGCCCAAAGTTCCAAAAATTGGTTTCCCGCCAATATCTCATAAAATATGGCATTTATAGAATTTTTATACAGAGGAAAAATGAAGATCAGGTCATTATGTACAAAAATGGTTCTAATGATTTTTGCAGAAAACTCGATAGTTTTCGAGATAATCATGAGGACCATATTTTAGGAGATATTGACGGAAAACCAATTTTTCGGACTTTGGGCCGGGAATACTCCCCCTCAAAATGGTGATGGGGTGTGTGAAATTTCTGGATGTTCAATTACTAGTCAAACCCTACCCTTCACGGAAAATTCATGTACCGGCAGGATTTTTGTACACTTTGCCTAGTTTTCTTCCTTCATTTACTGGACTAATAAGTAAGTGATATAATAAAATTAATTTGCTTATATCAAAATACGTCACTCGCAATATTGCGTTATAACTTATGCTTTGTGGAAATGAAATGGATAAATTTTCGGAAAATACCGATTAAATTGTTTCCAGCTGCACAATATATAATCAATGAATAACAAAAAAAAAACTCTTGGCTATTTTCTTGCGATATAATAATTATTTAAAAATAAGAATTTTAGCATGGCAATTGTCGAGGATGAATATTGGTCTTAACCCACCCCTTTTCCTCAGTCCGTCGTGTGGTTATGAATGTATTCGATCTCATATTTTTACTAATCACAAAATTTTTCGTTCATTGTATTAATATTTCTCACCAGCTTTTTGCTCAAATTTCTTCTATAAGGCTTTCCCACTGATATCTCCTTCCTAGGCACTCTGTCAAATGCTTTGTTTAGGTCCAAATACGCGTTTTGTGTTACCGCTTTCATTGCTTTAATGTGAAAATATGATCTTGAATGTTGAGTCCTTTCCGGAATCCACTCTTCGATTCTGTTAGTGTTTGTTCTACTTTTCCGGCTTATACTGTTTTATTGTGGTACTTAGTGATGTTATTCCTCTATAATTTCTGCATTCTATGGTATCCTCTTTCTCTAAAATTGGTAATATTACACCCATTTCCCAATCCTCCGATATCTCCTCTTTCTTCCATAGTTCATTAAATAGTTTTCTGATTATTTCCTTGTTCTCCTATTTTTTGAATCATTTCAGACGTTATCATGTCATGCCCTGGAGCTTTTCTGATTTTCAATAGTCTTACAGCCTCTTCTAGCTGTGTTTTTGATATTTCTTCTTCTACTCCTTCTTGTATAATTTTCGAATTTTATTTCCTTCAGTGTTTGGTAAATTACTTAAGTACTTTTTCCATCGTTCCATTATTTCTTCTTCTTTTGTGTGCGTTACTCCTGTTGTATCCTTGATTCCTGAAGTTATTGTTGGTTTTTCCGTTCTGTTGCTTTTTTGACATTGTAAAAAAATTTTTGGTTTTTTTAACTGTTCCATTCCATTTTATTTCCAACATCTTCGCAAGACTCCTTTTTGCATTATGCACTTCATATAAAGAACAATACTTACTTATGGATGCGAGTCTTGGCTCTCAAACGACAGGCAGATTCATGTAGCGGAGATGAAATACCTAAGAAGAGCGGAAGGAATAACAAGAAGAGATCGTATTGGAAACCAGACAATAAGAGAGTAATAATTGAAAGTAGTGGAATTCATGGAGAAGATGCAACTTAGTTGATGGAGCCACTTACAGAGAACAAACGAAAAAGACCGAAAAATACCTAGTACAAAACAATTTAGGAAATGTTGAAAAAGAGAAATCTACCTTGGAATGAAATAGTGTGAAACCGGAAACCGGGAAGATTTTATACAGCATACTTTATCTATCCAGAATTTTGTGCAGAGTGTAGTGTATAAATTTAGCTGATGCAATGAAAAATATTTTTAAATATGTATTTTATTATAAAAACGGAGTAAATGGATATTTTTAAAAACATTTTACACAAAACATGATGAAGACCACAATGTTAAAAAAATTTCATTTCAGAAAAGTAACGGGAAATTTAATGAAATTCTTCAATTGGGAACATCGTGCTGTTCAGTTTACGAAACCTTTTCGATGGTATGTTTTTCAACCCTGTCTCTGATATATTACATCAACTTAACAATTGTTATTGATTTTCATAACAGGATTGTTTAAAATGAAATGTTAAATTATAAATGTATGGCATACTTCAATAAATCAATAATACCTTTTATTTCTACCATTTGGTAATACAATTTCTTCAATAACTACAAACTATATTTATAAATAAACTCATGGACCAAATCAAACGAAACAATCAAAATGTTTCTTATTTTTTAATATTCAACCCATTAAAATTATTTTTTCGGCCACATTATAGGAAATTTATTGAAATTATCACAAGCATTTCGAATTTTTGTGAAAATGAATTTGACAATTTATTATACCGGATGGAATGAAACAATATTTTTGTACCGTAAATTCTAAGCACCCTGTGGGGTGAACTGAAGGCTACCAATTTTTTCTTTGCAAATGATTAGAAAGACCTATTATTTCTGGATATTTTGTTTTTTGATTCATTCCAATATCTTTCTTTTTACAAAAGATACAAATTTTTAAAGAAAATCCAAAATTTTTGCGACTAATATCAGATTATCAATAATTTAATAGAGTTTATTTACGATAAAAAGACAATGCAAAACAATAGTTATTTATGCAACAAGTGCATAAAGTGGTGCTTTTTTTCACGAATGGAAAAATTCCATGAGTGAAAAAAAGACGCTTTATGCATATGTTGCATACACTATTTTTTCTACGAGCAAGCAAAAACCAAAAAATGTATTATTTAGGTTGCTCTAAATGGACTAAAAATGGAGTAGATTTGAATGTTTATATTTGTCATGATGACAAAACGCTAAGTAAAATGTCAGATGAGTGCAATCTGCAGAGCCATTAGCGGAAATATTTGAAATTAACGTTAAAAAACTACTTTTTTTCACTACTAGCCTCTAAACCTAACTCTATTGACTTTTGTTGAGGTAGTAAAGTTGTTCATTATTAACCAAGGTAGAAAAATACAGTCCCTACTTGATTAGAACTAAATCTCAATCCATTTGACAGAAGGTGAGGTTAACTGATGCAAATACAACATGAAAATATTATAAACTGACGTTTGTGTTTTACATTTGACAGAAGCATGAATGATTTGATTCAAGAAAATTTTGAAATTCACATTCAATTTTTATTAGTTTTAAAAACTAATATTTAAAAAAATAAAATGCCAGTAGTGAAAAAAAGGCTATATGCGCCAAGGTAGAAAAGTGAGGTATTATTGTCGAGGTCCATTTAATGGATCCGAGACATTAATACACTTTTCTTCCGTGGCTCATATATAGCATTTTTTTCACTACTTCACTACTGGCATTTTATTTTTCTAAAGCTGTGCACAAGTTAACCTCACATTCTATTAAATGGATTGAGACTTAGTTATAATCAAGTAGGCTCTGTATTTTTCTACCTTGGTTAATAATCAACAACTTTACTACCTCAACAAAAGTCAATAAAGTTAGGTTTAGAGGCTAGTAGTGAAAAATAATAATTATGCGCCAAGGTAAAAAAGTGAGGTATTATTGTCGAGGTCCATTAATACACTTTTCTACATTGGCTCATATAGCATTTTTTCCACTTCTTCACTACTGGCATTTTATTTTTTTAAATATTAGTTTGTCGACTTCCGTTTCACATGACATGACAGCTGTGCTCAAGTTAACCTCACATTCTATTAAAATGATTGATATTTAGTTATAATCAGGTAGGCTCTGTATTTTTCTACCTTGGTTAATAATGAATAACTTTACTACCTCAACAATAGTCAATGAAGTTAGGTTTAGATGCTAGTAGTGAAAAATAGTAATTATTTATGTGGAAAGTGTGGATAAGATACAAGAAACAATTATTACCAATCAATCTATATAAAAATATATCAAGTTTCATCAACCTAACCTGACATTAACAATTTTGAATCTTCTACGTTTGAATATATAACATTAATATTAATAATAATGAATGAGAATAGAATAACTTACGTCTCTTACAGCACTAAGCGGGGGAAGCGGGCCCCCACTTTGGCATTTTCGTTCAAAATAACTTAACAAAGATGTTACTATTTGTTGACATTTACTTTTTAACATCTGTATCCGTAGAGTAGGGAGGGTGAGTTTGGCCCACAGCACTTAGGCCACATGTGACCCATTGTACATCCTCCCGAGGAGTTGTCCTCCTAGGTCATCGTCCATCCTGTCCTTTTCAGGAAAGTGGACAGGTCACTAGGAGACATCTCCTTATATCTGCAGGTGTAGCCCAAGAGTCACCAAACACACTCTCTTATTGACGATAACTCTGGGCACACACATAAGACATGCCTGACAGTTTCATCTTCTTGTTCACACATTCTGCATAGAAGTGTGTCCACTAGCCCCAGAGTATGGAGGTGTTTCCTTAGTTGAAAGTGGCCAGTCAGAAATCCTACTGTTAAGCGTAGGTTTTTCCTGGTCATCGCCAAATATTTCTTCGGCGCCAGCTTCCCAAGGTCGCCCAAGGTAATCCTGGCAAGACTACATCCTTTGATTCCATCCCATCTCTTTAGGGATTGAGCATGGGTGTAACGCTTGGCTAGTTCCGCAATTGTCGAAGTCGTCAGGCCTTGGGTGTCACTCGGTACTCCTGTCGTGCACTCTAACCCAACTCAGGATAATATTATTATCTACCGAGGCGTTAGCTAAATCTTGGTGGCACTCTAATACTAGCCCTGATGTATCACGCTGTCTGTTTTTCAAGGCTAATAGGACTTGTCTGCTGTCAGTGCAGATTGTTATGTTTTTGCCAGAAATTCCTCTTCTGGTTAGTTCTTTTGTGGCAATTGAGATACCAGCCAGTTCTGTTTGAACCACGCTGGTATTTTTTCCCCTTCGCCACTCAATTCTTAGGCTAGGCGATCTGGAGTAAACTCCACATCCTGAGCCTTCTTTGGTTTTTGAGCCGTCTGTATATATGCGTATTGCATTTGCAGCATCAGACTATGTGTTCTGTTTTATTTGTATTTTGTAGGGTTGTACTATTTTAATGAGTTAACCAATCTTGAAGTTTTTGTTTTCATTATTATTAATTAACTGGGAACTTTCGGAAACACAGTATGTTAAAATTAGGTTAATTAGAAGACATTTTACACAAAGTATTCACTTCCAGGGATGTTTGTTTTGAGACTGATTTCAAAGGATTTTACGAAACATATAAAAAACCTGTACCTATATTCCTATATTTAATAAATTTTCATTCACACGTAGTTCGGATGAAGAATGTGATATACAAAAAAGCTATTTTGTTATATTTCACTATATACAAACTAGAGCTGATCCTACGGAAAATTTAAACCAGTTGGCTCTGACTGACAGTTGTCTGAATTTATGTCATTTTCAACCGAGGTTCTTAATTCGAACGAAACATTCCTAGGCGTCTCAAAAATATGAAACTTGTGCCCGATTTCATCAACCATTTCCTAATCGAATTTAGGATTTCCTGAATGCAATTTACGTTTCACCACGAGCTAAGTAATACCTAAGAGTGGTACGAAATACCTAATACTATCACTATTTTTTTAATTTATCAATGTATGCGATATAACTAAGTACACAAGTGATGTTTATTAAACGAATCGATCAATACCATACAGAACGCGGCTGAATCATGGAACAAATTCATTATTTTGCAATCAGTTTATTTTAGATAAGAATCCAAAAATAGGTCGATTTTTAATTTTAAATGCCTTTTTTTAAACATTGTGCGAAATGATGACGTCACCAGTTTTGACACGATGACGTAATCGTTGTTTTTTAAATTGAAATTTGGTTATTCTAATAACTCTTTCAAGAGGTCTTTCAATAATGTATTCAGCAGTATCATTCTTAACTGATTAATGCTTATACAGGAAAAATAAAAAGTAATTTAATTTAATCAGAGAATATTATTTCAATAAACGAACTGCAATATTGAATTAATTAATATATAATACTTTTCAGCTAAATTAAATGCTCAAAATTCTCTCCACCGGTTTCTTGATAATAAGCATAAGCAAACGACGTACACATTCTTCTTGCACATTACGAATAACTTCCGGAGTAATTCTATTAACTTCGTTTTTAATTCGGTCTTGCAACTTCTGTAGATTTTGCGATTTATCTATATAAACCTTTGATTCTAAATAATCCCATAGAAAAGAATCTAGAGGTGTAAAATCTGGAGATCTTGAGGGTCACTCTATTGGTCCTCGTCCACCAATCCACCAATCCACCTCCCACCTAACTTCACGAACTTTGCAAAATCGTTCTCGACTAGTAAATGTTACTCACATCACTTATAGTATAAATAGCTATTGTTACTTTGCTACCTAAGTTGACTGCCAAACAAAATCCAGTGAAACATTATAACAAAGCATGGGATAATAAAAGTGTCTATAACTTATGTACAATATAATGTGATATATACATTATGACCCATAAAATCAATTTAAGTGCTCTTCACAACCGATATTCAGGATTTTTATTCCAATGATCTGTATCATACTATATAAAATTAAAAGATGAACCGAAATAAAAACTCCCATTAACCGGGACAACTATTTCAGTTTGATTAATTGAAACAGCAAACATAAAATTTCATGATAAAAAGTCTCAACTCGTAAAGAAGTCGTAATAAGCCAATTCGCGAAGAAAGGCTATAAAAGTGGAGGTATCGCCTTGCTTTAACTATCCAGAAATGTCAGATAGGTGAATAATAAAGTCGGTTTAGGGTTTTTGTTTCTTGAGAGAGAAGTATACTTAGTTGGGAATTGCTTAGTTACAATTTGAAACTAATCGGTAATAAAAAAATAGAGCTCAAGTTTATCACGGAGGTTTCAATATTTTAATAACACTGATAATTGGGTTTACGTAACTACAGTTACCTGTAAAAAATTGTCATATTTTACTAAAGCGTGTTATCAATTAATAGATCTCAAAGATAATAGTTTCATGGTTTGATGTGGTTTCAACGTTGTCTCCAGTCCAGGACTATGCTCTCGGGGCTTCTGGACGGATAGCCGAAACCGGTCTGCAACTGATGTCCCTTCGAATTACAAACCAGAACTACCAACCCCGTTTAACTTAGAAGTGTAATTCAATGTCTGTCGGGGCATATATCCCGAGAAGTAGTTGTTTCTTCTTAGTGAACGGTCTCTGTTCTTTGAAAAATATTTTTCAAAAACTTTGTAAGGCGTTACAATAGTATTAAGCTATTATCTTTGACATTTACTAAAAATAGAGTTTCACTCTTGTTCACAGTATCATTTACTAATCAGTGCACTAACTTTCAAGTGTCCTGATTGATTTTGTGGAGTTTTTTAATCATTGTCATTCTAATTGTTGGTATGTTTTTCTAACTAATCCAACAAGAATTAAAATTTCTCCGACACCGCTGTCGTTCTCTAGTTTATCGTAAATATTTCTTTTAATAAATATTGATAGTGTTGAAAGTAATTTATATCAGAGAAGGCGCTTCTACTGGAAATCGTTATTTACGTTCGCAGATGCTTTGAAAGTGTGTTCGAATAAATTACAACGTATTGATTCGTACACGCTCATATAGTTGAAATGAGTATATGCGAGTTTTGTTGTTGACACAACGTTCATCAAACGAATGTTCAGATTGAAAATATCAGAAAAAAAAAGAGAACGACTAATTTGATGAAATGGAATTTTTGCACCAAGGCCATGTTTAACAAAAAGTCTTGACATGAATTTTCATTCTTGTAAGGACTAAAATGTGGAATAATATAGCAAAAAGCGTAGCAGAAGGTTGAAAAAAAGCTCGCGCAAAATGGAATGTAAATCGGAGTTTTGTTTCAAAAAACTTATTAAGACTATTAACAAAATAGTTGATGAATTGATTGAAGTTTGAGGAATTACAATATGAAACCACGCAACAATAGGACAATTATTATTATATAAAATTCTGCAGCTCATCGACCTGGCAAATGATGCGAAAAAGGGGCGACCGTTTATTGAAGTCGAAACCTCAGAGAATGGTTTAATTGGAAATTCAATCAATCCTTCAAATCTGCTGTTTGTTTGTTTGAATATTAAGCATGATTGACAATTTGAAAAAAAAAATAGGAATAAGTTTACTGATTCTTGATCCTTACTTTTGATCTGCCTTTTCCATAAAATATCTGTACAACGAAGATTCATTAAAAAATTTCGAACCAACAAAATTTTTAAAAAATTTCCATCGTCTTATGAAATCGAACGTACAGCTTTTTGTGATAAGTTGGCCTAAAAAATTATTTTCTTTCCAACTTCAGTATTTTTCTTTACCTAATGGTATTGAACTGGGACTGTTATAAGAGTGTACTGGACAGAAACCAAACACTCCTGAAGCTTGGCAAAAAAACCCAAGGATCTTTCAGGCGGAAATTCACGCCATAGGAAGGTGTGTCCATTTCAATGTTGATAAGAAATATAGAAGGCAAAGATTATAATTTTTGGATAGTCAGGGAGATATCAAACCACTGGGTTTTTGCGTAATCAATTCTAAAATGGTATGGGAATGCCTAGCAAAATTCAATGAACTCTGTGAGAATAAAACCGTCACCTTACACACACTGGAATAGGAGGAATAGCGGATGAGCTATCATAGAGAGGGGCTGTGGATTCTGTGGAATGGAAGAAGGATCCTCGGAGAAATTCCATTTCTTGTAGCTTTACTTATACAATATGCTTTAAAAAATATCCTTAGGCATTAATGGCATTGAATACATGTTATCAAAGTTTAAGTAGTGAGCTCAAACTGTCAAATTTTTTAATGGTTCATCCCATGAGTGAGTATATTGAATCTAAAATGTGAATAGTTCTTCTAATTGATTTAAATGTTTAAGACATATCAAGAAATTCTCACTTTTATCTCAAGAGGCAGAATGTTTTCGGTTGTTATTTCCCATTATCACCAAAAAATATTTTTTTTTATAAGAATTGTATCTAGAACTTGAACCAAGAAGGGTGTGCTCACAGCAAAAGATGTAAATCAGACGATATTTCGTAATTACCGTGACAAATGGCGAGGCCTCTAGTTGCGACCGAATGTGTCGGAAAGTTCCGCTTCTGCTGCTCAAAGAAACAACAGCATAATCAGTTAAAAAAAATTAATTGCCTCGCATTCGTATTTCTCGCTTTTCCACTGTATATTTACTTCTTGAAGAGCGTATCATTTGAACTTTTTAAGTTAAAAAGTTAAACTCCCCAAAGGTTCATAATACCGCTAACAGCAGATGGTTATAGCCGACTCTTGATATTGTTTTAAACAGCCATTTTAAGAAAAATAAAAATGCTCTGCACAACCAACGTTGAGGTTTATCGTTACTGTTAACCGGTAAACAGAAAAAAGTCTTTTGTTTCGGAGATTATATGTTTTTATTTTATTTGCAAAGATACGACCCATTATAGCGTAATGCAAATGGTATAACGGCCTATTTCAGCTTCAATATACATTGTAAAAAATCTAATAGTTACAATTTTGTTAAGTAGCGAAAGGTGTAAATCTAAGAGAAGTATTGCATGTGTCTCTCGTCCGTGTTTATATCCTTATGTCTAATATTATTCCATGAAAAGTTTAACTCATTCGCAGCTATCTCTGGGTTATTGCTAAGGCCAAGGTGCCAACTACTTAATTTTTTGTGAATAGTATATTTCTTGTGGAAATTTTTTTTATATTTTACTGATGAATTAAGGTAAAAACTGTTGAAAGCAAAGAAAACAAAAAGTGACTCCGACCGGAATTGGCGGCATATTTCAAGAATATTTTTAGACAGTGTTAACATAAATATAAGCGATAAAATCAAAAAAACATTCTATTCTAAAAAACATAAAATATACATCATTTCGAATGAGTAATACATAGTAAAACTATGAGGTATTTGGCCTTTTTTATGGAACATAATATAAAATGGAACATATTTGAAATATAAACTCACAAGTCATTATAAAGAAACATGAAAAGAATCACAAATTAACTTTACAAATTGTCATTTTTTCTCGGGTCCAGATGGGAAACTCTTGTTCGAATGGGTCCAGGACCCAAATAGTGCTGGACTCATCCCCAAGGAGATGCCTACCAACCAAACCCACCTCGGAATCACATACTTTGAGACGGGCGGCGGTCCCTCGCTCATTCTCCGACTCTCCGCTCACACCGTCGTCTTATCCCTAACTATCACTCCTACCTCTCATGCCATATCGAGTCCTTTTCTCCCCCTAACCATGCTCTCTACTGCGCCACTCACCTCCATCCATTCCTCCTCCCCCCTCAAAATTATCTCCATCATGTTCTTCCAATACACCGCCTCTCCTAGTTTCCTCTCCAACTTCTTCAGCACTTCCCCGTTCCTCCAGCATCTAAACACATGCCCCACATCATTCTCCACTTCACACCTATCGCACACTTCAGTCTCTCTTTTCCCAATCTTGTGGAGGTACCCTACTCTCGACCCATGTCCAGTGAACACCTGTGTCAAGAAGTAGTTCACCTCTCCGAATTTCCGGTCCATCAAATCTCTCTTATTCCCAATCGCTCATTTTAGCGGGCCCTCATACTCCTCCTACTTTCTCTCCATTTTCTCCTCCAACCATTCCTGTACTTCCCTCCAGCGTTTATTCCTGGCTCTAGCCATCACGTATAATGCGTAGGTCCTTGCCAGCACCGCTGCTGCCAGTCCACCCACTGTCCTGTCCCATGCACCACCCTCAGAAGTATCCCTCTCCGCGCCCGCAGGAGTGGCCTAACCCTCGCATTCACTCCCGCTCTTTTACCCCACACCGCCGCACCGTGCAGCATACTCTTCTCTACCGTCCTACTAATTACCCTCCTCTTCCACTCTCCCGGCCCTTTCACATTACACACCAATCTCCCCAGCCATGCTGCCCTCACTTTCTCCTTCTCTACCGCCTTTAACATGTGCATTCTGAAGGATACATGACTATCCAACCACACCCCTAGGTATTTCACAGACTCCTCCATACGAATTCTCCTTCCCTTCACCATAACCCCCACTTTCCTCGTCTAGCTCCGTCCCTTCACTACCAATCCCACCGTCTTATCTTTCGCCACTTTCAGTCCGCACCGCTCTATCTTCTCCACATTCTTCCTACGCATTCTCTCCGCCTCTCCCTTTGCCGTACATACCAGACACACATTTTCCGCAAATACCGTAATCTCACATCACTCTTCACATACTATTCCACAAACCTCATCAAACACACTTCCAGAGCGTCGGTCCAAGAACCGAGCCCCTACAAATTGTCATGGTATTCTTTAAATCACTGTACGCACAAACCTAGCTTGTCTTCACAATATTTGCATTCATAGGTTGTTTTCTTCCTCGATCTCCTTTTGAACAAAAACGGCACCTTAGTCCTTCCCTTTTCTCTTTCATCTGGGAATTTTTCAGTAATAAGGTAAATGTTGTGTGTCTGACCAGCGGAACAGGTGGATCTTTTGGCAAAAGACTATTTATAAAAGAAAATCTAAAGTCGTATAATGTCATTCTGCTGTTACCCGAATATGCGTTGTATAGTTTCAGTGAATTCAGCATGAGAAGCTGAGCAACGTGAACAAAAAGCTTTTTATACCATCTAATGGTCTTACTTACACAAGGATAATATGATAGTAGTTGATCCTGGTGATCAGCTCCGGACATATATTTATTATATTTCAAGATGGCAAGTGGTTTTCAAATTTCATCTCTCCTTTTATTGACGAATATGTCAATCTCACTTCTGTACTCAGTTGTAATATACATGACTTCGCGTTTGTCTTTGTCCATATGTATTCCATTCCACTTTTTACCACCGAAATATTCTCTCCTCGTAGTTTTTTTTTCAACACCTCCTTAGGGTTTTCTCTTAGAATTGATCTCAGTGACCTGGTGCAGTAAGTATCTCTGTCCAGAAATTTTTGGGATAAATCACAACTGATAGAGTAGCTATCCATATACAGATTATGACCATGGTTCAGAAGATCTTCCATTAGTTTAATAACCACTTTACTTGCGTGCCCTATGCCACTTAGTTCAACATCATTAGCACCTGTATAACCGTGGAACCGGAGGTTTGTTCCATCAGCCTCAGTTAGCATATATAATTTGACGCCGTATTTATGTCGCTTGTACTTAATAAACTGACAAAAACCTAACCGTCCACGCCACAACATCATGCTCTCATCCAGGGAAAGCTTCTTTCCGGGATAGGAATAATACTACTCTTCTTATTTTCGTTAAAACGTCTTTCTTTCCTTCATTATCGTCATTTTCAGCGGAGTAAAAATGGAGGCAACTTAAAATTAAAAGCTGCTCATGGTCTTCCGAAATATCTGTTTTCCAGTGGTCTTGTATTCTGGGTAATTGAAATGTACCCATATGAAAAAGCAAACCAAGAACTATTTTAAACTCATCAGTTGTGAGGTGTTTCCATGCTGTGATCCTTGATTTCTCAGATACACTTTGAGATAAAAACAGTGACAGCATCTTGATTTGTTCTTCCACTACAAAGTTCATGAAATCTGTCAAACAAACAATAGGGAAAAGATCTATTGGACCATCACCTGGCTTTGGTATTAAAAATTCACGTTGCTTTGTGAGATGAAAATTTTTCAGCTCGTTAGGCGGTTGAGAATATATCATTCAACTAGTTTGTGAACTAAGTGTTTCTTCTTGGAAAGTTCCAGCAGTTGATGCAGTCCTAGGCATTGGTGATATCTGGATTGGTGTTACTGGAGCTATAATCAGAATTTGATATATAAAATTCTGATTCTCTTGACAAAAACATTTCGTCGTCTTCCTAATCACAGTGGTAGCGAAAGAGTTAAGTATAGTGACTATTTAACCTCTTGCAGGATTGTCTAACCAAGGTCATGTCCAGTGAGAAGACTTCTAATTTGATCTGATAAGTTGGGAGGGTACGGCAACCCCACAGCATCTAGGCCTCATTAGGCCGTTTGTGTATCCTCCCAGGAGTAACTCTCAGTACGTCGACTAGCCTATGGTTTTAACATAGTTGATAACGTCACTAAGAGAAACTTCTCTCGGCATGGCTGGTGGTGACTCACCAAACACGGATTTACGAATGGATAATGGAGCCAAGCAATCAAAAAGGTTATGCTCTACCGTCTTATGTTGCTGTTCACATCCTCGACATAAGGGTGTGTCTGATAACCTCATTCCATGAATATGACTGTATAGATGTCAGTGTGCGGTCAGAACCCCTGTTCAAAACATAGGTATCGCCGGTTCATCATCAGAAATATTTTTGCTGCTGCACTGTCAGGATGGTACATTTTTTCCTTGGATAGTTTGCAGTATTTTGTTTCATTCCACCTTTTTTGAACTCATTGTGAGTATGTTCGCGCACTAGGCTTGCTACAGCTGGAACTGTTACATTGTCGGAGGAGACAGGTTCAAAAAGTTTTTGAGTTGCTGCTTTCCTAGCAGGTCATCAGCCGCGTGGTTACCTTTAAAGTGCGTTTACATTAAGGTGCTGCGTTCGCTGCTCGTTGCATTTGTTGTTTCAAAAAACCTTCTACGATCCATAGGAAACCCGCAAACGCGCATTAAGTATTCAGTTATGTCTCTGTCGCGCTAGCAGAACTACGCACTTTTAGTCTTGAATAGTGTGGCTATTTTAGCTCTGGAAGGAAGAAAATGAAAAAAAACGATGTTGGTGGCATACCGACCTTTTCGAAAGAAGAAATGGCAAGCAGCTAATCCTGGATTTGAAGTCTCCATAAAAATTTTTACTAGAATGTCACCAAATGGCCTTTTGTCGTGGATCCCACAATGAAGATTTGCATCGATAAGCTTAATTACATTTTCTTCTGACCACTCCATTAAGTACCATTTTCATGAAAATAAAACGAAAGCGCGCAGAAAACAACTTCTCCAGTGCCCTCTCAATTAGAACTACGAACCTACAAAGCGGGGCGTTGAAGAGCCAACAACGTTAATGTACACGCACTTTTAGGCAAACTATGGTCTTTGGTCCACAACAGAGTGATAACATTGGGGTTTGTCGCTTCAACCAAGGCATGGTGACTTTCTAGTATTGACCCTGATATGATACGTGGTCTCTTTAGGGCTAGTAGTGCTAGTGAGGAAGCTCATAACCAGCTTTACATCAAACCGCTGAGCTCCAGAAACCGTTTGGCTGTCCTATGACAATAAAATTTTTCAAAAGCTTTCAAGAAGATGAAAAATGAATAACTACATTCCATTGAAAAAATCACTATGGGGCAATAGGTGTGCAGTGCGACATAAAATTGGTTGTATCTCTTAAACTGTTAATTTAATCGAGATGTCGCGGATGTCTCTTCTTCTCTAAAAATGTCTAAAGAGGTTAATTCTTGCCCTCAAAACTGAAAAAAATTATATTTAACAAAGAATTACCTCATCAACCATTGAACTTATTCCGTTAGTTTGGTACAAAGTGTTGGGTATAACTACTGATTTTCAAAAGCCCATTTGTTGATTCGACTTTCATGTTTAGTTTAAAAACTTTTTTGAAGTGTATTTCTCAAGAGCGCGATAAATTGTTTAAAAGCCTCTTTCACTAAACGCATACGTTGTGGTAAACCTTAACTAGAGATCCTTTAAAAGACGAAGGAAATAAGAAAAATTTAATCTTCTTTAATCTTGTGCTTCACCGAATTTATGATTTATAAATGGGTGATGTTTCACTTTTTTCTGCTTTTTATGGTGTAATATTTTTTTCGATATCTCTCGAAGAAATTGATACTTTATTTTCTGGTTCTGTGCTGAATCCCGTGGCTTGCCTCTGGGGATTATTGTAAGGTTGAGGAATAACGTTAGACAATATAAAAAGAATTTAGCCTTACGACCAAAAACTATAACAGTTTTTATCAATGAATTGAAGTAAAAATATAACATTTTCACCAGAATGCTTTCACATCGTTTATATTAAAGTTGAACGAAAATACTGTCGGGATATAGGACATGAGTATTCTTTCCCACTGGTTCTTTTCTGCTACGTTAAGAGTAGGAAGTCCGGAAATAATTAAGCGAGAAAAAATTCAGCAATAATATATGTTGGACCAGAACCATTCCTTGGGACCACAAAGAAAGTGGTCCGAGGACTAGTACAAAAGTGGGTAAAATGGAGCAATATTCCAAAACAGGTACAAAGTAGGATCTTCTTAGGGGATAGATGTGAAGAACGGGCCGAAGAACTATTAGAGGTTATCTCACGGGTCCTGCCCTAATAAAAGACCCCCACCTGCATGAAATGGAGGATCCCCGCTACATAGTTTGTGGCATGTAGAACGAAACAGTAACCAGCATCTGAGATACCTACGGAGCCTTAGTTTGGTAGCCAAAAACAGATCAGAGGAAAGCCGAACTGGAACTATCAAAACTTCAGATGCTTGCCTGTCTGTGCATAACGGGTGCGATGAGAAGCAGCCCTACTGCGGCAATAGAAGACATTCTCAATCTTCCGCCTCTTGCTCTTCATGGTCAGTCGGAAGGAAGCGAGAATGCCTGCATACAGGCTGGAATACAATGGGAATTGGCACGAAGGAACCAACACCAATAGTCATTCCAGAATCACTGATATTATCACAAACTCGCTTCTTGAAATGAGAAGTGATAACATGGTTGCCACAATTAACGACAACCAATCATATCCAGCTAAACTGGGATGGGTTGGAAGCATGCATTCAGGAAGGAGCGTTGGTTTGGTACACAGACGGATCTAAAACTGGCATAGGAACAGGAGCTGGAGTACACAGTGCCAGACCCAGGTACAATGTCCACGCATCGTTGGGGAAGTTTGCATCTGTATTCCAAGCAGAAATCTACGCTATGCAAATGAACATCGCTATAGAGGCCGAAAGATCCTCATACTCTTAGATAGTCAGGCAGTACTGCAATATTTAGCATGTTCCCAGATCAGATCTAGACTAGTCTGGGACTGCCTACAAAAACTTTTAACCCTGGCAAACCATATTAGAGTAACTCTTAAGTGGATCCCGTGGCACAAGGGTATTGTAGGCAATTAAAAGGCAGACACCCTAGCAAAGCTAGGAACTGAAACTGTATCAAAATCTGCTGCACATGGTTGTACATCTCGGTTTATTCAAACTAAACATCAGACGTACTGGAGACGCGTGTCAAAACAGGGACACAGCAAACTCCTGATCAAAAAACCCTCGGAGTCTCACCGGTCACCGTACCCTAAGGAATCAAATGCATACAATTGGCATATATAGGGAGGAGCCTATCTGTCGGTTGTGCATGGAAGAGGAGAAAACATCCTCTCACATTATCTTCGAATGTGGAGCACTGTCTCATTAGAGATATGGACTGCTAGGAGTGTCTAAGGGAGGATTTTTTTCCAAGAAGGACCTAGTGAAAAGACTGTTGAGTCTGATAAGGACTACGGTATAACCAAGAGCACAAAAAGCCTAAAGGCTGCGGTACCGAGGTTTCTAAGCCTCAGACTTGTGGTGCCGAACCAATCAATCTTATCTGACTGAATCATTTGACACATATACAAAGGACCTATATCGTCTACAAGGTCTTTTGAAGTTCCATATTTCCTGTTAGCTTTTATTGCTATACGCAGTATATTGTTATGTTAATATGAAAATAATACAGTTGTTGATTACTATTTACAGTTCTGTATAAAAAAGTAATAAAAACGCTTTAGTGACCGAAGGCAATTATTGAGCCAATCAAAACATATTCTCATAGCTATATAAAGATGAAAAATGTTCCCTTCCGGTGGTGTACTGACATAAAATACACACTTCGTCTCAAGCCCTGCTTCGTCGTCAACAAATCTCAGTGTTACCGGTCAGAAGCGTAGGCGAAAGGTCAGAAAACCTGGAAGAACAGCAAAAAGTGGTTTGTCGTGAAAATAATATGTTATTTTTTAACGGAGAGTCAGCACTTTTTTATCCACTTTCCAAAAAATAAATGTCATGCGAATTATATGGAAGGATAAATGTTTTAAAGTCTAGCGGGAATTTTGGCAATCAGTGAGCTATGTAATACGAGTACAATTACCGCAGATTGGGGATTGGGTATTGTATTCCATGCTCTCAACTTTGTGGATTTTTTTTACAAAAAAGCTTGCTTAATGAAAGAAATTTGGTAATTTCCACGATATCCTTTTACTTTTATGATGGACTAATTAACATAACTCTAGTACAGTAAAAAGCAAGACAAAAATAATAAAAAAAATAAAAAAATAAAAAAATAATATTGGAAAGCTATTCCAAAATCGAGTGAAATCAATGAATTCCATATTAGAAATATAACTCAAATAATTACATTCACAGTTCTATCGAGATCCAACTTTTAAGGATAAAAATTTCGA
The DNA here is from genome assembly GCA_947563755.1 of Lochmaea crataegi. Classification (NCBI taxonomy): domain Eukaryota; kingdom Metazoa; phylum Arthropoda; class Insecta; order Coleoptera; family Chrysomelidae; genus Lochmaea; species Lochmaea crataegi. Next base: position 81,527,697 of record OX387423.1, on the reverse strand, counting down.
TAACAAATAAAGTCTTACCTTATATCAAAGTGAAGTATACATGGTAGTTTTTCATATTTTCATTTCTTGAAAGCACCTTTGCCAGTAGATTTTTCGTTGCATTTCTGCCAACAACAAATCGGAAACAATTTGTTGGCCGTAAAATACGCTTACGCCTTCTCAACGTGTACATGCACCCGACACATGCCGGATTATCCCTTAGCTGGTATACTACTTGCCTTGTATGATACGGGAAACGAAAAAGTAGTATTTCACAGTGAACGTCATCGTTAAAGACAAAGATACGAAAAAGCTAAAATACAACATTAAGTTAAGCAATGTGTTGAACATTTTTGAACTTTCACCCCACTTAGGCGAAGCAAATACAGTATGTATGTTCATCTGTTCCCATAATATAACTTCTAAACTACTAGGTAATCACAATTTGACAAATGACGTATCGTTGGAAGCGTCTTGATTGTCCGCTGGTTATAGGCTACGTGACGTTCCATTAAATTAAATATGGCTCCCTCTAGAGGGCATAAATTTATGAGCTGACACAAATTTTTTATTGATACCATGCTGGGTACCAAATGAAGGAGCTTAGATTAGACTAAATGTTATGAGATGGCTACTGGTCTATTACACTGCGACCATTTCAAATCTATTGTGGTCCTCTTGATCTGTTCGACCTCTTAATGAAGTCCACCACCTTTGAGACTTTTCGACACCTATTGCAAAGAACCGCTCATTTGCCAGGCTATCGCACTGGCATAAAATGTGCTAGTCCATCTCTTCCTTTAATTGACAGAATCCGCATATGGCATTTTGGAAAATGAATGAACTGTTTCGCTTGTCTTTGTATTGGTGTGTTTGTCCCTTTTTTCTCGTTTTTGCAACGCTGCAGAAGGGTGCTGTTAGAACGGATAGCATTGACGAGCCTAGTTAGGCTTTTCCATCAGCTTTTTCGTTGCCCTTCTGTCCTGGAACCAACTGCTACCTTTTAATAGACTTCTGTAAAATTTAAAGCAAGATACGTCATGCAGTTTGTGTACGACAGTTATTGAAAGCAGTATAGCAACCAGCTTTCTTTTGTTTTTAAGAAAACCTACTCGTACACTCAGGATTTGAATGGAATACTTCTCTTGTTTGAAAATTTACTGGTCTAAATATCGAAAATTACAACAGCCATTAGATGAAGTAGCAATATGGCAATGGAAATTCATAGAGCGACACAATTAAAATTTAATACACACACAAACCTCTTTAGAGTAAAACCCTTTGGCTGAACATCGATGCCAAATAAAACTACAGACCATGCAACCAACGAAAATAGAAAATAGGTACTCGAGAAATTAGTTTTCCAAGTACGGTGAAAACCAATTAGAGTCCCGTAGGAGCCAAGTGCATTGAATGTGTGAATTAAATTAGAAAACCGCTTTCTATTATGAAATACCCATTCGAACTTTCGATATAACCATGTAAACCTGATAGTTGAAAATTTCCGATTTCTATTTTGAGTTGAAGTTTATTATACCATGAAATGGAATACGGAAAATATAATATATATGGACAAAATTGGGAAAAACAAGGAAAGATACACAGTAGAAAATTTACATTTTTGTGATCCATTCGGATTATTATACTATATTGTGTCACAAGGACGGAAAATCAGCTTAAGCACCCCGATAATATTACTGCACTAGCTATCAGCTGCCCTAGCTGAGGGCTGCTAAAGCGTTTCCAAATAAACAAAAAAAACACACCAACAGCCAGGATCTGCTAAAAGCTATTAGTAATACAAAAACTAGATCCAGACTGGTAAAAAACTGCAAAAATGAAATGGTGACCAGTTAGCTAAAGAAGGCTCTAAAGGAGACTTTATAGGTCCGGAACCGTTTTGTGGATTCACAAAAGATTCCATAAGAGGGGGAAATCGGGAGCTGACTAGATAGGGAACGCCAACTCAAATGGAGGTTGACTCAAGGCCACCTCCATACAAAGAGTTTACTGAACAAGGTAGACAGGGAACTCTCAATCAGGCTATTGAAACTGGGTAAGGGACATTTGAAGATAGTTACTGACCTGGAAACATCTGCACAAAATGGGCAGAGTTGGTGAACCTATGCTTGATGATGAAACACCTACTCACATACTCTGCTTCTGCGAGAACTTACAAGTACTTACACGAAAGCACTTTGGAGAGAAATTAATACAACCATTACAACTTATGAAAATCTCTCCAGTCAAACTAGTGGCCTTTATAGAACGAAGCTTCTGGAATGGAAGTAGATAACATGGGAAATGGTTCAAAGATTCAATTCAAGTGCCTCAAGTTCAAGAAAGGTCAAAGTACTCAAGTAACATGGTGAAAAACTGCAAAATCATGACGATAAGAATTTTCCGCCCCTGGACTGCTAAATAATAAGTTCCGCCCTATGTTTGGAGTTCATATGAATGATTTTCAAGTAAGGTGGGTGGAAAAAACATCTCGCTGCTCCAAACTTAGGACTCAACTGGCAGTACTATGGTAAGGAAACTTGCTAAGTGAGACTCCCACAAGTGGTACACATATTTTTTTTTTCTTTGCCTTTATTGTTTCGAGAACAGGTTGATTCGGCGTTAGTGTAGCTTGCCACAGAAATGATTATGTGCCTGTGGTGATTTGTCAATTTTGTAATCAAATCTAGGAGTTTATTCATTTCTCAAACGTGCTTAGAATCCAATGAAGGTTTCCAAATAAACACAAAGTCAGACCACGAAACGTATAATATACTTCAATTAGAAGGTTAGCAGCTAGTTTTGGTTAATTAGCATCATCAGGCTATAAAGAAATGAAGTGATGTTATATCCACTTGATTTGAGGATCTTACAATGGTGATGTAAAGCATTAATTAGAGGAAGAATTATAATAAAAAAGAAGAAATGGAAGATACATTGAACAAAAAATCGTTGTGGTGACAATTAAACCTTACTAGTCTTCATTTCCTTGCATTACTATTTTTGCACTAGTAATAAACGTACTTCTATCAATGAGGAATGTGGGTCGGAACTGTTTGTTGTCAGATTCGATACACTCTCAAGTTGTTTGTTGACCCTTATACAGAATGAAATGAAAACGAAAATTACATGCATGATTGGAAATAAAAAAATTGTCTAGCAGACTAGCAAAAGTGCAAAGCTCAAACTAATAAAATCGTATAGGTCCATTTGGAAAGATATATTTCCATTCTTTATACAAAAAGATAAAAAAAAACTTTATTTGCGAGAATAATAGCTTATCGCAAACGAATAACTATCAAGCACTATCAGATAACCAATAAATAAATGTCTAGCCGCAGATCTCGACCTATTATTCTAGTTTTTATCCTTTCTATCTCTCAAGATATATCGTCTCCATAACATATTTCAACAAATGTGACAACCTTGATGATGGCACTTTATTTTCAGCGTTAGGTATAAATGAGAGAATGGAACTATTTTTTTTATTCTTGTGTATCATTTTCGCGGAAGTTTAAATTTTTGTGTAACCCAAAATCAATAATTTTATTATTTTCCGAACTTTATAGCCTTTGCTTGGAGGCATCTATCGTTAAAAACGTGAATATGTATCTAAATTTGCTTGGAGGCATCTATCGGTAAAAACGTGAATATGTATCTAAATTTGGTCTTGCCAACTGAATGTATGTATGTGAGACCTAAAAGATCTATAGTGCTCCACTATTTTGAGAGTTAGGACACCTGTTAAAACTCTTAGTGCAGTTTTACTCTGGTTACTCTGGTTACTCAATTGGTTGTGGTCTCCCAGAAGTATCTCTGATTGTCTAAGCTCTACTAGATTTTTTCAATGGTCAGATCCGCAGAAGGGTTCTGTCCTTCAAAGGGTGTTTCAGCCCCCCTCGTTGCTAGTTCATCTGCTATTTCATTTCTTTCTATTCCAGTGAGTTATATTTTATTATTATTTACTAGTTGTACCTTCCTTTAGTATCTCTGTAATCAAAATGCCAGCTTTCCTTTTATGTTTTATTTGTAAACAGATTCTTATATTACATCTTATTCCCTTACAACAATCATAGGCAAGATCATAAGAATCATCAAAAAGGAATTAACAATTAATTGATTGTTACCAATAAGAAACATTTCTACCAACTGATATGATTTTGAGGGAGTTTTTAGCGTTGCCCATTAACATTATCGCCTAGTTTATTGAGTGTCCCTAGGCAATCCCATACCATTATGGAACTGGAAGCAAGAGAATTGAAGTTTTGATGATGATTGCTGTTAGCTATGGGATGCGGACTCAACTAGAGGTATGCACCCTACCCTGTTTGATATATCATTCTTCAAAAAAATAGTCCAGTTCCGGAATTTTTTATATTACTGTTTATTGATCTATTCATGAATTTATCGTTACTTTATGGCTGCACTGAATCATAAAACTTTGTCGTTTTGAGATCCCCTTTAAGGTATTTTTTAAAAAAATAACCTTCTATCAAGCAGAACTGAGAGCATTTCTAATTAAAAAGTTAGTGAGATTCAATGTTTTAATTAGAAGCAATTTTCAAAGCTAATTGAGACTACAATTTAAACAATGTGACTCTTTTAGACAGTTTTTTTTTTCTAAATACTTCGTTTAATAACTGTTTTATATAGACATCAAAAGTAAGCCTAGACCCTACGATACTCGGTGTGGACAAAAAAGGGAAAATACCCGAAGAAATAAAATTTACTCAATGCGATATTTGATCCCTGTGGTTGAATTATTGTAATAAACACTCCACCCTTAGGGGACATCCGAAGTAGTCGCTTGTTAACTAAGCTAAGATTACACAGTCTACATTTGACAGGACCGGATTAAGGCAAGGAAGAGGGCATACTGCGGTGTTGATATCTAGCCGCACGTGTCGAAAGTAGGTATAAGGTAGAGAACTAGGTAGCCAGAAACTATAATTAGTGAGCAGTTATCTGCATTTCACTGTCAATGTTACCATATTTCAATTATAAACTACATATTTCATAGATATTTCTCGTATCATACCTACTTTCGACACGCACCGCTAGATCGCACCACAATACGATCCACCGCAAGATGGAAGATGATCGAATGATATTTTTGGAAAACAACTCTCAGCAATAGAAGAATCAATACAAAATTAATAAATTTTGCATGTATTCTTTATGTCCAAGGAGCCAATGTTAGTATTTAATTAATTCAGAGAGGTGGAACAACAGCATGCTCTTGTTGCATTAAACACGTTCAATTTAATTGAAACGGACAGTGCTAAATTAGTTGCAATTACTGTTGACATTTTTCGTCCTGAATCTAGACCTGTTTACATTGTGAAGTCTCCCAAATTAATTCTCATCAAATTAATGGAAGTATTTTAATTAATTACGAATTTCAATATAAATAAATGATTACGAAACACGCTTCGGTGAATTTTTGTAGCCGACGGTCGACGCTACTGTAGCTCTTCGCCAAAACCCGTTAAAAGGTCGAGAACAAACTGAGATAAACAAAAACTTCACACACGTAAAGGATTAAATAATGTGAATTTTCTGTTATTGTTTTGACAATACTAAAGTAACAATTTGTTGTTGAGGTATAAATTAATGTTTTGAAATTTTAATTTAATAATCGCCAACTGAATGATTTAACATTGAATAAACATATGAAAATGGAAGTAGTTCAAGCTGTAACGGTAAATGTCTGTACCCCACAGGGCACCAGCTCGAAGGGCTCCGGCTAGAGACTCCTCTCAAGGGTGATTCGACCCCAAGTTTATGCGGCACAAGGATAACAGAAGGGTTGTAAAAGTTGAGGGCGCCACTACCTTTTTAACGATAAAAACTATAAAAAACTAAGGCGGAAAAGGTAGAAACGCCTTGTAAAATTTAAATAAGTTAATAATAAAAAAGTTACTAAAAATCACCCCGGGCGATACCTCCCTCAACTTTTATAGTTGAGGATTTAAAAAAATTAAAGATACGAGTTAAAACAAATTTATTCTGCCACAGGAAATAAACGGAAGCTTAGCTTAGATGAAGTGGTTTCCTGGAGACGAAGTCAGGTCTTGATCTGGACTGATGAGTTCTGTTCTAGGGCGGTATTTTGGGGTTCTATCCTGGGGTTCTATCCTCGGGTTGTATCCTAGGCTATATTCTCGGGTTATATCCTAGCCTAGGGTTATATTCTCGGGTTAAATTCTTGGGTTATATCCTAGCCTAGGGGCTGTGCTTACCTAGAAGTACAGGTGGATCAGGGATATGTAGGAACTTGAATGTAATGGCACATTATGTTGGTCAGCTTTTCAGGTTAAAGAAAAGGAAGGCAGTTATTTGAAAGTCAAAAAATTTATTTAGTTTACTGAAAGCTTTCCAACATTATATGTTCCATGTTAAAACAGTAAAAATAGCAGTTATCGGCTAAATTAAAGAAATATACTAATGATCCGAAAGAAACTAATCATAGCAAAAATTTATTTATTTAGTTATATGAAAAAATATCGTGCTTAGGAAATATATGGAACCGGCACTGGCGTTACGAAAGAATATTTTATAGGTTAACAGTAATTTATAAAAATGTTATTTTATAATTAAAAGAGTTATTTCGCAACTGAAAAAGCTTGAAAATGTTTGTATAAAAGTAAAACAGTGAATTATAAAAGAATATTTGGCTTAAAACTACCATATTAGTATAAAAGAACAGTTTATGACCACGTGTTGAATTTAATTTCGTCTATCTCTATAAAAAAATAAAGAATGCATACGAAAGTTATATCAGACAGTACTTTAGAAGAAGCTTATTAATTATAAATTATGATTTTGAACTTACCACAGCAAAATTCATAAGATAGGTACTTAAGATATGAAAGATAGCGAAAGATGATCTGGTCCTTAGGCGGTCGATAACAGAAAGGGGTGTTTCACGTGGCGTTGTGCAAAAAATGGAAGCGTCCGTTGGCAGACGTCAATTGTCTAACGATCAGGGTTGAAGAGTTTGGGATCACAGAACTATAATTGGATGTGGCTAGTGACGACGAGCGCTAATTAAAAGGATTTATTCTGTAAAATCGAAACAGGTCGATAGACATGTTACAAAGCTTTAACGTACTGTTTTTTTCACAAAATCACTTGGAACAAGAAAATAATCGTCGAAGTCGAGTGCTGAATCGAAATCCATCGAAACTTGGTTGTGTTACGGTTGTTCATTATCAAAAGTTAGGAAAGGAGGGTTAGGAAGGATAGAGTTCAGTACGGTTTCAAGGTCTTAATCTGCCTACTCCACTCAATCTGCCTTCGGACTTTTCGTTATGCTTGTCTGTCGGAGCCGGTGACGTCACTTAATCGAATTAGCCAGACGATTTTGTAACTCTAACATTTTGGTAGATTCTCATCCGATTGGGTTAATTTTTGTCTGGCGCTTAAATAAAAAAGGTCTTTACGGATAAAATAGTTGATTGACGGAATTATTACTAAGTGATAAAGATTCGATATTTTTGAAGTCTGCCAAGTCCTAAAGGCCAAGAGTTATAGGGATACCTTTTATAAAATTTACTTTGAAAAAACTGAGAATAAATAGATAGATCGGTTCAAAATTGAAGTAAATCAATGGGGGAATTTGTAAACTGGAGATTTCTTCGAAAGAATTCATTTAAAAACAAACGAATCGAACGTTATTGCACAAAGTGATTGGACAATAAATGTACTTTCGAGGATATTGGAAATTGGAAAGGTAATAACTGAATTAGAAGAGAAGCTTCGTGTAGAAAAAGCCTTATTATTACAATACCTCTACAATTATATGAATGAGCTTTTATTGAAACACACGATTACATTTTTACACGACAGAGAGAAAAATCCGAGGTCTTTATTCCTTTAATAAAAAGTCTATAATTTAAATGAACTTAATTACCTCTCTTATCCTAAATAAGCTCCTAGTCGAGTTAAGGGTCAGTAACTTGAGGGGATAATTTACATTTGGTGCCCTAGTTTTATAAAAAAAAGAAAACATTCGAACGAACGACGTCGACTGACTTCAGGAGTAGGTTATTGAGCTGGTAATAATCAAATTAATATTTCCAGAGGTATTTCATTTTCAAGAGAAACTGGTTGATTTTGATTTGTTTCGAAAAATGCGATTTTCAATGGTTTTTGAATCTATTTTTACGTATCTAAGTGCCACATTGTTTTGTATCTCTCAAAATGTACGTTTAATTTATCATCAGACGTAGCTCAATTCCCGTATAACGAGGCAATCTTACACCACCTGACATTATTAACGTTAGATTAACTTCATGTAAAATGCATTTTCTGCCTGAAACTATCAACTGTTTAGCTTTCAATTATCTTACGGGGAATGTTATCTTTGTCAGAATTGATAAGCACTAAAATACTCAGAACGCTTAGAAGGTTCTGAAACCTTCATTTATAAACTCCTTAGTTAAATTTTGAAGACGGATGCCGAGAACAGGCTTTTTTAAGATTTGTGAAAATTTTTCGTCTTGAAATATGAAGTGCTGCTATTATGTTAAAAAACATGAAAGATAATGCGTCATATGAAGTATATATTTAAAGGAAGTCCCCGATAAAAGTGCTATAAGTTGGAATGCAGGTAAGTATAGTGATTGCTTTGCTACACACTTGAAAAAAAATACCTCCCAAGTTGAACGCGCTGAAGCGTTAGCAGAAAGTATCATACAAGATATAATCTTGATCACTCCAAAGGAAGTAATGTCGGAAATTGAATTTAAGATTGATCCGAAATGCCCCGAATTCGATTCAGTATCGGGAGAAATATGAAAACAGCTCCCACAAAATGCACTTGTTATTACCCCTGTAATTGGAGTACAATATATGTTCCGTCACTATGGAAAGTTGCCGAAATAGTAATGATTCCGAAACCAGGTAAACCACCTTAACTAGTCTTTTCTTATAAACCAATTTCACTAATACCCTGAGTTGTTTGAAAAGTTACTCCTCCGAAAAATGCAACCAATGGGGAAAATCTTATTTCTAATTAAAAACTGCCAGTTTGGTTTTAAGCAGAAACATTCTACTATACCGGCTGTCTCACGACGAGCTTACACTATCTATATATTGCAGACTACTTATACGATATACATGGTGTTACATTCAAAATATCAAAGTTGTCGTTCACTTTCGGTATAACCGGAAGTGACATGTATATCAAAGTATTTTCCATAAACTTGCCATAACTTGTTCTCCATCTATGCCAATTTTTATAGAAATCGTGTGAGTAATGTCCAATGTACAGATAGTGTAAGCTCGTCGTGTAGTACAGCTTCATAGAGAGGCAAACAGAAATACATTTGAAGACAAGAGAGCTTGCTCATCTTTAGACAATAGACAAGAAAGTTACTTAACTGTGGATACTTCAGGATCAAGCAGGAAGGCGCCTATTCTGAAATTTAAGAGATAAAAGCTGTAATTCCATAAAGTAGCTTTCTGGGTCTCAAATGAAACCAATTTTCTTCTTACAATTTTGGAGCTCTATAAATCTGTATCATAGGAATGTAGGGAAAATTTTTATGCGTACAACAACATTATTTTTACCAGGTGTACCTGATCTCCAATTTATAGCATGTATTCCAGGGACACTCTGTATATTATATACTTTTTTATTTTTATTTAGCTATTTTGTTTTTATCTCCACTTTTTTTGTTTGCCACTTGATTTAGGTATGCAACCGTTCCGACAAGGATACTACTTTTATTACATTCCATATAAGCGACTCAAAGTAATAAATTGAATAATTTTAGTAGCTCAGGAATGAGCTTCTTCATCCTTTGCGTTTAGAGCAAAAAGGGAATTACGAGAATTCCACAAAACTGTACTGTTTCAAAGAAATTTCCATTTCAAAGTATACAAAATGAGAAATGAAAGAATATTAAAATGAATATTCGAATCAGCAATTAAAAACAAAAATTAATATATTTTTCCTTAAAAACTGAGTGAAAAGACTGAGTCAGTTGTTTTGGAAAACACTATTAATAACATAAATAAGAAGGGGTGTGGTAAAAGGAGGGCGGAAAAACAGGAGAAACTTCAATAAAAAATTTGAAATGAAGGAAAACGACTGAAGATCTGTAAACGAAGCCGATTTTTTGCGATATTGGAAATAACATCGGAGTCTGGTCTAGAAAAGTCAAAGGCGCATCAAAAAGGTTTTTCTCACAATATTATACTCTCGTTCATTTCAAATATTATTAAATAAAAAGATATTTGGATTATTTAAGCAAATTTAAAATATTTTATTACAACAAAGTAGATATTGAATAAATCATTGATTTCAGCCAGGTAGCTGTACAATAAGTGTGGAGGTGCATAAATGCAAAAATTTCAGGCTTTCGCCATTTTTATTTGTCGGCGATTTTTCCTTGATGTTTGGAAATGTTTGTCGAAAAAATCGATTCGTGATAACATTGTAACTTTTCAATTATTAGAGTTTTGTCTTTATTAATTTTTGTATGTGAAAAAAAATGATGAATATCTCATTGGTCAAAATTATATTACTGAAAAAATGCTACCATCTATAAATCTGCCAACCAAAATGTGTTTGGAGTGACGAAGTATTATTTTATTTAACAATTGTTCAACGTATGAAATATGAAATATTACTGTCCATTCATTTGTCTTGTATTAGGTTCTTTCTATCTCACTTACCATACTCTTGTTGGCCGTCCTGTGGGGTTGTTTCGTAACATATTCTTTCATCTGAAATATAAAAACTATCATCAAACCAATTCCTCGTTCTTATGATTATTTTTCTTTTTTGTAGTTAACTAAATCGAAGTGAATGTTTTATATTTGTTGTGGTACGGCACTGACTAACTCGTTTTCTAGAAATCGGAGGAAAAGTTCCGTTTTTGTTGAAAAATATTTGGATAGTAAATAGATGGCGAAGGTTTGTCGGCGAGCAGTCAAATCGAGAGATTTTGAATATATTTGTGAATGTTTATTAATATTTTTTTGCGCGACAGCTGAAGCTTTAACTTGACATATATTAGCCGTATTTTTCACAAACAAGAAAAATATTAACAAAAACGGGAACGTTCGAGTAATATATTTTTGGTGAAATCTTAAAATTAAAAAAAAAAAAAACGTCCATTTAATTGTAACTAACATTGTCTATTGTGGAAATAAATTAAAAAAATTAGTTCACTTTGAAGCTGAATTTCAGATGACACTAGTGTATCCTGGAGAAGTTCGGATAGGCTGTATCATATCCAAGGATGTGAGATCTATTAAGTTCTAATATGTCTCGAATGGGCTTTATTTTCCTTCTAATAAAGCTATAGTTTCAGGAAGGAATTTCTTGAACTTGTAACGGTTGAATTTGTCACTACGTCTATTGTATATATTAAGTATTTGTATATAGTAATTACCTGACCGATATTGTCTCTATATTTCTAATATCATTTGATCACTACAAAAGAACTTCAGTAGTTAAATAGTTTCTGTCAGCCCAGAGTTTTAGGGACTACTCTGCCATCATCCTTCCGGTGAAGTGGTGCAGGCTGTAACCATACCTGTCTTCACATCTTGACAACAATTTTATATTTTGTCGCTAGGTAAGGTAAAGAATAAAACTAGCGCCTACTTGGTAAACGTCCGTATAGATATATTCATGTTAGTTGTTTCTTTTTGTTTGTTATATTATAATTCATAATTAAGGGTAGTAAGGGGTTTTCTCTCTTGTGGATTTTACTTTAGTTTTTAGTTACCGTGGGACTACTGATTTTGTTTCTGGCTTTGATTATATCACCTTTGGGGTGTAGCCACAGTAGTCCAAATACTTTGTCCGCTTCAGCTTGATAAACGCTAAAGTTTATTAGGGTTCAGTTATAAATTATTACTGACTCCTTGACTTGAAGTCTAAAACATTTAAAGTAGTAATTAGGTTTGATAAAACTTACTGATCTATATAGACATACTTTACTTTATTAGTTAGAGGTATATTTTCTTCATTTATCTACCATATTTTGGCTTAAGCAAATACATACTAGTTAGAAATCTTCTATGTAAGATGGCATTCGAATATTTTCTGAACATCTACTTATAATCCATATTAGCTGTTATCGCCATGTGTTTTGTATGTTAAATCCGAGTGTTTGATCTTGCTTTGTTTACTTCGACAGGAGGGTATTGTGGTACTATCTATTGCTCAAATTTATTTGAATAATTTATAATATATATGTTATTGTTTAGAAAGTCGAATTATTTATTGGATGACATTGACAATTGGCCGTGACAGTCGTGTCTTGGATAAAAGCGTGCGTTCGTCATGCCGCTGAGTGTAGTCGTACTGGATGTTAGCGTTTGCTCTGTGACTTTACAAGTCCAAAGACAAATGTTGTCGCTCCGTTTTACGGAATTGTTAGAGCGTTTGTTCGATGCTACTCAGGAGTATAGGCTGTTTTACTCGCGAATGCGTATTGACTTACATATAGGGAAGTGTAGCACTTTATGACTTGATCTGTGCGGAACACGCTCGGAGTAGTGAGCAGTGTAGTTCGGATGTATGTTTCGGGTAGGTTTCTTTATGGTAGTATTCTGTATTGACGTTGAGGAAGTGTCAGTCACCCTTCTTTCCGGTGTGTGCTCCTACTTGATAAATGGTTAGCAAAAGTGCATCGAACTAGATTCTGAATTTTGTTAATGACTGGATAGTCATCCCCTGCTGGGATTTATAGGTTCTCGTTCTGAATTAGTTGTGGAATATACGGTTTAGTATTTTGGTTCTACGGGTGTTCGTATTGTTGAAGAATTCCGTCCTGTTCTGGAAGCCGTTTTCACAAACCCTTATAGGGGATTTATTGCACTAAAACGATTGTAAGTATTTTCTCTACTTACTGATTTCGCATCACTATGTATTTATCACTATTTAAAGGAAATCGCCAACGTTGAAGTTTTGAAATTGAAGGTGTGCCACATGCTGTTGTTGGTTCGTTATTTGTTAGTAGCCGACCAGTAAGAGGAAACTTTTGAGTATTGGATCCTTTTTGGAAAAGGTATGTCTCATAGATTTGTAGTTTTTGTAGATAAAACAGTTGGTGGTCAAAGACTACCTGTTGATTGTAAATTTTTGATTAAGACAGTCTATTCTGTTACCCTGTGTATATTTTGTTTTCTTTGCCCGTTTTAGTCTAACGAATACTATAATTCGTGGGTGGTTCTTCAAACTTACCCTGGTTACGACCAAAAACAGTTTATTTTAGATGCTTATCGCATTCTTATTATTTGATTTAAATTCAGTGTAGTATACTGTTACTGACACTGTTGATTGTAAGTAGACCTTATGACTACTTTGTGGGTTTGATTAAGTTAATTTGGGGTTGATTTTGACTTGTACGTTACTTCTGGCATAGGCCGAGACAAGCTTAACTTGTCGAGGTGTTTGATTGGTTCCTGTATAGGCTCAGTTTTTAGCTGATACCTGTTTTAATTTTTAAGGGTTCACCGGTGGGGCCAGGGTATACTTACCATCCTCAAGATACACACTTCACCTGTGGGGCCAGATTATACACACTTCACCTGTGGGGCCAGATACACACTTCGGATTATTTGGAGTTTACCTGGTAGATCGATGGTGATGTCTTCTGCAGTTTGCTGCTACTTTTCAACAACTTCTTGAAGAAGACCACATTGAGGGTAACCTGGTAGCGGGGGTTTTTCTGGTTTATTTACTTATTTTTACTTTAGGCTTTACGCCAATATGTATATGCATTAGCTAGGTAGTTTCTACTGATTTATTTTATTATGCAATTGTAATGGTGGAAATTAATAGTTTGCGGTAAATTTTCATAATTTTATCCACTTGCGCATGCGTCTCTGCCTTGGTACCAACGCCTTGACTGCGGTGTCGCCTTATATGGAATTGTTTTTTTCATAAACTTTACACTACTTTTCAGCTAACATATAATTGAAAGTTTTTTTGAATCTGTATTGGTACACTCGAACAGCCATATTAATTTCACACTAAGTAGGTCAAATTAACAGGTATAGTTTGGAATTTTAGTGTTATTAGTTTGACTATTGGTGTGTAATAGATGTTCACACTACTTTTCTTCTTTTTTTAAGTGGGGGGCTTTTACTAGGGTTTTCAAGTAGCTATTAATTGTAAAACACCCCTTAAGGGTATTAAATGTTTTTTTTTTGGTTATTATAAGGAACATAAGCTGAGGTTTGCCTTTTCTTTTCATCCCTTGTTTTACTGGGTTATCGGGGGAATTTAGTTGCGCTAGGCCAAAGTGGAAAACTCAGTTGGCGCCCACACAAGTTGTCTACTATTTTGTCCGGAAGATCAATAAGAGGGATCCACCCCTACCTCCGTTCTGAGCGACGTCGAAGGCCTAAGGTTGTCACCGGAGCAACCGAAACTTATGTAACCAAGTAGACAAATTTATTCACAATCTTGCACTTTTTTTTTAATTCACTAAATTTTAGGACTTTATTCTTATTCGGGCTTGAGCTCAATTTTAAGGTTACAAACTAGGCAATAACTTCCTTGATATTCATATGGACTATTTCCTTATAAGGTTTGTACATACAGAGTGGGCCACTCGAAACAAGCCACCATGATATATGGTAGTATTAATGTAAAATGCTGAAACAGGTCGATTTTTAATTTTACTTTACTGTTTACTGTAATGATACCTTCACATGTTTCACAAATGTTTACAAACTTGCACGATACAAAATCAAATCAAGAGATAAAAAAAAGTAACACATGATAAAGACCCTTGAGGAACAAAAGAAGTGTGGGCTACAGTGACAAAGAAAAAGGTAGAAAACAATTAGTAGGAGAAATTTAAAAAAATAAATTCCAAAAAGCCCTTCGAAGTACGCTCGTACGTCCTTATCACCACAGAAGAAAACCTAGTAATGTATAAACCATTTCTACCGGAGCTAATACATTAGCTCTCGTCTTATACAAAAATCGAAAGCCGATAAAACGATATGAATGCATAAGAAGAGAAAAATATGAGGTATGTGTCGAAGGGTTGAGTAAGAAGACCATTATTCAAGATAGAAGCTCGCCTTAATTCACATTTTCTGCTATCTATCAGAAGCAGCATGCCAGTGAGATGCCGATGCCGATCCTCGACTCTTACGCTGGCCATCAAAATATATAATTCCACAATCCGCATTGGCGTGCTCTTTTGCAGGAGAATGGAAATTACAGATTAATCGATTTGGCATTTTCAAAAACATTGATGTTTTGTAAATAATTTTCACTCCTAATTCAAATGTTCCTGAGATGATCGAGAATCATTCTTATAATGATAACTCGTACGTTACTTCAGAATATAAGTTGTTTATATATATTTATCACGCAACGAGCTACATGCATTTTCTTGAACCCACTTCGTTGGAATGTTAGAATGGAACAATTTTTCACTATGAATAATATATAATGTCAAGGAAACTTACTAATTGATAGACATATCTGAAAAGCTAGCGTTGTTTTGGGTTAATATGATAGGACGAATTCTCCAGTCATAATGATGCTGATCTATATAGAGAGTTGGGCATCGATCCCATAATGGGAATGCCATCGAACGAGATGATTCCTAAGTATAGCTTCGGGAAAAACTTCGAAACAATCATAACAAGCATAGAGGCATGGAAGGGAGGGAAGGACCTCCAATTATTTCAGAAAAGGCCTGCTACACAGATGGCTCAAAAACCGAGGAAGGTGTAGGAGCAGGAATATATGTATATAACTAAGACAAGAGTCTCACTGTGTCTAGGCAAACATGTGACGATATTCCAGGCAGAATTTGCAGTAATACAGCACTGTGCAGGAGAGATATTAAGGCAAGAGTCTGATGAAAAGACCATTGCCATATACTCCGACAGCCAAGAGGCTATAAAATCAATCAGTTCCATGCAGATAAATTCCAAACTAATTTGGGACTGCTTGGAGACGTTTCCAGAGCTGGGCAGTCATAATAGATTGTCCTTAGCCTGGGTGCCAGTCAGTTCACAAGGGCAATGAAGAGGCAGGTTCACTAGCCCGAGAAAAGGTACGATGTGCTTCCATTGGCCCATAACCTTCCTGTGGATAAAAAAGCAGTCTCGAGAATGGTGGAGCAAGGCGCCAAGAATGAGGAAGGCAAAAGAGTTCATCAAAGAACTCTCGCCAAAATTCACGGAGCACCTACTGGGCTACAATAGGAGAACAATCAGGATCCTGGTTGGGCTCCTAACAGGGTATTGTAGACTTAACAAATACATGAATCTCTTCGGATTGGCAGACAAAACCATATGCAGGTTTTGCCAAGAAGATGAGGAAATCTCAACACACATAGGTACTGTGCTACTGCGAAGGAGGTTTTCGACAATAAAAGAGGAAAAACCAAAGCCCCTACCAATATATGGAGGACCTGAGGTTTGACATTAGAAGAATGACGGGTCTAGCATAACAGGAGAGGGGCACACACAATAGATCTGCAAAGGTCTTAGTGAGGCTCTTAGAAGCACATAAGCCCCATATTTATCTTATCTTACTCATTTCCAAACTCCCCTGTCATAATAGTAAACGTTTATTCAAGATGTTCGCCTTTTATCGGAATCTGAGGATAATCACTTTTCCTTCCAAGATTTTCTCCTTTATATTATATTATATTCTCCACAAACTAATAACTGATCTCTTTTATACCGTGCCCCAGTGGGGTCGTTTCTATACTTTGACGTACCTCGTCTATCTATTATTATACTTCCAATATCACACAAATATCAATGGCTATGATGTTCTTTATATTATTTTGTTTTAAAGCCCTTGATCTGTGAGGAAGAATATTTTTATACACGGTGGTGGAATTTTTATTGATTTATCGTCATTCTACAAAATCATCCTTAAGAATTCTAACAAGTAAAACAAGTTAAGAATGAACATTATTGAACCAGATAATAATTGCAAGATTATGCCTTATTTAGTATTTGGCAAGTAATTCTCACGAATAACTTATCTGCATTGTTCTCAATATAATTAATACATTATTTATTTATAAACTCGTCCTCTGCAGCACAATTTAATACATATTTTAGTTTCAGCTGGAACAAATTAAACGAGAGAAAAGAATGAGTATAATAATGTATCCTATTTCATTTATTTCCATTGTAAGTTTTGTAATTTGGAATAGAAGATAGAGAATTTTGTAAGCATCATTAAAAAAATCTCTTGTCTGTATCACCTATTCTTACTTCTTCGTTTGTTGGTTGTTCTTAATAGTATGGGAGAGCCTATTCTGTAATTAGAGCGATTCTGAATGGATTGGATTGCTGAGGGGTTTCAAAGATTTAGCCTGAGCTAGCCTGTAGGCATTTTCCAAAGCGATCCTCCTCAATTGAATGTATTTCCCACTTTTAAGGTACCTACCTAGATGATTGTATAATTTTGTGGCATTGAAAGTGATGTAATTTTACGCTAGGTTAGGGGTGGGTAATATTCAAAAAACATTAAAATATTTTCTTCTTGTAGGGACTTGGTCTTTTAGTTAGATTGTTAAAGAAGTAGACAGTAGCATTTGGAAATCAATTAAGCAAATTTGAAGTGAAATACAGGGTATCCCAATAAAAAAATGTAACTTTGATCTGACCCGGCGTTCTGGAACACGCTGTACAATTGCGGCTGATTTTGAAATATTGGCCTTCAGGCTGGCTACAACCGATCAAAATGTTATTCGAATGTCTTTGAGGATTTACAATATATTGGACTTTATCGCACTAATGAACCACCCTTTGTAAATCGAAAAGTGACGTTTTATCTATAATTCTCCATTTTTTCAAATTATTTCCATATTTTCTTTCATTGTCTTCCAATTCTGAATTATATGGAAAATTTTAAGTCTCCAACCCATCGGAAAATAAGTTTAAAATCATGTACAAAGTTCCACCCGACATACAAGAAAGGGAGTTGAATGAAACGTGGTAAAATATACAAATACCGCGGAGCACTTGCACGAATGAGTGAGGATATAAATACTACACGGTCAGCTGATGCGAGTTGTGATACGAGCCATGGGTGCCACCCTATTGCAGTTGCGCCTTTCAGTTCAACCCTTCAAGCTGTAAAATAAGCTGTTTAGATCAATTACGATTTTTTGTTGAAAAATTTCAACTGAAAACTCATTCAATGGAAAAAAGTTTGTTTCTATTTAGTGATACTCGGTATTTGAGCAATTCAATAAAACCAATCTCTATAAAAAACGGTATAATCAATTAAAACACTTACCGCCATAAAGTAAGCACACTGTATTTTTGAACGAGCAGATGTTTTACATCAAGTATGTAATTGGATCCGTATGAATATTAATGAAAAAACGGAAAATTTGCCACGAACCAGAATCTCAAAATGAGGATTTTTTGCTGTTCGGCATCGGAATTGTAATAAAAACAAGGTCAATGCAGTTTTTAATTTGTTTTTTTTCGGAATGATTTGTGAACGACATGTTGGGATGTTAGTTGGAAAAATGCAAAGCGTACTGGAAATTATTTTCCGATAATTGTTCAAAGCGAAAAAATTTATATAGCTGTGTAGTTCCGGAAAACTGAACGGATTATATTACAGAAAAAAAAATTGTACACCATTTAGGATTTCATCAGCAATTTCAATAAAAACCGATAGGGTATTAATTAGTTGAATAAAATAGATATTATTGCAGCGCTTCGAACTCTTGTTATGCTGAATAAAATTCAAATTGATTATACGGGGTGTTCAAAGGTAACTAATGTGCAAACTATGAGTGAAGAACGCATATTGTTGCTCGAAACTGTTAATGTTTAGGAGTAAAATTCAGTCTTAACCACTCAATCCACGTTTAAAAAAAGATCTTTCATATAGTTGGTCCGGATATAGCGGAGTTGCAATACCCTTGAACATTATTCATGAACGTTATTTATTGTTGTTTAATGTGACTCTCTTAGATACAAATAACTGAAACGTTATTTGATAATAATGGTACGTCGGACTTGTACTGGCGAATATGCAAAGGTGCATAAAGAAAAATCAGTGGAAGAAGTAAGTCTTCAAATAATCACAATCAATCTAGAATATGACGATAATCATAATCCCCCTGAAATCTTTAGGAAAAGTGAGAAGAAAAAAAATGTCTTTATAGTTATAAGAGAAGATGGAGAAAGATCTACTTGGCAAAATATAGTGGAAACATAATAGAGTACTGGGCTCAGTAAGATCTTCACGATGGCTTATGGCACTGAAGATGGGAAAACTCCGATGGAGAAGATGGAAGTGTGCTATAAGAGTTTCACATCAGCCATTCAGGAGGACAGTTTGGTACTAAGAGAACACTAGCACGAGTTCGGTATTATGTCAACGGTCAAAGGTTCCAAAACAAGAAGCCGAGAAAAAATTGCACAATATTATTCTGGAAAGCCCTTTGAACGACTTGCAATTGATATTCTCGGTCCACTTCCTTTGACAAAAAAGGGATCAAATAATGGATGGTAATAATTTTTTCAAATAGTCCGAAACATCTCCTCTTCCAACAGTAGCAGATGCTTTTGTTACCAACGTTATTGCGAGGTACGATGTCCCTCTGGAACTGCATTTTGACCACGGATGAACCCGAATTTCAACTTCTAGGTTAGTTTGTCCAAAATTAATCACAATACGTGCCTAGACAAACTATAAGTATAACATGGATACCATCTTGCAACTAGAATATAGTGGTAGGAATTTTCATAATGCTCACCATTGACTATCTCTCTCTTTCAAGTAATATTCCTTACATAATCTTTGTCTTACTTATTAAAATCTTATTGTCGATTGAATTTTTTCGCAATCTGTATAATACGAAATGTAAATGAGGCATGTCCCATAAGATTTTGTCAGTGACGCTTTCGTTGACTAACTACCCGAAGTATAGTTATTACATTAAACAGTAAAGTTTTGTGAAGTTGTTCCAGCACTAGAAAGTAATTTTAGTGTTCGTAACCTTTTAATGAAGACTTCGCATAAAATGTTCGTCCGTTTCAATAAAACTCATTTAAAATTCAGAAGTCTGCCTCCCGTGGTGACACCAACTTTTTATTAAACAGCATCTCCCCAAATTTTCATGGAAAGAAGTCGACTTCTGTCACAACATATTCTTCGCTCGCATGGGAGCTCTCTACGTACACACTAAACTAAAGTAAGGTACTGTGTTTTTTTGAATCAGTGAATTTAAAGTGAAATCCAAATTAATGTGAATGAAATTTGATTGTTTGTTTGTTTGTGATGGATAAACTTAAGAACCACATAACTGATCTTAAGAGCACTCTCACAAATATAAAAATCACCCTGTAATGCTTTTCAGCTCCTGCTATTCTACATTTCTACATAGGGCACAGGTTTTTCAACTAAGAAATGGCTACCGTAACTCGTGAGCTTAGATCCTCTACAGTTCTTTTCTGATTTGGATGATCCAGGAGCTGGATGGCCTAGATGTTCTCATGCTGGTGAAAGTTTCCTTTGTGGCTTCCTGCCGCTTTTTAGGCTCCTTTGTCTACGTACTCCACACCCAGGTCCCTATGGACACCTTCTATCTAAATTTGATTATTTACCGGTAGAAGGTTTTATGGCGAACCGAAACTCTTCTTCAATCTCATTTGAATTTTATATTTCAACTCAATGTATTATCTATATGTTACAATGAACTTTGGTCAGCACTAGCTGGCAACACTGTACTGCATTCTATTTGATGTCAGCTGTCATTTAAAATCTGCTTTTATATTTTTATACGTCATTATTTGCTTCACAAATTAAAGAAAAATCTGTCTTTATCAAGGATTTTTGGAATTTGTTCTTTTGTAATGTGAAACTCAACAATGTTGTTGATTAAAAAATGGTATAAGATATAGGTAACTATTGAGATTCAGACATCTTTGGACATAAATTTCACGAAGATCAACAAGAACTGAATGAGCTTTAAGCTGGATCCCGCATAATTTCAATATTGCTGAAAGATTGAGGGGATTGGAGCAAAAGGTCATCAAATAATTGGATCGCTGAAGCAGTCCGCTGTTTCTTCGGCAAAGCAGGAGATGTGGTAAGTGAACCAGAGAGAAAAATAAGTTTCCACTGAAACAATACAATTTTTGACCTTGTACGAGTGGGTTACTACAACCAATCTTGATTTTGCCTTAAGCGACTTCTTGTTCCTGTATACAAAGAATAAGCAATTTTTTTTATCTATGAAAGACCTATTCCTACTACTGAATACCGTAATATTATTGTACAAACTTTTGTATAATTGCAATATTCAAGACTCGCATATGAGCGACCGGTTTAACCTTTGTCTTCTAATCTCTAAAGTTTCTGAACAATAAAATCTTTCCATACAGCAAATTCCAAGTCCGGAATTTAATGTAGAGTCATGCGTCAGGTAATGAACAATAGGATTAGCACCTGAGAACTGGGAAGTGACAGATCTATAGTCTACGTGTGTAATGCTTTAATCGTGATAAATTAATTGCCGACCGTGATGTTGGTATTACCTAATAAATGAAAATGTTTATGTACATAATAAAATGATATCTCATGGGGTTAGTGGTAAATAAACATTACATCGGGAGATATAAGTAGTAAATTCTGTTTTGAACCTGTTTATGCTGTATTTAGTGGAATTTGATGTGATCCTAGGCGCTAATTAGAAGAAGAGGATCTGGAACAACATATGCATATTGAAGTTTTATTAAGGATTTCAAATTGAAGATTCAAAGAAGGTCGCGACTTGCCTTCCATCGATACAATCACTCGATCGTCGATAAATACAAACTGCAAAGTGACGGCTACAGAATTGGTGATGGGTAAAGTGAGATTTAATATCTTTGTTCCACTCTCACCAAACTCCAAACAAAAATTATAGATAAAATGTGTGAAGAAAATTATGAAGGACGCAAATACTGTTATACTGCCAGCTTTAAAAGATCTTGAAGTCTTGCACAACTCCCATTGCAGTAGTCAAATGGAAACGAAATTGAGCCTCACATGGATGACAGACATAGAGAGATTCCAAGGAATGAAACAGAAAACAGATTTGACATCACTTACACTCAGGATACAAAACAACACAATTTATGAATGACAATACATTGAGTGACAAAAAATTTCAGGTCAGGCTAGGTTTGTGGTGAGTCCGCGACTCTCGAGAGTCTATTGTGGCTTACACCTATTCACATTCCACCAAACAAATTCAGCTTCTTAATAGAGCCGATTAGACCATCAGATGCCTGATTCGAGCCTCGACGGAGACAAAACATATGCTCTGATGTATCATCATCTTTCCGACAGTCCGAGTCTCACTACATGATGATTCAGACAGATTAGAAGTATAGCCTTGTGTGGACCGTTAACTATGAAGCTTTTGACTACAAAGCAATAACTCCATGAGTAATCATCCATGTTACAATAATCACATAAATCCAATGGAATTGTTTGTATTCCAAGCCCGAAAATTTTCCACAAATCCTACATATCCACAAGGATAGTGTAGCCTTGTAGAGACCTTCTTTCAAGAGGGTGTTCCATGTAAGCAAATCCACTTCAAACGAAATAACCTCACCACTGTAGGGGAGTGGAGGAAGATTCTCCAATTTCCTTTTCTTAGTGAAGCGAACAGTTTTTTCAGAGTACACAGACATTTGCTCTCCTTTTGTTGATACCATCGTCCAACGTCTTTTGGAGGATATTATATTTTATCTCTCCTGTCTCATTCCTTGTCATTATGACGAGGTCGTCTGCATACGTTCACAGTTCTACCCTGCTTCTTTCGATAGCGTTGAACGATTTAACCATCAAAAGTGACTACAGAAGGGGGATAGTACCGTGCCTTGTGAGCAGCCCATGAGAACCTTTAGACTAGTGGTCTTATCCTGAAAAGATCTAGTAGCTGCTCTGTTTGTGACTCAATCAGTGAGGGTAGCTTTTATGCACTTTTATGCCAAAATTGAACCAATGGAGGTGCTCCTTCGATGTCAAGAAATATGACTTGTTGTTGAGATATTGGGTGATTTTATCAATGCGGTTGTCTGTCAATTTGGTAAGCACATCGGTGGCTGTTCAGGAAGAAATTACATATAAGGCAACCCTTCTGATGAGTCCATTCCATACTCTTCATGTAGGAAAGATGTTAGGCAAGTCGATTTTTGTATATAATTTCATTGTGATCAATTTTTAACTAATCCTGTATATTGAAGTAGTTCATTTTCCTTCCTAATGTTATTTATTTGTTGTATTGTCATATTTCTATTTATTCGTTATCTTATTCGCTCGAGTTTTGTAGGACCAATATTCATCAAAATAGACAACCAATCATCAGTCACGAAGCGAACCTTTTTTTCGAGTACAGTTCAATTATTCGTAGATTACCTATTTCGATGCGTCAGTTTGAAATCCCGAATAAAAAGATTCGTTTTGGAAACTCATTAAAAGACAACTATACTCATTGCAGTTGGCAGCATCTGTCAAAAATGGCGAAGACAAATGGAATGAAAGAATAATATGGCCGCAGAAACGTGAGTACGTACGCAACGGAATATTACGCCATCTTAGTAGAGAAATCATTTCCTAGATGGAATGAAAGGTAATAAATCATGTATGCTTTGCTTATTGCATTCTTTGGGTGAAACGATGTCATTCATATACGAATTTTACATGTAATGCATCTTTAATATTCGTTTAACAATAACTAATATCAACTTTTGAATGAAATAAAAATCATTATTATATAGTTTGGCAAATATACTTCTCCAATAGCAGGTCAGGTGGTTGCCTAGCAAAGGACCGACCTTCACCAATTGAGTACGCGGTAATGATCTTCTCACGGCGTTGCCGAATTGAAAGAAAGCCGTAACATCTTTGGAAAAATGTTCACCTTTCAATATTTAGTAGGTATTTGAAAAAAAATGTTAATAGACAAAATCCAATGAAACAAACACATACAAGCACTAACGTATAATCATTATTAATATATTGTTGATAATAAAAATTTTATTTTCAAATAATTACTACTACATACCCAGCACTTTGGCTATTTTATAGTTAAACGTGGCAATATCGAACGTTTTTGTCAGCATTCCTTTCATAGCTTCAGATATGTTTGCCAAACTATACGCAGTGAGAGTGGAGAACTGTAAAGATGGAAATTGCAAGAATAAAATACAATTCATAATAAATGTTGGAAATGATCGTCTCCAGCCAATATACATGAACGTAGTCTACGTCTCATCGATCGTCAAACACGCTCAAATATTTGAGGCGTATTTGTTATAGTTCCAGACGCTATCCGAATCCGATTCTTCAAATCGTTGATATCAAGTATCGGTGTGTTGTAAAATGATGACTTAGGTTACCCCATCACCAGAAATCACATGGATTTAATTTTGGATATCGAGGAGGCCATTGTTGCAGCCCTCCTCGACGAATTCAATGGTTGGGATAAGTTAGGATAAGTATTGCCTAAAAATGTACAGGAACACCATTGTGGATGAACCAGATGTTTTGTCTAATATTGAGTGGATTGTCCTCAAGTAGTTCAGGAAGATAATTTTGGAGAAAACTGGTGTAGGCAATTCTATTTAATGGCTGTGGCAGAAAATATGGCCCAATTAAGTAGTCCCCTATAATTCCAATCCAAAAAATCATTTTGAAAACGGTGCCTTATAATATTGTACGAATTTTCTTAGGAGTTGGCGACTTCACCATCAGGGCGTTTCAGAGGGTTTATTCAGTTGTAAACATTTCCATATACCATAGGCACACGATAAATTTTTTAAAATGGGCTGCTTGCAATAATTTTGATCTACCATGGACGTACGATTTAATGTTAACAAATGGGCATACGATAATTTATATGATAATTTATTTGTAAAAATTCCCATTTACCATGGGCGTACGATAAAAGTTTCATAACGCATGCATTTATTAGCAAAAATTTCCATCTACCAGTGTCGAACAATAAAATATTTTAAGTGATACATTTATTTGTAAAAATTTCCATATCATGGACATACGAAAAATTTTTTAAAGGGGGTTAGTTTGTGAAAATCTCCATCCACCATGAGCGTAAACAGAAATTTTTGAAAGGGTTCTATATATTTGTCAATCACTTATGTCGGCAATCCCTATAATTGTCAACACTTTTTTTAATCGATTATATTCGATTTCATTTCATCATTTAAATTGAATAACGCACATCTACATATAAAAGAACTAATTCGGTTTTTGATCCCTGATAAAACATTTCGCATGAAAAATCAACGAACTAATTGAAAAATGTGATAGGATTTGTTACTTCAAGTAAAATGTTATCATTCTGTTGGATAGACAGACGATTTTGGGTTTTATTGCGCTTGTTACGGGACAAAGAATTATTTGTGCCTCTCTTTCAAACATCCAAAAATAAACTCTGTACCTACCAACTGCTAGTTTATTAAAAACAGATCCTGATTGTTTTAAGTAGGATTAGTACAATTAAAGTCTCAGGAATCCTTTCACTTTTCTCAAGCGTCTCCCTGAAGGGCTCCTAAAAATAATAAATAAGTATTTACCACTTATTATTCACAACAAGTAGGAATAATAATAATCAAATATTCATATTCTAAATTTACCGGAATCTTATTTAAACATAGGATGATCACCAGATCATAAAAGTTACTGATTTAAAAATATCAAAGGTTTAAAGGTAATTTTGTTTACATGGTCTACAAAATAGATGACAATCTTGTCATATCTGTCAATCTTAGAAATAAATCCTCTCAAAGTGATTTCAATCTTTCATCATAATGTCACTTTTCTATTCATAGATCTATTGATTAAAGATCATTGACCTTCCTTATCAATTAATAGTTTCTTCTTTTAATTTCTGTTATCAGAGCTTATCTCTGGTGTTAAGTACTTTGGTAATAAAGAAGTAAATGAAAAGAACATACCTTTTTTTTTTCTAAGACCATCAATACCTAGATAGGAGATTGGTTTTTCTTTTTTTCTTCCATGTGAGGTTCGTGATAGACCACATGGCTTAGCAATTTTGCTGATTTTTTGAAATATATTTAAGTGAGCTTAAATTTTATTAGAGTGATCCTGTTGGAGCTCTACCATTCGTATAAGTGGATATTTATTTGGCGCAGCTTAAATTCCTGTCTCCACATCCGTAGGCGAAACCACTTTGAGGCCACACAACTTCTACGGTGAGTTTAATTTGTCAGTTTACTATACTCAACCCTCATAAAATTTAATTAATATTACCAAATACTCACACAAGTTCCTTTTTTAGGTCTCTTTCTTTCTTTCGTTATTCGTTATTCTTTCTTATCTCTTCTTTCTGCTTCATATTTCTTTCTTGGCTTTATTTTATCAATCGATATCTCCATTTCATCGACATCATCTATAAGGTACATCATCTACACCCAGTCATCATATCGGATACACCTCTACCTCTAGGATATAGTAAGCCCCCACCAGATCTTTTGGAGGGACACACCACAGCACCCGAGTGGTAACAGGTAACCTTCCTACCTTATTTATATCAAGGAATCCAGGGGTTCGAGTAGAAAACACATTTGACTGAAATAACAAATATATTTATGAAAAAGTATTGTAAGTAGAGTATTTTGTCATACCTACTGAGGAACTTAGTTTCCTGGTGTCTTTACCCTCTGTTGAGGACAACTTGCAGGTTTATTTAATAACAAATAGCACAATCACTAGAGTTTGTAAACCAGCGTATGCATACAAAAGGTAGTTCATTAATATAATTCTGTATCCAACCACCCCTAAGGTAAGATAGTGTAAAACTTTTCATTATAGTTATAATTTTGTGCATGCCTTGTTGATAACCTAAAATAATTGGGGAAAGCTAACTTCACATAAATAGTGTCGTACAGCGGAAATCCTTCAGGGAGTTTTTGGCGTTACAATTAGTAGGCAAGGCCTTGCTTGTTTTGTGTACATTCATATAACAACCAACCGTATTTTATTATATTAAACCAACATTACATCTGAATCGGTTTTTATTTCGAATCCCACCCTGATATTAACAGGACCTCTTAATCAGGTAACACGCTGTCCTATGATCTCGTCGATTAATTATTTTTTATAAAATATTCCCAGCAAAAAATATTACCGAGGGTGACAAAGGATTGCGCCTGTTGAATATCAACATTTGTGACGTTATACAATGTAAGTCCTATAATTACTGACGAGTTTAAAATATGCTTGGGCTCTATTTGCAGATCGAGTAAATAACGAGTGTTTTTCAATTTTTGCCAAACAAACCTGAACGCTAGGTACAGCTTAATTCACGATAGTTGGCAATAATTTCTAAAAAAAAATATGTGTTCAAAACCAACTGCAGTATGTTGTCATAATTCACCATAAACTTCTCCTTTTGATTGGAATGCCTACTGAAATTGTTGAAACAGTTTATATATTTTTAATATTACAGAAACCGAATGTATCAAATAACATCACACCAGAGTAGCATATTGTTAAGTGGTCTGGGGTCCATTTTGTACGCATTGCAAACTATCACCCATTCCACTAATCATCTAACAAAGTCATTTCAAACAATATCATGTTTCTAACAACCAAATGCTTAAACGTCTGTCGCTCAACGACACTCCACTCCTTCATCATATCCCATTACTCGCTACGAGGGTCAGACAACAAAAGTTCACAAAAGACCTTATAAATTGCGCTTTTAGTTTCAATACGTTTAAACTTTCCAATTTTCAATATATTAATAGTTTAAAGCGTTTCATCTAATTTGTATAAGACCTTCTCTTTGTATCGGGATTAAAAGCTTAATAAATAATGTATCAGGGACTTTTTGCTAAAAACTCCACCTATCAACCGTTAAAACCACTGGAATGAGACGATGATACAATATTTTATTGGGCATTGAATTCCCTTTCAAATGATACTAAGTTTGTCAAAATCGATGGAGCGGAACAAAAGTTATAACAGTTTTATTGAGTCACCTTTCCCACTCACCCCTACCAGTTATTTTACAAGATAGAGGAAAAAGTACTGGGGCAAACTTACGAAAAATGATTTAATGACTACGAATAGTTAAATTTCATTATAGAAAAATAACGTTTTTGTGTTATTATCGTGAACTACGCCCTCTAGCTGTGGAGTAGAAAACTTGAAAATAATTTCCAGCAGTTCCTGTACGATAAATTTTTGCTGAGATACAGCGAGGTACCTCTCTTAATCAGACACCCGGTACACACCCTCTAACTCACTCATAGCAAGATGTGGAATGTTTTATTGTTTTCGTGAGTTACAAGTCTTACTCTATCACCCACAATTAGCGTTCGTGAAACTTTTCGAAGGCGTAGGAAACTTTTTAAACTTTCGAAGCTTAGTAAAACGTCTGTAAAGATATTTTCGCCGTTCCCTTGTAATAGGCATTTCCATTTAGAATAACTGTCATTATCCCCTCCTTTACATCTCCAATTTCAGCAAACCGGTTGCAGAGACTAACACAACAGTTTAAGGATCCTGCAAAAGGGTAGATGACGTACACTGTTTGCTCGCAAAGTTTAGTCAGGATATCCGGCTGTAGATGTTGTATGTATCAAATTTAATGCAGTCTTTATGTAGAATTTCTGCTCGAATGGAATTAGCTACGACAAGAGGTTATAATTAATGTTTTATAATCGAACCACTGTGTACGGCAGGCGCGTTCATTATCTATAATTTATGGACTGAGAGAATATAGTTTCGGTGCACTTCTTAAGAGGGCGTTTGGGAGAGAGATTCTTCGTGTCATCGGTTGGGTAACAAATTAACGAAATTTAGCGAAGGCTTACGTCTTCTGTAACGTAATGGGATGTTAGATATTGTCTACGGCTTTTATTAGATATTCACAGGCGAAAAAAAGTTATATTCAAACCTCATTCCGGTTAATTGGTTTGTTAAATCCAAGTTCCTAACGGGATGCAGCATGTGCCAAGTTCTGGTAACCGCGAATTTGGCTCAGATTTTGTTGCTATACACGAGTCTGATTGTAACGATTACTTTCCGGGATTTGTTATTCAAATATTTACTTGGGTATGGACTCGTGCAGCAGTAACGGCATAACTGAATTTCTAATCTTTTAATAGTATATTACATAACGAGAGTTGTAAACAGCTTATTACATGCGAGTAAAAAAGATGCAGTAATTTGACAAGCATGTAGGTAATAAGCTTACAACTCAAATTGTGTACTATACTTTTTCTACGATTATTTCCATTCATAAAAATAAAAAGCCTAACAAGTAACTTTTATTTATTTAACAAAATTCGTGAACAATTAAAATTAAACATTTATTCATATTAATTAATTGTCAAATTTTGCCAATTATTTATAACTAAAACCTTATCCGTGTTTGGCGGTTGTTCAATAATTCGCGATTGGTGGGATGACGTAAACTGTACTGTGTGTTCTTTTTGGACATGGACATGGAATTTTTAGTAAATATAAAGGTCTGTAGATTACTTAATTCTATTGGCTGTTGACTTCTTATTGACTCATCGACATATCCTTTGGCTGTTGTTGAAGATTTCTATCCGCCATGTCGTTCAAGAGCCAACAAATCACCATCAAAAGAGTGGCAGAATTTCGTCTTAAATAGTGACCTGTGTACATTTTGGGATCTGGTAACTTTAAATATTCTGCTATTTGATAAGGAACACCTATTTTGTTTAATTCTACAACTTGTTTCGTACATTTACCTCTTTGATTGTTAGGGAAAAATTGATTTATTTGTGGATCGCTAACTTGTTGTCGAATCTCTATAATAAACACAGAGTGAAATACACTTTTTTCTAAAATTTTATTTGTAGTTCATTAAAACCAAGTGGAATTTTCAAACAAACTTAAGGACGGTTATTATTTCGTTTTGAATTAATTCCGTTTTGTACGCAACATCCTGTACTTGAAAACAAGTAGATAATAGATTGTCAACGACACTCGCATCAGAGATTAATGCTCAGCGATTATGCCTCGACGAATAACATCGGCGGCCATTGATTGACAAGCAGTCATGCGAAATGAGAAGAGCCTTGGTTGCGGTGCTGCTTCAGGCACCTATTATTCATCGAACCTGAACACAATTTTCAGGTGGCTAAAATTCATTTCATTTTGGATGTCGTCGAGAATATTTCGGTCTTGAGATTTATTGATTTTGATGACGGGTCGGTATTTGTAGATTAAAGTGACGTGTGAAGGGTTGGGCGAGTCGTTCGAGGAACAGTATAGCTTGTGGCTGCAAATTACGTGTCTCAAATATTATTTAGTTAATTATCGAGGAATATGGTGGAAGGCATCCGTCATGAACTTTTTTTTTCAACTACTTCGCATTTAATTTTGAATAAAGTTGTCTTAATAAGTTTTACTTTTGCCCCACAGACATTTTTATCCCATTTCTTTCCAAGGGATTTTAAGTTCAAGGTGATTTAATCACAGGTCTTGTAGATTTGAGTATCAACTTTCTCAAGTGTTCGTCTACGTTGTACTTTCTCCACACAAAAATTAATTATTCTCATAGTATTTGTACATCAAGCTCACTTAGTAGTGATGGCATCTTAATATAAAAAACGTGTAATAATATTATACGATGTCAATAGCCAACGAAAGCATTAAGTCGAGTGGTTTATTTATTCTTCTTGAAGACAAAATTGCGTGCCTTATCTCAAGAACTTTCCAAGTTGTTAGCGGCGTTATTAATGTGAAACTTGTGTAATTTACGGAAAAAATGGTGTATACCCTAAATACATTAAAGTAATTGTTTAAGATAATCACAATGTTTATTTCTGAAGAGATAGTACACAGAACATTTCGAAAAATGATATTTTCATTTTTCCTAAAAACCTAAAAACATCAAATCGAACACTATGTTATGTTAAAATGATTTCCATCAACAAATGAAGATAAATACAAAACACACCAATATACACTTCGATTACAAAGTAACGCATGGAATGTGCAAAGAATTGCAAAAGATCACTTATGGCTTCGTGGTCTGGTGGAGCAAGTGCCAGCGAAAGCTAGCGAGTGTAAGACTCTCCAGATTGCAGAGACAAGCGTGTCCAGCGATAATGGCCCCCTAAAGAATATACAAAATGGATGAAGGGGGCGAACTGGTGGGTTATGATAGGTGAGCACATAGGGGGCACAATAGATCTTTTAGGTCTCAGTGAATGTCACCCCAATTTACATACATACATACATATGATAGGTGAGTTGTCATGCTATGAGCTGAACACCACGGAGCTCTTGGTCAAGCCTACTAAAGCCCAGCAATTGACCTTCAAGTACATTTTGCGTACTTGTGTTGGACATCTGCCGCATAGTGCAGCCAACCAAACGCTAAATTTGCTAAAAGTCTTGGACAGCATGCAACAGTCTTTTAAGTTGAACTTAAGCAAGGGAAATCTGCAAATTGGAAAAATGTCGTACTTTCATTTGAGAAATTCTGGTACCGACGTCATCATTCACACTGTATAAGAGATTATTCTTATTTCCACATATTTCTGTTCATTTAGCTGATAATCTATTCATGTGTTACTCCATGAGCGCTCTTTAAGCGTAATTTCGATATAAGTATCAAAAAAGCATTCTATAACCTTTTTTTTTTTCGGGTCGAGATGGGAAACTTATGTTCGAATGGGTCCAGGACTCAACCCAAAGGGGATGCCTACCAACCAAATCCATCTCAAACTCGCCGTTATCCCGGAATCACTACCCTAGCATACTTCGAGACGGTCGGCGGTCCCACGCACACTCTCCGCTCACACCGTCTTCTCCCTACTATCACTCCTACCTCTCATGCCATATCAAGTCCTTCTCATCCCCTTACCATGCTCTCTACTACTCCACTCATCTCCATCCATTCCTCCTCCCCCCTCAACATTATCTCCACCATGTTCTCCCAGTACACCGCCTTCCCAACTTCTTCAGTACTTACTCGTTCCTCCAGCATCTACACACATGCCCCACATCATCCTCCATTTCACTTCTCTCGCACACTCCAGTCTCTCTTTTCCCAATCTTGTGAAGGTACCCTACTCTCGACCCATGTCCAGTGAACACCTGTGTCAAGAAGTAGTTCACCTCTCCGAATTTCCGGTGCATCCAATCTCTCCTTTTAGCGCGCCCTCTTACTCCTCCCACCTTCTCTCCATTTCCTCCATCCATTCCTGTACTTCCTCTCTGGTCGCACCCCTCCAGCGTTTGTTCCTGGCTCTAGCCATCACGTCCAATGGGCTAGGACCTTGCCAGCACCGCTGCTGCCAGTCCACCCACTGTCCTGTACCCCTGCACCACCCTCATCAGTATCCTTCTCTGCACCCGCAGGGGGGGCCCAGCCCTCGAATTCACCCACGCCCTCTCACCCCACACCCCCGCACCGTACAGCATACTCTGCTCTACCGTCCTACCAATTACCCTCCTCTCCCACTATCCCGGCCCTTTCACATTACACATCAATCTACCCAGCCATGCTGCACTCACTTTCCCCTCCTCTGCCGCCTTTAGCATGTAAGTTTTGAAGGATAATTGACTATCCAACCACACCTCTAGGTATTTCACAGACTCTTCCATACGATATTCTCCTTCCCTTCGCCATCACCCCCACTTCCCTTGTCTTGCTCCGTCCCTTCACCAGTTATCTTCAGCCACTTCCAGTCCGTACCGCTCTATCTTCTCCACAATCTTCCTACACATCCTCTCCGCCTTTCTTTTTATCTCCGCCTCTCGCTTTGCCGTACATACCAGACACACATCGTCCGCATACACCCTAATCTCACATCCCTCTCCACATACTATCCCACAAACCTCATCAAACACACACTTCCATAGCGTCGGACCAAGAACCGAGCCCTGGAGCTCTCCAGCCTCCGTCTCATACCTCCTTCCTCTGGAGTCTACAATCACACGCCCCTCCTCTATAATCTTAAGAAGATATTAGTGAAAATAAAAATCGTACGAAGAACAGAGGTTACATCTTTTAAGCAAATGAGTCTTGTAAGGAAACACAGACTGAGTGGGTAGCAGTTTAGAATTATTCCACGTTTTTCATAATGGAAGTTGCTACTGTTTTAATGTCCCACTAATAAACATTATTTCAGGTATTTGCTGGCATATTCGTTCTTTAGCAGCAGTTAGAGTGATAATGAATGCAGAGTACTGTGATGGATGTAGTACATTCTAAAACTTGGTTGAAAGTGTCAAACACAAATGAAAAATAAGTAAACACATTTTATTTTATTTGGCAAAAAAACACCAAAATTAAATTGGGTGTGATGAGGATTGAGAACGTAAAAATTAAGCCCCTAAAAAACTTGAATGATAAAAAATTTAAACGTAGTTAGCTATCGTTAAGCCGGAGGTTATCGTCATACGTAGTCGTTATTCTTTTCCCTCCTTAGGACATTCCCCCAACCCTCCATAAATCCATTACCACAAATTCAACACAAATGAAATTTGGGAACTTCTACGAATCACGGCATTGCCGCAAAATTGTACGTATACTTGAAAACTAATTAAAAGTGTTTGTATGGTAATGGGGATTATATCTCTAGGGCAGATACGTGATCGTGTATGTGTCTGTATCGGTTCTGGAATAATCGTGTTAAATGCAGCGGCGTAACCAGTGGGATAAGCAGAATACAACTCTATATCCGTGCTGAATCTAACAAAAATACAATCAGTCTGACCATAAAATTATAATTTACCCCAAGGGCGTATTGCAGCTAGCAACGTTGGCACTCTTATTGCTCGCGTTATGTCCATAAATGAAACAAATTATCACCAAACTTCAGGATAACTACATCTCAAATAAACGTGTTGAAGCTGTCGAGAAACGAAAAATGGAAGGGAGTGACAAATGACAGACTCAGCAATTTTCTTAAAAACATAAAACTCGAGAATTATTGCAATGCTGTATATCATGGAGACTATATAAGGAGATCGGACTTTATGTATTCCAATTTTTGGTAATGGCAGAGGGCGCCAGGTTGAATCCATTACCAAAAACATCTGACTGCAGAACGATAACAGCCAATCATAAGCCTTGCATACACTTTGAGTTTATGTTGTTTCATTGGTTGCTAGCTCATTTGATAGTATGTGAGGTTAGGAAACATAAATGAGAAGTTTTGTTAGTAAGAAATCCGTTTTTGTCCTTGTCTTCAAAAATATCGAAAATTGTGATCGTTCGTTGGTGAAATATGATATGTTTTTCCACAAGAATTTCTCTTCGACATGGAATTTTAGAATTTTATTTATTTTTGAATATTTCTAATCCCCTTTGGTAACTGAAAGCACTCTGGTTTCCTCAAATTCAAATCACGTCTTCGTTTCAAATCAGCTGCACTGCCAATAACTATTGCAATAATTTTTAACAACGCACATTTTTAATTTTAAACAATTTTAATCTTCTTAGTTCTCACTTTGAGTTCTTATTATTTATTCGAGTTCGATTTCCTTATTTAGCCTCGATGTTGTATATATGTTTGCCAAACTGTTCGTAAACGTGAATACCGAAATTAATAACTCACTTTCTGCATTTGTCAATCACATTATTACAGAAAGTTCAACTTCTCCATGATAATTTTCTCCATAATAATTATTTTGAAAACTTTGAAATTAAATATGCTTCTTTGGATAGTGCTATGACTAAATTGAACATTTAGTTCAAATATAGTGGGGATTAAAACAAATTAGTTGTTTTATTTGATCAAGTATCTCTCACCTTTTCTTTTATAGCCTGATGATCGTAATTGTTCTAGTTGCAATTCTCCTTTGTTGTGATAAATCATAATTTTCCGGTCCGATTTTAAGTTTCAATGAACCTTTTTGTTGGGGGTTAAAACAAATTAGTTGTTTTATTTGATCAAGTATCTCTCACCTTTTCTTTTATAGCCTGATGATCGTAATTGTTCTCCGAAACTAGTTGCAATACTTCTTTGTTGGGGTCAATTATCATTTTCCGGTCTAAGTTTCATTAAACCCTTTTGGATTCTAGCCACGTTTGAGATATGGATGAACTTCTTTTATAGGCTAGGATTGATTTATTAGCTCGGCAGCACCAGGCTTAGAGACCTCGGCACCTAAGCCTTTAGGCTTTTTGTGATCTTGGTTATACCGTTCATGTGAAGAAACCAGTAGCCCTTATCAGGCTCAACAGACTTTTCACTAGGTCCTTATTGGAGAAATCCTCCTTTGGATACTCTAGTCGCAGTAGTCTATATCTCCAATGAGACAGTGCTTCACATTCGAAGATAATTTGAGTGGCTGTTTCCTCCTCTTCCATGCACAACCGACAGATAGGTTCCTCCCTATATATGCCAATTGTATGCATGGCTTCCTTAGGGTACAGTGACCGGTGAGTAATCCCGTCCATCTGGCCCCTGCTGAGGTGCTGAGACTAGGAAGTACCTACATTATTACTTTTTTCCAATGAAAAAAGTGTAAATGCAGATCTATTTTAGATTTTGTATTATCTTGTCAAAATGTAAGGAGATTTATAAAAATTAACCAGTACATAGAGTGCTACAACAATATTCTCCAAGTGCATTTGACTCTATAAACATATACAATAGAATGGCACCTACATTTATATTGAAGTGAAAAAGATAACAATAAAAATCAATGAACACTTTAAAACTCCAATGCAAGCAGGTCTCTTGTGGCAAGGATTTGTTTTGAGGTAAAGCATTCGATTCTTTTCTGGAAACATGAGGGTTTGGTTTTGTTTGATGCTCCTGAAGGATATGTTACATTTGAAGGATAAATATTTGCTATGCCCGTATAAGCCTGTGCCTAAAGGAAATATTGAATCGATGATGTTGTTTTTTAATATTCCAACTTCATTATTTCATAGTCACTTCCACCTAATCCTTTACAAAATACAGTTTTGTGATTTTAATGTAAATTTTAAGCTGTTCCTAAACACATTTTTTTTTGCAGTGGTTAAAAATTAAATTGAAACCAAGTTGAACATTTTTAAATGCTGATAGCGTTCTGTGATTTGACGTTGGACAAGGATTCGAATTGTAATTTCATTTATAATTCCCCAATTTCATTGTATTACAGATTGATTTTTGTACATTTGTGGTATTAGTTTCCGGATAATTATGGAAATAATATCAATAAAAGTCAAAAAGTGCCTAAACTTCATAATTGCTCTTACTCTCTGTGATCGTGCAAATTTTTCGTAATCAAGTGCTGTTTTAGTGAAAAAAAATGAAGATTTATACCCAATATCCGAAAACACTCGTATCGTTCGTTGAGCACAACTTTTTTTTATATTTTAGCAACAGTAAACGATCATTCTTCTGGAACGATACAGACAAAAGTTTCAGCTTCGTACTCAGCAAAAACAAAATAAATGTGCCTTCTCGCGCTTTTCAATGGTTATTACTTGGCTGAATTGTGTTTTTTTATTACTTGCTGAATTTCGAAACGTTTAAGATGGCATATAACATTTAGGGCTTGAAAGTTGGCGAAACGCCTGTTGTTTATTCTACAAATCCCAGTTATTGCGAAATCTTTAAGCTTCTAAACGTTTAACATAAAATTTCCGGATAACTTATTGATTCTAAAATGAACAATTGTTGGTGTCAACAATTTACACAACATCGAGTAATAAATTTAAGTAATGTCTTCTTTGCACTAACAAAACTGTAACCAGAAAATCCGACCGCAGCTAGATTGTTCGTAAATCACTTCAATTCATCTTGTTCCATTATTTTTCGTTGAGAAATTGATGTTTGGATGGTGTTCCAACTCAAAAGATAGAACATAAATCCTGATTAAAGTTGGTTTGTGTCCAACATACAATCTACACTTAGAAATAGGAGCGTGTTATGCATTATAAAACGTGTTTAGTTTCTAAAATGAAATTTACTTCCCAGCATTTTTATGGCCCTCCTTTAAATTAGTTGTACTGGAAATCGTGGCTATAGAAAAATAAAGAATGAAATTGGAACAATTTATTCGTTGATTAGTATCTAGACTGTGACGGTGTGTTTTATTTTTCTTGGCATTTTCTCTTGTAGTAAAACCATTATTCATATCGTAGTATGAAATTTGATAAAGGCATTGAAAGCATAGATTCCAGCTGTCAATCATCGTATATATTGCACTATGGTTATCAAAATCATCAAAAATAATAAATTGTTTCATATTATCACTAGTATATCACTGAAAATCGTTTAAATCTTACACCTCATAAACAGGATAATCGGTACACTCGTCTTCATCATCACCAAAGCATGTGTTGTCTTCGCTTTGATAGTATGGTTCACATGTACCATTTTTTGTAAAATTTTTTACAGTCTCCGAAAATTACGACCATGGTGTCATTCGATTCGTATTGTCACGTAGAAAGTTTAAGGGAAAGTCCGAAAAGGCGCTGAAAAAAATTACAAAAACCACACATGGCTACTTTTATTACAGATTAAGTATTAAAAAAAGATAAATGGAAAAAATTAATTTGTTTATAACAAATTGTTTCTCAAAATAAACAAATAAAAAACGGAAAAAAAATTTTTCTCTTAAAATCTCAAAGAACAATAGAATTTATGAATTTTTAGAGAAAAAACGGTTCCTTGATTTTAATATTTAGTCGCAAAAAACCATTCCTTAATTTTAATATTTAGTCGCAAAAAACGATTGTTAATTAATAATAAACGCATTTTTTAGCAACAAATAAATTTTTGGGGAACCGTTTTATTTCTAAAAATCCTAATTTTCATCAATAAATATAAAACAAAATAAAAATTTTAGATTTACTCATAAACAATGGATTTGAAGGGTACAGGGGAAAAAGGGGATAAGTCAGATTTTACAAATTTTCCAGGAGAGCCATTCTTAAGTTCCAAGACTCATAATTATAACTATTTTTGCTATTTTCAGTACTTAAATAAGTGTTTTTGATCTCTTATGCTGTTCAGTAGTAAATAAGCTAGGACAGTTCCGGACCATGGCGGAGGCGCTAACATGGGAATCTCCATAAGGAAATCACCGAAAAAGCTAAGGTCAAAAATAGCGAAAATGTATCATTTTTGGAGTGGGGGTAAATCGCGCGCTTGCGTCAAAGCGTAGTCTTCACGTCAAAGCGTCGTTTTTGCGTCAAAGCATCTTTTTCGACGTTTTTGCGTCAAAGCGTCGTTTTCTACGTTTTTACGTCAATGCGTCGTCTTCGACGTTTTAACGCACGATTTACCTTAGCTTTTTCGGTGATTTCCTTATGGAGATTCCCATGTTAGCGCCTCCGCCATAGTATATGGGGGGTATATCGAAGAAAATCTTTCATGTGCTACTTCTCAGATTCGGTCTCTTTAGATGTAATGATGAATAAAGCGTATCCTGTTGGATGGTAGTTATTGATGAGATTTCACTTCCTCTCTTGCAGTTTTATTTAAATTAACAGTTTCATAAGCAACGTCTTCATTGAGAGTTTCTTTAAACTTGAATGATATTGGTGAGGACATTTCAAAGCGCAACCATCTGATTTTCAACCATGAAAAATAAAATAATTAAGAGGGGGGGCAACACTTATTCCAGCGAACTGTATAAGATTATTTTAACGCCATATTCCATGTTTTGGGGAAGTGAAAAAAGTTCCCAAGCTAAAGTTTTTAATCACTGCAAAACGATAAATGTAACTTTTCCTTCAAATGTAGATAATTGCTCAATGACTAACTTGATCGATCGATTTGAAATTATTCCAATTATCCAATATATGTGGTGAATTAGCTTGTATTTTGTGGAGAATGGTGTGTCAATGTTTATAATTGACCGGAACATGAAAGAGTTTTTTAATTGGCTATTCAATTTTTTTATTGATTATATCAAGATCAGAGTTATTCAGAAATTAAAAGTAAACAAACCAAATTATTCAACAAATGGTAATTGGCTTTCATAGCAATTTACAAACTTTGGTATCTCCTATCCATTATATCGAGTGTATCAATATTCCGCAAACAAAGGTGTTACAATACAAATATTTTATTCAAACTAGTTAACCTTAGCAGTATTAAAGGTGTTTATTTGGGGTGGAAAAGGATTGCTGTAATAATGGAAAATTCACAACCGCGATAACACCACAAACTACGTTATAAAATGGGATAATACTGATGTTTAAAGATAATATCAGTACAGGGTTTTATATTTTATATTATGTTTTAGACTTGCCAGGAAACTACGTAGAAAAACCACGAAGGATTTGATGAGTTTGGTATTATTTAATTTCATGTTTCTCGTGATATGGAACACTAAAAGAGGAAAGTTATTCATGCTGTAAAAATTTTCGGGTAGTTGGTTTTCCGAATTATCTCCTTATCACATCTTCTTTGAACATTTTTCTTATGTATAAAATTTTTGTTTGTTCGTATTTTATGCGCAGCCGTACCGTTTATTCGATTGCTATAAAACGTTGACACTCATTCGCACTTGTGGGAAGTTTATAGGATACTTTTTATCCCAGTGGCGTACCGTAGCTAAGAGGTACAAACAATGTTATATATTTATTTTCAATATAACACTTTGACTTTTATTTTATCTTCGGAAACCCCATTCAAAAATACACCACAGGTACTCTAGCCTAAGCCGTTATTAAATTATTAAATTAATATTTCGGAGAGAAAGTCAGACCAAAAATTTCATAGTACGACTATGGTAAGTGAAAATATTTACAAATATGATTTTATCGTATGTCCATTATATTAGAGTTTTTACAAATAAATTAACCCTCTTAAGAAATTAACACAATAATACATGCAACTGAGTCACAGCAATACTTGTGACGTCTCTATAATTCAATATAATTTTATTACAAAGCAAAGCAAACAGTAATTCCATGTAATTGACAATGACACATGTCACTCAGTGTTAATTTTTCCAGTTAATCTATAAACGGATTTTAGCTAGTTTAATTATGAAAATTCGGCACAAAATCTTAACGAACCAAAATAAATATTGTAGCAGATGAATCCTCAGCCACTGCCTGCCTCTGTCACATAGGCCACTCACCAACCATACACAGTTTACGAGATAGTCCCGTAGATGGCGCGCGTTATGACATTACCGCCCAACCGTCACCTTTACCTAAGTGGTACAGAGATATAGCAGCAAGCAAGCAGAATGCGGAAGTAATCAATACTGATAAATATAAAAATTCTTAACAATTAAGTTATACTTGTTACACAGACCACAGAATACACCAGCAAATAAGAAGTGAAGCTGCCTATCCTTTTTGTGTGCAATGACTGGAACGCGCCATTTTTATATTAAGGTACTTGTCATACTTCACTTTGTCGACAAACTATATCGCCAATATTTAAACATTTGATAATTTTCTCAGTGTATTTAGGGCCGATTCTACTAAGTCAGTATAGTTATTTCTTATATATTGTAAACCGGGAATAACAAACTGGTTGTCGGTTCTGCAATGGATTTTAATGACAGGTACCTACAGTTATTCCGAGAATATCTCGCTGGTAGTTCAAATCAATCAACGTTTCGACATTTTCTACCATAACTCAAATTTCTTGGTTTTGTTTCGAGAAATATCCTCGTTAAATTACAGACTATGACAAAATTCTGGAGTATTTTTTTCTTTTTAAGAAAATGTACCTCCAAAAGTAGCAGAAGTGGCCAAATAAAACTTATTTCAAACAGTTCTCCAAAATATTTAGGAAAATTCCGTTTAAATACGGTAGATAAAACTGAAGGGGTCGTACCTCAACAAGTAGCAGTAGTTGGCCCAATAATTAATATTCCTAACAATTCTTCGGAATATTTGAGGGAAGCCCATTTGATTGCGGTAAGGCAGTTGAACATAACTGATGACTCTGTACTTCTAAAAGTAGCAGCAGTTGCTCCAACTGACGTTATTTCAAAAAATTCGTCGATATATTTGGGGGAATCCCATTCGAATGCTGAATGCCACTTGAACGTACCTCCAGAAGTACCAGTAATCGGTCCATTAGAGGTTATTTCAAACAATTCTCCAATATATTCGGGAGAATGTCATTCAAATACTGTAAGCCACATGGAAGTAACTGATGGATTCGTAGAACCGGAGGAACCCTTTGCTACGAGTATTCATTTTACCTCACATATCGACAGATCTCCTGGCAAAAGCTCGACGTTCCAAAGAATCTCTGGTGAGAGACTTTCAAATGTAAAAAGAAAACTGTTAATAACAAGACATGTGTCGGCCGAAAACCATCTAGAAGAAAACATCAATAGCGATGATAGTATTGCGGATCCAGATTATCAGGAGAATGAAGACTCAGATCTAGAAAATGATAATGAACCGAACATGGAAAAGAATAGTGATTCTGAGCAGAAAACAAAAAAGAAGAAACCAAATCCAAAAAAAAGGTGAGCGGTCGTCGGACCGCCGACAAAAGCTTGCTTCTTATGCACAATAGCACATGCAATGCAATAGCAATGCACAATGACCATTTTTGATCATTTTTCAAAAATTTTGACAATTATTGACCATTTCTCCTTTTGACTATTTTTTCAAATTTCAACAATTATTGACCATTTTTGACAATAACTGACCAATTTTGACAGTTTTGACAATTATTGATCACTTTTGACAATTTCTCAAAATTTTTTATCATTTTAGACCATTTTCCCAAATTTTGGAAATTATTGACCCTTTTTGACAATTTTTCATTAATTTTGACAATTTTTAACAATTATTGACCATTTTTGACAGTTTTTTTATAATTATTGACCATTTTTTCAAAATTTTGACAATTTTTGATAATTTTTCGAAAATTTTGACCATTTTTCAAAAATCTTGTCAATTTTTGACAATTATTGTCCATTTTTGACTATTTCTTCAAATTTTAACAAATATTGACCATTTTTGACAATTATTGACCAATTTTGACAATTATTGATCATTTTTGACAATTTTTCAAAATTTTGACAATTTTTGATAATTTTTCGAAAATTTTGACCATTTTTCAAAAATCTTGTCAATTTTTGACAATTATTGTCCATTTTTGACTATTTCTTCAAATTTTAACAAATATTGACCATTTTTGACAATTATTGACCAATTTTGACAATTATTGATCATTTTTGACAATTTTTCAAAAATTTTGACCATTTTAGACCATTTTTCCAAATTTTAACAATTATTGACCATTTTTGCCACCTCTGACAATTATTGACCATTTTTGACAATTTTTCAAAAATTTTGACAATTTTTAACAATTATTGACAGTTTTTTATAATTACTGACCATTTTTTCAAAATTTTTGACTATTTTCTCAAATTTTAACAATTATTGACCATTTTTGACAATTATTGAACAATTTTGACAATTTTTCCAAAAATTTTACCATTTTAGACCATTTTTCCAAATTTTAAAAATTATTGACCCTTTTTGGCAATTTTTCAAAAATTTTGTCGATTTTTAACAATTATTGACCATTTTTGACTGTTTTTTATAATTATTGATCATTTTTTCAAAATTTTTGACTATTTTTTCAAATTTTAACAATTATTGACCATTTTTGACAATTGTTGATCATTTTTGACAATTTTTCAAAAAATTTTACCATTTTAGACCATTTTTCCAAATTTTAAAAATCATTGACCCTTTTTGACAATTTTTCAAAAATATTGACAATTATTGACCATTTTTTCGAAATTTATGCCTATTTTTCAAATTTTAACAATTATTGACCATTTTTGACAATTATTGACCAGTTTTGACAATTATTGATCATTCTTGACAATTTTTCAAAAATTTTGGCCATGTTAGACCTTTTTTCCAAATTTTAACAATTATTGACCATTTTTGCCACCTCTGATAATTATTGACCATTTTTGAAAATTTTTCTTAAATTTTGACAATTTTCAACAATTATTGACCATTTTTGACTGTTTTTTATAATTATTGACCATTTTTTCAAAATTTTTGACTATTTTTTCAAATTTTAACAATTATTGACCATTTTTGACAATTATTAAGCAATTTTGACAATTGTTGATTATTTTGATCATTCTTGACAATTTTTCAAAAAATTTTACCATTTTAGACCATTTTTCCAAATTTTAAAAATTATTGACCCTTTTTAAAAAATTTTCAAAAGTTTTGACAATTTTTAACAATTATTGACCATTTTTGACAGTTTTTCAAAATTATTGACCACTTTTTCAAAATTTTGACAGTTTTTGATAATTTTTCAAAAATTTTGATCATTTTTCAAAAATCTTGACAATTTTTGTCAATTATTGACCATTTTTCCAAAATTTTAAACTATTTTTTCAAATTTCAACAATTATTGACCATTTTTGACAATTATTGACCAGTTTTGACAATTATTGATCATTTTTGACAATTTTTCAAAAATTTTGACAATTTTTAACAATTATTATTGATCATTTTTGACATTTTTTTATAATTATTGACCATTTTTTCAAAATTTATGTCCATGTTTTCAAATTTTAACAATTATTGACCATTTTTGACAATTATTGACCAATTTAGACAGTTTTGACAATTATTGATCATTTTTGACAATTTTTCAAAAATTTTGACCATTTTAGACCATTTTTCCAAATTTCAACAATTATTAACCATTTTTGACAGTTTCTGATAATTATTGACCGTTTTTGTCAACTTTCAAAAATTTTTACAGTTATTGAATATTTTTTACCATTTTTTAAAATATCTAACAATTTTTCAAAAATTTTGACAATTTTTAACAATTATTGACCATTTTTGACAGTCTTTTATAGTCATTGACCTTTTTTTTAAATTTTGACAATTTTTGACCATTTTTCAAAATTTTAACGCAGCGTTGGTTATATAGTATCGCGCGTTATTTCAATGCGTCTCAGTCTCTATGCACTGAACGTACACTATGGCCTGCGCCTCTCTCTCTCTCTCTCTCTCTCTCTCTCTCTCTCTCTCTCTCTCTCTCTCTCTTTCTAATGAGTCATCGAGTGACAAACGCTTTTTCGTAACATCACACGTTTCACGCGTTCACTAGCCTTCCCAAAAGTCCTTTGGCGTGCAATAAGAAGCAAGCTTCAAAAAACAAAAGGGCCTATAATTTTACCATCTAAAATCCCACAC
Organism: Lochmaea crataegi; assembly: GCA_947563755.1. Classification (NCBI taxonomy): domain Eukaryota; kingdom Metazoa; phylum Arthropoda; class Insecta; order Coleoptera; family Chrysomelidae; genus Lochmaea; species Lochmaea crataegi. The sequence continues at coordinate 81,483,580 of OX387423.1, read as the reverse complement.
CATACGTTAACCGACCAGCGTCCCTGGTTAAAATCTTGTTGCGTGACGAACGCTTTTTCGTAACATCACACGTTTCACGAGTTCACTAGCCTTCCCAAAAGTTCTATGTCGTGCAATAAGAAGCAAGCTTCAAAAAGTGGAAAAGAAAGGTTCAAAAGATCAATAGACTCTCTGGGACGGAATATGTGTCAAAAAGTAATAGAATAATCCCGAAGAAAGGCCTTAAACCATCTTTTTCAATTATCTGTAAGCTCAAGTGTTCAGAAAAAATACCAGAAGACGTAAGAGAAAGAATACATAATCACTACTGGACAGACCAAAAATCTGTTGGTATGAAAAGACAATACATTGCTTCTCATGTGCAACAAGTTAACGTTAACTTCAAAAGCCTGTATGGAAGTAAGTCACCATTTGCTGTTTGAAAAAAAAAACGACTTAATATCACAAGTTTGTCAGTTCCAAGTGAGGCAAGACACACCTGGAGTTCTATTTTATAAAACCAAGTTTAGTCTCCTCTTACTCTGCCACTAGAAATACAATGAGAAGTAACAACTAAGCAGAAACTTTGCCACAGATAAGAGTCGGACTAAGGAAAATTTCTACAAACAAATATCAGCACCTTCAGAAACTTATAAAATTGATTCCCAAACAATTTCACAATTATTATCTTAATCTTCCTTGCGGCGAAGAAAGAGACGAGGAAGACGACTGATTTTGTTATTTGAGTTTTTTATTTTTTTTCTGAAGCATCAAAGCGTCTTCTCGAGAATGTTCTCGAAAGCGCATTCGCCAAAATTTATAATCGAGAGACAGGGCCGGCTTTGAGTTGGTGACCTCGCAACAATAGTTTGCTTCTGAAGTACAGTGGGTATGAATAAAAAGCGTAGTAACATTTTCACATCAATGAAATTGATGTGCTATTAGCTTGATGGAAGAGGTTGATATTAATTTTTGAAGAAGGTATTCAACTTTCTTATCATTAAATTTATTTCAGAATGCAAAAAACTGACACTAGTAAAGAATAAGGCCTGCAGGCAGCATGTCTAGTTCTGCAGCCAAAAGCTCAAAAGAAATTCCTGCTCATCATTCTGTATTCTTTGCACAGACGGACACCGATTCGACAATTTGATCGAAACGATAAAAATGCCGAGCGGTATAGTGGCGCATAGTTTCAGATATGTGCTTATTCAGACGACAAGGTCGTATACCGCTACTCGTATATGACCTTTTCGGCATTTTTATCGATTCGATCAAATTGTGGAAACGGTGTCTGCCTGAACGAGCTGATACCATTATGAAATTATGATGAGCCACGATTTTAGATGGTCATTCATCTAAGATCTTCGAAGGTTACAATTACAATAATCGAATTTTAAGATTTCATTAAAGCCTTCCGGCCTATTTCCAAATTTACTAAAGGGATGCATAACCAATAAAATGAGGGCTATAGAAAACCTGTCCAATAATGAATAACGTAAAATCGATTTCGTTGGGTATTTCTAAAGGATTGAAATAGAAACAGAACAAAAAAAAAAGAGTTTGATGTGGGAAGTGGGCCAATGGAATAAAGCAATTCTGTTATCCATTGTTCGCAACTGCGTTTGATTAATAGGCCACTTTTAAACTTCTTTCAGGCAAGCGTAATGGATTTGCTATTGCGATAAGCATTTATACAACGGGAGTGAATTATTAGTTATACTTAATTCATACTAGCGTGTATTCGCAAGAAGATAAAACCAACAAAAAATTGGAAATATGAGAAAAATTGATTCATAAGTCATGCGTTTTGAGAAAAGGTCCATCTCGCGTCAGGTTATTTGAACTTTTTCCCGCGCGGTGAACTTTGCACACCAAACTGAATTCAGACTGTTGGTTAAAAAAAACGGTATTTTTGGTCGATGGTAATTTATATCAAACTTATATGTTTGATCAAGCAATAAATTTGGTGAAGGTGTACAGAATACACCAGCGCGAGTAATTAAGGGTTAATATTTACTTTTTATTCTCAATACAGAATTTGATTTTCCAACTGAAAGTACGAGGTTGAAGTAGGAATTTGTTCATAATCGATGGGAAATAACAGAAATAACGGAAAGTCGAGGCAAATCTATGTTATGGGAAATAATAAAGTTTCTTCATTCTGAAATTAAAGATAATTAGAATTTCGAACTCAACCGCTGAAAATTACCCAAATTAAGTGAAATTCAAAGCAAAACTTAGTTTTGCTAACAAAGTTTTGGTGAGGTGTGCAATTCCTAAGGCTAGCTATATTATTCCCTGCATTGGTCTAGTAAGCGGAGACTCTGTCTATGCTGGACTTTCAAATAGTTTGAATAGATAAGGGTGATTTAATATAAATAAAACCAATTAATGAAAAATTTCACAATTGAGCATAATAAAACTCAACCATGAAAAAGGTAATTGAAAGAAGGAAATTTGAAATCACAATTCCCGAATATTTTGCTAAAAACTCCAACTTTTAGCTTTTTATGGTTGTTGAAGTTAATAGTTTCCACAGCACACAAATATAGCAGCCTACTATTACAAAAAATAGATGTGATGTGAGTAATAGCTATACAACCCTTTTCCAGAGATATTTTACCCTGCTTTTGTGTTTGAGAGCCGTTTCGTTGAAACCGCTCAAGCTGTAATACCTAGAACAATGCGAGTGATCGTTGTCAGTTGTCTTCCGTCTTTAGGCTCTACTTATGTTGGTGCAATTATTATTCACGTCATCCTTCATATATTCCATTCGCAAGTGAAATTTTTATTGTTCGCCTTACTTTTCAGTTTGCTGATGATCGACCGAATTTTTTAAAATTATGCATTATTGATATTATTATTATTATGAAAATTGCATATTACCATTCTGTGCGAAGAAAATAGTTTATACGAAGTCAGTTGTACAGCTGGAAACCGACCACTTATCAGTGCTTATCGTAACATACCTTTTGCAATCTACTTCTGGCTGGATTCTGGCATCATTTTGGAAAATTCAGGATTTATCAATAAAAACAAATTTATCCAAGCTATTCCACGACGAGCCTATTATTGGAGACTACTCACACGATTTCTATAGAAATTGGCATAGATGGAGAACAAGTTATGGCGAATTTATGGAAATTATTTTGGCATACATGTCACTTCCGGTTATACCGAAAGTGACGACAACTTTTTTATTTTAAATGTGACACCATGTATATTATTAACTTTTCGGATTCTACTAATTACATTAAAAAATACGACCTAATTTTAGTGAGCAACAATACGTCAAAAATAACTGAATTTTCAATTTTATTATCATTATTATTAATAACAGGCTTCACTTTCACAACTTTTGCTTGAAAACAACCAAATTGTGTTAAATTGCTTAATATTCTCTTTACTGTGTGACGGCTGGGTCGGGGTAGATCTTTATATCTTGTAGCAAATAAAACACCATCAACTCTGTCACATTCACATTCACCATGCATTAAAAGTAAATTTAGATAATCTTCATTTTTTAACTCCAAAAGAGCCATTTCTATCACTGTACGATGCGATTGACTTCAAATAATGACAATTGATACTATTTAATTATGACAGGTAAATATACAGCCTGCCACAATGAGAGAATAAATAACACAGTCTACGCCTACGCAATAATGAGGCTGGAATAATTAATATTTTTAAATACATGTCAATATCTCAAAAACGCTTAATATTGGATATAGAGAAGAGAACATAAACTGCCTTTAGAATCAAGTAAAAGAATAAAATATTGTTGTTTCACTTGAAAAAAATTAAGATATTTAACATTTTTGAACTTTTCATCATTTTTTTACGAACCCTGTATACAAAAAAGAAGTTTTCTACATGTCACCAATTACCTTGATCGTTCTACTAATCAACCCGACAAGATGTTTTTCATTTGGTATTGGGGATGTTCACACAGAATCTTCAATAAGAAGGACTGCACCTGTCAATTTTTGAAGCTTGCTTCTCATTGCACGACATAGGCCTTTTGAGAAGGCTAGTGAACTCGTAAAACGTGTAACCGTTACGAAAAAACCGTCACACAACAGTTCGTTCGTCACGCGATAACTCATTCAAGCGACTGTGCGCAATCTCTCTTGCCGCACTGAGCTCGCACACCTACAGGTGTGAAAAATTGTCAAAAATGGTCAAAAATTGTCAAAATTTTGAAACAATGGTTAATAATTGCCAAATATGTTAAAATTTTTGAAAAATAGTCAAAAAATTTTAAATATGGTCAAAAACTGTCAAAATTTTGAAAAAATGGTTATTAATTGCCAAATATTTTCAAAAATTGTCAAAAACTATCAAAGATGGTCAATAATTGTCAAATTTTTTAAAAAATGTTTAAAATTTTTGAAAAATTGTCAAAAATGGTCAATAATTGTCAAAATTTTGAAACAATGGTTAATAATTGCCAAATATGTTAAAATTTTTGAAAAATTGTCAAAAAATTTTAAATATGGTCAAAAACTGTCAAAATTTTGAAAAAATGGTTATTAATTGCCAAATATTTTCAAAAATTGTCAAAAACTATTAGAGATGGTCAATAATTGTCAAATTTTTTAAAAAATGTTTAAAATTTTTGAAAAATTGTCAAAAATGGTCAATAATTGTCAAAGACGGTCAATTATTGTCAAAACCAATAAAAATTCGTCCAAAATTGTCAAAAATGGTCCAAAAGGATCAATTATTGTTAAAATTTGGGAAAATGGTCAATAATTGCCAAATATGTTAAAATTTTTGAAAAATTGTCAAAAATGGTCAATACTTGTCAAAGACGGTCAATAATTGTCAAAATTCGTCAAAAACTGTCAAAAATGGTCAGTATTGGTTAAAATTTTTGAAAAATTGTCAAACATTTTTAAATATGGACAAAAATTGTCAAGAATTTGGAAAAATCGTCAAAAATGGTGAAAAACTCTAAAAATTTTGAAAAAGTGGTTAATAATTGCCAAATATTTTCAAAAATTGTCAAAAATTTGGAAAAATGGTCAATAATTGTCAAAAATTGTCAAAATTTTTGGAAAATGGTCAAATATTTCGAAAAATTGTCAAAAATGGTCAAAAATTGTGAAAATTTTGAAAAAATGGTCAATAATTATTAAAAATTGTCAAAAATTGTCAGAACCTGTCAAAGATGCTCAAAAATTGTCAAAGATGCTCAATAATTGTTAAAATTTGAAAAAATGGTCTAAAATGGTCAAAATTTTTGAAAAATTGTCAAAAATGATCAATGATTGTCAAAATTGGTCAATAATTGTCAAAAATGGTTAATAATTACTAAAATTTCGAGAAATTGTCAAAAATTGTACAAAATTTTGAAAAAATGGTCAATACTTGCCAAATATGTTGAAATTTTAGAAAAAGACGGTCAATAATTGTCAAAATTCGTCAAAAACTGCCAAAAACTGTCAAAAATTGTCAAAATTTTTGAAAATGGTGAAAAATTTACGAAAAAGGGTCATTCTATTGTACTTAAGAAGCAAGCTTCTGTCGGCGGTCCGCCGACCGCTCACCTTTTTTTTTTTATTAAAAAAATTAATATCTCAATAAGTTTAAAATTTAGATAATATGCCTCCATCTACGCCAATTTTTATAGAATTTGTGTGAAAAGTATCCAATATATAGATAGTCTAAGCTCGTCGTGAATCAGCGTTTGCTGTTTTTTTTTCTTGAAAAAACTATATTTCCATAAAACCTTTTCGTTTATGTTAGGTATCGGGTAAACTATGGAACAATAGTAATAATACTGTACTGTGAGATATTTCTGTCTCATCTTATGTTTTATTAACATTTTATATTGTTTCAGGTAAGCTGTATGAAATTAATCATTCGGTAAGTATTTGAGATATTTCGTGATGTCTTGAATAAATCATACCACCCATTATAACATAAGCGTCTTTGGTATGGAGAATAAAAACGACACAAAACAATGCACCAGACTAGGCAAGGTGCAAAGACTTGCCTGTCTTAGTATTGCAGTGTTAGAAGCCTCATTTGGCCTTCCCCCTCTACAACTCTTGATAATGGGAGAAGCAAGGATGGGGTTTTTTAAACTACCAAACAACCTGAGGACATCGTTAGGACAGCCTATTCTCCGCACTAGCTGCACAATATAATATTCTGATTACATCTCAATAAACTAAATTATATAATAACATATGCATTAAAATTACCATTGTCGCATAACCTAATTTACTAGGAATACGAAGATGAACTTTAAATTCATTTATTTGCGCTCCCTAAGACACATTATTATTTTCTATTTAATTTAAGTGCATTAGAAGCTCGTATCAAACGAATTATTCATACTCATTAGGGATCCTTAGATGTCCTTCAGTCGACCCGCATTCCTTAAAAGCACCAAGCTAAACTAACGGTTAACCAAATTTACCTTGCATGAGACATGTGTATCTACTCAAATTCTACATAAATCTGATAACAAAGTTTGGTCTTCACTTCAATGACTGAAGTTGAGGCATTGTTTACCGTAGTATAACCTCAATCCAGGGAACAATGTTTTAGTCATGCCTAGTAACTTTTTGTAAAAGTTTGAAAATTTAATTATGGTGATTATGCGGTTCAATTTTTTAATAAATTTTAACTTACAATACGAATAATGGATTAAATCAAAAAGTTGCTAACGAAGATTGAGGTTACGAAATAATTTTATATCATAAAATTACTAATGGAATCTTAGGAATAAGTAGTGAAAACTTTATAACAACAAACGAACAGAAAAGAAAAAGTAATTTGGAGCGGAAATGGAGAGTGATGGAGAATATAATACTCATAAAATTCGATTATTAAAAGATTAAAATCAAGGATATCAAGCACAACTTGAAAGCATTGAAAAAGTTAATGCTGGGATACCTGATTCACAACTAGGAAAATCTTGAGATATATAGTAAAGATTTGCTGCAAAAATATTGAGATGGAATACAAGAAGCACTGGTATAGTTTGGCAAACATAACTGAAGCTGTGAAAGGAATGCGGTCGAAAAAATTCGATATTGCCACGTTTAACTATGAAAAAGCTGAAGTGCTAAGTATGTAGTGATAATAATTAGAAAATGGACTTTTTATTATTAACAATATGTCAATAATGATTAAACGTTAGTTCTTTAATGTGCTTGTTTCAATGGATTTTGTCTATTAACATTATTTTTTCAATTTCTGAATATTAAAAGATGAACACTTTTCCAAATATGTTATGGGTTTCCTTCAAGCCGGCCACGTCGTGCGAAAATCATAATTACCACGCCCTCCTACTAACTCAATTGGTGAATATTCATCGAACCCCCGTTGCTAGGTAACCACCTGACTTCCTATCGACAAGCGCGTGCGTGTGTTCTTCCCTCTCACTTCAACAATTGTATGACATTGATTATCCAGTGGCGTTTATAATGTATTTACCTTCGAATTTGCAGTTTTACTTGGTATCCTATCATTTCGTATCCATATTGAATTCGAGTACGATTTTTAACATTATTTGTTTTTAACAAATAGGTACCGTTTTTTGAAAAATACCTTATATTTAAAGCATAAAGCATAAATCAGTTTCTATATATAATTATTATATAATATTAATGATTATTTTCAATACTTTTATAAAATAGGTTCCGTACACCATTGGTACGTTTATGACAGATATCGGCCATGTTTTCTCGCCCCTTATCGATGCCCCGTAGCTTCAGATAGACTTGCCAAACTATAATATCTTTTCCAAGGTTAATAAAAAAGCTTCTAACAAAAAAAATTCTATCCAAGCAAATGTCGCTAAAAATGAGTATTGCATATCCTCACAACATAACTATCTCATTATTCACACTACAGAACTTCTGAATAAAGGAAATGACGATAAATCACTTTTGTCGGTCGTCATTACTCAGAGGAACTTAGGGTTAAAAGAATTTTCTTCGAGCGACTACATTTTTCCACGATCTAGTCCCCAACATCTAATCGATCTATGTAAATCTAAACAAACGAATTTTGTCCAGCAAATCACTTGACATGTGATAAATTGTCGGTCAGTGACGCGTTATATCTCGGCAATATATTTGGTCTCTCCGCCTATTTTACCTTAGGCCCTGTCTTCTAATAGATTGATAGATCTACTTCATGCAGAACCTTCAGGGTCAAAAGGGGCTTATTTCCAATTTTATGTGGGATAAAACATGTGTTTAGAAAGTCGAAGGAATGTAAAAGATGTGGTCTGGAAACGTTAATGTTTCAATCTATTTTCGTATAAATATAATACAAGAGTAGTTTTCAACTTTTTTGCAGGATATATATTCTATACGTTTTGAATATTTTTTGGCCTCAATATTTCATTAAAAAATTATTCCAGTGACTTTAATACCATTTTCTTTTGTCTTCTAGGCACTATATTGTTATGATTGATTGTGGGTGAGGTGTTTTTTAATTTTTTTAATTTTATGTTATTATTATTATTAGTTTGTTCACCTTTTTAATTTTAAGAAACTCCTTGTATACTTATTTTATTCTTTTTTCAAGTTGTATATCCGGCTAGCTATTGAAAAAGGGTTTCTACTCTTTATCTCAGTTTGCGGTTCCTTCAAATTAATTTTACAATGAAGAATAATTTAATTGATTCTTTTCAAAATTTTAATATGATGAAGGTTTGAATTTACAATAAGAACTTGAAAAATAATTTCAATTGAAATTTTAACCTTTATAATCCTCTTTATTAAAATTTTTTTCATATTCCGCTGCAACTAAAGACTCCTTTTTCTTCCTTTTTGTATTGTAATTAATAAATTTATTCTGGTAGTTTCTAGTTCAAATTTCTAATAATTACTTGTCGCATTCCCCTCGTGATACAAACAAGAATCGGAGGAATCGCTTTAGTTTTGTGCCATGCGCATAAACACTGTAAACGATTCTATTTAACTAAAATGACTGGCAACGTTAAAAAAGCAAGTGTCTCTTGAAAAGGAGTATTATTGAATTGCTTTGGATTATTTACTTTAATAAGGTAAGCTTCCTTTTTAATTTATAAGTACTAATTGTACTTCCTCCTTCATCCTTCCTCGTTCCAAAATCAACAACATTCAATTTTTTTGTTTATCTCTTACCAGATGACTTTCCGTTCTGATAAATTGTTTCAGAGTTACTTTTATTGATTTCTATTGATGTTAAAGGTACTTTCATTTTCGTTTTAATACCATGTCCTCTATGAACTACACTTTTTTTAATCGGTTGATTCTATTCGCGATTATTCACTGTCATTCCTCAAAATCTTAAATTACTGACATAAATCTGTTTGGATCACAACATTTTCACACAATTTACAAGTAGTGTGTCCATTCTAACATAATTTATTGAGGTTTATAAAGATAATTCTGTGTTTTTATTATTTGACTTATTCGATTCATTTATTAATTTTAATTTGATATTCAAAAATACTTTCAATACAGGGTTTTTCAAGATATTCTGTTACTAACTAATAATAATTGTTTTATTAAACAAAACTTTCTTTAATTTCAGGTTATTCACCTACAATTGGACCTACCAATTTCCAAATCATCACAATATATTGTTATCTATTATTTTATTCAAAGCAAGTAATACAGAACATAATCTCAATTTTTTGTTAAGACTCAGAATCACTTTTTGATAAGAATGACATTATTATTACTTCTTACCTCGGACTTGTACTGGCAAATATGTAAAGGTCCATAAAGAAAAAGGAGAATAAAAAATTCTAGAATCATCTAGAACTGTTATCGAAAGGCCCCAGCACCGTTCTCAATAAAATCAACGACCTAGTCTACAGCATCACATTGTCAGCGAGGAGCAAGCCCAAGGTGATCAATATCGAGAATTTAGCCTCCTACTGCGGGCCCGATCCAACCTGTTGGCTCCAGCAGCCAGGTTATAATTAAAAAGGAACTAACAGCACTTGAAGCAGATATTCCAGAGTCTGCTGAAAGTCAGCAATAAATAATGTAATGGGAGCCTACAGGAGTTTGAGGCCGATATAAAGAGATTGTTGCATCTTGCCTGTCCCCAGGCACATGAAGATTTCCTAAAGCAGATAGATCAGCAAACTTGGATTACAAGATGTGGGAATGCAACAAGCTTGCTGGCTACAACACCACAAAACGTTGAATAGAACTTTGCTCAGGAATATGAGGCAGCACATTGAGAGAAATAAGATTTCAAAAAAAAACGAAGAAGAAACTTTAACTAGTCATCCACAATCTACTCTCTCACAATTATACTTGAATATACTCCAAACTATGCGACGAAACACCCAAAATCTCTAATACTTCAAAACTGAAACTAACGTCAACTGTCCCGATTTTTATACTTTAAATATGTTCCAGGCAGTTCTTGACTTTTCGATGACAGTTCTAGATGATTCCAGATGTTTTGCTCCTTTTTCTTTCTTGCAAGATGGTTTTGGTATGTATTGCAAGGGTACCATGCAAGCAGGAGTAATTTACTGAACCTCTGGAGTATCTTCCAGTGCTCGTAGGTTTTCTCTCGTCATTCACTAGTGAAAAAGGAAATAACCAAACTAACTTCTAGCAGAGGATAAAGTGAATTCACCCAGACTTAAGCAATCTCCCAGTAAAAAAATAAGCTATCAAGTAGCTTAGGACTATGCCTGAAATGATAAACTTCATATAGACGATTCCCTGGACCCTTATCCGAGTAAACTTATATTATTGAAGATAATAATGTTATTTAGAGAAAAGCAAAGAGCCTTTGAAGCATAGAGGATCGCGCCATAGGAAACCGCATGCATCTTTCAAAAGGCACTTCGATAACTCCTGCTGAGGATCTCGAATATGTCTTGAATGCACTTCGAAGCGTATCGTGTTAATTAAGCGAATAATAAACCCAACCCACATCTATTTCTATATGGATGCATACCGGAACGTGTCAATGATAAATTCAAACAAATAAATATTACAAACGCATAATGGCGAATAACAAAATATTCATTATATCTGATTTTCCACAGTTCGTGTACGTATATATTCAGTCGGAAAAATATAATTTTGGATTAATAAACCATTAGCATAAAATAATTATGCAGTAAACAATTATAGATCGATAATAATGGTATTATACACTAATATGTAAACAAAACTAGATATATTGAAAATTCACTCACACAAATACATAAATACATCATCAGGGAATTATACAAGGCTGTCTGTGAAATCGTAAAGTTATTGATTCTGTTACAAGCTGGTAGAACTATGATCGGAGATTGAGTTTTCCGCAGTTTTATTATTTACTTTGACAAGGTTTTATTGATAAATAAGATTGGTCTGTTGTATAGTTTTTGCTTGAAAAAGTTTAAAGGATTTAGCGAGTTTAAATAAACAAAGTGAACAATACGTAAGATATTCATCTTCTAATTTGCCTTTATTATACATTCTAAAGACTAAATCGGCATTAACTTTGAAAGTTGGATATAACGGGGATTGGAATTAGAAAGGGATTATATAATTCAGATTTGGCGGGATTAAGAAAGGAGACGGTGGCTGGAGTGCAGTAGGATACGTCCTTCAAGCCGATTTCCATTGTTCGAAGGACAATAAAAGCCTCGTTGACGTCGGTTGGGTCACAAACCACTCAAAGTATTCGACATTCCACGATATGTTCTCAAGCAGCTCCTTTTAAAAGAATTATTTCCGCAATTTCTAGAAATAAATAAATTCCGTTGGAGCAGGCTTTCAGGAAAAAAGTCATTATGTAAAATGGAATTTTATATAACTTGTTTTTTCGCTATATTGTTTCATGGTCAGCTGATATTTGGGAAGTGAAAAGTGAGTTATTGATATTATGCAATTAGACATTACTTTTCACTTACCATTCCGATGGCGATTCTAGTATAGAGACGACTTGAATGTTCAAATTGTCGCCCATTATATTCGACGCAAGTGTTTATTCTTTAAGGAGTAGATCAGCAGTATCAATTTATGCTCTAGAAATACTCTGATTGGCATTCGTTTATTCATTCGCTTGTGCTCAACAGCTCAGAAATTTGAACTGAATCTTTTTACCATTTCCCATGTTATCTACTTCAATTCCAATATCTTCGTGTCTTCTATAAAGGCCACTAGTTTGACTGGAAGGATTTTCAGTAATTGTAATGGTTGCTTAAGTGCTTCCGTCTAAGTACTTGTAAGTTCACATTTTCAGATTCACTAACTTTGCCAATTTTGCGCAGATGTTTCCTCAGGGTGCAGTCCAGTCATTAACTGTATTCAAATGTCTCTTACCCAGTTTCAATAGCCTGGTTGAGAGTAATTTGTCTACCTTGTTCAGTAAACTCTTTGTATGGAGCTGCCCTTGTGTCAACCTCCATTTGAGTTGGTGTTCCCTTACTAGCCAGTTCCCAATTTCACCTCTTATGCAATCTTTTGTGATTCCAGACCTATGGAGTCTATTTTAGATCCTTCTTCAGCTCCGCCATTTCATTACCTTTTTTTTTGGTGAGGTGGTTGAAATGCATTTACGCACGTGTAGTGGAACCAAATGCCCGAATCAATTTGCGACCATTACACAGTGTGGGACTCGCCTTACAGCCCTACCCACTAAACATTCCACCTATTTGCCAAACAGTGCCTCTAGTACCACTATTGCTTGTTTTCGTCAGGTACACTGTTGGTAGCCTAGTTTCCCCTGCCCCCTTCCTCTTTGGTTTCTACAATGTCAGTAATGTACTTTAAAATCTCATGATAGTTTTTCTTGCTCTCCGTCATTTTCCCTATTACATTCTCTTCTGTGGGAGTGTCCCCGACTTCTATTTCCAAGTATACTTTTTTCTGGTAAAATCTACCACATTCAAAAATAGAGTGTCTTGCATTATCCTCCCTGATACATTCGCTGCAATCATTACTGTCTCTTTTCCCTATTATTTGTAAATATGAGTTGAAGGACCCGTGTCCTGTTGAAAATTGTTGAAAAACCAATAATTTATGTGCCTGTGCTTGCAGTTCACCCATTCTTTGACTGACGGGATCAGAACTTTTGTCTACTGGGCTTTTATTGTGTTACTCTCCCATTCCCTCTGCCACTCCTCTCTCTCTGCTCTTTTTTCTGTTGATCCGTGGTGGTAACCATTTCATGCAGGACTTTGCGTTCCCTTACTAACAGGTAAGTTGGTGGCACACCAGTGATTACTTGGACCGCTTCAGCCGATACAGTGCGGTACGCACTAGCTACTCTCAATAGAGCTCTTCTTTGAGATCTGATAATCATGTCTCTATATCTTGCAAACTGCATTCCCCATACCACACTGGGGCTCCATAAAGCAGGCTGGATTGAACTACTCCATAGAGCATTGCCCTTTTCGAGCTACTAGGGCCTCCTAGTAGTAGCTCTCGGTAGCTCTCGATTGCCGCTTCCAGATAGTCTGGTATATTATACTTCTTTAGTCTGGTGATTATAAATCGTCAGTTTGCCGTATTAAAAGCATTTTTTACATCTACCTTCTTCTGGAGTTTTTGAAGTTTTCGACGACCCATTGCACAGCCTGCATAGTCGACCTCCCCTCACGAAAGTACCCCATTCTCTTCTAGCGCCCTTTCCAGTCTCCCTTTTATCAATGCTTCATATATCTTCCCTAGAACATCTAAAAGACATATCTATAAGAGCTTGAGCTCTCCTCTGGTTTCCCGTATTTCCAAATCAGAACCAAATTTGCCTTCTTCCACCTCTTGGGAAAGGTCTGCCCTCTCAATAGCTGATTCATCATCAGTCTCACTTCTTGCGGGATTGTTTCAATGGTCTGCTTAACAATTTCGGGAGGAATACCGTCAGGACCCGGGGCTTTGCCAAGTTTAATTTGGTCTTCAACTAGCGAGATTTCTTTCATAGTAAACTCAGGAGCGGTTTGTGATTTTTCCAGTTTTTCCCAGTTTTCCTTTACTTTGGGAAAGAGATGTCTAGCAATCGCCTCTTTCCTTTGTGGCGTTAAATTATACGGCAGCGTAAGTGACATTTGCTTATTCCTAATAGCATATCCCTTTTCCCATATGTCTTCCTCGAGGTCTGTGCACAATTTTTCCCAGCATTTCCTTTTTGTACTATCAATGAGACGCTTCAAGTTTTTATTTTCCTCCCTTAACTCTCTTTTTAGAGCATTGTCGTTTCGTCCCCTTCTTCCGGTGATTCGTCTCCTCAGTATTATGCATCGTTTTTTGCTCCTGCTATTTCATTCGTCCACCAGTAGGGCAGTTACCTGGCTTGGTTTCTGTTACTGAGTTGACATGCCTTCATATTCTCCTTTATAAGGTTTCACCTGTCCACAGATATCCTCATCTCCTGAGCATCATTTACTATATTGCTTTTGTATTTGCCAAGATCATACATAACCTTTCCACGATTTTCATTACCTATAGTGCTATTTGCATTGTCTTCTATCTCAAAGTATATGTACTTGTGGTAAGTGTATACTTCTTCTTCTTCTAATACCTTCCAACCTATAATGGAATGTTCGGCCCCCCTGGAGCTGCATGATACGTCTAAGTAGCTCACTGAGCTGTTCCTCACAAAAGTTTTTCTTTAAGCTTCCTTGTTATTGCACGACATAGGACTTCTGAGAAGGCTAGTGAACTCGTAAAACGTGTAATCGTTACGAAAAAGACCGTCACGGAACAGTGTTGCCATATTTCTGAATAATCCACTAATCCAATTAAATTTAAATTGAAGCTTGCTTCTTATTGCACGACATAGGACTTTTGGGAAGGCTAGTCAAAAATTTGGAAAAATGGTCCATAATTGTCAAAAATTGTCAAAAACTGTCAAAAACTGTCAAAAACTGTCAAAATATTGAAAAAATGGTTAGTAATTGCCAAATATTTTCAAAAATTGTCAAAAATTTGGAAAAATGGTCGATAATTGTCAAAAATTGTCTAAAACTGTCAAAATGGTCAATATTTGTAAACATTTTGAAAAACTGGTCAATAATTGTCTAAAATTTTGAAAAATGGCTAAAATTTTTGAAAAATTATCAAAAATGGTCAATAATTGTCAAAGACGGTCAATAATTGTTAAAAATTTGAAAAATGGTCAAAAATTGTCAAATATTTAAAAAAATGGTAAATGATTGTGAAAATTTTAGAAAAATTGTCAAAAATGGTCAATAATTGTTAAAATTTTGAAAAATGGTCAAAAATTGTTGAAATTTTGAAAAAATGGTCAATAGTTATAAAAGACTGTCAAAAATGGTCAACAATTGTTTAAAATTGTTGAAATTTTTGAAAAATAGTCAAACTGTTTGAAAAATTGTCAAAAAATAGTCAATTATTGTCAGAAACTGTCAAAAATGGTCAATAATTGTTAAAATTTGGAAAAATGGTCAAAAATGGTCAAAATTTGGAAAAAATGGTCAATTATTATAGAAAACTGTCAAAAACGGTCAATAATTGTTAAAAATTGTCAAAATTTTTGAAAACTGGACAAAATTTTCGAAAAATTGTCAAAAATGGTCAATAATTGTCAGAACCTGTCAAAAAGCTGAAAAATTGTCAATAATTGTTAAAATTTGGAAAAACGCTCTAAAATAGTAAAAAATTTATAAAAAATGATCAGTAATTGTCAAAACTGTTAAAATTGGTCAATAATTGTCAAAATTTGAAAAAATGGTCTAAAATTGTCCAAAATTTTGAAAAAATGGTCAATAATTGTCAAAAATTGTCACAATTTCTGAAAAATGGTCGAAATTTTCGAAAAATTATCAAAAATGGTCAAAAATTGCCAAATTTTTTGTAAAATGGTCGATAATTATAAAAATCTGTCAGAAATGGTCAATAATTGTTAAAAATAGTCAAAATTGTCAATAATTTACAGAACCTGTCAAAAATGCTCAAAAATTGTCAAAAATGGTCAATAATTGTTAAAATTTGGAAAAATGGTTAAAAATTGTCCGAAATTTGGAAAAAATGGTCAATAATTGTCAAAAATTGTCAAAATTTGGAAAGAATGGTCAATAATTGTTAAAATTTGGAAAAATGGTTAAAAATTGTCCGAAATTTGGAAAAAATGGTCAATAATTGTCAAAAATTGTCAAAATTTGGAAAGAATGGTCAATAATTGTCAAAATTTTGAAAAAATGGTAAAAAATTGTCAAAATTTTTGAAAAAATTGTCAAAATTTGGAAAAATTGGTCAATAAAATATAAAATAAAACTTAGTAGAACGTACTGGGCCTAATGTAATTCCCAACATCGTATCCTATTGCGCGTATATTTATTGATGGTTTTCCCAACCTCGTTATGGGCGATTTTTCGTAACAAATTTTCTACTCACCCCTACCCCTTATTTGAGTAAATAGACTTCAACTTGTAATAACTAATATACGCGGTTTTTTTTGGAGAGTGCGATGATTGTTCTTGTTATGCCCCTTGCGGGTTAATTTTGTCTAAAGGTAGACATAAAATAATTTCTAGGTTTTTCTCGAGGCCACTTTTGTTTTTCGTTCATCTGTACTATAAACGGTTTCTTATTGGTACCTCCGGTACAATATTACGTGTGAGCTGTTCATTCAATAGACGATAAATATTAAATAGTTTGTACATAACACTTTCAGATGGAAATTTTTTCTTATTCCATTCATTTTCAGTAGTCGGGTGTTAGTTTCCCAACTCACTTTTTAAACTTTTGAATTTCAACTTCCTCTTAAAGCTTGAATTCCTAATAAGTAGAGATATATTTTATTTTGATATTATCACTTAACTTTCCAAGTTTTAACTTCAGTATTCTTCAAATTGCTCCAACAAAACTTCCGACAAAACTTTGAGAGGGTATTATTATCGCTAAAAAACTGCTTCTCCAATGAGTAATTGAGTTTGGTGAAATTTTCAGCGGAAGATAAGAAAAACATATGAAATCGAAAAAATAAAAATAATAATATTACTATTGTGTAATTCTATTTCCTAAAAATTAAAATTTTTACTGGTTCAATTTCAATAGTAGTAATTTATGTTGTCCAGATGAAATCCAGGAGAAAAATTGTAGGACGGGATCATTCATGAGAGGCGCAGCAAAAGAAAGCAGTGGAAATAAATCAAGAGGCTTAGAGTCGTCCAGATTTCGACAGATAACTCATATTTTTCTCCTATTCTCAAGCCGTTTGTTACCAAGATAAAAATATAAATATGCCTTGTCTTAGACAACAGCGAATGACTCAGTAAACTTATAAATCTCGAGGATTTTTCGAAATAAATCTCTGTTTGAATTGCTGCCTGATGCTCGTCCTTTCAAATGTTTCATGTTTAATTCAGATTGGATATTTTCTTTACGAGGAAAAGTTTAGCGGCATCCCATTCGTGACTGGAAAATATATCTATCGATTATTACTTTATTGCCACCAACTATAAAAAACATGAATAAAAGAGGCCTTCTAGGCACCGCAGACGTCCCATATTTTCTTCGGATCGGGATTATCACTCGATGAAGACTTAAAGACAGGGAGATGATGGATTTTGATCAAGGAACTTGGTTAGAATCGTCAAACGAGATCGATCCAAACACCTATATAAAATTTTTTATTTTATTAAGGTATGAAAAAAGGTTTTCAGAGGTCACACTTATTTACATAAAATGCTGATTTAGAAGTAGCATTTTTTACTGAACGATAGGTATAGACTGTCACATTATTTTTTGGTAGTAGTTCGTTTTTGGTTTACTTGGAATATGAAAAACTGAAAGCTTACATGAAAAACGTAAAAAGTAAAAGTAAATTTTTAATATTTGGACGTGCAGTTGGTTAATGATAAAAATTTATAGTTTTCGTTTTAAAGAAATTACTGGAGTTTATGTTCGCTTGCAACTGTTCGAATAATCTTTTACTGTAGTTATTTTCGAGATAGAATCTTAATCCTTCCAAAATCTATCTTACTTCAGTATCATGCGAATATTGGAAAATTTGATATCAAATTATTAATAATAATGAATACAACCTATAATTAAATGCCTTATTTATACACTCTTATTCACTTTCAATGCGTTAGTTTTTTCTATTATAACCTCAAATTCGAGGAGCAAATAAATTGTTGCAAATAAGAACCGTAACAGTTTTTATTTTCTTTCAGCTCCTGGCCACAGCATTCAACTCCTCCAAATATTTATTAATTAATCAATTATGATATATAGCTCGAACAAAATGTACTGGATCGCAAATTAATAAATTGGTTATCTCACCATATGCATGAATAGGTTGTCCTAATGTGGAGAAAAATACCACAACTAGCTCGTAGACCTCGTTCTGGCACTTAATACACAACTATTTCCTTCTGTTTTTTTCTACCAGGCAAGAAATTTACTCCAAACAGTAATTATCTGACCCATCCTGCGTTCCTAGTCCACAACTTCTTTCTGGATTTTTCTCAACTCCCTAGTTTCCCCTTAGCAACCTCTTTTTTATTTTTTTTAATTTCCACTTGCTTTTCAAAACATCTTACCAACCAATATTTGATATTTCGGGTAAGTACTTAAATTTTTACTTTGACATTTTCTTCACATATTTCTATAAAATATTTATTTTTAATATTACCATCTAAAATTCACAAATTGAATAAAATCAGAGTATTATTACCACTGGTTCATAACTTTTTAAACTTTAATATTCATAATTCCATGACTTACAATAGTGACATACAGACATTACTTTCTGATTGTGTACCCTATTGACATTATATTCAAAAAAAATATTATAATGAATCAAGCTTTAGATATGAAATGTTGACATCCATCCTTACACAAAATATGTATACAGGATGTATCAAAATTGTTCAAAAATAATTTGAATTGGTTCTAACAAGATAGAAGAAAGAATAATGAAAGGAAACCAAATGCTTGGCATAAATAAGAAATTATTAAAATCTAAACCGATCATCATAAAAACAAAAATACAAATCTATGAGAATTTGATCAGACCAGTCATTACTTACGAACTCGAAACAACAACTATGAACAAAAAAGAAGAAGAATATCTAAAAATAATAGAAAGGAAAATATTGAGAACAATACTTAGACCAGACATAACAAGAGATTGAGAAAGAATATTAAAAAGAAACATAGAAATAGAAAAGGAAGCAGGTGGAGAAAATATAGTCCGATATATAAAAGCAAGGATATTGGAATGGATGGGACACATTATGAGAAGAGCACCAACATAAATATTAAAAAGAATAACAAGGGCTCCATTAAAGACGAGAACAAGAGGAAGACCACGAATCAGAGACTGGAAAACAAAATGCAGAGACAGAAGAAAATGGAGAACTATAACAAATGAGGCCAGGACAGATAAAAGATTATAGTCGCACTGATATAAGAGGAGTAATCCACCTCGTCAATAGGATTAAACACAGCTCTATTGAGCTAGCCATAATCCCTCGGGATTGAACGGCTATGATAATGATGATAGCTGGTTTGTAAGATTGTTTACTTTTCTAAAAGTTACTACCCATTTTTTCCTTAGTAAAGTTAATAAACTCAAAAACAGTTCACGGAGAGTATTTTTAACATAATCAAAAAACTTACTGAAATCATTTTAACATTTAAAGTGATAAAATAAAAATTAGAAAAAAAAATTTATCTTAAAGTCTTAAAAATAGTTTTTCTCATGATTATTACACTTAAGAATGATTTTTAGTGGGTCTGTGACTTTAAGATCTTTTCCAACAGAATTTCCACAGATTAACTGGCACACATATGCATAATTGCCTAATCACAGCTGTTGCACAGATCTTCCGTATCTCATTTATGTAATTGGAAGCAGAAACGTGCCTTAAGCAATTTCTGCCAACTCAAATATTACATGTTTAAAGTTATACATTGCCCAGGACGTGGAGAAGGTGATAAGAAACCTTACGGTTCTCTTAAGATATTATAGCAGTGAAAATGAATATACAGTAGAAACGTGAATGTTTGCGTTGAATACATATTTTGAAATATTGAAATATTACCAGGTGAGGAGATTTTTATGTTAAATAATTCATCAATCTCGTATTTTTCGGAAATAAAATTATTTTATACCAGTCCCATCTATCTAATATAATATACATTTAAAAAATGTGTTACAAGTGAATTTTCAATGTATTAATTAACATAAGAATGCTCGTATCTCTTAAACCGTCAATTTCATCGAGATGTCAAAAAAGGACTTTTTTCCTTCAAAAATGGTTAAAAAAGTTAATTGTTGCATTTATAACTGAAAAAAGTATATTTACACATCAACCATTGTACTTAGTCTGTACCTGAGTTCACAAGTGTAGTGTAGGCCTGTTTATGATGCCAAAAAGTGTGCAATTATGGTGTTTATGAACGGTTGAAATTTTAGTAATTTCTAATAAGCCATTTAATAATTATACATAAAAAACCATTTTCAATTCCCAACTTTATAGCTCGTTAACAAAGGGCGTGAGGGAAAATTTTAATATGAAATACTACCAATTCTTATGGCCCCTGTATAATATGAGTGGCGGAAAAACTGTAAATTATGAGAACCTAATTTTTTAAATTTTTGTACAACAAAATCTACATGGATTAACAAATTAATTTTTCCCCTCGTAATGCAAGATAACCTTTTGACCCCTGCCTCTTTTTTGGTTAATAAATTTCACATCCTTCATTCCAAATTCGTCTCAATATTTTCTCACTCGCTACCTCATCCTTCTACATATTTCCCCGTTAAAATTCGCATATAACACCACATTTCCTACGCCTCGATATTGCTTTTTTCTCCAGTTATTCGCTGCTATCGATCAAAATTATAATTGAAAATAAAAATTGATCTTTTCGAGCCTTACAGAAAAATATTTATGTACTCTCACCAGCAGAGGTCGAATTCTATGCGGAAATTTTTCAGAGTTCACGGATAGTTGGAAAATTACCATGGGTCATTAGACTTTCAATATATTCGTGAGCCAGAAAAAAATTCGTGATATAATTTTTTAATCCCGGATAATAATCGAGAGAAAAATTTCAAAACAAAATTGGTTTATGAAAATTGCTTTTAACAATATTGTTTACTCCGTAGATGTTAAACTTTGTTGAATATAGGAGGCTTTCATTTTCTTTGAATGTCAAAAATGTAAAAGAAATATATTGTCAGTCATGGTAGCCTGGGTACCAGGGCACAACCTTCATAAGGGCAACGAACTGACGGATGGAACGGCCAGACAAGGAAATGCATTGAACCGGACCCCTTCTGCGGCGTCGCAAAGTCGACAATAAATATTCACATGGAATTGGGCGACACAGAAATCACTAGAGGGGTTGGTAATCTCACCAGGACAAAGACAGGCGCAATATTTTATTAAATATATTTTATTAAAGATAGGAAAACTGTGAAAGCCGTAGTAGGTATGCTTAACAGACACGCAAAGCTGATGGGGTTGACAGACGAAGCCATGTGCAGATTTTGTCACCTGGAGGTGAGCATATCCTATGGCAGTGCGACTGCCTGGCGAATGTCCTTCTCTTGTACTAGGCGAAGAGAAACCACCGGCAAGAAATTAAATGAGATGATCAGTCTCGAGACGGGCTGGAGAATATAATCTAGATTCAGAGGACGACAATAGATTAGAAAAGGTCGCAGTGGAATAGGCCGATTGGCCACCTTATCGAATCTAATCTAGGGTTGGAAAAAATAACACTGCTTGTTTGTTGAAGATCCCATCGTTCTTTGAGGAATGCTAAAGAGCACAAGGTGTCTGCGATAGAAGCATAAATATAATACCAAATACTAAAATTTTCGAACCACCAAAGCCTCCTCAATACCGATGGATATGATCGAATATGACAAAAATAAGTAACCACCTGTAGGTGGTTCGAATGACTCCTCCAGAAGACATTTGTTGGTATGCAGGAAAAAACTGGAGTATTTCCCTTGAATCTAAAAGTTTAGAAATATTTAAAATTACAGTAAGAAATGATTTATTGAAACAATTAACATGTTTGTTGGTCTAGGAAACAATCTTCCACGAACAAAAAGCTGAAGACTTATCAGTGATCATCAGCCCTTCCCAACACATGCTATAACAGTATACCAAAGCTTGGTTTGGCGCTCTTTGCGAGGATTTCCAGATGCTTGTGCATGTTCCTCGCCGGTATTAGGTTTGCCAGGATAAAATCTCTGGAGAAACACCTCCTTCAAGAAATAATCTCATTTTATTGATTATCACAAATGCCGTTAGATGCTCCCAGTAATACTCCAATTTTATGTACCAAAGCAAGGAAATTCTCACGAGATTTCGTTGAATTTTTATAGCAAGAGGACACCGAATATTTTCGTTTAATTTTCTTTATCGGTTACCTATTCTGGTTGTAACAACCCCCGTGATATACGGTGAAACGTCTGGCAAGATACTAAGTCTTCCCGTAATAAATCCATACATAATTCAAACTTAACCTGGATAAACCTATTTTCTTTGGTTGTCTCCATAAATCTAAATACTACTAGTTTTACATAACTTTCGCGGTAAAAAGAGAATATATAAAATTATCCTTGTCAGTTTTTAGCGAAAAATATGATTTCCCCATGTGTGGGTAAGATATAGGATCAATATAAATTTTAGAAATGGCCTTTCATATGACGGGAAAATATTATCTCGTCTAGTTAAAATGACAAAGTGAGGTCGGCTGATGTTTTTCGAAACAAGGGCTTTGACCATGGTCTAATAGGTCACGAGAGTTATAGGGCCAATGGGAAAGTAGGCTAGAATATTCTTCGCGGTAAAATATATCTTCAAATCGAATACAGATTGTCATTATATGTATGCCAATAATAACATATCTGCGGTCATTATTGAAAAATTCAACTTTTTATTGAAGCACAAAATCCAGATGTACCAATTCCATAAATTACCAAACGTTGCGGTTGGCCCTTAATGGACGTAAGACCTAATTAATTGCAGGCGGTTAGCCATTCGGTGGCTGAGTCTATAGGAGAAGAATACAACTTTCTGTTAAGCCTCCGATGTGAAAGATGGCGTTAATATCCAGTAACGTATCTGCCACTTTTTTATTAATTTTATTAACTCGCTTTTTGTTGTATGTCTGCACGGGTAAAACTTTCTACATGATTTTTAACTTATTTTCCGATGGATGACAATAAAAGAAAATATGGCAAGAATATAAGAAAATGGAGAATTATTGATAAAACGTCACTTTTTCAGTTTTGACATACATCATATGGTCTATATACAACAGCTTGGTTGATAAAAATTATTATGTCTTTGTAGCCGAGTGGTATAAAGGTTCATTGGTAATGTTGTTTTAAAAAGTGCTCTTGTCAACCAATATATCCTAAACAACTTTTCCCAACAATAAATAAACAAAGCAAATGGTAAATTTTATGATGTAATTTTTTGGATAGATCAAATCCGTCTCTGATATTGTTTAATGAAGAGAATTTTATATTCTGTATCGATCTACATTTCAGAATTAGACGAACTTTTCTGCGGTGTCGGCTATGCCGGTGCTAGTTTCATACTTTAGAAAGTCTTTTTGTATTTAATGAGACTTCTTTTTTGTGGGATTTAGTTGCGTTTTTGCCATCTAACTCACTAATGTTCTACGCTTTCTACAAAATGGCAATTCACTTTTAAGAGGTTTCTAAGAGAATTGAAAAAAATGTTCTTCGCCAAATAGCAGTTTAAACTTCGTATTAAATTATTGAGCATTAAATTCAAGATGCACTGTGAACCGCTTCAAATTTTTTATTAAACATCAATTGTAGACCCTGGTCAAGCTAGAATTTTGATTATCTTGTATATTACCAACAATATTTTTCGTTTATTATAAATTTTGGACTGTAAAAAATGGATTTGTAGTCAGGCCGCAATACCAATGATAATGCATTTGGAAGTTATAAAATGTTCCATACATTTTTAAAAAAGCATTATTGCTACAAAATATGAGTGAGCTTTGGAAATTCAATTCCACGGCAGATAGAGCATGGAATAAACCAATAATGAAAAGTTATGTACCATCACTGCAGATTATATTTTCTGTTCAATAGTGGTTTGATTATTGTATCTCGCAAAAAGGTTGTCATTTATATAACTGCACAAGGCATAGACAGAAAAGAGCATAAGCTCGTTTCCACTCGAAATAACTTCTTGTTGAAATTGTAAAGGTGACATTCAAAAACCTTCCTTTTGTATTGTAGTAACAAGTTATTTAGATAAAACAATAGGAATTTATATTTGATATAAAATTTTCAGAAGTTTTAATAGCAGTACAGTATCCAGATTTTTGTACAACCATATTAGAAGTTGACGGTATTGACATAGAAATGTTGTTTGAATCTGATGTCTCAGGACTTATTGGTTGTGATGCAGATGGTACACTTTTAAAAATATAATTTCTATTCTTCTCGATAGACAAAAAAATTGCATTCGCTGTTATATTTTTATTTAACATTTAGTTGTCCAGATTAATTTCTGCAACGGTTGATAACTTCCACCCACCGTGTGTTTTCAGAGCGGCAATTTCCTTGTCCTGCCAATTTTATTCATGCCTGTTGCTTATTTACCTTCATTCATTCATATATTTGGGTTGTGCTCATCAACCCAAGCACTTGAACTGAATCTTTGTAATATTTCCCATGTTATCTACTTCCATTCCAGAAGCTTCGTGTTTTCAATAAAGGCCACTAGTTTGACTGGAGGGATTTTCAGTAGTTGTAATGGTTGTATTAATTCCTTTCCAAAGTGCTTCCGTCTAAGTACTTGTAAGTTCTCACAGAAGCAGAGTATGTGAGTGGGTGTTTCATCATCAGGTTCACATTTTTGGCATATAGGTTCACTAACTTTGCTCATTTTGTACAGATGTTTCCTCAGGGTGCAGTGTCCAGTCACCATGTCGGTAACTGCCTTCAAATGTCTCTTACCCAGTTTCAATAGCCTGATTGAGAGTTCCTTGTCTACCTTGTTCAGTAAACTCTTTGTATGGAGGTGTCCTTGTGTCAACCTCTATTTGAGTTGGTGTTCCCTATCTAGCCAGTTCCCGATTTCCCCTCTTATGGAATCTTTTGTGATTCCACAAAACGGTTCCGGACCTATGAATTCTCCTTTAGAGCCTTCTTCAGCTAACTGGCTGGCCATTTCCCTACCTGCAATCCCCTCATGTGCCAGCACCCATATTAGAGACACTTTGTTGTCTCTTGCCTGTCTGTTGAGGGATTATTTGCAGTTTTTCACCAGTCTAGACCCAGTTGTTGGATTACTGATAGCTTCAAGCAGATCCTGGATGTCAGTGAGAATTTTTTGGTTTATTTCGTAGGTGTAAAACAGTTGTGTTTCACACACACAGGAAACGCTTTAGCAGCCCTCAGCTACCTTTTTCGCATCCTAGGAAATATTTTCACCTGGAACATTTTGACGGATTTTTACATTTTATATTTTTTTCATATATTTTGTGAGACGGTCAGTTTTAGTATCAAGAACTTCAATACGTAACGTATTTCCCGTATCTTCAATGTTTGCCATCAAAACAAATTTTTTATTTCGTGTTTTCGACAACCACTAATACCAGCAAATACTCTCTTTATGGCAAATTAACTAAAAAAATGTTGATCCCATCAGGATTTAAATATTTTTATTTTTTTCATCATAGCTCTCAACATTGAACAGTAGGATCATGGAGACGATGGTTTGAAATTTAGCCAAAATAAGCGAGTACAACATTTTCAGAAAAAGGCATGATTGAATTCTTTGTGCAACAATCAATGAATTTCTTGTTTACTTTTCCATGGCGCACTTTTGACTTCTACGGTATAATAGTATCCACTATTTTTGCTGCTTGCAATATTATTTCTGGTGGGGTTCAGTCAACATTGGAAATATCGGAGTCAAAAATCATTTTGTATCATTTTTATGCCGTAATGCTTCATTTTAACCCTCTGAGTACCATGCTGAAAAAATAACGTGAAGTACACCAAACGGGGTCGTTCAGGGACCCCAACTTAAATACATGTATTCAGGTATCGTTGCCTCGAAGTCAAAACCTAGTATCTCAAAATTCGCAACTTTTCAGGAAACACAAAAAACGCAATATAATTTTCTGTTATAATGATTTTGATACAGGGTATTGTCATACTGAAGGCCTGGTAAGATTAAAATCCTGAATGAAGGAAATTTATAAATTTATAAATTTTATAAATACAAATTTTGAAACTATAAATTTATAATTTGTTTTCAAAGCAGCTTGTCATTTTTACTTCGTTCGATGCGAGTACTTTTATTGTCAAATCTCAAAAATATCGAAATTTCCTGAAATCCTCTTCGTGAGAAAGCTGCGGGGAAAAAGATCTTCGTATTGATACATCTGTTGTCCACAATTATTTCGTGGATTTTTTCAACATCGAAGAGCTCCCGCTTCCATAGGAACTCCAATGAAACAGTCCAACTCGTCTTTCTGTAGTGGTATCTATGTTTTTTTATTATCTCAATGCTTTTTGCTTAATATGAAGGCAAATTATTTCCTTCATATCCGTAGTCATAAATAAATTTAGCATTTCAACAGATCTATTAGAATGTCTGCTGTATTCAGTAAAACCAGGACGAACATTTACAAAGTTTCTATCTCTCCTTATGGTTCTAAGAAACGTGCGAGCATTCCACTGTATGTCCGATTTTGAAAGAAATGTTGGACAACTTCCGTGTTCTTCTTCTGCATCTTCATCATCAGCGTTTCCTGTAGGTTCAGCGTCTTCTTCTTTTTTTTTCGCTCTGAATTTATAACACGTCCTCAATTTCGGAAACACATTCATCAATAAAAATTTCATTCTCATTTTCACCAGGAACTGCACTGCAATCATACTCCAATCCGTCATCAAAACCAGCGTTAACTCCTTTCTCCAATTCTTCAGTAGTCAATGCTTTTACCTTCTTCCATTGGCTCATTTCTGAAATAAAATAAAAAAAATCAACGTAAATATATGACACCTCTTAATACCCAAACGGGGTCCCTGCACGACCCCACTTACCTAATAAAAAATAAATATGCTCCTGTACAACGTTCACACATCAACAAACAATAATGCACTGATGGATGTGTGGACCAGACCGGTTGCGACAAATAGCTGAGAGCATTGTTTCCAATAGCTCATCATTTAAGAAATATAGGGAAAATGTATTGGTGGGGTCCAAAGTGATTATTTAAATTGACTTTGACATATTAATTCAAATCCTATAGTACAAAGCAAATTTCCCCATAATTGTTAGGTAATTATATACAGATTGCGAAAATCCCTTTCTTACTATGCGACTTTACAAGTACGACAAGGGAAATATGAAAAAAACTACGTGAAAGAGAGAGAATACTTGTTAGCCCAGCGATCAGTCCCCTCTACCAAAAACAGTTGGGCGTGTGTTCATTCGCCCACTACCGATGTTGCCAGAAGCTCAGATTAATTTGTACAAATGATATTTTTGTCTCGTTATCGTTAACTTTTTTTCGAGCTCATGCACTATTATGTAAAATTAAACACTTTCATCCGGCAACAGTGTTTACCTTTGGAACGGATTTTTAGTTTAATTTTTTCAAGAAGTTCATATTTTATGTTTAGAATAAGTACCTACTTATTTTATTTTTTCAATTCAATTTATTAATGGAATCGATCTTTAGTTTTTTATACCCAATTACTTTATTATTTTTATCTCAAGAATAAATGTTTTATTTTCAAGTTACAATGGCTAAAATAATATCCTAATGTAGTTAGAAATTAATTGTCAGCTTGGTCAGAAACGATCAAGTTGACAAAAATGAATTTTAAGATGTACGGGTTACGTAATAACGAGTGTATTTTTCTATTTCTTTAACAACCCCACTCCTTCCATGTTGGGAAACTGCTGAACACAGTGAACCTACTCACAGAGTGGGGAGTCAGTATCTGCTGCAGCGTTGCCAGTTTAGAATGTTTGGTACTTTCTAAGTAATAAATAGCTTATTTTGCATTTTATTTTCAACACTGGATAACGGTGTATTTAGTGGGAGAAAATCGAGATTAGTAATATTGACTTTTGAAAAATAAGTGAGATCAACACAAATAAGAATAAAATGATGGAGTTCAAGAAAAAAATTGGACAAATTACAATCTGCAATAAATAAAATCCGTGCACTGCTTTCGATTTGACAATTATTGGTATTTAACATTGTTGCCGCTTGAAATGCCGTTGAAAATTTTAAAACAACGATAGACAAAAATTAGGAATATTTTTACAGATGAGTACATTTGGCAACACAACAGTTAAAATAAACCGGAGGGGACTGAATACACGCCCAACTGTTTTGGTAGAGGGTACGACTGATCGCTGGGCTAACAAGTCTTCTCTCTCTTTCACGAAGTTTTGCTCATATTTTCCTTGTTGTACTTGTATAAGTCGCATAGTAAGAAAGGGATTTTCGCAATCTGTATATTAGGTAACACTTTGGACCCTCATTATGTAACACTTGTTGTAATAATCAATTCAGTAATAATCTATACATTGATGTAATTCGATATTTACTATGTTAGCAGTGGAAAAATGATTGCTTCATATTGTTGCCATTGTTCCGTATACAGTTCCAGAATAATTTATGTATTTGAATGAGCAATGTAATATATAAACAAAATACTAATAAAAATCTAATTTAAAATCATGTATTTTGCATCTAAAATGTGAGCGTTTGTTATGAATGCGTTATTTTAAATATTTCCATTGGATTTAGTGATTTGGATTACGGTAAAGCTGTTGGAATATAAATGAATATCCATCGTGTGTGTTTTGTTGTTTTGAAAGAATTATATACACAGTGTTCATTTGAAAAGGATCCACCCTCAATATTTGAGAAATGCGACATATTAGAAAGAAATGCCGAAACACTTCAACTTTTAACTTTAGGGGGATTTTTTTTTGATCGCAAATGATTTTACTATTGAAAATTTTTTAATTATCCTCCATTGGATTGCAAATTGAAATCTACCCTGTTATAGGATTAAGTCCTTTTCAGGGTTTGAATTGAAATTTTAAAGGCAAGTGAATTTAAGGTCGCGGTAGGGACAGATGTGGCTGTGCACCCAAGGATGGCCATTTGGTTAATTTGCGCAATGTATCGCGGTTTCGATCATTGCGGAAATTAAGGTGCAGGAAAGAACCACAGAAAACCTGCATCCTCATCCCGTAAAAGGAAAGGGGAATGGTGTTTTGTGTATTTCATAAATGTAGATACACTTCAGGTACTGAAAAGTAGATCATTGAACGTTAAAGAAGGCATGAATAAAACTAACGAGGCCGACAGGTATCGAAAGTCAAGTTCATCACGTAAATAAACATATAACATTAAATAGTAAATATCAGCCTGAACTTGAACTAGGTACAATATAAATTACATATGCAGATGCAATTCATATTCTGATTCATTCTTATTTCGTTGTAGTCATTCTGATTAAGTTATATTTAGTTTATAATATAAGTCTATAATGATAAATACTTATAATAGATTTAGTAATCTTAATTAGTTATAATGTGTAATATTAAAGTATGGTAATAAACAGAACCTATCCCAGGGCCAGAAGTTGTAGTTTTATTGAAGTCAGATGACCCTCCGAGAAGACCATCAATTAAAGAGGCCTTTCCATAACAACATCCCATCATCACACAGTGTATACTATAGCAACTGCAAGCTCTTATCACTCATGCTTATCTCTTACGTCTCAACGATTTCTTTTAACAGCAGTAACGTATAACTAAACCTTGAACTTTTATGGAAACTCGACCCTTATGACGGAAATTCGCAACAAAGTCTCAAGATTACTCTGTACTAACTATTACATCGACTACATGTTTCTTTGGTTCAGTTTCTAAGCAACATTCGAGGAGAAAGCATATGAAAAGGAATTGAGGTGAGCGAGCTTTATAATTGCTACCAGAAAGCTTGTTAATTAATAAAACAATATTATATTACTCTGGTTGTACTACGAACCAAAATATTTCATCCTCTTTGATCGATAATTAATTTGTGCATAGCCAAAAAGCTACTACATACAAAAAAAGAAACAAGAGGGAAAACATTGAAAATACTGTTGCAGTAACCCTCCTATTAATTTGTTTTATTTAAAATAAAGTTATCGTGTGACAGTTGAAACCCATAGTTCAACTGATAAAAATCGAGTTTCCATTGAACATCAATTTCATACAACGGCATACACAACTATACCAAAACAAAAAAATATGTACCTGTAGGTTTGCCAATATTGACGAAAAGTGATTAACTGTTTGTTCAGAGACGTGCGCTTCGAGTAGGTTTGTGATACTTTAAATATAGAATAATGAAAACTGTGATATATATTAATGGAGAAACTTTCTTCCTTTTGAAGTATATTTGTAGTATATTGGAAAGCAAGTAGTTTTATACATAAAAATGAATTTTTCTGTCCTCCGGGCGGAAAGCATCAACTTTCAGGCCGCTGCGCTAAACAAGGTTGCCGCTTTCCGGCTACGTCGAACAGAAAAATAGTATGCACAACTTGTCCAGTAAATAAGAGAGTCTCAGAT
This sequence comes from Lochmaea crataegi, assembly GCA_947563755.1. Classification (NCBI taxonomy): domain Eukaryota; kingdom Metazoa; phylum Arthropoda; class Insecta; order Coleoptera; family Chrysomelidae; genus Lochmaea; species Lochmaea crataegi. The sequence goes on along the minus strand of OX387423.1, from coordinate 81,453,027 downwards.
CTTACATCTGAGACATTTCTTACTTTACTGGCCTAGGTACGTAATATACTATTTCGTTTGTTCGTATATTGTGCGCTGCCGTACAGTTAATGCGATTGCTATGAGACATTGCCAACATGTTGCTTCCACTTGAGCGATTCCTCATCACCTTCTGCTTTGGCACGTGGCTCCAGCAGGTCTAATGTTTTGTTTGAATCCACCGAGATATACAACCACGAGCTGGAGTTTTTGATATTTCAAATGCTGGTTCAGGACCAGCAGTTCCAGACTAGCTTTGCTAGGGACTCTGCTGTTTCATTGGCTACAATACACTTGTGTCCCGGGACCCACAATGTCATCCTATTTTGGTTTGCAGGGTTAAGAGTTTTTGAAGGCAGTCCAGATCAGTCTAAATCCGATCTGAGGGCATGCTGAAGATTTCAGTGCTGCTTGACTATCTGAGAGTATGAGGATCTTTAGGCATCCATCCCCCTTTTCGATGTTTATTTGCAAACACGTCTAGATATCCGCCTGAAATAGGGATGCAAATTTTCCCAACGATGCGTGGACATTGCACCTAGGTCTAGCACCGTGGACTCCAGCTCCTGCTCCTATATCAGAAACCGCTCTAAAAAGTTTACACGTCGGTTCTAAATACTGAAAAAGAGCTAGTTATCCCAATTCCGTTCAAATTCCCTTCCAACCATGCCTAAATCCAGGTCCAACACAAACACGACGACACTTTTGAGGAATTTCCTCTACTTCAAAAACTTCAAGGAACTCCAAACCACGACTTCTAATGGAAATTCCTGAAATTCCCGAATTTAAACCGAAATCTTCAGCCTCCAAAACTTCAACCTCCCAATCGTCTGCCAAAAAAGCTTCCAAGACATCCTCCAGTAGCTCCAAAAAATCCAAAATACCCCCACTTATGGAATGCCCGATTCTATGACCCACTCCAAAACACTCTGATACACCTCTCACAGTAGCTATGGAAAAAAAGCTCGAAAAACTAACCTACCTCGAATCATTAATGCCCGAGTCATTAATGCCAAAACCCAGATCTCCGTCTTACGCACAGGCTGCAAAGTCTCCTATCCCCTCTTCACACTCTTCACGCTCCTCCCAAGCCTCTTCAATCCATGGAGAATCCATACCCTATCAAATCAACGAAGAAGCCAGAGTTCAGACTTCTACTTCTAAACCTCCCTCCCATACATCATCATCATCTACAATTCCATTACAAACTCTGAACCTCCGAAACCTCCCACCCAAACTCTGCTTTCTGAAAGAACTTTTCATTCTTCTGAACAGAGGTAAAATCTCCTACTTAAAAGCCACTGACCTCAAAGTTCCGAAGGACATCTCCCCTATAGAACTTCAACTCAGAATTCATAATGCAATCGGAGACAACAAAGTGTTATGCTTACCGCTCTATCCACCAACTTCTGTCTCTATAAACAAGACTTCAGCCAACACCCACTCTCCAAACTTATCCTTCGTCATCAAGAATGTTGACAAAAACATATCCAACGGAGAAATCTGTGATCTTCTCAAAGATATTCAAATTAACTTCCTAAAATGCTGGAGGATCGTCTCCAAAGCCATCAATTCTCCAACCTCCCTAATCAGAGTTATCACTAACTCTGAAACCCAACTTCACCAGGCACTCTCCAAAGGAATCTTCCTTTACGGCCTAAACCATCGTTGCGAAATTTCCTACGCAAACCCTCTTCCACCCGTCCCAAAATATTGTTCACGTTGTACAAACATAGACCACTCCATATCCGAATGTAAAGCCAAGCTTTACACCTGCCCAAACTGTGGTAGTCACGACCACAGATCCGAAAAATGTGACAAGGCAAAAAAGTCTTGTCCACAACCACCAAACCCGAGGAAACCTTCCACATTACTCTCTCAAAACCTCCCATGTCATTCGACTTCACTTCGGAAGTCCAGAAAATTCTTGAGATAACTTGCGTTATCTTAATGAAGGCAATCCTTTTCGCCCGTAGGACGGTCATCGAGACACTCCGTCACCTCATACCGTCATACTACAATCACAATTGCTCTGTTTAAGGACAGGGCAACAAGGCACATTTCAACTTATGGCCAATCTCATAAATTCGGACAATAAAAAACACTTCCCTTTCCTTTCCTTACCAAAGTTTCAAGGGAATTTATTTCTAATTTTATTTTATGCCAAAAGGCATCACACCTCACCCTTTTACAAAAAGAATAAATTTAGTTGAACTTCCTTTTTCCCTAATGAGATGAATTTGCTGATATCTTAAAAATAGGACGATAAATTATTAATAATAGTATCCTCAACCTAAAGTTACATATATTTTTACATTTATTGATCTCCATTGTCTTTCGGAATTGATGATTCCAGTAGTCCATTCAGTATTGCCACTACAAAATTTTCAGATATTTCTGTTTCAGATATTCGGGAACATCTAAAAATCTTTGAAATCAAAAATTATTTCTGTCGCGAGTTTGAACCGTACCCAAAAAGACCTAGAAAATGTCAGTCATTTTAGACCCGAAAATTTTGTAGTGGCAATACTGAATGGACTACTGGAATCATCCATTTTATACGTTCACTTAGTTGTTAATACCTGTTTGTTATTAAGCTTGTTTACGTTCACTACTTGTTTATACATGTTTGTTATTCACCTTTGTTTACTTTCACTGATTGTTTATACACTAATCACTCGTATTGATCTTTCCGCTTTTACAATAAGGGTGTAAACTGTTTTTATGTATTTCTTTTATCAACCCTGAATCTAATTTGATTTTACAGTTAACCTCACTCACCTCTGTGATTGTAAATGGACCTATGTATTGAGATTCGAATTTTGTCCCACTTTCCCTTTTTACTAAAACTGAATCTCCTATTTTAAAATCAACTGGATTAGCTACTTCACTATTTTGGCTTTGTCTACTTAGCTTATATTTAACTTAATATTCATCTGCTCTCTGATGAGCTAGCTGAAGTTTATATTTGAACTCATTTTGATATTCATTAAAAAAGCGCTTTCGAAACAATCAGAAGTTTGCGTCTAATAATTAATGCTAAACATAAATAAGAAATTGCATGTAAACCATGAATTTAATATCAATTCAGAACAAGCTATCGTGATAAAGTTAAATTGATCAAACATTCGATATTCATCTTCCTGTAAATTGATTCCAAATTCAGGTTATATTCAACGCTGATCGCTACTATATCATTTAGCTTATGTAACTCCGTACAAATTAAAGATGTCTCAAACACCGCTACTAATGTTATTGCAGTGGTAACAGGACAATAAAGGATTTAATAGAATCAATAGCAAACGCCAAAAGCGACTACAATCCTTTAGGTTAACTCAAGGGCTCTTTGCCATGAAAACAGGAAATGTCGTATTACAGATGTACTTGCATAGTCAATGTAGGTTTGCTGTTGTTAGTTGCCTTTGATGCTTTTGTGTTACGTTGAACTTCAATTAAGTACATACCCCAGACTTGAAAGCATATTTTTTTTATTACAGCCTAGCATGCGGCTGTTAATTATTATCGATTTCCAGAAACTTTTATTTAGGTATTCTCTAATGTCTATTAATTTCAGTTTGAAATAATTTGATGGAGTTTCATTGATACAATAATCAGTTTACAGGACGGAAATGTTTTGGAAATTGCATAGGCGATAATCATCAAGTAAAGTTGCGGATTATGAAACAGAAACGGAAAGAAACATTTTATCCTAAAAGGCGACAAAAACAAACATCGTCACCGTTCAAACAAAACTTTGTTCGTGAGAAACGTTTAATATAAAGACCGTTTCGCCTCAAACTTTATATCACATATGCCCGTAAATCCAACTTTTTGGCCGCGTGTATACAAATTTTTCTTGATCCTCTAGCCGAAAGAATAGTCTTCCTATTATAGGTGTTGCTTCGTTAGCGATCCACAAAAACCTCGTGCACGCGTGAGCTGGACTGCAGGCTAGCTGTTGATTCCATTTTGAGAAAATTACAATATTTACTTAATTACAGTTACCTGTAAATAATTGTCATATTAGTAAAGCGTGATATATAGACGTCAAAAAATAATAGTTCAATACTATTAAACGCTTTACAAATTAGAAAAATTAATTTCCAAAGAGCAGACCGTCCACTAAGAAGCAACAACTACTTCTCGGGCTATATGTCCCGACAGACATTGAATTACACTGATGAGGCGCAAAAACGCCGAAACCGGTCCACAAGTGATGTTATTCCTTCTAATCGCAAACCAGAATGGTTGGTTCTATCTTACCTTGTTAAATAGATGAGTTTTTTTGAAACTTGCTTCTTATTGCACGACATATGACTTTTGGGAAGGCTATTGAACTCGTGAAACGTGTAAAGTTACGAAAAAGCATTCGTCACGCAGCAGTGTTGCCAGATTTCTTCTTATCTCTTTCGTAGGCTACACAGCGGCACGCCTCTCTCTCTCTCTCTCTCATACACGCCGACACGAGGGATTCCCAAACGGTCGGAAGAGAGACAGAGAGAGTATCGCGCGTCTCTCTGTCTAATTGCCAAATATGTTAATTTTTTCTTAAAATTGTCAAAAATTTGAAAAAATGGTCAATAGTTGTCAAAAATTGTTAAAAACTGTCCAAATTTTGAAAAAATGGTCAATAATTGTCAGAATCTCTCGAAAATTGCCAAAAACTGTCAAAAATTGTGAAATATTAAAAAAAATGGTAAATAATTGTTAAAATTTTGAAAAATTATCGAAAATTGTTAAATATTTTGAAATATTTACAATAATTTAAAAAAATTTTGAAAGTTGTCAAAAATGGTCAATTATTGTCAGAAACTGTAAAAAATGGTCAATAATTGTTAAAATATTGAAAAATGGTCAGAAATTGTTAATATTTTGAAAAAATTGTCAATAATTATAAAAAAATGTCAAAAATGGTCAATAATTGTTAAAAATTGTCAAAATTTTTGATAAATTGTCAATAATTGTCAGAAACCGTGAAAAATGGTCAATAACTGTAAAAATTTTTAAAAATGGTCAAAAATTGTCAAAATTTTGAAAAAATGGTCAATAATTACAAAAAACTGTCAATAATTGTTAAAAATTGTCAAAATTTTTGAAAAATGGTAAAAATTCTCAATTCTCAATTCTCAATGGTCAATAATTGTCAGAACATGTGAAAAATGCTCAAAAATTGTCAAAAATGGTCAATAATTGTTAAAATTTGAGAAAATGGTCAACATTTTTGAAAAATGGTCGAAAATGATCAATAGATGCCAAAACTGTCAAAATTTATGAATAATTGTTGAAATGTGAAAAAATGGTTAAAAATTTTGAAAAAATGGTCAATAATTGTCAAAAATTGTAAATTTCTTTGAAAAATGGTAAAGATTTTCGTAAAATTGTCAAAAATTGTTAAATATTTTGAAAAATTTACAATAAGTTGTCAATAATGGTCGATAATTGTCAGGAACTGTCAAAAATGGTCAATAATAATTGCCAAATGTTTTCAAAAATTGTCGAAAATTTGGAAAAATGGTCAATAATTGTAAAAAATTGTTAAAAACTGTCCAAATTTTGGAAAAATGGTCAATAATTGTCAGAATCTGTCAAAAATTGTCAAAAACTGTCAAAAATGGTGGAAAAATGTCAAAAATTGTTAAATATTTTAAAAAAAGGTCAAAAATAGTCACTAATTTTCAAAATTTTTGGAAGTTGTCAAAAATGGACAATACTTGTCAGAAACTGTCAAAAATGGTCAATAATTGTTAAAATTTTGAAAAATGGTCAAAATTTTGAAAAAATGATCAATAATTATAAAAGACTGTCAAAAATTGTCAAAAAAGGTAAAAAATTGTCAAAAATTATTAAATACTTTAAAAAATGGTCAAAAATAATCAATAATTGTCAACATTTTTGGAAGTTGTCAAAAATGGACAATAATTGTCAGAAACTGTCAAAAATGGTCGATAATTGTTAAAATTTTGAAAAATGGTCAAAAATTGTCCAAATTTTGTTAAAATGGTCAATAATTATAAAAGATTGTCAAAAATGGTCAATAATTGTTAAAAATTGTCAAAATTCGTCAATAATTGTCAAAAATGGTCAATAATTGTTAAAATTTGAAAAATGGTCAAAAATTATCTATAAACTGTGAAAAACTGTCAAAAATGTTCAATAAATGTTGAAAATTGTCAAAAATGGTCAATAATTGTCAGAAACTGTCAAAAATGGTCAATAATTGTTAAAATTTTGAAATATGGTCAAAAATTGTCAAAATTTTTAAAAAATGGTAAATAATTATAAAAAAACTCTCAAAAATGGTCAATAATTGTCAAAATTTTTGAAAAATTGTCAAAAATGGTCAATAATAGTCAGACCTGTCAAAAATTCTCAAAAATTGTCAAAAGTGGTCAATAATTGTTAAAATTTGGAAAAATGGTCTAAAATGGTCAAAAATGATCAATGATTGTCAAAATTGGTCAATAATTGTCAAAAATGGTCAATAATCGTTAGAATTTGAAAAAATGGCCGAAAATTTTGAAAAAATGGTGAATAATAATTATAAAAAACTGTCAATAATTGTTAAAAATTTTAAAATTTTTGAAAAATGGTAATAATTTTCAAAAAATTCTCAAAAATGGTCAATAATTGTCAGAACATGTCAAAAATGCTCAAAAATTGTCAAAAATGGTCCATAATTGTTAAAATTTGGAAAAATGGTCAACATTTTTGAAAAATTGTCAAAAATTATCAATAATTGCCAAAACTGTCAAAATTTATCAATAATTGTTAAAATTCGAAAAAATGGTCAAAAATTTTGAAAAAATGGTCAATAATTGTCAAAAATTGTAAATTTTTTTGAAAAATGGTAAAGATTCTCGTAAAATTGTCAGAAATTGTTAAATATTTTGAAAAATTCACAATAATTTTCAAAATTTTTGAAAGTTGTCAAAAATGGTCAATAATTGTTAAAATATTGAAAAATGGTCAAAAATTGTTAATATTTAGAAAAAATTGTCAATGATTATAAAAAAATGTCAATAATTCTTGAAAATTGTCGAAATTTTTGAAAGTTGTCAAAAATGGTCAATAATTGTCAGAAACCGTCAAAAATGGTCAATATTTATGAAAAACTGTCAATAATTGTTAAAAATTGTCAAAATTTTTGAAAAATGGTCAAAATTTCTGAAAAATGGTGAAAATTTCCGAAAAATTGTCAATAATTGTAAGACCATGTAAAAAATGCTCAAAAATTGTCAAAAATGGTCAATAATTGTTAAAATTTGGAAAAATGGTAAACATTTTTAAAAAATTGTCAAAAATGATCAATAATTGCCAAAACTGTCAAAATTGATCAATAATTGTTAAAATTCGAAAAAATGGTTAAAAATTGTCAAAAATTTCGAAAAAATGGTCAAAAATTATTAAATTTTTTGAAAAATGGTCAAAATTGTCAAAAATGGTCAAAAATTATCAAAATTTTGAAAAAATGGTCAATAATTATAAAAAACTGTCAAAAATGGTCAATAATTGTCAGAACCTGTCAAAAATGCTCAAAAATTGTCAAAAATGGTCAATAATTGTTAAAATTTTGGAAAAATGGTCTAAAACGGTCAAAATTGTCAAAAATGATATATAATTGTCAAAACTGTCAAAATTGGTCAATAATTGACAAAAATGGTCAATAATTGACAAAAATGGTCAATAATTGTTAAATTTGAGAAAATAGACGAAAATTTTGAGAAAATGGTCAATAATTGTCAAAAATTTTGAAAAATGGTTAAAAATTTACGAAAAATGGTCAAAAATGGTCACTCTATTGTGCATAAGAAGCAAGCTTCTGTCGGCGGTCCGACGACCGCTCACCTTTTTTTTCATAAAAATGCCGTATATCTAGAAACCGATACTGACAATGTACATGTACATTTGACAAACGTTCGTCTGGATTACTCCAAAGGTGTTAATTAGGGATTCCGAGACGAAACATTTCGCACACATAATATGTTTACTGTGAATTGAACTTGATGTCTTCAACCAATTGCATATAATGTAACGTCAACGCCTCCAATTTATTGTCAATAAGGTGGTTGATAGCTGAAATTATTTCGGGCGTGAGATGAATCTCGGATTCGTGTCGGGAATAAGCAATTCATAAGGGAATCGTAGCTAAAATCCTTCCAAATTCCTATTTCGAAAGGAGAGTGCTAGAGTTTGTATGTGGAATGCATTTCAGATCAAAACTAGTCTCTACGGATTTTTACCAATTTCCATGCGTTACGCTTCAATGATCGTATTAGGATGTACATTTACTCTATACAAGGTTTGTATCAAAAGAGGAATTTTTAATATAAATGTATAGATTTTACGGTGGGTTTATAATTATCTAGAAGTAGTTGTCGTAGTACAATATCGTTGAAAAATTGCATGCGTCATTATTTAAGAGACATACTACAGATGTACTCATATTTCTTCAAATACTATCAACAGTTTCCACGAATGCAGACCAGCAACTTAACTCTTGGTTACTTCCTGTCTGCTGAATTAACCTACCACTCAAATTGATGGTTTTAAAGGCGACCATCTTGCGCGATCTAGCGGAAAGTGCGAAAATTAGGTCTAAACCCAAAAACTCCAATCGTCTAAATTTTCATACTGGTTTCAATGATCCCAAGTAATATAAAATGTCTGCCAGTTCCATAATTCAGGAAGAGAAGAGATACATACAAAAAATAAATCCAAATTATGACAAAACTTCACTTCTTCAGATATACACTTCAGTCTCTGATTATCGAAACGCGCGTTAGATAGTGTAAAGTGTGGGTGTAGTGAGTGTAAACTGTGTTCATTGTCATCATATTTCCGTTTAAATGAATATAATTTACACTTACATTTACAATATGAAAAACTAAATTGAGTTATCTTATGTAAAAGACAGATTTTGCAAAGCTGTAGGAAAGAAGTGTTTTTCCCACAAAATCCACCGTAATCCATCAAATTTTCCGAATATTTGATTATGAGAAATGACCGAGTCGGCGATCATAACAAAAATATAATGCATTATGTAAAACAAAGTGAAAAGTTGAAAAGAAGTTGAGTTAGCGAAAGCTCGACTTCCTGGAGTGATATCTTCCAAAGTGGTGTTAAAACTTTATGAGGGAACGCTTATCGGATTTTCAGAGTCGGTAAAATGTTCGGATGATATCAGTAAGAATATATTCACGGTAAACATTAAAATTGCTTTCGCTCAATAAAACACCAAAAAGAGAGACGAAAACAAACTCGCTGGCTCAGATCCGCGGCGTTCTCAATGCCATGTGGCCTGATCTCCATCAAAGTCTTGCTCATTGTTACATTCAAAGGATAAACAGACATAGTAATTTATTTGAAGCGAGCGTAAGCCTCCAAAGAATAACGTTAAATGCGAATTAAAAAGATTTTGGGTACGGGGTACCTTCGAATCGTTCCAGAAATCATTTTACGATCAGATTTTCAGAGAAGTACTGTCTGTCGGTTTCAGCATTCAACGTTTGGTATTTTTGTACCTCCGATCATTTAACAGACCAGAAGAATAACCCGCTATTCTACTTGAAACCAACATTTAAATCGATCCTTTCATTCTAAGATTAAGATAGCAATACGCACAGCAAATGTCACAGCCTCCAACAACAGTGCCGTGCTGGGCAAGGAAGGGCTTAAATTGACTGATTAATCATATTGAAATTTTCGTGTAATATGAGAAATCCTTATATTATCTTCCCGATAGATATTTTTTTAACGCTGAAGCTGATTCGCATCTCGAGTAACCCAAATATATACTAAATATATACTCAAAATAACACCAACAATGCAACAATACCATACAGAACTCATTGTCTTTTTATTAGAATGGATGAATAGTATTTATATATCAAATGATACGTCACTGGTAGTATCAGAACTGTTCAGAACTTGTTGCTTATCTGTGAAATGATGTATTGAAAACACCACTATTCATACATAATTTTTGCATACTACACAACGATTAACCATTTTGTAAATATAATTTAACGAATCAAAAAGGTATGTTTGATTGATTTAAATTCAAATTTCTTCACGATATCAACCACAGTTGAACACAACAACCATAAAAGATTTGGTCAAATTCAAAACAAAGATCTATCAACGAACGTAAACATCCAATATAAGCGGTGTTGTCACATTTAAAATGCTAAATTACACAAACCTTCAGTTTCAGTTCCAATTTAGTGAGAAAAATTGTATAAGAAATCTGACAACTTCAAATAGATGAATCAGGCTTAACTACATTTAAATTAATTTTAATTTTATGTGATATTAAGAGCCTGTAAAATTCAAATAAATTCTATGCAATAAAACAACGTGATTGGGTGTAAAATTGAGCAGGGAAACATTATATGTTATTAAAGATTCCCGCTTTGAAAGCTACTGGCGTTGGCTGGAAAGGCATGAAATCATGGCTATTTCGTAGTAGAGATTAAGGTACTTTCCCTAATGGTTCTTATTACGTCATTATGGCACTATTTGAAAAGAAATGGGGACTTCCCCTATTGTTGGGAGCCTTTCAGGGCTTAACTTAACTCTAATGGAGATGTGTTTGTGGGAAAAGGTGTGTGCGGGAATGTTATTATGGTCCAGAAAGAGCTAAAGGAAAATCGACTAAGTAGTTTGAGGTTTTAAATGAGAAAGTTTATTACTCCACAATAATTTTGGATATAAGGTCATTTCAAAGATGCAGTGTAATTATTTTGTATTATATATAAACATATAACTTTATCTTCAAATAAGCTTTTTACCACTGGTTTTGGTGCGTTAAGCTCAGGGAGCTAAAACCATCAGCAAATCAAAATTATAGGATATGTACCCAGCTTTTATGTTGTTGTGACGAATAGTTTACAGGTTGCGGTGGTTTTAGTAATCCCGGCGTTGTAATTTTCGAAACAAAGAATTAAAGGAATTTTGGTTGCTGATTAAACATCAAGCTTGATAAGCTTTATGGAGACTCCAGGGAAATCAACTATTATTGCCTGGTATGCTGAATTGAAATGCGTCGTACAAAATCGACAATTGGTCCAGAAAAAACCACAAAGAATAGTTTCAAAATCGAATGAAATAAAATTGCATGAGATGGATGATTTCTCCAAGATTAAGGAAGTTAACGTGCTTACAATTGTACATTGAAATTCGATGCAGATGCCTGTCCAAATTTACAAAGCATAAAGTTTATTATACAGAGCATTTTCAATGAAAATTATTCACACCCCACATAATTTTGAAGGCGGCACTTTTATGGAAAAATGAAAAAAACACGTCAAAAATCATATAAAGGGGGACGTCTTTTTGTTCATATGTAGAGGTAATAACTTCAACCCCCTCTTTCGTATGGTCACCATTCCCAATTCTTTAAATGGAACACCCTATACATTATTACTTTGTTGAGTCTCCTCTACAAGAAGATTACAAAAATGTATAATACATGAGTGAAAAGTCAATCAGTTGGGAGTTAGGATAATTCCAATTTACTAAAGGTGGGTACAGATGTATAATAAAACTTCGAATCGTAACGCCGCCGCGTAACAAGTCTGGACGGCACTGCGTAACAGCGCAACACCGTAACATAGTATAGTTCTTCTAGGCATAATATAATGACCCATATTTTTAATCCCTTTGAAGGTAAGTGCCGCCCAATGGCGTGCATATAATTTTTTTATAAATTCGAATATTGTGAAATGTTTTTCATTAAAATTTATATAGTAGATTAAAATTAACCTGCATACAAAACTCATAAAATTTGTAATATAATTTTCTGTAAATAATGCCCATTTAGCCAAACAATCTGAAAAAATTGTCTGCCCCGCAATTTAGCACGAATCTGTTCTAAAGTTGGTACTATATTGTCCTTTTAAAACCCGTAAACAATTCGTTGAAGAACATTTTCCGTAGCATTGACAACCTTATTCAGTTTTTGATTTGGTCGTTTTCGCTTTAAAGAATGATCCGTAACAGTACCTTGTTTAATTACTTTATAAATCGTTGTAAACCCGATTCTCGTTAATCGTGAATTCTCGCGATAACCGCATTATCAGAAATTTCTGAATTTTCCTATTTCAAACACGCGTACATATTTATTAAAACAACGCGTTGATACTGAACATGTAAATCTTTGTTCTGAAATTCGGCCCTAAAAGTCATTTGTCTGTGGCGCCAAATTATTAGATTCCCGTGATACATCATCTTGAACTGTTGTTTCAAATAGTCTCCAATAAATTATTATACATGTAAAAGTTACCCTAACGTCTACGAACAAATAGATATTATAATAATAACAATTCACTCACGCCACTTAATCAACTAACCTTACTTAACCAACAAATAATATAATATATTATTAATACTTTTCTACTCTAGATTAACTACACTTTTCTACAACTAAGAACTAAACTCATTCAAGTATATTGATAATATTTTTCTACGACACAATTCACGCACACCCCTGGATGTTCTAATCTAGGTCAGGCCAGATGTTCGGTAAACTGATAATATTATTTATGTCCTAGTTGGCCGAGTTGAAACTGTCGGGTTACTTCGTTATGTTATGCCAAATACTGGACGTATTAGCTTTTCATTGCAGGGCTGCTATGTTGCCAGCTATTCAAAATGTTCTTAAATATAGTAACATACATAAAGTTGTTTTTAATTAATTATTCTTTTTTCAGCAATTTTAAGCGACTTATTTTATTGCTTACTAATAAATTTTTTTATTATGTATATTTTTTTAAAAATTTCCAAACTATCTTTTTAAAAACATCACGAACTAACAGTTTACTGAAGTAAGGACAACATTTGTATAGTCAGCCTAACAATTGTAGAAAATATAGCTGACAACGTTGCTTTATTGTATTGTCGTTACACTGAGTTTGGATCCACTATAACATCAAGGCGTTCCATCGGTTGTCGGTTTTTTCGCGCCGTATCAAAGAAGTGATACGCGTTGATGTTGCACCACTTGTTATTCATGTTTGGAGAAGTCTGCGGTACACAGTCGCGATTTATTTTTCGTTTCTGCAATTTGAAGTCATTGCTATGGGGTGGACTAAAGAATCTACCATTAATTTCATAAACAGTTACCGTAGTATAGAAATTTTATGGGATACAAAACATCCCAAATATCACAATAAAATGAAGAAGCATGATGTTTGGGAAGAACTTGCTATAGAGTTCCGGACAACAGTAAGTGAATGTAAAAACAATTAATGTTCTCTCTAAAAAGAGCCACGGTACAGGTACAGGTAAGTTTATATAAGAGAATTTTAATTTCTTTTTTCTACAGTCGCGCGTAAAATGACTAATTTTACTATATTCAAATGAAATCGTAAAGTCGACAAATGCCGAGGATTGTTACTTTACGCTTTAGCGCAAAAAAGGAATCTTTTTCGCTCGCTTATTTAATCAAACCACGCCCTCCTAATTAACTCAATTGGTGAATATTTAACAATTTATCATATTAAAAATCAAATAAAATTATATGAAAATTGTCAAAAATTTTGAAATATGGTCAAAAATGTTCAATAATTGTCAAAAGTTGTCAAAAATTGTCAAAAACTGTTAAAAATTGACAATTTTTGTCAAAATCTGTCAAAAATGGCCAATAGTGGTCAAAAATTGTGAAAATTTTTGAAAAACTGTCAAAAATGAACAATAATTGTAAAAATTTTGAAAAATGGTGGATAATTGTCAAAAATGGTCGATAATTGTCAAAATTTTTAAAAAATGGTCAATTGTCAAAAATTTTGACTAATGGTCAAAAATGGTCAATGATAGACAAAAACTATCAAAAATGGTCAAGAATTGTCTAAAACTGTCAAAAATGGTCGATAATTCTCAAAAACTATCAAAAATGGTCAATAATTTTGAAAAACGGTTAAAAATTTTGAAAATTTTTGAAAAATCGTCAAAAATGGCCAATAATTGTCAAAAGCTATCTAAAATGGTCAAAAACTGTTAAAAATGGACAATTATTGTTAAAAATTGTCAAATTTTTGAAAAATAGTTAAATATGGTCAAAAATTATCAAAAATGGTCAAAAATTTGGAAAAACGGTGCATAATTGTCAACAATTGTCAATAATTTTGAAAAATGGTCTAAAATTCTGAAACATTGTCAAAAATGATCAAAAACTATCAAGAATGTTTGAAAATTGTCAATTATTGTTAAAAAAGGACAATTATTGTCAAAATTGGAAAAAAATCGTTAAAATTGTCAAAAATGGCCAATAATTGTCAAAAATTATCAAAAATTCTCAAAAATTGTCAAAAACTGTCAAAAATGGTCAATAATTTTGAAAAATGGTCTGAAATTTTGAAAAATGGTCAAATACTATCAAAAATGGTTAAAAATTGTCAATTATTGTTAAAAACTGTCAAAACTGGACAATAATTGTCAAAATTGCTCAAAAATTGTTGTAATTTTGAAAAATAGTCGATAATTGTCAAAAACTATCAAAAATGGTCAAAAATGGCCAATAATTGTCAAAAACTATCGAAAATGGTCAAAAATTGTCAAAAATTAACAACTATTGTTAAAAATTATCAAAATTTTGGAAAATAGTTAATAATTGTTAAAGTTTTTGAAAAATTGTTAATAATTTTAAAATATGGTTAAAAGTTTGTAAAATGGTCCATAACTGTCAACAATTGTCAATAGTTATCAAAAATGGTCAATAACTTTGAAAAATGGTCTAAAATTTTGAAAAATTGTCAAAAACTATCAAAAAAGGTTAAAAATTGTGAATTATTGTTAAAAACTTTTAAAAATGAACAATTATTGTCAAAAATGGTTAAAAATTGTCATCATTTTGAAAAATTGTCAAAAATTTGGAAAAATGGTCACTAATTTTGAAAAACAGTCAAAATGGTCAATAATTGTCAAAAATGGTCAAAAGTTGTCAAAATTTTGAAAAATAGTCAATAAATAATACGAGCCGTTTCCGAAAATCGATTTAAACACGTAATTTATAAAATCTATTTACTAAAAATCGATTATTATTACTATAAAAATCAATAATAAGAAAATAATAATCGATTTATATAAAAATCGATTATTTCTTAACATTCCTATTCAGTAGATCTTTTTAAGGTTAATCATGATGAATAGCGAAAATGATGATTATTCTAGCACTCCTAAAAGGGCGACTGTAGAAAAAATTATGTGTGTTTTTCGAGCGTAAAGTAAAATTGCCGCTTCTGAAAGATCGCCGTGCTCCGCTGGCAACATTCTTTCTCAAGCGGCAATCTGTTACTTTACGCTCTAAACACACAAATAACTATTCTATATTTGTTTATTTATTTGTCAATAACATGTTTCATTTTTATTTATTACAGGGCTTTCAGATGTCTACGAAAGTAGTTGGTTTGCCTTCGAAAGCTTGCAATTCCTTTGGGACAAAAACAAGGTTCGGGAAAAACAAAGCACTGTAGTGAATTACGAATTACGTATATTTATCCTGCCACAAAAGTCGATTTTCAGTTTGAAAGTACGATGAAAATTCGTTTCTAATTTTCTGAGTTTCTAAGTTAATTAGAAACAGTAGTTTCATTTAAAAAATTAATATGAGTAGATTCCACAAAGTAAGGGTCCAAACAGTAAATTCAACTGTTCCTAAATACTCATTTTAAATTATATTTAATTTTAGATTGCAGACGAAGAAGAAGATAATGATGAAAAAGAAATATCGGGTAATGAAGCAACATTAGCAACAATAAAACCTCTGCTGTACAAGAGAATCAGAAGACTATAGAAAATATACCGAAAAGAAAAGTGCTTGAAGCTACACCTAGTAGGAAACGCCAGAAGAGGAATGAAGATTCTGAGAAATTAGATACAGCTTTTAAAATATTGTCAGAAGCATCAGCAAAACCTAGTAACCCACAGGAGCAAAACGAATGTCACATATTTGGAAATCTTGTGGCTAAAAAACTGGCCAAATATTGTTCTGAATTACAAAGTACTGCACAACAAGATATTATGAATGTTTTGTTCAAAGCAGACAGGATACAGCTCAAACAAAGTTCAACCAATGTTAATCACTCGCAATCATACAGTACTCACACTCTTCAATCATCCACTCCAAATTTGATGCCACAATATTTTCAACTTCAAGACAATCAGGATACCCAAATCATCTATAGATGCTGGCTGAATGGCATACATTTTGGTTTCCAGATAACCCCATAAAAAAGTGAAGGGGGTTAAATCGGGTAACCTAAACTGTAATCGGTATTACAATGCTTGACATCCAACCAATTATTTGAGAGTAGACTTGATATTCTCAAAAGTCAACTTCACCTAACTACTATATGATTAAATGGTATCGTACACCTGAAAATAACGTGTTTTCATGACGAAACCCTCCTGTACAATAAAAAATCATAAATTTATGTTATTTAGACATTCAATATGACTGAATGATTTGCTAATATTCCTTCTCTTCGCTTCGTTGGTGTCTCGGATAACAGATTGCTGCGTCTAAGAAAACGTTGGAAAGTTAATTTAGAAATTTCCTGTAAAAAATGAATTAAGTTACTTACCTTGTGTTGTGACAGTTATAAGAATAAATGGTTGTTGGTTGAATGGAAAACAGAAAATAAATTTTCTACTGGAAAAAATAGCCACGTTTTTCTGGACCTTATTAATATAATGTTAGTCTTTGTTTTCCATTCCCTTAAATATCCTCTGAGGATAATTTTGATGTACAGGGTCAGCAATGCAGGTCCTATGTGAATGTCTTTTAAGCAAGGGACATGGAGCTTGTAGAAAATATTGATAATATACACTATATTAGAGGAAAAACTTCATATTTGAGGTTTCATTTTCATTCTAGTAACTATCCCTCCCTGTTCAATAGTGCCTCAAATAACGCTTTAGCTCAGCCAGAATACTTATTGCGTCTGATAGCCAGGCTGCTTCAAATGCTCAGAAGTCTATAACAGTCTGGAACTGCACACAATCACTTGAGCAGCTGGCTAGACACAACAAAGATACTTTGTTGTGGGTGCTGGGACATGAAGGAATTGTCGGAAATAAGATTGCAGATGGTCTTTGGTCGGACCCGAACCATTTTGTGGTATCCCAAAAAGCCACATCGAGGAAGAAGTCCGAAAATGGGAAAAGGAATTTAGTCTAGCCTACTGGAAAAATAGTCCAGATCAACGATAGGTAAATACGTGGAACAGGTCTACTTAAAGCATGATCAGGTTTGTGGAGACAAAGCTATTCATTTCAATTTCTGTTACATCGAATTGTACTTCTCTTATCTTTAATTTATTATATCAAAATCAACTAAGAACTATTGCGATTGCAAACATATTTATTTGAAAAAAACTGACCTAGACTGGTCTCATTTAACGTATACAATTAAATATAACCCTTTTTTTCTTTTATATTTTTTCTCCTAAATTTGTAACGGCCTTTTTCTTCTACTGAAGATGTATTCTCTATTTAAATGAGCTTTTTTTGGTGGATCACGGATCTCTCGCGTTCAAGAAAAATACGAAGAGTAATGTAGTCTAATCTAATTGGAAAGTTGATGTCGACAGAGATTGATGCACGCTGCTATAAAAATCCACTTAGTGAAAACTGGGGATGGTTTCGAGACGGGATGGCATGACGGGGGTGCATAAGTTTTAAGAGGATATGTAATTGTATGTACCCGATTTGTGAAAAAAATATTGTTTTTAGTAAGATAGAGTTTTTTTTTCTGGAAAAAAATTAATAACTTCAAAACCGTCACGATCACGCTTTGCTTGGATATTGAAAATATCATCAATACTACATTATAAAGAAGCGACTCAGAATATCAAACTGGAAATGACGGCAATGAAGTGGCAGGCGATAGCGCAAAATCAGAAGTAGATGGCTTTTAAGCAATGGAAAAGACTGGGATTGGAGTGTATGTGCCAAGAACCAAACGCTCTGGAAGCTTGGGAAAAGCCCCAAGTACCTTTCAAGCAGGAATTCACGAATTAGGAAAGCATGCTCAATTCAATATTGATGAAAATATGGAGGGCAAAGGATTAATATCTGGAAATGAACAAGCTGATGAACTGGTGAGAAGTGGTTCAGCAACAATATATGTTGGAGCAGAACCAGTCCTTGGGACCACAAATAAATTGTTCACTTAATTATACAGTTACCTGTAAATAATTGTCTACAAATAAATTGGTTTATATTCAAGTGTTTTTTTTTCATTCGTTTTGTAATTTGAACTAACTGATTACTACAAATTATAAATATCCTCGCTCGTGGTAGATTTTTTCTATGATAGTAAACTAAACCTATTTAAATCATAGTTTCCGTGTTGCACTTGAACGTACTGTATATTGATGGAATGAAATGCTCATGCTATTTTTTTAATATTTTCATGTTCACTGGAAAGGTTTCGTTATACTTGACAGAGCAACAAAACAAGAAAACCACATTATCCAAGTGACTTTTCAATACCAAAGCACAATCTAAAATCAAATTATATATTTTTATTCTGATATTTTTATTCTGAAAACTTAAAAGTATAAGAAGTAATTTTCAAGTTAAAATGAAATGCGAAAGGCCGCGGTTGATGAAGGTTTTTATACGGCTTGTTCTTCAAGGGGAAGTGAAGTACAAATTAAAAAGGAATTAAATTTAACAAAAGTAGTTAATGAGCACTGGTTACGAATTAAAAATAAAGAGTAAATTGAACACGTTAGAAAGATTTGAATGAAAACCGTTAATTTTTACATGAAAAGTAAATTTATTTATCAGTTAACATAATTTTCAGTATAAATATAATATTGAAAATTTTCTTGATATTGAACAAGTTATATTTTTCCAGGCCTTCTACTTTTACTGATTTGCATGAAGGCAGCAAAAACGTTGTTTTTTTTTTGACGACCGTAACAAAAACTGTATTTCACATTTCACAACAAAAATGAGTGTATTTCAGCAGCGAAAATAAGTTAAAAGGCGTGTCATTTCCCTATGGTGCTAATCAAACATATGCCAAATAAAGAGAATGCTTTGAGAGCAATTGACGTTATGACGCGATGTTTGTTCTGAAAACGTCAAAATTCATATCAAAATTAATTGGTTTTAAATCGCTCAGTAGTGTTGTGTGTTATTTCGATTCGAGGTTTATTTCCAAACTTTTTTAAAATTCCGATATATTATGCACACCAAAATTCAACCTCAAGTAATTATGAAAAGGAAAACAATGAAATCATTACGAATACAGTTAACAGAAGCAAACAAGAGCCCTGGGTGGGCGTGTCCATGTCGCTGAGGTTGTATTTTTGTAGTAACAATCGATATTTTGAATCTTTGACCAAATATCGATACTATAAGTGTCAACTGTCAAAATATATGTAAACAAAGTCAAACTTGCTAAAAATTTAACCCTAAATATTAATAAAAAATATGCATTCGACCAAAAATAAAACTACCATCTTTTCTAAATGTCTATATTTTCAAATTTCATGACTGTAGTATTGTCGTGAAAAAAAAAGGGTCAAGTTTGTTTTGGAAGCAACAAAATATGAACTGGTTATGTAGCCTATTCTTACATCTATCTGCTTACAAATCGGGATCTTTTGGAGAAGAACCGTCGAATCCAGCCATTTGTTAACTTTGTGCTTAATTCAAATTAATAGTGTGACCAATTTCGTATATTTGGATTTGTAATTTTTCCCAGTGTTCATTTCTCTTAACAACAGCCCAAAGTTAAAGTGCATAACACAGTTAATTTTGGAATATACACTTCACCACTACCAATTAGCTAAGTCTTATATATTTGGTTGTTGTTATAAACAAGAATGTATGGCAATAATTTTGTGTGATTTGTCAAATATATAAATTAATATATAAAATGCTGTTCTACTTCAACTTTAATTCATTTACTTTATTCAAACACAACAGTTAGATATTAAAAACTATTATTTAATCAACAACATTGTTAAGTTTCACATTACAAAAGAACCAATTACGAAGATAAATAGGTAGATATTTCACTAGCATATCTAACAAATAACATTCTAAATTAAGTCCAAAAATATTAAATTAATCACAAGATTGATGTGTAAAACCTAGCTATATTTTTTGTAAAGGATATTACTTATTCAGTTGGGTTCACAAATAAAACACTTTTTCATTTTTTTTATTTGGTACAAACTTATAATCAAATACAGGGGCTCCAATTGAAAAAAAATTGTAGATGACTTCATTAACTGAAAGTATTATAAATTGTTGTAATTGTTTATTTCATAATTACAATATTATTATTACTGTATTATTTAGTTTTCGTTTCATTTATCTTTTTCCATTCTTGGTACTAAATCTACACAAAGGAAAGTACACTATAGAAACATAAAACCGTCCCTTATCATTTTATAAAACCTTTTTAAGTCACGATTTGAATTTTAATATTACTTGTAATAATATATTAAGTCTCCTTTTTGTCACATACTATTTAATTCGCAGAATGCAGTTTCAGTATGTATTTTATAGAAACAAGTTTTGATTTGAGTTTAAAAAGTGCATTTAGTATTATTGTGGAAACACACAATAATTGTAGACTTTTATTCTATACTTATTTCTTTTAATAAATGCAACTTCAGATGTACCTTCTGGATTGAAAAAGAGAGGATTCTCTAACAAGACCTGAAAGCGGTAACATTGTACCTAATATTAGAAATGTATTAAGTTCCAAATTTACAATAAACTGACGGACTATTGAACTACTGCCTTTTTATTCTAACACCTACTATTTGTTTGAGTTTACAACATTATATGTGAAAAGACATTAGATTGCAAGCAAAATTCAACATGCATTGCATTAAAATTGTTTATTTAGCTAATAATGAACCATGGACGTGTTATATTTTCATGTAATGAATTTATGTTTCACTTCATAGCACAAGATATTAAAGATGAACAAAATAAAACACTGTAATTTACAAACATGTTATTCAGTTTATTTTTCATCACTCTCATTTTCATATTCATCACTCTTACTTTCATATTCATCACTCCCACTTCCATCTGATGAACCAGTGTTGACAGTAAAACACATATTTTCCACCACATCATCGAACAGTCCATCATTTCTCCACATTTCCTCAGCTATATGGTCCTCATGGTCGCAGTGTTTGTTCCATTCTGAAGAACCAACTTCATCTGCTCGAACTAATTGTTCTATTTGAGCAGCACTTCGAGAAACATTTTTCATTACCACTTTATGTTTAACGCTACTCCAATCGGATTGAGGTCGCAGTGATATGGCGGCAACCGTACCACAGTATGTCCATGTTTTTTCAACAACCCGTCCACATAGTATGTTTTAAAATGATGGAAACTTTTGACGAGATCCAGAAGTTCTGCTTCAAGCATATCACTTGTTGTTTAGATGCCATTTGCTTCAAGCCATTCTCTAATAAAATGCTTCCGAGTTGATTGGTTTGGTGGCTCATTAATTTGAACACTGTGGTAAGGGGAATTGTCCATAATCACAATACCATTAGGAGGTAAGTTTGGTATTAGTTGTGTTTCTAACCAGTTCATAAAATTTGTTTGGTTCATGTCATCGTGATAATCGATTTCCAGCATTTACTAACGCCATATGATGAATGGATATAAGTTTCATCCAAATAAGTTATTGGCTCCTTGTTGTGACCCAGAGCATCATTATCCCTCAACCTTCTTAAATAACGAGCCCGCCAAGCTACAATATCATTACGTTCCATCAAAATTTTTCTTTTATTGTGGCATTTTTTATACTGAAATTCAATATTTTTTAAGTGCTTTCTTAAGATGTCTGGACCGCCAGAGTAATCTACTTTATTTTTCGTTTTATTTACCAAAATATTTATTGTTGCAGCTTGTTTATCAACCGTATAGCATTCATGAACGGTTCTTTTTAAAATACCCAAGTCACAATCATCCAATTGTATTTTGTTGGTACCACCACTTTTTTGTTTTTTTGAAGGAGACCCCAGTAACTCCTTTCTGATACGTTTTATGGAGGTAACTGATTTTCCTGTTGCTGCTGCAGCTAATTCTGTGGCTTTGTCAAAAGGGAATGACCACACATCAGCAGCTTTCTGTCTATCAAAAAATTCCACAACGTTTTCAATAATATTGCGAGCTTCACTGTAGACTGTTTTCCTTGAATTTGTGTACATTTTGTTGAGGAAAATTGAACTGAAAGAAATACAAACATTAATAGGCCTGATGAATATTAAATGACTGGTTATTGTGTGTTATTCTAGGTTATGTTTATTAGTTCAAGTTCAAAACTGACGACAGCCAGTGGAAGATTTCTTCAGGAAGAACTAGTCTCTCCACAAAAACAGTATAACCCAAAAGCAGAAATAGTCAAAATGCTGAGGGTCCGAGGACTGGCTGTACCAATTAAATCAATTGACGACAACTACTCTTACCATTTTTTTTAGATCAGTTATTCGTAGAGAACATAACGAGGAATAATTTCCAATCTTTATTGAACCGGCCTTAAAAAAAGATTCAAGAAACTTAGTGTTATTGCATAGTTTGGCTGGCAGTTTACAGACAGTTATAGCTGAACCTGATACACTTCTTATATTGAAAATGTTTTTTGTTGGTGAAATCTCCTAGTAATACCACAGACATCATCTATTAGAAATTCAATTTTGTAAAGTGACGATTTTTCACCGGAAACTCACATCGAAAAGAAAGATGGTTGAAGTGCCAGTCCGTTCCTGAAACGAGCTATAAATTTTACTCTGAGACGTCTTTTCGTTCATCAACATAAACTCAATATAAAACCAATATCACTGGGTCTTACTATAAATTTTGTCGCTCCAACTCCCTAAATTGAAATTTATATTGTTCGGCAGACGGTTAACACATCAATCTATTTAACGTAGGGTTAACGATCTACCGGCTAAATTGCCTCCTAATTTTTAGATAATGTCTTGAGCCCGATCGTTACAGATCGCTGAAGCTCTCATCAATTTTCAATTTTTGTAATTAGACTGCCGACACTTTGCCACTATCAATTTTGAATTAAGAAAAATTAAGCGGCTGCGAAGACAACGCCTTGGGCAGATGCCTGGGAAGATCTCCAGATGAAAAAAATGATATTGAGATTAGCGAATCAACTCACTTGTACCCGTACATTTTGTACTTAACGTGACGTTCTTACAAGAAACATGAAACTGATGGACAAAAAGAACACAAAGAAGCAGATGATTTGCTAAAATCGTCGCTGACGTAAGGGTGGAAATTTATTATCAAGCCTTCAATATCTAACGGCTGTATTAACCTTTCGACCTCTTAAATAAAATAACTTTCCCAGGAAAGCCCCTTTGTGAGCTTTTACTTTAGTTGTAAGATACGACGTTGAACATTCGAAAAAGATCCCGAACTAGATCCGATGAGATTATCCAACCGAGTTATTGAAAAATTGATGTGAAATGTTTTTATTATAATGTAAATTGAATAATTACTTGGCTACTTTTTTGGGTTTTTAAATTGAATTATGAAAATTATAAGTTCCAAGGTAACTTTTTCGCTCTAGAGCGCCAATAGTGTCAAATTATGACAGATCGTCGTAAAAATACATACGGACATGTCCACATTATCTCCACCATGTTCTCCCAATACACCGCCTCCCCTAACATCCTCTATAGCAGAACTTATAAAATGTAAAAGCAACAAGATACTGCTTGGATAATAATAATTAAATAATTAGTATTTATTAAATATCACATATTTTAACTCAATACATTATCTATATGGTCAGGTCAAGCACAAGCTGGCCTTCATCGAGTTCTATTAAGGTTAAAACACACTTATCAGCACAGCACCTGACAAGCATCGTCACAGCACCGTCGAGTGGTCAACTTGACGGTTGTGTATGGGTTCACTTAACGCATCGACACGGGATCAGCACCGCCACGATACTCGCCTATAGGCTTCATTTTATATTGTCAGAGATATTGTATTGGCACGCCGTCCGCAAAATATTCTCTCTGAGAAATGTGTTGTGGTCGTGGCGTTGACGTGCCTTGTCGGTGCTGTGCTGATGTTGTTAGGTATGCGCGATTACATTTAAATACACATAAGACATAAAATCTGCTGGTGATGATCAGTGAGGTGCTGATAAGTGTGTTTCGACCTTTATAATTAACTTAATACGAATTAATTGTCTTCATCCAAACATCATTTTCAATTACAAATCACTTTTCAAGTTTTGTTGGTAAACATACAAATCTTATCAATATTGCAAAATAATGTGCAATTTAATAGCAATATACATAATGTTTTTAAGACTTCTTCTCATTAGTTAGAACTGAAAACATTAAAGTTCCAATATATACTTCAAAGTTTTTGTATGGTAAATTGATCTCAGAAATCTAAGCTTCATATCCATTTGTTACTGATTCTTTCGAAAAGCTTAGAAATGTATTTCCTCATCAATAAACCAAAATGTTCGAACATTCAAATCTCCATCGACATCGAAAACCAAGCTGTAAAGTAGCCTAGAGACAAACTTTATTATTGTCAATTACCTTTTCAATCCTCGAACACACAAGCAAACACTGGCCTAGATCGAGTGTCATCGGTCAAAATTCCGTGATTTATGCTTGCCATCTCTTTCGCTCTTATATTCACATGACACTCGCTGACGAGGACAAATTAAAAATAACGCATTCGAACGTCATTCAGTGGAAATGCTGCAATAAACCTAACTACATGACAGCTTAACAGTTCGATATCAATGTTAAATCCACTTGAAAATCGAATAGGGAATAATGCAGATCTTTTGTCTCTTACCCTCGTTGCGGAAATATGGAAGTCGGTTAATTTTGTTATCGGAAATGCTTTTTACAGGAAATCCGGATTAAATTATTTTTCACTAGAGTGGATTTTTGTGTTGGTGCTTAAAAATGAAAATTTTAGCATAAATACACACCAGAAATTATAATTGAATACTTTAAAGACGAATAAACAACAAAGATAAGGGCTTTTTGAGGTTTAATCGAACTAGTTAATATTTTCTATAGATCGTATTAAAATTAATAATGTATTTATCATATAATAGCTTTCGGGTCATAGGTATGAAAATTTCCGAAACAGAGAAACCTACAGGGAATTACTAAAAATCCTACAGGCACAGACTGGGAGAAATATAGGAATGACCTTGAACATCTATAAGGGAATATTAAAAATAATGTAAAAAACATTGATGATATAGAGCTTACTTTCGAACAATTTCGTGAGACCACAACAACTACCTTGAGGTAATCCAATCATCCTGGAATGAAGATCCTGGCGGAGTAACGAGATTACCACACTAAGACTAAGATAACATCTATAAGGAAATATCAAAAATAATGTAAAAAACATTGATGATGTAGAGCTTGTCTCCGAATAGTTTCGTGAGACCACAAGAACTGCCTTGAGGTAATCCAATCATCCTGGAATGAGGTATCCTGGTGGGGTAACGAGATTACCAGACTAGGACTAAGATATCGCAAACTGTTTAACAGAGAGATGATAACAGAACAGTGGAAATAATATTATAACAATCTGACTGTATAAAACCAGGAAGGGAATCTTGAAGGGAATTCTGTTTAGAGGTGAAAACATTCTCCGAAACGTCTCAACTCCAGGAAATCTAAGCCAAATTTCCTATCAATACTATGGGCAATATAATAAAACAAGACCCTGGAGATACAGGCACACCTATCAGATTCCATTGGGATAGGAACGGATGACTTCGACAGTCTTCCAGCTCCGCTAGCTCGCGAGGGAAGAGGGGAGTGACGTACATCTAATTCCAGTATTTTTCATACTCTTCAGAGCATCACAGGCAACTGTACATATTCCATTTGCAAGAAGAAGAGACTGAATTGCCTTCATTTCCAAAGCATGAAAGGATCATTCTCAGGGGAATGCATTTAAGCCAATATCTCTGTCATCTTTTATGTTGAGGATAATGGAGAAACTTATTGATAGGCATGCTAGGCAAAACTTTTCTATGGAAGATGGCTACATACACTTATCAATCAGGAAAATTCTGCGTCGAAAATAGAAGAGGTTTATTCGATATTTGACAAGGTTTTAGTCGCGTTCTTGGATATAGAGGATAATTTACCGCGGCTTGATAAATCTCACAGGTCTCATGAGATGGTTTCATTTTGAACCAAATTCATTTTTATCTTATCTGAAATTAAATTCACTTTATTTAAAAATATATTCCGAATATCTTTTGGTCGCTCGTTTATGGTAAAATTTTTTTTTAATTCTGTTAAATTATTTTTCTTTGCCTGCTTCTCTTTTTCATTTTTCTACATTCAATTGTTTCTGGATACACGTACGGAGAAACTTCTATCCAGTTTTATATAATAATGTTATTCATTTGAATAAATAGATTTCGGGTAAACTTTTTGGAGAAATCCGAGATCTGTAGCTTTTGATACTTTGGTTTGTCTTCAAACTGATTTTATTGATTCACAGATGTTTGACGATTGATATCATTAGTTACTTTTTTATAAAGTTTCTTTTATATATTATTTGTCTTTATCAAAGAATTTTTTATCCAATAACCATCGGTAAACCATACTTTCTTTCTTTTTTGCTTTTAGAGAGAGTATTCGTTCACTTTTAGCCTTGTGAATCTTGTATGGATAACGTTGTAAATTAATAGCCCAACTTTTGATAGACTTATCATTCATGCAAAAAAAAACCGGAAATATTTCACGTTAGTATAATATATACTGAAATATTTTGCATGATGGCCTTCATTTATCAATAGCTGACCCAAGTCTCATACAAAAAACAAACAAGATTCCTTTTGCGTATAATAAATTTTTGCAAACAAGATAAAAATTCAAAGCCCGGGGTCTTTTCATTCAAGAAACGGAATTTATATTCATTTTCTGAAGCTAAATAACTGAATATGCAGCGTCTGATATGATTGAGCTTTCATTTATAGAAAAGAGTATTCTTCCCATTTTTTTATAACGAAATTTGCTATTCATCGCCAGTGGCGGTAATAAACAGGGTTGATTTTTTCCCATTTCATTCAAGAATGTTGTAAAAATTATCATATGTGTTGATATAGAGTCAGTAAAAATTGAATTTAATGTTCGAATTATAAACAACATGTTTCTTTATTCCGCTTTGTTCATGAAATTTATTTGTGGAAAAGCATGTCAAAATCCTTGAGAAAAAACTTGCTCTTCAAACTTTCACAAGATTTTAATATCAACCCAAGTTGCCATGGAACAAAACTCATTTCCTGTTACCATTAAAAATATCTCAACTACCTGTATACCTTGTTCTTTCGCAGCATTCTCTTAATCATTAAGTTCTGTTGTTCCAAACTAGATGTATCGAAAAAATGTACCTTCTGCACATTTGTACGTATCGCCCTTGGTTTATTTTCGTGAATGGTAAGATGATTGAGTGCCATGTTTTTATTTTCTCGGTTTTTAAGCCACGACTTTAGTGAAGCTGAGGACGGACCCATGTCAAAATGTCAGAGGGATGGTCATTAATATTTGAATGGGGAGTATGTTGTGCAACTTTCTGAAACAATGTCTACGGGTGTGGTTGAACGAAAAAGATATTTTTAGATTTTTTTGCTACGCATCAGTGTAATTTTGATCATGGGTAAAGTAGAAGTTCAGAACTGGATTTTTATCGAAAATTATAAGGTCACTATGTAGTTTCCTTTTGATTGTTTTATTGGTAGGATTATTACATTACAGCGATGAGTTTTTGTGATATCAGTCATAAAATAATATTAGAAGAAACTTGGATGAAGTATCACAGAGAAGGGCTAAAACACGTTTTGTGGTATTCTGATTCCTTTTGCGGTATTAGCACAATATAGTAGAACTAAAACAATCAAAAGGAATCTCTGATGAATCAATAGGAATCCATGATCAAGTGAAATCAAACAGAAAGGCACAGCACGTGGGAAACTACTGGATAGAAAAAGAAGACCAAAGAAAAACCTACGAATATCTAAAAATCTCTTGAAGACAAACAACTACTCTAACTGTAAGTCTCCAAGACTTTCCTATAAACCCAGTAAAAGAAGGGAGCACAATAAATCTTCCAGGTCCCAGTAAATGTCCTTCCCAAAAAACATACAAATACAAAAACAGAATTTTAAAATAAGCGAATGGTATATTCCTCTTATTATAAATCTAATAATTATTCCACGTCTAGCACTCCTTTCATTGAGTGAACAAAGAGAAAAGTGTCTTCATTACTTATTAGAAGAGGTCTGATGAATGAAATCGTCATAGAGTGAAGTTCATAAAGTTCTCTTTAATCTCAATATGAAGTGAAGTAGGTAGTAAGCTATCGATCCTTTGTAAAATGAGAAATA
Organism: Lochmaea crataegi; assembly: GCA_947563755.1. Taxonomy (NCBI): domain Eukaryota; kingdom Metazoa; phylum Arthropoda; class Insecta; order Coleoptera; family Chrysomelidae; genus Lochmaea; species Lochmaea crataegi. The sequence continues at coordinate 81,424,601 of OX387423.1, read as the reverse complement.
AGCGACCCTTTAACGAAAGGTAGTAATAACCCTCAAAGTAGGAGTACACACAAGGGAAATGTAATCTCTGATAATGAAAGTCCGTATTACATTTCCCCCGAAAAACATTTCTTTTTCGGCAAGAAGTTATTGTAACAAGTTCCTTGAGGAAATCGAAAAAATGAGATTATTTTCTTCACGAAGTAGTTTTTCTAACAAGATTTTCTCGAGAGTTTAGATTGAGTTTAGTGCCGAGTTCTTTTGATTGTATAAAGACAGTTAAATCTGTTGCAAATCCGATAGTCAAAGTTTTTCGGGAAATTTGCGAACAGGTTCTAACAGAATGACATTAAAGAGAGCGTGACACGAGTCAAAGTAGACTTCCACGCAAATCACAACGGCACAAACCAGTGAACTCTTAAAAAATTTTAATACAGGGTTGCAAATATGCGGTACATATTATTTAATAAGGCAAAGTTGAAGAGCTGAAAATTAAATTTGATCTTACATGACACATTTTCTTCTGAAATACGTGTGTTAATATTGCACACAAGGCATTCTTTTAACACAGCTCCAGGCGTTTTCGCATACGTTTTTTCAATTGGTTGACAATCTTCCCTCTATTGAGAGACAACTCTCTGGAAACAGTTACTGCTCTATCTCTGAACCTCTCCCGTATTGACTGGCGTCCGATGTACTTTTTGTATTAATATTCCCCACACGGCATAATCCACTGGATTACATTCAGGAGACCGTGCTGGCCACTTGACCGATGTATCTATTTCACAGCTCATCAATGTTTTCGTTATGTTTTCACTAAAATGTGGCGAGGCTCCATCGTACATAAAACACATTGACAGTCTACGATGATAGGGTATATCATCTAGATCAGAGGTTCCCAAACTTTTTTTCTCATAGAACCCTTTCAAAATGTTGCTGGTTCTGGTGGACCCCCTGCAGCTACATTTCTACCATATTCCCAAAACTCGACAAAAAATGTGAACATTAGATCTAACTATGAAAATTTGCGTTGTTACTGAGTTCCTACCACGAATTAACAGTTTTCGAAATGAAAAAAAGATAAGAATTGATTGGTTGATAAGGTTAATTATTTAATCGATCGTGCTGTGAGTGGATGTCAAAAAAGGAAAGTTGGTCAATCAAAAAAGTGATTCCATCCAACTTTACTTTTTTGAAATCTACTCACAGCACAAGAAACCAATCAATTCTCACTTATTTAAATTTAAATTGAACATTGATAACGTAACGTAACTTCCACAATGATAATCACAAAATAGTCATAATTTCAATGGGAGGGATGGATTGACAGCAAATTACCAATATTTGGTTTTAGTTTTGTTAGGAATAACCGCAAATCTCCTCGTTCTGTGATATTCAATCTGCTGCTCTTTTTGTTAAAAGGTTTGTAACGACACCAAAACTACAGACAAGATATGACGAGGGAAACACTAACAGAAGCTTTCTCGCAATTCCCCACAGTCCAGGATATTTTTCGGGTATTTCTGCTTGCAGCTAAATTGTTTGATACCCTTTTTTAAATTTCACCTTCAGCTGCTCATTACTGCTAAGCTCGAGTGACTCCTCTTGTAATATCACATTCTCCGTTTCATCAAATGGATTTATGATCTATGGTGGTATTTCCATTGACAGAATATCCTCATCAAAGCATTATACCTGTGGCAAGTTTAAAAACTGGAAAAATTCGCGCCATCTTTGTTTTTATTAAATTGCGGCTGTCCACTTGTTATTGTAAGTTACTGTCATTAAATTTTTTGAACAAATCCGTCAAATCCGCGATGTCTGCTTTCAAATTAATCAGGCTTTTTTTCAAATCTGGATCTTCACTCTACAGAAACTGTAAAACTGATTCAGAAAGTGAGTAGAATCTTGTTAAACATGCACCTTTCGACAACCAGCGTACTTCGGTATTTAATAGCCATCGTTGGAAGTGTTCATCATTTTCATCGCACAATTGAGCAAATAAACGGGTATTCAATGCATTGCTTCTTATTTTGTTAACTGCATTAATCACAAATTGAAGCGATTGGTGCAATATATCACTTAAATTTTTAGCTTCTAGGTGCTGTCGGTGAATTGCAGTTACCACTGATATAATTTTTTTAGGATGGCTTATAAACCCACGATATCGTCCGACCATGGCATGAGCTCCATCTGTTGCCACCGAAATAACGTTTGTGAATGGAATCGATTTTTCCTTGAAAAAATCACATAAAATATTGATACACCTCCATAACAAATCGAACATAAGCCAATAATAATGCTTCATTGCCAGGTAAAGTTGACTTGTCCAGTTGAATAGAAAAATGAGTTGTTTGCAGATAATTACATAAGAAACCTTCAATACCTGAGCTCATTTCATCAATACGTCTTTGTACAGTGTTGTTACTCAAAGGGAGCCCCGCTTACGATTTATGAACCCCCATTTTTTTGTCACGCCAACGTAGACCCCCGTCAAGTGTCACGTGAACCCCTGTGGGTCCATTGGACCATTTTGGGAATAAATGATCTGGATCTAGATTATTCCCAAGAAAATTTAAATCTCTAGTTTCATTTTTATATTCCGGTAGAAAAATAGGTCCAACAAACTGATCCCCAATTATCCCCAAACGTTAATTTTAATCTTGTACTTTCCGGCTGTGCCGGTTTTCGTCAGACCAAATGTGAACATTGAAAATATAACTTTGTGTTGCTCCGTTGGTAAATAATACATTAAAAAAAAATTGTCATCCCTCCTTATTCACAGAATTCTTTTTAAGTTCATAATCAGCATCTAAAAAATATTGTCTGTTTCTCAACAAGTCAAAAGTTCTGAGACACTCGGTATTCAATCTCATTTGAACATTCTCCTACGAGTCTATAGATACTTTGTTGATGATAAGAGTTTCATTGCTGTTAAGCTGGATTATCCTCCTCTTTGAAGTATTAAAAGATTCCATTATTTTCATTGAACATATATGTTGGCCATTTAATCTAATTAAATATTCAATTTATCCCATCTCAACAGATATTATTAGTGAACACTCTCGTATAAAACCCTCCGACTATCAACATTAATTATATTTTAGTTTTGTTTCTTTACCCAGTTATCAGACTGTAAAGAGGATGTTACTTTAATTACATTAATTAGATTATAAACAAAAACCGCTAGCAGTAAGAAACCCTTGCTCGTTTACAAAGCAGCTTAAAGTTCAAAGTAGATAGATATGTGCAACATGCACTGCGGAATAATTATGATCATAATAAAACGCACAAGCCAGCCAGATCTGGTAAAAGGAGGAAGTTATTCATTAGAATTACGGTTCACAAAGTAAATCCGATGTTTTTGTGCAAGAAAAAAAAAGCTGAAGGGAAGAAATTTTAAACAATAGGTTTGTGTGATTTTCTTACCACATCTATATGATCGGCTCATAGCTGCTCTTAATTAATAAAAATGCCACTCTTTAAAATCTTTCTTCAAATCAAAAGTTCAATACTGATGAAATAAATATTTAAAAAAACACTTCTCTTTCCCATTGTATCGGTGGTGAGACAAAAGAAAAAGCTCAGCTAAACTCATAATAATCCAAAGTTTGAATCTTAAGTGTTGTATACATTTCATGTTGTCAAGTTTCTGTATTGTTAAAGCCATCATTTTCATGTCCCCAGACTTTGTTTGGTCAATAACCAGGTCTTTAAACCATAATAGGAACCTGAGAAATCTCATTACACTGTCTAGAGCACAACATTCCCTATATGTTCTCATCTGCTAAGTTGAGAGAGTAGGGCAACCCCACAGCCTCACTAGGCCCTTTGTGCGTCCTCCTGGAAGTTCCTTTCAGTACGTCCACCAGCTTCGGGTTTTAACATAGTTGATAACGTCCCCAAGAAGAACTCTAAGCATGGCTGGTGTTAGCCAAAACTCCGAACAGGGATTTACGGATGGACGATGAGCCGAGCAATCAAATTTTATATGCTCTCCTGTCTCATCTTCCTGTTAACAGCCTCGACATAAGGATGTGTCTGATAGACTTATTCTATGAATATGATTGCTTAGTTGTCAGTGTCCGGTCAGGTTAGGTCAGCAAAACGTAGGTTCCGCCGGTTCATTACCAAGAATATTTTCGCTGCTGCACTGTCAGGATAGTACAGTAATTCCTTGGATAGTTTGCAGTATTTTGTTTCATCCCACCTTTTTTTGAGCTCATTGTGCTAGGCTTGCTACTGCTGAAACTGTTGAAGCCACTATAAATAGAAGATGAAGGTGAAGACTGGCGAAAGTAACGAGACTCTACTGAGATTTATAAATAAAGACATAGGAAAACCAGAAATTAGAATTATAATAGTGAATACTTCCTTCATGAGAGTTCATTGTCACGCCAATGTCCTAGTGTCGACAACAATTTTGGTGATTTTTTATCATTTCTGAAGTAATTTCATCGTGACCTACAGCTTTTCCGTTGTATTGCTTCTATGATCTCATTCAACGTAATAGCATCGCTCGTTCCTTGGTTCTTATTCACAGAGTCCGTATTTTCTATTGATTCTTCATCAGAAGTAGTAACTAATAGTTTTTGAAAATATTCCTTCCATTATGTCCATCATTTCAAAATCATTTGTTAATATTTTTCCTTTTTGGTCTGTAACTGTCCATGCGCTTACTATTTTATTACCTCTCATTTTTTTTATGGTTCTGTAAAACAGTTTTTGGTTGTTCTTACTGTTTTCTTCCAACTCGTGATGTTACGAAAAAGCGTTCGTCACGCGATAACTCATTCAAGCGACGGTGCGCAATCTCTCTTGCCTCACTGAGCTCGCACCTCGCACACCTATAGGTGTGAAAAAATGATCCAAAAGGATCAATAATTGTTAAAATTTTGAAAAATGGTCAAAAATTGTCAAAATTTTGAAAAAATGGTCAATAATTGCCAAATATGTCAAAATTTTTGAAAAATTATCAAAAATGGTCAATAATTGTCGAAGACGGTCAATAATTGTCAAAATTCGTCAAAAACTGTCAAAAATGGTCAATAATTGTTGAAATTTTTGAAAAATTGTCAAAAAAATTTTAATATGGTAAAAAATTGTCAAGAATTTGGAAAAATTGTCAAAAACTAAAAATTTTGAAAAAACGATTAATAATTGCCAAATATTTTCCAAAATTGTCAAAAATTTGGAAAAATGGTCAATAATTGTCAAACATTTAGAAAAATGGTCAATAATTATCAAACATTTGGAAAAATAGTCAATAATTGTCAAAAATTGTCAAAATCTTGAAAAAAAGGTCTATAATAATAAAAAACTGTCAAAAATGGTCAATAATTATTAAAAATGGTCAATAATTGTCAGAACCTGTCAAAAATACTCAAAAATGGTCAATAATTGTTAAAATTTGGAAAAATGGTCTAAAATGGTCAAAATTTTTGAAAAATTGTCAAAAATGATCAAATATTGTCAAAACTGTCAAAACTGGTCAATAATTGTCAAAAATGGTCAATAATTATTAGAATTTGAGAAAATTGTCAAAAATTTTCAAAATTTTGAAAAAATGTTCAATAATTGCCAAATATGTTAAAATTTTTGAAAAATTGTCAAAAACGGTCAATAAAGGTCAAAAAATGGTGAAAAATTCACGAAAAATGGTCATTCTATTGTGCATAAGAAGCAAGCTTCTGTTGGCGGTCCGACGACCGCTCACCTTTTTTTTTACTATTTACCTTTATTTTTTATATCTCCTTTAATTATGTTCCGTTCTGTTCTCTAAATATTTATTCCATTTTTGTCTATTAGATTTAATTCCCTGACTTGATTTCACCATGACGTTCGCCTTTTGTTTTTATTGGATCTGAATATTCCACAAACCTGTTGATGATGCTCATTCTAAAATGTTTCTTTTAAAGTATATCCATGTTTCTTCCACGCTTTCATTCATTGAATTTCCATTTATAATTTTTCTTTCTGAGATCTGTGTATTTTCTAGCTACCTCATCTTCTCTTTACTTGTATGCTTTTACTGTTTCGTATATTGTTTGTTTTTCTTTATATTCTTCATTACTTTTGTTAAGTTTGTTTTTCCCTTAAACTTTTGCCACCACCATGTAATGGTCAGTATTTATTTCCGGTCTTTGCATTACTCTTACTCTTTCTACAAGAACGAAATCGATTATAGATTTTTCTGTGTTATTTTTCCCTTGTCTTATATACTAGTGAATGTTTTTATGTTGGAAGAATGTATTAGCGACTATAAGATTATAAATTTTACAATATTCTATTATTCTTGATCCATTATTATTTATTTTGTATTCTCCATGTTTCCAATTTCTTCATAATTTATTTGACTTTTGCAAACTCGTCCATTTGTCTCCTACCACATATATGTATATTTCTTTTGGCTGTCTCGATTACTTCATTCATCATTTTCCAAAATGTATCATCTTATATCGCATTCTCGTCATCACTAGGCCTATATGCTGATATGATTGTTGTTATTTCATCATCAATATTTATTTATATGGTTAGTATTATTTCTTAATGTTTTTCCCACTTTCTCAATACTTCTGCAAATCTCCCATGTATGATACACCCCATCCTGCTGCTGCTCGTTTTTCTTTCTCTACCTCTGAATACACAAATATGTATGTGATGTGGTTTCCGGTGCTTCCAGGGCCGTGACAGACGAGCGTCTTGTGCTCGCAAGCACGCTGCGGCGAATCCATACTGAACTTAGATTATCACAGAACTAAATGAAGCTGCGTGCACGCCGAATTTGTCAAAAACTGCCAAAAATGGTCAATAATTGTCAAAATTTTTGAAAAATGTTTAAAATTTTCGAAAGATTGTCAAAAATGGTCAATAATTGCCAAAGACGGTCAATAATTGTCAAAACCAATCAAAATTCGACAAAAAATGGGCCAAAAGGATCAATAATTGTTAAATTTTTTTAAAATGATAAAAAATTGTCAAAATTTTGAAAAAATGGTCAATAATTGCCAAATATATTAAAATTTTTGAAAAATGGTCAATAATTGTCAAAAATTCTCAAAATTTTTGAAAAATGGTCAAATTTTTCGAAAAATTGTCAAAATTTTGAACAAATGGTCAATAATTACAAAAAACTTTCAAAAATGGTCAATAATTGTCAGAACCTGTCAAAAATGCTCAAAAATGGTCAATAATTGTTAAAATTTGGAAAAATGGTATAAAATGGTTGAAATTCTTGGAAAATTGTCAAAAATGATCAATAATTGTCAAAACTGTCAAAATTGGTCAATAATTGTCAAAATTGGTCAATAATTGTTAAAATTTGAAAAAATTGTCAAAAATTGTCAAAATTTTGAAAAAATGGTCAATAATTGCCAAATATTAACATATTTTTTGAAAAATTGTCAAAAATGGTCAATAATTGTCAAAGACGGTCAATAATTGTCGGAATTCTTCAAAAATTGTCAAAATTTCTGAAAAATGGTGAAAAATTCATGAAAAATGGTCATTCTATTGTGCATAGGAAGCAAGCTTCTGTCGTCGGTCCGACGACCGCTCACCTTTTTTGTATTCAATGATTTTGTCATTTTTCGTATTTGTTATGTTGAAGGGTCTCCTTTTGGAGATCCGCTGCTAGCGGTTGTTTTGATTTTATTCCATTTCTTCATTGTCAATTTGGTCATTACTTTCCGTTTCATATACTTTATTATTAACTATTAATTTGTTGTATTTATAGATTGTTACTGAATAAGAGTAAAACTTACCTTTTTGGTCAATAATGATCTTATTCGTTCTTGTCATCAGTATTTTAATCAAAGCAAACTAAATTACATTTTGTAACATTAATAATAAATTAAATAACATTTCTATATACTTCTCAAATTCCCTGGATGACAGTGGGAATGATTTATATTATCCTCTTTCCTTATTGAGACTTTTCATCTCCGTCATAGTTTTTACCAAATGAATAAATAGTTATTAACAGAACTTGACATTATTTCTTAAATAAAAACAATAACAATTAACCTAACCTTCATTTAAATCGGTTAATATTGCACAGAACAACATCCCTAACTTTACAACTTGTTCTATTTCATTCTATTATTACCAACCTTATAATTTGCCTTTTAGTAGACTTTCCCTGCAATAACGGGTGATAAGGGAAAAAAAGAATTCTCGAGCTTGAAAATAGGCTTGAAAAGGCTTTTTGGCGGATATTGTTCGGTTGAGGAGAAATTAGTTAATATGTGGGCACAAATATCGCACTTTTTGCGGATCCATTTTTCTCCAGAACCGAAAGGTATCGGTATCCAATATAACTTCAACTGAAGTCACTTTTGGGCCCCCTTCTATCCAAGGTGAGTCTTCTGTCTACACGTTTACTTTTAAAGCACATCTATTTTTACCTGAAGGTACTATTACTTTTTTAGGCCCTTAGTTTTTGATTTACTGTCTAGAAATAATCTCTCTTGTATACATACAAAGTATCTGAAGTTCTTATCTACATTAGTTTCTTATCGTTATTTAACTGAGGTGGTTCCAATAGTCTTTACTCCTACCAGGGATTCCAGTAGTTCGGGAAGAGCCTCATACAGAATATTTGACTGTCGTCTGGTTCACCCAATACATCAGCTTCCTAAGATCAGATGACATGAAGGCAGCTGGAACAAACAGATAAGCTCAATATAGTAATTTTAGTCTCATGAACCTTCATATTAGTATTAACAATAAGAACCGTAGTTTCTAAGTTAATTAAGCATGCATTTTATTTGAATTCCTAGACATTGTTCACTGAAAAAGCTTTATATACTGCTGGTAATCGAATGCTACAAAATTGTCTTTCCTTTTATTTATATATTTCAATCTGATAGTTGGGTGCATGCTCAGATGTATCAGAACTTGTAAATATAAATACGTATTTGTATATCAGATCTTTATTCATCTTGTCGTAAAGTTAGCGCCTGATGAACTACCAGAATAGTTTCACTTTTAGGGAAATAAAACCACAATAAAAGAAAGAACTTGCACTCATTTTCACTTGACCCTTGCCGAACTTCCCCGAGATATATTCCCGGACTTAGAGCTGTTTTATTATTACTAAACAAATAAGGCCCGTAGAAAGCCTCTAATAGTTCATCTCTTGCTTCTTTAAGTTTGGCTATCAAATTCCTCCTTTCTTCTTGAATCTCTTTTGTAAAATCCTCCTCAATCCATATATCTGATTCTTTTAAATTTTTAGTTTGCTTTAATATTTCTATTTTTTTGGTGAAGTTCCGGAATTTTAGTATTGGACTTGGCCACTTCCCTTTATTGTATCCAATTCGTCTTATCTCTTCAGAACCGTTTTGTAGGTCAATGTTTGTTTCTATTCTTCTCAATATCGTAGAAACTTGTTTTGCATTACTTTTTTCATCTTTACTTTCCTCATCTGGCATGACTTTTATTATTGAATTTTTCTTCCTGATCTCTCTTTCCAATGATTCAATTCTCCTCTCTTGTTTTTCTACTTTCTCTTTCAATTATTATTTCTTTTCTCTATTCAATTTTGCTTCTGAGGAAATATCTTCCAACTTTTCATTCAAATCTTTTAATTTATTCTCAATGCAGTGAAACATTTCTTTTACGTTTTCCATCTTGCACAGCGATAAAGGTTGTCTCCCGGTTCTACACCTCAGAGGATTGACCCTTCTTTGTGCTGTTTTGGGTATGCCTGTAATTTTTCTACAATTTGGCAAACTATTTATTCGCAGATCCAGTTTATTTTTTGGGTTTTTCAGTAATTAACTTTTCTATATTCAACAATCTATCGGTATATTTTTGTTAAATATAATATCTGCAATTTTCCATTAATCACTCATTACAAAGGTTCAATGTCTCTACTTATTCACTTTCTGTATGTCATTTCGCATAACAACTCTCGAAATTTCGGGTTTATTGTAGATGTAAAATAAAAAACTCCTTATTCAAAGCTTTGTTGCCAAAACAGAAAAATGCTAGCTATAAAAGAATTCACGATTTCCATAATCATTTTCTTGACTGTCTACTTAATTTTTTACAATCTTTCCCCCTTTCCCTAGTCACTCGAGGCATACATTTTTTATTAAAAAGTATATCACATCGTTTTTTCTTCTTCACTCAACCTATAATCACATAACGCGTAGCATTGTCAATTTATCTAAAATTTTTTACGGCCCGTTCTTTTGCTATAAAGAGTTACGCGAAAAGGTCGCCAGTAACAAGAACTAAAGACGCAGCGGTGATAAAGGAACCTGGGGCATGTTCCAGAGTCACAATACACTACCGCTTGACATAAATATTACCAAAAGGCTGTTGGTTATGGGGTGTTGTTGCGGGTACAGTTAGGAAAGCCTAAGGACAAGATCGTTCTATTGTTGTAAAGAGGGTTGTAATGTGAGCGTGACAATGTATATTTCACAGTCTAAGCCGTGTAATCCAAAAACATTTTTCATTTTTTGATTTAATTTAATTAATAAAATGGCCTTTGGAGTAAATTATTGTCTGTTTTATGTTTGTTTTTACGGTATTATTTCCCCATCCAATTTGTTGGTCATTAGCGACATGAAATATACTTAGGGTGTGTCGAAATGAGTTTTTAAATTAAATTCAATGTAAGAACCACTTAAAGAAAATTAATTCAACAAACTTTATACCTTGGGTGGTTTTTGAATTTAACAAGATGCTACGACGATATATAACGATTTTTTAATAATATAGACAAAAAATATCACACTTCTTTATTAAAATAAATATTTAAAAACGTCGCTGATATTTCTGATGATATATTTGAGCGAAAAACAGAAATAGGGAGCTGAATTTGGAAGGAAATGGGAGAATAACAAAAGATAAATGATTTTTGTTAAGTATAATTTGAAATATGGAAAGTTTTGATTGACGATTTAGGGTATTGTTAGTGATTTATTGCTTTTTGTGGAGTTTACAAAGGTATTTTACAAAAAACTTATGGAAAGGACCTAATAGGTCTCTGAAGAATGCAGAAATAAGGAAATTTTAAATGAAGAAGGAAGCAATTCGTAAATGTGAAGTATCTTATTTCTTTTATTCAAATGAGTCTTCTGCACCAATCCATACCCAGATAAGAAAATCTGGGTGTTTGTATGCTAGCTCTCTTCTGTAAAGTTTGAATTTGTTCAGGTGTTCCTTCACCGGTCATAAAATCTATCATAATTCTCAGCTGATTCCAAATTAGTGTGAGCAGTGCCACTGAATACTCTAGGTAAGGTTCTTTTGTGCATTTGTCTTGTGATGTCTACCCAGTAATATTTATGTTGCTTTCTTTCAGTATTCACATATCCTCGTAATACGGTTTCTGGCATACCAAGAATCTGTCTTGGGTTGAACTGTGTGTCCTCTGACTCTTTTCGTCAGATTCTCCTTTTACCTCGATACCTTAGTTAACTAGTATCTAGCTCAGCTTGACGTTATTCCTCTCGGATAACGTCTCCAGATCTTGGATGCAATCCCATACAATACTGACTGCTTGACATAATTATGGATCTGTTTGCCCTTGGCAGCTCTTCTGCTTCTTTTCTCTACAGAGGTTGAATTTTCCAGTTTGTAGCTGTAGCTGTCACCTGAATTTTTGGAGTATATACCCCCCTGTGTCATTTGTAGTTTGGGCACATCGGTATACTCTGTTAATCCCTGTTTACTGGTATTAAGTTCTTTGTCAGTCCATTCCTCTCTGATTCTAATATCGACTCCTCGAATGAACCGTTAAAGGAATATCATATATTTGTGCAATCTCTTCATATCCATCCATGTACATATTTCCAGTTAATAAATGATTTAGTCCAATATTATTTTTTCTCTTGTTTGCGTTTCAAAAGCTAACTGAAGATTAGATTTATGGTCATTATTTCACCAGTCTTGCCACAACTCTCCAATTATGTTCTTGAAAAACGGTATTTTAGAATTGCCAGAATAACCAGGAAATCGACCGTGAATATTCCTATAATAATAAGACCTATATTTGATAATCGAAGCTCGTTGAAAATTTGTCGGTAATATCAAAATTTTAGGGATGTATTTCAATGTTTTCCAAATCACTTTTGATTTAATTTTTTCTGGAGGGAATCAACACATACACCTGATTTATTTCAATAAGCATCCGTGAATATAAATATGAAAAAATAGTTACATCTGCAACCAGTTGGAAAAAGCTCTATTTCTCGTAACAATTTTTGCGCAAAGGAAAGCGAGTTACGAAAAATAGTGATTCCCAACGTGCTTCACACAATGTTTTTCCTGGCAACACTGAACAATGCCTGTATATTACAGCAGTTGTCAGTTGTCAGTTGTCAGACAATTTCAAAATTGGAGGAAATATATTATAGGGACTTGGAAGTAACTAATGGTGACTGATCTATTAGCAATTTACTTCTAGAAGTTTGGTAAGCTTGTGTTACATGTGGGAAAGTTTACTAACCGAAGACCTTCTGATGTAACTTGGGTAGGGTGAGATTTAGTGAGGGTAAAGTAGTTCATGGTCTTAAAGGATCTGTTTGGGAGCTCGTAGAATGTGACTGACCTTTTTTCTCGGAAATAAGTTGAAACTTTGTTTGCATCAATAGAAATTGATTGAGGAAGTTTTGTTTTCCATAAGTCTATTTAAAATCTGGATAATGTTCAATATACAAAGTAAACAAAATTAGCACAAGCAGATTTTTCTTTCCACCCAATTTATTTTAAATTGAGTAAAAGTAATTCACACTCTACATACTTTTTATGCCTAATAAGCATTTGTAATCCAATAGATATCGAATAATAGTTTTATACTATCAACGCCTCACAAAGTTTTGAAAAATATTTTTTCTAAGAAACAACAACTACTTCTTGGGCTATATGCCCCGACAGACATTGAATTACACTTCTAAGTTGAACGGTTTGCAATTATAAGGGACAATATCACTCTCGGTTTCGGCGTATTTGCGCCTCATCAGTACAAGGTAGATATTCTACGTCTCAGAGCTCTGTGAGCTTAATCCCAGACTGAAGACGATGCTGGAATCACAATCGATACATATACTCCAGTGAAGGAATTATTAACGTTGTGATACCAGCGACATCTTCATCTCCAATCGCAAACCAAAATTCTAATTGATACAAACGTCTGCTCAATCTCAGACCGTTCTGCGGTTAGGGAAATTAATAGGAAAATAAGTAAATAAATTAGGAAAACCCCTTATAGCGCGTTACCGTCAATATGGTCTTCTTCAAGAAGTTGTGGAGAAGTAGCAGCAAACTCCAGAAGACATCACTATCTATCTACCAGGTAGACTCCAGACATCCCGAAGTGTGTATCCGGAGGGTGGTAAGTATCCCCTGGCCCCACAGGTGAACCCTTAAAAATTAAAACAGGTATCAGCTAAAAACTGAGCCTATACAGGAACAAATCTTAATTGACGGACTACACGTTCCCAACACCTCAACAAGTTGAGCTTGTCTCAGCCAATGCCCGAAGTTAATTTATATATACCCCCAAAGTAGTCATAGGGCCTACTTACAATCAACAGCGTCAGCAACAGTATACTACACTGAATTTAAATCAAATAATAAGAATATGATAAGCATCTAAAATAAACTGTTTTTGGTCATAGCCAGGGTAGGTTTGAAGAACCACCCACGAATTATAGTATTCATTAGACTAAAGCGGACAAAGGAAAACAAAATATACACAGGGTAACAGAATAGACTGTATTAAAGCCTTCTTAATAAAAAATTTGCAATCAACAGATGGTATTTTACCACCAACTGTTCTACCTCCAAAATACTACGAAACTATGAGACATATCTTTTTCAAAAAGGGTCCAATTCTCAAAATGTTCCTTACTGGATGGCAACCAACAAATAATGAACCAACAACAACATGTGGCACACCTCCAATTCCAAAACTTCAACGCTGGCGGTTTCAATCGTTATGGTGCAATATATCCCCTATAAGGGTTTGTGAAAACGGCTTCCAGAACGGGACGGAATTCTCCAACAATACGAATTCCCGTAGAACAAAATACTAAACCGTATATTCCACAACTAATTCAGAACGAACACATATAAAACCCAGCGATGGATGACTTCCCAGTCATTAACAAAATTCATATTCTTGTTTGATGCACTTTTGGAAACTAAGCCATTTAGTAGCTAGCACACAGCTGAAAAAAGTGAGTGACACTTCCTCAACTTCAGTACAGAATACTACCATAGAGAAACCTACCCGAAACATACATCCGAACTACACTGAGCGAGTTCCACACAGATCAAGTCATAAAGTGCTACACTTCCCTCTATGTAGGTCAATACGCATTCGCGAGTAAAACAGCCTACATTACTGAGTAGCATCAATCAAACGCTCTAACACTTCCAAAGAACGGAGCGACAACATTTTTCTCTGGACTCGTAAAGTCACAGAGCAAACGCTCTATCTCTGCCGACAACATCGGCGCGACAAACTAAGATGTGTGTGGACTCTTTAAGTCACAGAGCATTGCTCTATCTATATCGACAACATCGGCGCTACAAACTAAGTTGTCTGTGGACTCTTTAGTCACAGAGCAGTGCTCTATCTACACCGACAACATCGGCGCTACAAACTAAGTTGTCTGTAGACTCTTTAAGTCACAGAGCCAATGCTAAACCTAAATTACGACTACACTCAGCGTTACTACTTCACGGCATGACGAACGAACGCGTTTATCCAAGTCCTGACTGTCACGGCCAATTGTCAATGTCATCCAATAAATCATTCCAATTTGTGAACAATGAAACAGAAATAATTGAGTCAGTGTATTAAAAATTATTCAAATGAATTTGATCAATAACAGTACCACAATTCCCCCTGCCAACGTAAACAAAGCAAGATCAAACACTGGGATTTAACAGACAATACACATGGCGACAAACAGCTAATATATTATGAGTAGATGTTCAGAAAATATTCGAATGCTATCTTACACAGAATATTTCTAACTAGTATGTCGTTACTTAAGCCAAAATATGGTAGATAAATGAAGAAAATATACCTCTAACTCAAAAGTAAAGTATGTCTACATAGATCAATAAGTTTTATCAAACCTAATTACTACTTTAAGTGTTTTAGACTTCAAGTCAAGGAGTCAGTAATTTATAACTGAACCCTAATAAACTTTAGCGTTTATCAATCTTAAGCGGACAAAGTATATCGACTACTGTGGCTACACCCCTAAAGTGATATAATCAAAGCCAGGAAAAAAATCAGTAGTCCCACGGTAACTAAGAACTATAGTAAAATCCACAAGAGAGAAAAACGCCCTACCCTTGATTATGAATTATAACAAACAAAAAAATACAACTAACATGAATCTACCTACGGATATTTACATGATAGGCGCTCGTTTTGTATCGTGTGATCACAAAACTTGGATTATTTACACTACCTGGCGACAAAATATAAAATTGTTGTCATGATGTGAGGACACAGGTTTGGTTACAGCCTGCACCACTTCGCCGGAATGATGATGGCAGAGTAGTCTCTAAAACTCTGGGCTGACAGAAATTATTTAACTACTGAAGTCCTTTCGTAGTAAACAAATGATGTTAGAGACATAGAGACAAAATCCGTCAGGTAATTACTATAGACAAATACTTAATCTATACAATAGACGTAGTGAAAAATTCACTCGTTACACGACCTTGGGGAAACGCTATTTTCATAATTTTCATTCGTGTCTTTCCGCTCACGACGATGTTCTTTAACACCGATTTCCATGAATTCACATAGTCGGTATATCGTTAAGGATAATTATATTTTACTGAAGTTTGTCCCTCTCTGACAACTGAAACACAACCGAAACGTTGGAATTAAAATATAAAAAAAGATTGTGGTTTAGATGATACGTGGTAGTAGTGAATTTGAAGATGATGGGAAAAGGGGATTATAACGACTTTAAAGTTTCACTTGTTTTTATTTCAAATTACTACAATTTATAGTTTTATTTATCTTATAATTACTATTCTGTTTAAGAATAAAATATCTCATGCAATTCCATTTTTTATAAACAACCATATAGAGAAATAGAAGAAAATGATAAAGAAAACTTTATCTTCTACTCCACTCACCATCAATATCGAAATCCATTTATGTACCTTTATTTTGAAAGATGCTTGTTTCTACCAAAAAATAAAAACGTAAAAATCGAGATACGGAAACCCGGCAGCATAAATTCCCTCGTGCATTCTCATAGTTGATTCAGACACATTTTTACTTCTCTTCATTCCGATATAATTTTTGTAGAGAAAAACAAAAGTGCATACCATATTTCAGAAGAGCAGCGGCGAAAAACATTATTTATACGGAAAATAATTGCTTCTGAAATTTCAGCGGCGCGCTCTATTACAACAAAAATCAATAATTAATTTGATTATATCTAGAAACATTCTGGCTTGATATTGAGGTTGTTTTCTGTTTGCAAATATGCTTTAAAAATCAACAGGGACGGCTTGAGAATGTGCAAAAAAATAACAATAAATTTCTCCATTCTTTTTCAAATATTCAGTATTTTAAATGGTTAAAGAAATCAATGTTCCAATAATTCCAAATCTATGTGATGTCTTAACGAATTCACGACTTTTTCTGTAATAAGAACATCTCTTTTAGCTTTTTAGCTTTTATAAAAAAAGTATGATGAAGTGTTCGATATTTTGTTTCATTCCATTTCGATTATATTCTAATTGCTTCATTATTTTTTTCTTCTCGCATTTCTACTACTGTTGCCGTCATTAATAATTTTTGTAGCTACTTCTTTTGTGAAAAACATAATAAATGTGTATATTCTAGAATTAAATTCTATAACTCGCTTTTTATAAGAAATGTTGTTTTTTTCGTGAAAATTTGTTTGAGACAGAAACATTCAATACTGATTATTCGTAGTGTTAACTTTTTAACTAAAATAATTATCAGTTTATTATACCAAGTTAGATCCCGAAATTTTAAAATACTCTCGTATACACGGCTCACAAAATTCGTTCATGTAATCTACTGTGAGTCCTTCAATGACCCTTTTACCCTAAACGATATAGTCCAAGGTCCATTCATTTCATCCTAACTCTATCGTAACATCTACCGGCATCACCATCAAAGAAGTCCGTAATGACCGCAAGTCTGGATCGATAAAGTTTGCGGTCATATGTTCATTAGATGACCCATGCGGTAAATACAAATCGTGTACGGGATGTATCACTGTAAAAAGCTTCTTCCCAAAAAAATAAATTAGATACAAAGTATTGTTTTTGAACGAAATTTTATTTGACGCTTCGTTAATCCTTATTTTCTCAATTTGTGCAGCAATTTGAATTGTATCAAAAGTAACTTTGTTCATCCATTCAAGCCAGATTAAAAGAAGATGAGACCCTTTTAAATGTGCAAGAGACAATCGAAAGCAAAATCAATCATAACCCACAATATTACATTTTACTGAAATTTCATAAAAACTATACAGTATAATATAAGTAGTATTAACCATATTATGATAGATCTTTTTCTTATATTCTTACTTGCAACGTTTCTGTAGCGTTCCAACCACCATTATCAAGAGAAAATTAAGTTTCTTAAAAATGTTTGTCCTACCTGACCCTTTCAAAACAATTCGAATCAAATTATTTATTATTTATTGAATAAAATTATTAAAATAGTATACGCATATACATAACAACAAACTTTATACACAACAGTGTATACATACACTGTTGTCTGACAATTCGCTTCCTCTCGGTGAATTCGTTACTACCATTTGACGGCGGAATTTACCACTGCTCGCGCTCATTGGTCAAATCAAATAGCGCGCGCTTCACTGGCTTCCTGTTACACATATCCGTCCCATTTCACAAAAGATGTTACTAATCAAAAATACTTTATAACGTTGGGATGTATGCAACAATAATCAGAGACACCCTATATCATAGGAATCCTATTCTTGAGAAAGTTTCGATCTACCGGACGCAATATAGAATGGTCCCGAATCAGTTTTAATCATTGACGGTCCATTAATTGCGACCAAAACCCCCATTATGAGTTCCACTCTGCTATTTACCTGCATGAATAGAATACTCTGGACTGAATTAGAGTTTCCTCTGCAATTTCTCAGAGTTCTCACTGAAGAGGATTAACGTATTTAATACAATACGTTTTGTTGAATTACGAGGATGCAGACTTAATTTAATTGGTTAATTTTTTGTTTTTTGATTGTGTAAAGACTTCGAGTTATTGTTAACGTTGTAATTCAAATGGATTAAGGGGATTCTACGGAATTAGTGCAGAAATAAACTACTACATAGGGGACATATTCGGACTAAATGGATTCGGTATATACGAAATTTGGAGAGAATTTCTTTCGAATGGAAATTACATTAATAAAATCGCTCAAGGCATGGAAAATCTTGGATAGTACAGAAAAATGAAGCAGAAATTGAATGGATGAAATTAACATAATATCAAATTGAGAGAAATCTGGTTTAGAAGGAAACTAAAATAATTGACGCATTTTCCATAATAATTGTCATTCTGTTAGTTATTTAGAGCGTTTGGTATTTTGAAGCTTTGTTTTTGTCGTTGTGAAATGTTATTTAGCTTACAGCAATGTATAATAAGAAATACCCCTTTTTTTTACGCTGCCGTTATCTCGTTCTTGTTTCCGAACGATTAAAGGATACAAATGTTTCTTGTTTAGTTTTCCAACAATTTCCTGTAAATCTTGAGAGAGGATCAACAGTTTCCTCGAAAGGCTAAAATACATGAGCATGTTCCAACTAAATGGTCTTTGGGATTTTCTTTCTCGACTTTGTAGCTTCTGATCGATTTTATGTTCCAACTATTTCCCAATCTAGTAATATGTTCTCAACAGTATTATTGTTAATCTGTTACTTTTGAAGTATAAATAATATTTTTTAAATTTAATTTGGTAATTTAAATGGTACTTTTTTCCATTCGATTCTGCAGGTCGTCTGGTATAATTAACTGGAAGAAGATTTATTGAAAAAATCTTGCTCTGCAAACAGAAGAAAATTAATTCAAAAATCAAACAAGGCCAACGAACATATCAAAAAGCGATTTACCGTGTAAATTTCCACAGCTATAAATTAAGCACAATTTGGCTTACACCCTTGCTTTTCTTGTTTTAGTCGTTCATTCGGCTCCAAAAGACTGGACCGGTGTAAGCCTTTTGATTATAAGAATAATATTGACAGTGGCTGTATGTATACATACATATTTTTGGTCCATGTAAGCGTTTTCTTAATTTTCTTGTTTCCAATCGTTGTATACCCTTTCTATATTAGTAAGCCGTCTAGTAAGTTCTTGCAGTGTCTGTGGGGGTGATTGATAAAAATTAAAGGCTCTTTGTAGCTGGTCCCGAACATGCTCAATGGGATGGAGGTCGGGCGATCGAGGGGGCAGTGCCAAATGCGGGATACCAAAGAAGTCCAAAGCGTCTTCGACTACTCTACAAAGCTGTTCCAATAGCATTATGAACCAAACATATAACATTTGTACTGCGAGCGCCAAACGTGATGGCGAGCCCGCCCCCATGCGCACAAACACATTTTCAATGTTACCTCCCACTACAGCTCTTGCAAGACATATAAATGCTCTGTACGGAGGCGTATCATCAGTTGTCCTCCAATTCTGTTGGCGTTTGGCATTGTCTGAATAATTTTTGTGTTGTTTCTGAAAAAATGTCATCGCCTAATAGAAAACCAGTTATCAAGAGTCAGGCACGTGGAATAATTTTTGAAAGTGTTCAATCATTTTCTAAGTGTCAAATGTGAGTCGGATACGTTATCAAATGTGAAAAATGAAACATCTCTCGCTACAGGTAACATTAAATAAATTTCAAAAATAACTATTTCAACACAAATCTTTATTTTGTATTAGGTATTTCGATAAGAACCATTGAAATAGTGGTTAAAGAAGGGGAGCAAATAGTTTCTGCAAATAACGTGCAATTAAAATTTTCCACCCCAAGAAAGAAGCGGCCTAGAAGAGCACCAATAACTGATATTCCCGAGTATGAGTATTCCAATATTAGACGGATTATTTACGACTTTCATAAGATGGAAGGGTGTCGTATTATGGTAAAAAAGCTACAACACAAAATTAATGACGTTTTGGGAGTTGTGGCTTCCGGAACATCTCTTCGTAGAATTTTAAAGAAAATAGGTTTCAAATGGAGAAGGACTGAGAATAATATAAAAATTTTAATAGAGAAAATGGACATCAGAGCATTGAGGATCAAGTATTTACATTATATAACATTTTATTGAACTGTACTACTACCTATAATACTGAATAAAATACGAAAAGAAATTACAAAGAAATCATGCTCCATTTGATACCCTAAGTAAAACTAATTATAGGTACGACACTGACTGGCAAGGGGCTTATCGTAATCCAATAGTAATTTAGTTGGGAGAGTCTATACCTGCGCGATCGCTCGCCATCACGTTTGGCGCTTGCTGTAATAACTTGTACGTAAATATGTGCAGTCATGTTCCCATCAAACACTAACAATTCTATACGCCCATATCAAAATGCTTCAGATGACATTCGTATAATCATATTAAGCCATATTCAACTAAATAGTTCTATACTTATTATTTATTAAGTACATGTATAAATTATTCGAATCAGACTTTTTGTTCACAAGTTACTAAAGGTATAAAAATGCCAAAAGCAAGCAAGCGAATTGGGCGTCATCGAGCGAAGTTGGGGCGTGTCACTATTGGAAAACACCGAGAGGTTACAATTTATCTTTGCATTAATCTTTTAAGTCAGCTTGATTATTATTTGTTCTTTTTTTATATCCACTAAATGCTCTATAAATAGCTATTTGTATCACTAGAGAGCAACGTGCCAATTTTCCTCCCGCAGGATGTAGGACGAATAGGCACTTTACTCCTGTGAAATACATATGATTTTTGCTACTACCCACTTATCAAACCTTTTTCTGAATTATTATTTATTTTGTTCATTGCTTATATTGTATGTATTGTTTTAGATACCTGTCTTTAGATTGTTTTGGTGATAATGTTAATGAGGCTATGTTGCCTTGTTTCCTAATCTTAGATGGCGTATTTGTAAATCGAAAATCACTTGAATCGCTCTCCATTTCTCAAAAAGTCAATGAAGTTTAATACACTAAAAGTCAATTGCAATGCTTACTGTCAGTGAGCCACAGCATATTATTTTAGTTTGATTCGTGAGTCAAAAAACGTATCTAACAATCCTGAGGTTGAAATTTTTACTTGAAACCTAAAGTTGAAATAACATTAATAATTAATTTTTACCAGAATACAGGATGTACAAGGTGTTATAGAAATAACCAAAACAATTTAAATATGACAGATTTACAAGTTTCTTCGTTAAATAAAAAAAAAATAAGAGAAAAAGTAGTTTTCTTCCCTAGGGAGCAAAGTGTGTTCTTTGCTTCCTAGTGGGCGAAGAATGAGTTTGCTTCCTGATATGAGGGAGGAAAGTGTCTGCTTTCTATAGGGGTACGAGGAAAAATCTTTTTTTTGATAATTTTCCAAAATAGTATCTCCGAATATAGTTGTATTTATATATTTGAAGGACATTAACAAAGGCCGACTCTGTCTAAATTAATGCTAAGCTTGTTTTAAGTAAAGTCGTAAATCAGTATTTTTAATTAGCAATTATGCAACAGCGCTTTTTATACAGACGCCTTTCATAGTTTGATATTTACAGTTCCTTGGTAATTGATTAAAGTTCACTTAAGAAAACAAGAAATAAAATAAATCCTTTGCCCTCTTCTCTCGATGCAAGATAAACTTCTGCAGTGCATTAGGAAAATGAGATAAATTATAAGGATTTCCTCTGGAATATTTTTTCATTTGAACTGAATTCTAGCTTTTATTTCGTTCAAAGAAACTAAATTATCTTTATTGTAGTTCGTTTTAAGTTAAAATAAGTACTTTTTGTGAAATTGTAAAGCTAACAAACATTTCAGTCTTATAGTAAGATATGAAAATTGTGATACAGTGGAAATTTCATTTATCAATTTCTATATTGTTCCGTAGAAGGTTCAAGAATGGACCTAATTTAATATTTTCTCAATGATAAAAAAGATGGATCTTTTAATAAAAAAATTTGTTACACAATTCGGAATTTCACTCGCTTTCCAACATTGGAAAATAAAAAAAAATAAAAATACAAAATCAAATAAAATCCTCTTCACAATTGAAACTTTGTTACATTTTTCCAGCAACGTCGTTTTTCTTTGGCTTACTGAAAATTTCATATTTGACAGGGGAAAGCCAATTCCGCTTCATTTCTCTAATACTTGTCATCGGCTTTTCATACACAGATGTTTATAACAGTGTGCGGCTTTTATACAGTACGTATCACTCGTACTCGTGATTAAAGTATACCAAATGAATTTTGAAAAAGACAGCCATTTCACATCCACGTTAATACAATTCGATTATTTGTGAAATAAAAAATATCATAATATACAATGGTTAGCACGCTCTGTCTCTAGAACAAAGAAGAGATTTTTAAACAATAAAAATTAATTTTATTGTATCACCGATCTTTTTTACATTAGGTTTTACATTATACTTTTACCTTTTTTTTCAAGTTACGATTACACAAATAATGGGCACAAAAAAACAAAAAACTGGTGAAAATAAAAAGTTACCCCTAGATTATATTAGATAATATGTTATAAAGAGGCTACTGACCTCTTTCATATATTTGGGTTGTGCTTATCAGACCAGACACTTGAACTGAATCTTTGTACCATATCCCATGTTATCTACTTCCATTCCAGAAGCTTCGTGTATTCTATAAAGGCCACCAGTGGATGGATTTTCAGTAATTTTGATGGTTATATTAACTCCTCTCCAAAGTGCTTCCGTCTAAGTTCTTGTAAGTTCTCGCAGAAGCAGAGTATGTGAGTAGGTGTTTCATCATCAAGTTCACATATTCTGCACAGGTTCACTAACTTTGCCCATTTTGTACAGATGTTTCCTCAAAGTGCAGTATCCAGTCACCAGGTCGGTAACTGTGTAATAAAGTCCACCAGCTTTGATACTGAATATTTCTAGCTCTGTGAGTGGCTTTTCCTCGACTAGTACAGATAACCGCACATTTGCCAGGCTATCGCAATGAATGTGTGGTGCTGATTTTTCCTCTTATTGACAGAATTTGCATATGGATTGGTCTGTCAATCCCACCAGATTTGCTACGTTCTCTCAATACATTCCAGAGCAAGCACTCAATCTCCTACTAGCTTAGAATTGACCTCTATCGAGTCGAGTGCCTTAAGCGCTGCCTGGCGATCTCTGGAGAAGGGTATGTTATTTCCAGCCTAATAATTTCTAATAAACAGATGTGGATTGCCGTCATTTTAGCTAGGATAGGATTCGATAAAATTACTGGGAAAGATATTCCTTGTTTCATCCCTACTTTTCTCGATTAGTATCAGATGATCAGCACTGTACGTTTGGTGTATGTATTGCACAACAGAAATGTTCTCGACTTGAATGTGCAGTGTTGGTGAGTTCAATAGAACCTTCATCTCCGATGTAGGAATGGTTCCCGTGACACACAGGCATGCTTCTATGTGTTACTTAGCAGCCTTGTTGCCCCACCAGCTACGTCTTTGTCCACCACACCACTGACCAATTGGATATCATTAGTCCAATAACTCTTGTATACATGGGGCAATTGTGGGGGTTAAGCACCAGTTGTTATCACATATTCTTATGCATCTGCCCAAGGATATAACTGCTTTCTGTGTGGCTTTTTGTAAGTGAGTGTTCCATGTGAGCCTGTAATTGGAAAGTACTCCAAGAAATTTCGTCTCATCCTGAAGAGAATTCTGTTCTATTACTGATCATGGCATATATCCAGCCGGTAATGGTTGGTTTAATGCCCTTTTCAGCCAAAGCTGAGCCAATGGAGGTCGGTAGAGCTTGTCGAATACTCCTTCGATGTCAAGAAATATGGCCACCGCAATCTCCTTGTTGTCCCATACTTAAGCAAGACTTTTAGAAACTCGTGAAAATTTGAGAATATCTGAAATTTCCTCGCAGAACTGCCTCCAATAGTTCTTTTCAGCTTTTCGTATTTCCTAAGTGATTTTTATGTTTTGAAACTGCAATAAAAAGTTCAATCTTAGAGTAAAGTAGCTCATGTTCGATTGACCGAACTGTTTGAAAAAAGTTTTTTGTTACAAGTGTAATGTCCATAAATATTCATTTCAGTTATAACTTCAAAATTGTATGCCATTTTTTGTGAAAGAAATCTTGTAGTGATAATTGAGTCTTGCTTTTATCTCGAACGTAGCTTTTTATTATAAAAACACTCGAAAAAATCTCTGATCATAGTTTCGAATTCCATTATAGAACTTTCTTTCCCATTATAAAAAAAGTACAACGTTAATGACCCAACTGTATAGTAGTAATTTTCCATTATTATAATTTTCCGGTCAGTGTCATTATAGAACTACCCTGCTTCCACTAATATCCTCGCTGTGAGTTAAATTTCCACATAAAGTGAAGTTTGCTCGTAATATTTTCGCATGAATATTATAATGTACTATAAGACGAATACTGAAACTTTTAATAAGCCGTCACCAGAAAATTATTCAAACTCGATTCGGAATCTACTTGAAGTTGGAAATAATTTAGTATTCATGTACGGAATACCCTTTTATTTAATATGCATATTCTCGCTGTATTGTTGATGAATGAATATTTGTGACATGTCAACAAAATTATCACTTCACCCTTAACGCATGCTAATTGATTTACGAAATGTCCAAGCGAGAACAAACCAGAGGACCCATAATTAGTCAAAAATATAATAAATCTTAAATATAGAACACCAAACTACGTAAAGTGACTAGCTCATACTATCCAGGTCATAGAGTTGATGACAGAAATAATTAGCTTGAAAGATGCCAGAAAAAAACTGCACTACTAAAAGTATATCCATCGAACAAACACAGCGACCCAAATAACGATAGATGCGTGATCGAGGTATGATCACCATACATATTGGCTGAAATAAATATGCCTCCCTACGCTGGCCAATCGGATTTAACTGCAATCGGCCGGCAGAATTTCATTGTCTTTGGTACATTGGTACATAGTAGGAGATATCATGTGCACTATGCATGATACTGTTTTTGAACACTCTGTTGCTTGGATGGACAGAGTATAGATGGTGTGACTCGTGCTTTAACACCTAAATAATAACAGTTTGTAGTTTGATTCAAGATTAGTTGGAATATACAGTGTGTTCCTATTATTTATTTTACAATAAAGAGTCTTTTTCTATATAAAGTTTTGATTGTTGAGACAATCAAGTTAATGAACAGAAATTTCAGGTAATATATAGGTACAGTTTGTTAATAAAGACATGAAAATGTTACAGGAAAGAAGTGTTATCACTTGAGTTACATCCTAGCTCTAGCAGTATTTTTAACGTGAGCTACTCAGTTTTTATCACTAAGTTCAGTTCAGGGTTGACAATACCGTATACACAATAACTAGATTTAAACTAGATTCTATTTAAACACGAAATCAAAATAAATGATTCGTAAACTATTACCAGTTTCCATTCCAAATCTTCTTCTGGTATTCCAGCGCTTATTCAAAAAAGAATCCAAACTTGAAACGAGATAAACTTTTGGTGAAATAAAAAGTTCCGAATATAAGTTCCAGTCTTGAGGTGTCGCCAAAGAAGGAAACTTTTCTTGGGTAAATTCAAATTCCCAATACACTTTTAAAATAAATTTCGTGATTCTCGGCAATACTCATTTAACTTTACAGACATTATAAAAAAGTCAATGCAGGGGCGTTGGATTTAAAATGTTATTTTAAAAACAAAATAAAAACATTTCTATTCTATACTTTGGGATGGTTAGATCGAATAACTTTATTAGTACTTTCATTAACAGTAACTCTGTCGCATATCAACATTAAACGTCAACTCTACGGAAAGGGAAGAAGATGGCCTTTTACTGAATGGCATAAGCCACTCACAACAATTATAATAGAATATGGAGATACAATTATCAAACTAGATGAAGTAGAGATCTAATATATATCCATTTTCTAGTTTGTTTTAGTTAGCAATGACTTGTACTGACTATTTTGCATTTTGGGACAGTCTGCGATGCTTAAAATATCTCGAGCTTTCCTGTGTAGTGATTCATGTTTGGATAATCTTGAAAAATTTGGTATTTTATAACAGAAACTTAAAGAGGAGGAATTTCATTTGTTTTTCAAAAAATTACCCCAATCAGTTAAAGTTACGTTAGGTGTGTGAGCTGATTTCAGTTTTTTTGGAATATATAAAAAGAACTTTTAGACAAGAAATAAATTTGTGATCTTTGTAGAAAATATAAATTTCGACACAGAAAATCGACAGTGTTGAATAATAAATTCTACTTGATTTAGTAGTTTTAATCGCATTCACTAATTTATCGATGGTGATTAGACAAAACCAGTTTTAATTGAGATTTGTGAAAATGAGTATCTTGATTTACAGGTATAATTATCCCACAAATTGCAGTATAAATGCAATAAATGCTTGCGTTTTTATTTACGATTTTGCTTTGAAGAGTTTTCCATAAAATATTTGAAAAGAATTTATGTTGTAACAATTTTGGATAGTTACGATGAATTGTAGAGATTCTTCGAATTTAACTGTTAATTGAATGTCAAAAATTAATCCTTCAATCCTAATTTAATACTACCATCTGTAGTGCCCGTCATATATTATTAGTAAATCTAGTCAGCTGTTACTTATTAAATACTTTTATAATATTGGATAGATCTGTTTATCACCAAACATATAAAAGTATTCGTAAGCATAAATATATTTAGTTTTGATATTACATTACATATTATGATAAGACAAATAACTCATTACCTGTAACTTGAACTCACTAAGGTCAGTTGTGCTGACCGGAGTTTAAATGTTAATATATATTATGTAAAATAATTATGAATATATAAATACAAGAGTTTCGATTAACAAGAACTTCGAACATTCACATCTTTGTTGTTTCTTGTATATTCCACTCACATTTGAACGGTACATTTATCGTTTTTCCACTGAACACTGTTTACACTACCACCACGGCAACACTTTACACTATCTTTCGCGCGTTTCGACTCAAGGTAAACCTCTGAAGGAGATAACTTGGTTATCGAAGCGCGCGTAAGATAGTGTAAAGTGTTAGTGTTAGTGTAGTGGTAGTGGAAACAGTGGTCAGTGTCAAGTATCGCCAACGGTTCCAAAATTATCAACTTAGCTATTTCTTTGTAGTCAAAGGATCGTATGTATATCATTATTTTCTAAATTCATCTTAAAAACAGCAATTGTAGAATGTGGAACACAAATGCCAAAAAGATAGTAAAACAACACAACAAACAACGAACCAAGAAGAAGAGCAGAAGCCTTAGAAGTATTGGCACCTAGAGGCTAAAGATAGAAATATAGTTATATGAGGAAGTTTAATTCATCTGCACAATGTAACTTCTCAATTTGTAAATTAAATTACTATAACTGCATATTGAGTGTTCAGTTATACTGCAGCTCGTCAGTGCGAAAAAAAATTGGAGTGTGTGCTTAAGACCGCACGGCAGAAGTGAAAACTGTATGTCGATGATCTGTTGAATTGAGAAGTGGGAGCAACCGATGCATGTGCTTGAACTTGTAGTGGCGGTGAATTGTCATCAATATTTATTTTGCAATTTTCTTCTTCACGCTTTTTTGTTAAAATAATTATTTTTACGTACCAATAATAACTATTAAATTAATAAAGACAATTATTAGTTATGAATTGAATGTACTAAACAGCGATACAACAGTGAAGGGCAGCTGGCTGTATCTTTCTCGCTCGGGTATACTCGGCGGTCCCGAGTTTGTATTGTTTTGTATAAGTCATATGCATAAAAGAACAGATTAAAAAAGTGAGGTATGAAAGAGAAAGGGAAATGGGAGAGAAATATGGGAGAGAGAGAAAGGATGTGTATTGCGTGTGATTACAATCATTATTTTAAATTGTCAGAATCTAAGACGAGTTCGGTGAGGTTCGCGACCCTCGGAATATTGTAAGACTTTTTTCTCTTATTAAACTATTTTTGACAATTTTTCATAAATTTTTACAATTTTCAACAAGTATTGGCCATTTTTGACAGTTTATCATAATCATTGACCATTTTTTTGAATATTTAACAATTTTTGACCATTTTTCAAAACTTTGATCAATTTTGACTATTTTTGACTATTTTTGACTATTTTTGACTATTTCTGACTATTTTTGACTATTTTTGACCATTTTTGACCATTTTTGACCATTTTTGACCATTTTTGACCATTTTTGACCATTTTTGACCATTTTTGACCATTTTTGACCATTTTTGACCATTTTTGACCATTTTTGACCATTTTTGACCATTTTTGACCATTTTTGACGATTTATGATTAGTTTTGACAATTATTTACCGTCTTTGACAATTACTGACAATTTTTCAAAATTTTAATCATTTTTCAAAATTTAGACAATTTTTGACCATTTTTCAAAATTTTAATCATTTTTCAAAATTTAGACAATTTTTGACAATTAGTAACCATTTTTTCAAAACTTTTACAGATATTGACCATTTTTGACAATTATTGACCATTTTTCCAAATTTTTGACAATATTTCAAAATTTTTGACAATTTTTCAAAAAATTTAACCATTTTTCCAAATTTTTCACAAGTTTTGTCCATATTTCAAAATTTTTGACAATTTTTCAAAAATTTTAACACATCTGGCAATTAATAAACATTTCTTTCAAAATTTTGACAATTTTTGAATTATTATAACTTGTGTCTCAAACATAATTATTTTTTAATATGGTAAAGTAAAAGTTAACAGAAAGTAAAATATAGGTTAATTTTCAATTATATTACTCATACATATGTTTATATGTAAGCATGTATATATAAACATGAAGTGACTTACCTATACGATCGAATCACTCTTTATAATAACAATAACAATAACTGTGTTTTTTATAATCTTTGATTTATAATCTTTAATGTTTATAATGTTTTTTCAATATATAATATTACCACGATAAACCGCTAACTACATATACTAACCTCACAATGTAAACCATATAATTGTTAAAATAATTATTATTACGTACCAATAATAACTATTAAATTAACAAAGACAATTATTAGGTATAAATTGAATATACTAAACAGCGACACAACAGTGAAGAGCTGCTGACTGTATCTTTCTCGCTCGGGTACACTCGGCGGTCCCGAGTTCACCCGATCGAGCCTTTCACCTCAGAGCGTGATGGATCAGCCTAACTTACTACTTACGGAAAAATCTGTGTGCGGTGCGCCAAAAGAAGTTTTCACTTCAAAAAGGCAGTCCATAACACATCACTTTTAATCAGAAAAATGATTCAAATATCTCCTTATGACTGTATCTATTACTCACATTCGAATTTTTATTAAGACAGTCTGTAATTTATTGTTTCCCTTCAACATCAAATACTGTTACGTCTCTGTTGACGGAAAGTCGGATTTTGATTTCGGCTTGTTTACTTCCGTCAAGTCGATCGAATGAAAATTTTCATTCTATCACAAACTGAGTTGTTATTTTCGAAGCGAGTTGGTAGGAAGTTTTTTAAAAGTTTGTTTCAGATTTAGATTCGGAACAACCACGCAATTTAATTGTAGAAATGATTTGAAGTTTCTGATGGCTGCCTGTTGGTTGCATGTGCGAAAATAATTAATTGGATTCTGCTTTCGGATGTTCGATTTGGAATTTCCTGATTTTAAATTGGTTTGTTTTTTATTTTTTATTTTTTTTTATTTTCTCGATATGCTCACATTTGAGAAGCTCTTCTGAATCAAAGATTATAAGTCGTGTATTACAGTGTCAGAGTTTCATTTTTGTACCGATATTTTTCAAATGGGGACTACAAAAAAAATCAATCTACATTGCGATTAGGATGTTAGACTCGTATAACACTGCAACCGAATGGCTTATCATGTTTTTGCTCGTTCTGTTCCATATAATACCATTCCATACCCTGCGCATGATCGAATAGTCATTATATATTGCTCACCATTTCATACAAATCATTCTATATATTGACCAAATTAAATAACGTTATCACAACTACCACTAACAAGTGCAGCAGTTCATCAACATATCAATCGTGCTTATTACCAAATTCAAACTTGGTTAAACAATGCTTTAGAACACCAGGAATGGAGTTGGGTGCTGCAAAATGGAGTCATAGAGCCAGTAACAACACTTTTACCACCTGCACCAGATAAACTGCTCACTTCAATATTCTGTAGCTACAAGAATGGTTGTTGTTCGAGCTGTGGATGCCGTTATCCAGGGATGCAATGTTTTTAGCTTGAGGACAAAGCAATATACATGCCTCAAAGCAACATCATATGGCATTGAAGATAATACATATGACCCTAAATTTTCGACGATATGGCAGTTTTTTTTTATTCGGTTATTTAACGTCGGTTATTAGCTGAGGCTAATCACCGACGCCGGGAAAATTTTACCGAATCCACTAGTGTTCCATCTAGTAGTAGGGATCTTTATCGAGCACAACATCCATGGATTCGGGACCTCGGTTTTACGTCTCATCCGAAAGACGGCATATCCATATTATACCTCGTGTTCATTGGTATAAAGCCTGCGAGCTGTCATATGCTACGCTCCCTAGTAGTCTGAAGTGTTTAACTGCAGGCTGTACGAGCTCTACGACGGTGTTTCCCCAGTGGTGACCCATCCAAGTACTAACCTCGATCGACTCTGCTTGGCTGTAATTATCGCATCAGAGGCGTTCCACTACAGAGCTGGGTCGACTCTCGATATGGCAGTTAATGTCAATGATAACGAGGGTAGTGATGATGAGAATGAGACTGAAATTGCTGGCCAACCGAAAGAATAAGTCGACAATGACTATTTAAGGACCATATGGATATGTGACTTCTGAGACAACATTTGTAATATCAAAATAAAGGTTGCTACGAAAATTCAGCTTATTCCTTCAGATTCCGAGTTGAAATTTCAACATGACTGGACTATAATTGCTACAATTATGAACCTCAGTTATACACCATTTCTGTACGACAAACAATGAATTGGTGTTTTATTATTATGTATTACATATATAGTTTCCAATTCTACTAGCAGGTTGGTTGGAGATCATTAATGATTTGCATTTCAAAGTAATAATTATAACTGTCAATGTGTTTATTGTTCAGGAAACAACCATTTGTTGTATTTTAATACGTCGTTAATGAAAACAATAAATTCGATAGCAATAATTAATTAGACTGAATAAGGCATTCAATAAAAGTAATATTGCACGTGACACGTTTGTGACTGTAATTAGAATGTACGTTAAATGATAAATATTGCGAGATAATTAAAAAGCTATCTTATTAAAACGGTTTTTGAAAGACGTTTCATTCTCTAATTACGCGTTTCATTATATTCCCTTCTAATTATTTATGTAGTCCGACTAATATCGTTTTTCAGTAGAATGCGATGAACCTCCCTTACACTTAAAACGGCTGCAATGGAGAGAAAAATGAGTTTTATGATGGAGGTTTTTTTTTTCGGGCCGAGATGGGAAACTCATGTTCCAGGACCCAAACAGAGTTGGACTCATCTCCAAGGAGATGTGCCTACCAATCAAACCCACCTCAAACTCGCCGCTACCCCGCCTCGGAATCACTACCCTAGCATACTTCGAGACGGGCGGCGGTCCCTCGCACACTCTCCGCTCACACCGTCGTATTCTCCCTCTATCACTTCTACCTCTCATGTCATATCGAGTCCTTCTCTCCCTCTAACCATGCTCTCTACTACTCCACTCAACTCCATCCATTCCTCCTCCCCCCTCAACATTATCTCCACCATGTTCTCCCAGTACACCGCCTCCCCGAGTTTCCTCTCCAATTTCTTCAGCACTTCCTCGTTCCTCCAGCATCTAAACACAAAAACACAAGCCCCACATCATCCTCCACTTCACACCTCTCGCACACTCCAGTCTCTCTTTTCCCAATCTTGTGGAGGTACCCTACTTTCGACCCATGTCCAGTAAACACGTGTGTCAAGAAGTAGTTCAACTCCCCGACTTTCCGGTCCATACAATCTCTCCTATTCCCAATCGCACCTTTTAGCGCGCCCTCATACTCCTCCAACCTTCTCTCCATTTCCTCCACCATCCATTACTGTACTTCCTCTCCGGTCGCACCCCTCCAGCGTTTGTTCCTGGCTCTAACCATCACGTCCAATGGGTAGGACCTTGCCAGCACCGCTGATGCCAGTCCACCCACTTTCCTGTACCCCTGCACCACCCTCAGCAGTATCCCTCTCTGCACCCGCAGGAGTGGCCTAACCCTCGCATTCACACCCGCTCTTTCACCCCACACCTCCGCACTGTTCAGCATACTCTGCTGTACCGTCCTACCAATTACCCTCCTCTTCCACTCTCCCGGCCCTTTCACATTATTCATCAATCTCCCCAGCTATGCTGCCCTCACTTTCCCCTTCTCTGCCGCCTTCAACATGTGAGTTTTGAAGGCTAATTGACTGTCCAGCCACACCCCTAGGTATTTCAGAGACTCCTCCATACGAATTCTCCTTCCCTTCACCATCACCCCCACTTATGATAGTGGTTGAATAAAAATTCTTCCCCGACAGTTGTGAATACATTTTTTCAAACTATTTCAGGTGTTTAACCAAAGAAATGGATTGTTTTAAGGTTTTATTACTATTTTGAATTTCATAAACAGATCTATATGAAGTTTGAAGGTTTGGTATTATACACAATTGAATCTTTTAAAAACTGGAAACTTCTGAACCCACCAAAATACATTTTTTCAACCTTTCAGTACCTTTTCTCACTTATTAGTTGTCACTTTTCATGAAAATCCAAGCTATGTTATTACTAATTAGTTTTATTCCCTCTGGAACGACACCTAATTCTTTCAAACTAATTTTCACAGCTCCATTATGGGATAAGAACTCTATATTCATCTGTAAACATCGAAGACGATAGATTTTTTTTTCAATTTCCCATCGCGAAATCTACAAATCTACATATTTTTTCACAAATTTCTCCGAAAATATGTTTCGTTCACAATTCATATAAATTGTGAATTGTTTTTGAAATTAAAACTAATTTCGAATTGTTACACTTTAATTAACAACAATTCCAACTATTTTCGCAATTTTCGAATTTCATGATAATTTTTTTTTTAATTTATTGGTATATTATCAATGTACAACAAAATACCTGTTTATATCGAAACAACTCGAAACAGCACTCGACAAAATATTTTAATTAAAATTTATCAATTTTACACTGAACCCTTGAAAACCTTAGTTAATTAACCGCAAAATGTTGTGGGAACTTATAAGTTTCCCCTTGATTGTCAATTACCTCAAATTTAGTATAAAATCGAGTTCGCTCCATATATTTCACCCTTTTCCGGATCCCAGATACATCCCAAAAATTAAGAGCCGTGTTAATGAGTAATTCTCCGGGTTTTTCAGTTTCGGAAAATTCCACTGAATTATTATCTTCATAAATCTCATCACCTCCGTCACTTCATTCAGGAGCGGTCCTAATGACTGCGCCATCTATAATAAAAATGAGACTCATAATCTGTCGTCATCGGAGTTTATCATCAGAAATCGTCTCGTGGTCGGTAAGCACCTGGTAATGAGTAAATATACAATAATAAAGTCGATTATAGTCAAGTATTATATTATACAAGCCGATTATAATCTTTTGTTGAGGTTGCATTAATATTTGTTGCCTCCAACTTGGTTGGAGGCAACCTAAACAACCTTAGCTTGCTCATTATTAGAAATAATGGAATCCACAACTGAATTTGCATCTATCTATATAGAAAATATCCCAAACCGAGTAACGAGGGAATCAACTATATTAAACAAGGCCACATTTAAGGGTTTAATCTAATGGAAAAAGTCTCTCCCCGGGCTGCGATGGAAAGCCGAGTGAAAATTTTACACCGTCTCAGATAACGAGGCTTTGATTGTCCCCCTAGCGTATCTGCCACGTACTAAATTCTGTTGAAAATGTTGTCGAGATAAGGCTTTATAAATATCCTCGTTAACTTAATTCTTTTGAGCAAACGAATACCTAACTATTCTTCTTCGGGGAAACTCCTTCCAATACTAATGGGTGGTTCATCTGGAAAAAATGTTTTTCGTCGTTCTAATTGGGTACACTGTTAAATATTTATCAGCATACGACAAATATTGATGAAATTTCAATGTGTAACATAATATTCTACTGAACAAAATGAAAATGAATTTATGCTCGAGTTAAGTTTAAGCGAAGAAAAGCAAAAGAGGCATATATTTTACTTGAACGTATATGCAAAAAAAGAATAATTCCATTTAATATATTTTGCTTAAGCTTGTTATATGAAATACGCTATTGTTTGTTTTTCCTTCGCCGGAAACGACTACACATGTTATGAAGCCATTTTCCGTAATAAAGGCGCCGTGCCTTTTTTTCATTAAAGACGTAAAATGTAGAATAAGATCAAAGAAAAATTTTGAAATATGAATGAAATAAAAAGGAAAAATTCTACTCCAGATGTAGTATTCTATAAAAAATTTCCCTCCCGGGGCATTATCGGAACACTTTATAAAGCGACGTAACAAAAAACTGGAACAAATTAGCGAAAGCGATCACTTCGAATTGTTGTAAATGTAATCTCTGGTTCTACATAAATAAACTAAGGTATGTTGACCAATTAGGGACACCACCCCTTTAATATTTCGATGTGCTATGTGTGTGCTTGTGCTATTCTCCACCAGATGGCTTAGAAAAGTAACCTATATTACCACTGACCAACGCCTATGCTATCTCAGCAGATGGCAGCTCTTAAGTTATGAAATACACTTCATAATGGCGATTTGTGTGCGTGAGTTATAATAATACGGTAAGTGTTTCTTAAGGTATTTGGCTTTTCATCTTTTTCAAACTGCTTCATGTTATACATCATTTTTTAGCTAACTTTCTCTGTTTGAAGCTGTAGTTGTTAGAATATTCATTTCAGATACTTTTTACATTTTTTTGCCAATTAACTTTGTGAAGGTCATGTAGCCAAATATGGGCACCAGCCTCAGCGCCAAATATGGACAGTGCCCATATTAGGCACCGATAAATTATTTCTACCACATTTTTTTTTTCTTAATTTAAGAAGATGGCCACTAACTAAAAGGGCAAAGTGGAGCCAGGCCGACTTAAGCAGGTCCATGGAGGTTGTGCGAAATGGAAACTCAATAAAAAGAGCCGCCCAAGATTTCAATATCCCACGTAGTACCTTGCAACGTCATGTTCATGCAGGAAATGCCGAGAAACGTTTAGGAAGACACTTCATGCTTAGTTCGGCGCAAGAACAAGAACTTTGCAGCCGCATTTTTAGATTTGCCGAAATCGGTATGCCATTAACCTCGAAAGTTTTGAGAAGAACCGTTTACACCT
Organism: Lochmaea crataegi; assembly: GCA_947563755.1. Taxonomy (NCBI): domain Eukaryota; kingdom Metazoa; phylum Arthropoda; class Insecta; order Coleoptera; family Chrysomelidae; genus Lochmaea; species Lochmaea crataegi. Next base: position 81,389,004 of record OX387423.1, on the reverse strand, counting down.
TCAGCGTTAAAAATAATGTAACACTACCACCAAGCAGTAAACCATCCTTACTTATTGGGTAAATGTCTTAAACTGTTTCTTCAGCGTCATCCAGATGTAGCCCAAAGAAAATCAGAAACAGTTAATCAAGCTCGAGCGGCAAAATTGAATAAAGATATTGTAACGCATTACTTCCAGACATTAGCAAATGTAATGAATGAACTGGGTGTTATGAATCAACCGCAGTTAATATTTAAAATGGATGAATAGGGCTGTCAACTTACGCTTCATAAAGAGCCAAAGGTCTTAACCCGAAAAGGAGTTCCTATGGTAGCACCAGAACATGGAGAAAATGTGACTGTAGTGTCATGTGGAAAAGCGTTAGGGCAGGTTATACCACCTGTAATCTTATTCAAGGGGCAAAGGAGTAAACCCGAATATTCGGATAACTTACCGCCTGGTGCCAAAGTGTTCATGACCCCAAAGGGTAGCATGACTACAGAAACTTTCGTCAAAAGGGTAGATCACTTTTCACAATAGAAGCCACCGGGAAAAGTTTTGCTGATATTTGATGGGGCGAAATCCCACTTGGATGCAAATATCGTCGCTACGGCTGACCATCACAAAATAACTCTATTGGGTTTACCACGTAATTGCACCTACGAACTTTAACCCATGGATAAGTCGGTGTTCCGGGCGTTTGAGTTCCAGTGGGATGATGAAGTTCAGCGCTTTTGGGGGCACTAAGTTGATAGAAGACTGAACAAAACAAGTTTTGGTATAGTGATCTCAAAGGTTTGGACCAAGGCAGTAACACCCACAAATGTGGCAAATGGATTTCGAGATACAGGAATATATCCTATCCTTATGACCCAACCGGGATTCCTGAAACGGCCTATGCACCCTCCCGACTAACAGAAAAACGTCTGGACATTTCTCAGTCCACAGAAGAAAATCAATAGCCGGATCTGATTGAAGATCTAAATTTTTCAGATCAAAATCAACAAAGAGTGGGTCCACCCATCGTAGCTATGGATCGTGATAGTTCAAACAGAAGTTCGCAACCAGACCCTTCTAAGGAAGCTTCTGGGACTAAGAAGCTGCGACGTAAGCGTGCTGCTTCATCTGACAGTGATACGTGCAGTGAAGACAGTGAATATGCTGCCCCATCATCGCACAGTTCAGAGGATGCTGGATTCGCTCCAGATGAGTCCAGTTCAGAAGGAGATACTGGTGAACACTCATTGTCGTTTACTGATCTTTTGCCTACTCCAGAGAAGAAGAGTGAAACCAATACTAACCAAACACAAAGACGAAAGAAGGCTTTGAACACTTCAATATTCACTCAACATGTTGTGGCGAAAAGTGCAGCTTCAAAATCCGCAAAAATCAAATAATCGTTAGTCATAGCCAAGAAAGTACGCACTTAAACAGAAAATTGGTACTGTTCCCTGTGCAAAACCTACTCGCACTGTCCATGCGACAGTGCTCTTACTGCAAAAGGTGGGTTCACGAGGAATGCGTGGGACTGACTAAAGAGGATGCACTGCAGATTTTTAAATGTCCACTTTGTGGCTGATGACTTGCTTATGTCGTTATTTGTTTTCATTTTTTTTAATGAATTGTTAAGTTTTAATCTTCAAGAATGAGGTTTTACTTTTTCGAGTTCATACAAACCTTAGAATAAAGTGTTTTTTTTTCAATGCCCAATTTCAATTCACCTTGAGTATTACTACAGAACTATCAACTGTTGTAAGGAAATTGGTCATACTAGAAGCTAGTGTCCATATTTGCAACAAAGTGTGCCCATATTATGAACATGGTGTACCTAATATGGGCACCAAAAAGCGTTTGTGTAGTTTAAGCTCACGTTGCTAAATACAGTATTTACCGGGTTTGGCGAGTCCTATATGTGTGTTAGAACATACCCAATTTTTTTATGTGGGTTTTACAGCGAGTTTTTCTTAAGGGTGCCCATATTTGGTCACTTTAAGTATAGCGTATACGGTGGACCACTCTGTATGTTTCAACAGTTTTTGATTCGTTCAATTCCCATTGATAAATAAAAGTTGAATTTGTTTTAAAAAATTCAGTCATAAAATAAACTTAATTTATGATTTAGTATGTAAATTTTACCGACTATGGATCTGTTACTGTTTACTGTACAACTTTTATTATTAAATCCTTAAGGTAAGAAGCCCAGTCAACGAAATATTGTGAGACGTTATTTACCGCAAAATAAAACAAATAGTGGTCTAGAAGGGTTAAAATTTTATTAATTTTCAATAAACCATTTGATAATTATAAAAGAAAAAACCATTTTAAATTCTCAACTTTAGAGCCATATAGCTCGTTAATGAAGAGCCTAAGGAAAAAACTCATATAAAGTACTATCATTATTTTCAGTCTCTCTATCGTCTCCTCCCAAAAAAAGCTCACAACGCTGTTAAAAAAAAGATTGTGATATACTTTCCCAAAAAATAACCAAAACAATACATAGTCATTTTTCCACTTTTAACTATTAGTATAGACTACTATAGATAAACTTTAAAAGTAATTTAAACTTCAGTTAAATATATATCGAATATCTGTTCTGCGCTAAGAATTTTATTTGGGGCAACTACTAGTAGAACCCAATTTAGAATTTTTAGAACGTTTCCGTACAGTTTTTATTGCCGTTTCCGGTTCCCATCCTCGAAGAGAAATATCCAAACGAAATCAAATAGAAACAAAAATAGGTCAGTTGAAGATCTGATCATGAGATAGTCGAAAAAAAATTGAAACCGCCATTAGACAACGTAAATCTCCATTCCGGTAATAAACACACAATAAATGGCGGATAAAATGGCAGATAAGGTTACTTCTCAGGCAGCAATAATCAGGGTCGGACCGAGAGATTTAGAATATCGAGACAAATAAGATTTTTTGAAAATGATTAGACTTAACGATAGAAGCGACATATTGATTTTTTTGGTGACAACTCAGCTTTATTTAAAACTTTCACCACATTTTTTGACAGATACATAATACCAGAATGATACGTCAAATTTCATGATTTTTTTATTAAATAGTGGAATCAATTGGAAACAGTTGATAAGGGTAATAGAAAGAATTATTATAGGTTATGACATCAAATAGATCATTCCATTTAGTTATCATTGTTTACTGGTAAATAACGAATAACAGTAAGACTTTAATTAACAATTGGTTCTTAAAGGTATCTAAAATTACAACTGATTAAGTTGAATATTTCCAAATACATCTCTGTAAGCTATCCGCGATGGCACATTTTTGGAATCCTGAAATTACAACATCCTTCATTCTAGGATGTCGCTGTATTTCCTCTTTATGGCCGACAATTATTATATCCTGACAAAGCTATATGTTATACTTTAGTGACTGTGAATTATTTTTGAAAGGCCATTTACATGAAAAACTTCAACGATAATTATGTCAAATATTTCGTTAATTGACTTTTCCTTCGACGAGTATTATTCATTGGATTTTACAAGCTGACTCAACTAAATTAAGCTGCTTTTGCTGCAACACAATCAATTAGTAACCCGATGACATTTTGTATTTAATAAGAACACCGGAATTTTGCTACTAAGAAAATGCTATTAATATAAAATTTGTTTTTATTCTATTTGTAACTGGGGATTTGAAATTATGAATAATGCAAAAATATGTACTTATTGAGAATGCGCGCTACTATTAGAATATTGCACACTTTTATAGAAATATCTATGCTTTATTGCCATGGAAAAATCACAAGCATTTGTGCTAAGCTAAGGAGGACAATCAAATTACAAAAAATGTGGAAGTATCAAATTCTGCCACTTGTAATAACTGAATCGTAGTTGGTGTCACCACAAAAATCAGCGTTGCATGCCAATTTTAATGGGTAAATCGAAGTTACCTGTCGGAACGTGAGTTGAAACAGGATCACCCCAATTGTCTGTCGACAAAGATAAATATAGTTTGATCCTCCAGAAAGGTATCCCAAGGTCAGGGGTTGTTGTTGGTAACTCTTGTCGAAAAGAGTCAAGTTAGCTTGGGCTCCAACAGGGCTTCCATCTAAGGTTGTTGTTGGCAAGTCTTGTAGGAAAAAGTCAAGAAACTATAAAGTTAGTTAGGGATCCAAATTATGTTTCACCGTACTCCTTAATAAGTAAAAAACAGGTGATAGGTAAATTCCATTCAGTTGTCAGTTGATTTAAAAAATCTATTTCGACTTTTAATGGTCCCTGATAAAACCTCTCAACGTAGTTCTTTGGAACTGATGAGTTTAAATGGACTATGAGTGAAGTCACCGTGTGCGAACACCACCACTAAACTTCTCGTTCAATCGCACGGCTTGTCACTGATTTTGGAACAGAGCGAAACTGAAAACGTTAAGAAATTTCAAAGTATGACGGAAGGGATATGGAGAAAATTCTGATTGGCCGAATAAAAATTGATGGCGTCTAAAAATACATCGAATGTTGTTTATTTAAACATTAAACGAAGATTGGCTCTAGAAAATCCAAGTTGAGCAGATCTTTTTCTCGAATAAAGTAATGGTAACATTCATTCTTAAGCCTGTAACATCGATTATAGGTTTAGTTCCATCTGGCATTCAGGAACCGTTCTGGAATCGTATCGAGTACTGTATAGTGCGCAAACTCGAATTGGGGATAGACACATCAATTTTATCACCCCTTCCAGAAGGTAGTTTTTGTACCGTCCCAAGAACGATACTATAATCAGTTGGAACGCGAAAGAAATACAGCACTTGCGCGAACGAAACCTAGAGCGGTTCTATCGCCAGTTGGAACGAACCTAATGACTAATACAAAAGTAAAAAAAAGAGTCGCTGCATATTTCAATAAACTTTTGAACATCAAATGAAAACAAAGCTGTAATAACCCTAACTAATACTGCCGCGTTTGCTTGTTCCCAATATTGTAACTTAGAGGCTTAAGCATGATAAAAAGGTAAATCCCCAAATGACGCGTCTAACGCTATCATATCTGGATTAAACTTGTTTATCTATCTCATATCCTGAAACTTTCATAACTGTAATAACAGACACGGTGGTAAATTAGAATTATACCGGTTTAATAATTACCAACGATGTTACCTCCCCATAAAATATATTAGTACTGCTCCTGCGAGTCCTATTCGTGAATCCTCTAAGCTCTCACTTACACACTCCTATCGGTAACTCGCTCTTTCTCGATGCCAGCTACTCATTTTGCGGATAGAAATGTTATAATGGTCCTACGAATTGCATTGACTGGATATTCAAGTTTTAGAATACGAATTGTTTTATTGTCTTCATTAAGAGTGGGAATATTTCGGAAAAACGGAAGGAAATTAATAGACGGTCGGTAGCTTCGAGATCTTAAGTTTATTGAAAAGTCTTGGTAATTTTGTTAACCTCAATTTTGTATGATCGATTAATTTGGAGTAAGGCATAGTGGCAGCGAAGTAAAGATTTCTAGCAGTTTCTAGTTTATTTTTCTGTAGAGTACTCAAAAAGATGAAAATATCGAACAAGGAATACGTCTTGAATTTTACAATGGAAATGAAATTTTGTGGGCCATTTTGTTGAAAATGTTACATAAGGTTAACGGTGGATTGACATCCAAAAACGGGCATTCAAATGCAGTATAAATGTGGTGGAAGATTTGCCTGGTTCTGGCCAGACATCGACGTCTCTAACTGAACGGAATATGGCTAAAATGTAGGAAATGGTTACTGAAAACCGTCGTGTCGTGTCTCAGACCACTGTTTTGAATGATTGTTTGAGCATTAAATACGTTGCCGCTCGACTAGTACTGAGAGACCTGAATTTTCATGCAAAGGGTCGCTGAAGACATGCTTAGACAGGTCAATTTTGACCCTACATTCATGAAATGCCTTGTAACTGGTGATAAGACATGGGTTAAGATGTAGGCATCCGAACCAGTCAAGCACTTCAGAAATGGCGCCTTATCACTGACTGAAACTGAAACAATCATGTCAAAGTCGATATTGGCAGTTTTTTTCTATTATCGAGGTGTTTTCCACTCAAAGCTGTTCTCAGGAGGAAGACAGGAAATAGAGAATATAATCTGAGTGTTTGTGGTATTTGTTATAGCGAATTTGTCGAGCCAAATTAGATTTTTAGTCCACGCAATATAGAGTTGTGAGCAATGTTTCCCTCCTGGTGGCTGATTTTGCTTCACAAGACGGCAAAATCGATGTAGGATAAGATGCACTCACTCCGATCTCTGAAGTCAATGCGGATTTTTTTTTAACTAGGTAAGAAGGGTGTGATTTCAATAAAAATGACGTTTTTCGTGCATAGTTTCATAATTTTTAATAATCGCTAAGTATCAAACAAAAAGGATAGTTGCTAAAAAGTAATTTTTTCTTTTTGTTTAGAAGAGAAATTTGAATTATTCCAAATAAACATTATAAATGACAGCGGAAAAAATACCGTAAACTTTAGATATTTCATAAAAGAGCATTGACGAATCGGGATGTGAAATTTTATACTTTTAGATGATGAAAATAAATTCTTTCCGTCGAGTAGTATGAAATAAAAAAAAAATCATCAATTTATCTTGGATAGTTCCTGATAAAAGTACCAATGCAGCTCCGGGGCGCCAAGTCCCCTTCCGTCGCCAGGAGCCAGAGAGTAAAAATGATAGCGTTGAACTCTGGATATGGCTTTTAGCTTAGTTATCGGTTCCCCTTAGAATAAATATTTTAAACAGTGTTCCGATCATGAATATCTTTTTTTTTCGCTGCACCCTGAAATTGTTGAACAATGAACCCTAAACTTTGACGGTTTGTCACTCCGTTGTTATTCAAGGAATTTAGACGAATCTTTTTTCAGTTTAAATCTCTTTCCATGCTCTATCAATGTACGTATTAATATATTGCAAAATTGATTGAGCATGTGGTATGTTGCATTTTGCAACTAAGGTCGTTTTAAGTAATCATTCACACGGTTGCGAAATTGCATATTTTTGAAAAATAATAACGACACATCACTTATAACAGTGAAATCTACTAAAAAAACAAACAGCATAAGTAAGGGTGATGCGCAATGTCGTACAGGGCGAGAATGAATTAATTTGTTTATGACGTCATAATGTGCAAATTAATTAAGTTACAGATTCCAGATTTCGTACACGTTATTTGTGAATTTGAGGGCATAATTGGGTCTAATATAAAGTCGTTATAATGATAACATCGGGTTTTAGTTTTGTTTATTATTAATAATGTTTTTTAGCTCATAACTTCGGATCTAATCGATATTTTTTGACGTGCAAAGTCTAGTTTTGTAGATCTTTTAAGGAGAAAATAAGTTCTTAACGTTTTTCTTAAATGGAACTAGCTGTTTCTAATTAATTCCGGTATTTAATAAAAAAAAATTTGAAGCAAATTATTGAAAAGTTTTATTGTAAGGAATATTGAATGCTGCTGGGCATTATCTACCCATACATATTGTATTGTATTATATTTGTTCAGAAAACTCGACGTCCAACATTATAGAATGCATGTTTAAATATACAGTGCCCGTCTAAAGTCTCTCCCCTATCTATTGCATCAATTGAAGTACAGGCGGGCACTGTATATTTCATGTACAACTGAACAAACATACAGTAGAAACGGTGGAGCTTTTCCATCACGTGATACAATCTACGATTTATGCAACACGTATTCTCTTCTATCAATATAAATACATAACAACTTATGATCGATTGTCTTCTTCACAAGACCAACTACGTGACATACGTAATAGTTTCTTTAAATTTGCCGTAGTAATCATAAAAAGAGATAACGATATAGTTGACGTAACGTGAATAACTGATCGTACTAAAAGTTGAATTTGACACTACCGCATTTGAGGTTATGCGAGCTTAGTGTACTGTCTTGTTTTTAGCGAATTCTTGGATTGAAAGTGTATTTATTGTTAAAATCAGTTCTTGTAAGAACAGATAAGGGACTGTAAATTCAAATTTGCCGCTACTGTTACAAATTAGTTTCTTCCAAGGCGCTAGATGGCGCTGAAATCCATTTTCAGACCTTAACATGGGAGAGTCCTATCTATCCGTATGTATGTTATCTAAGCATATTGCAACGTTTCAATTGGAGTAAACATTTTGCAATGTGAATCGGTTAATATATATAAGGCTAAATGCCGCATAAATTTATTCAAAAAATGGTTTTGATTTGAATAAATTCTAATATTTTGGAGAAGGGTATTTATTCTTCGGAAGTGTTTATTTTAAAAAGTTATAACAAAATTGCTTGGCTTTTAAATGTTCTTTTTATAATTGCTTTGTAAATTTTTAACAAATTTAACGTGCATTTGGCAAAGAAATAATTATTTCCAGACCGTTCTTCCCACACAATCGATAACTTTACTTCAGCCTCAATGAAAATAAAGCAGCGGAAAAAGGGTCAGTTTGTCGTTCCGTTTTTACGTAGCCATTATTTTAATTAAAACACTTTCGCATTCTTAACCAAATACAAAACTCTGATTTACCGAATTTATGGGTCAACCCGAAAATAATGGTATACACGACATGAATATTTCTCACAGCGGTAGTATAAAAACAAAAGAAATTGCTGAAAATCGGAAAGGAAGTTTTTATTAAGACCGAAAGAACTTTTGGAACTCTTTCAAAGAAAAATTTACGATAAAGTATCTGACACGTAGTTTTCATAATTTTCCAGTGAGCAAGGTTTTGTACAATAATATGTATTGAAGGAAAAAGCTTTCAAAAAACAAAATAATTGTCCATCAAAATACGTTGCAAAGTAAAAATAAAGATTTATATTGTATTATTTTTAAGTGGGTACTTGAAAAAATTTGAACTTTTGTACAAATATGTTAATTTGTTAAAATATGAATTAAGCCGGCGCTACACGATGCAATCCAACATTGGACACACGTTTGTGCCAAAAAGTATGGCGGTTCATTCAACAAATGTTTCTGCTACACGGTGTGGCACATGTTGGATCAAACCACACTGGGTCAAACGTTTGTCAAACATTTTCCAACATGGATACAAATGGTGCAGACATGGAACTTGAAACGGCTGCAGTCGCTGCTGCCATGATAATAATTTCGGCTTGCAAGATTTTGATTAAAATACATAAAAAAAGACGTCCACGGAGATGGTGGATCACATCTTTGAATAGAAGTAGGGCAGGGTAAGTGAGAGTGAACTAGAAATACAGTTTGTGAAGCACTACACACTTATAAAATATTAAAGTCAGGTTGTGTATTTTCATAAATGCATTTTTAGATACAGTGGTAGAAATTTAAGAAGAGAACCGTCAGGAAAATTCGAAACTTTCTATAGAATGTCAGCGGACGATTTTGAGATTCTTTTAATGAAAGTTGGATCGAAAATACCTAAGCAAGATACAAATATGAGAAAGGCAATACCGATAGAGGAACTTTTAGCGGTTACTCTTCGATTTCTGGCTAGTGGCGATAGTTTTAGTAGTTTAAGCTATTTATTTAAAATGTCTCATCAGGTGATTAGCCGCACTGTACCAAAAGTATATACAGCGCTAATTGAAGCTCTGAAACATGAAATGAAGGTGAGAAATGGAGGAAATCAAATATTTTATTACATCACTTTCAAAATAATTCATAAAAAATAGTTATTTATGATAAAAGTGCGTGAAGTGATACTTTTGCGCACGCTACGCTCGTACCTTTCATTTTCGCAACTCGTGCGCAAAAGTACTTCACGCATGAGTATCATACAATATTTTAGCTACGACCACATTAAAAAATACTTTCCCTTAATTTTGATTTTTGATTTTTTTAGTGTTGCTCCAATCCAAAAAATCGCCAAATGACTTCATGTATATTTTTCTTGACTTTTCCGCAGGTTTTGAGTTACATGGCACGCAATTTCTGCAATTTCAGGAGAAGTGCAATCAGATTCTTCTTCCATGTTTATTTAGCTTAACAATCAGTGTTTTATCAAATCAAAATTTGAAAAATATTTTGCAAAATGACGATGACGTTTCACACTTCTTAATGACAGTACAAAATTATTACAATTACAGAACCTTTGACAGAACACAAAACACAAAATTATCTAAGGTAACTCAATAAATATACAAATTAAATAAGGTGAGCGGTCATCGGACCGCCGACAGAAGCTTGCTTCTTATGCACAATAGAATGACCATTTTCGACCATTTTTCGAAAATTTTGACCATTTTTCAAAAATTTTGGCAATTTTTGACAAGTATTGACCATTATTTCAAAAATTATGACAATTTTTGACTATTTTCCAAATTATAACATTCACTGACCATTTTTGAAAATTTAAGAGCATTTTTGACAGGTTCTGAGAATTATTGACCATTTTTGACAATTTTTCAAAAATTTTGACAATTTTTAACAATTATTGACCATTTTTGACAGTTTTTTATAATTATTGACCATTTTTCAAAATTTTTGACAATTTTCGACCATTTTTTCAAATTTTAACAATTATTGACCATTTTTGATAATTATTGACCAATTTTGACCATTACTGATCATTTTTGACCATTTTTGAAAAGTTTTGACCATTTTTGAAAAATTTTGACCATTTTAGACCATTTTTCCAAATTCTAACAATTATTGACCATTTTTGACAGGTTCTGACAATTATTCAGCAGTTTTGACAATTTTTAACAATTATTGACCATTTTTGAAAGTTTTTTATAATTATTGACCATTTTTTGAAAATTTTGACAATTTTTGACTATTTTTAAAAATTTTAACAATTATTGACCATTTTTGATAGGTTCTGACAATTATTGACCATTTTTGACAATTTTCAACAATTATTGACCATTTTTGACAGTTTTTCACAGTTTATAGACAATTTTTTGACCATTTTCCAAATTTTAACAATTATTGACCATTTTTGACAATTATTGACCAATTTTTACAGTTTTGACAATTATTTATCATCGATTTTATTTTGGACTATAAGGCAAGATCTCCTGGACAATCTTCTAAGTTTGTCTGCCAATAACTGTCCATAAAGAGAGGCGGCATCCTCAGGAACTTTATTAGCTGTTCGAGTTGTCAGTGTATGTAAAGCATCAGTTGCAATTTTCAAATGCTTGGTAACCTGGGTGTCAATGTTATTTTTTCTTCTTTTTGCCGGACCTGCTTCGTGTCGCCTATTTTCTTGGTCTCCTTGTTGAGTCTCCTGTATAATATGGTCAGTCGCTGTGTCAGTCTTTAATGCAACTTCACTCTGTTCAATAGGTATTTGGATTTCTTCTGTTTCTAATCGTTCCATTATATTCTGGTCATCATCTAACTATAATAAAACGGCTTCCAACATCGGAAAATGAATGGAGTAAAGTAGCAGATCAGTTTCAGCAGCAATGGAATTTTCCACATTGCTTAGGAGCTGTAGATGGAAAACACGTATTGCTACAAGCGGCCTTTAACAGTGAGATTATTTTAACTACAAAAAGTAATTCAGTATTGTACTAATGGCATCAGTTGATGCACAATACTGCTCCACATTTCTGGATGTTGGTGCACAAGGGAGAATGAACGATGCAGGGGTTTTTGCTGATACTACACTATATCGTAAAATAATTCCAAGAGAACTTTATGTGCCATATAACCAACTCCTTCCAGGACGCCAAATATCAGTACCATATGTGTTTGTAGGCGAGTACTACTCTTTTAAAACCGTACTCAGGAAGACATCCCAAAGGCAGCATTAAAAGAATTTTCAATTATCGCCTCTGCCGTGCTTGCAGGAATGTTGAAAATGTCTTTGGTATTTTGGCATCGGTATTCCATGTATTCCGAATACATATGCTTCTGCAACCGGAAAAAGCTGCCATCATATGCATGACACGTTACTACATAATTTTTTGAGACGCAGTAAGACATCTAGGAAAATATATACACTGATTGAACGTTTTAAACTGAAATAGAAGGAGAATTATTTCCTGGAACTTGGCGCCAAGATACCATTCTGACATCGTTGAGCCCATTGCAAAATATAGCACGAAAACCATATCAGGAAGCAAAAGAAATCCAACAAGAATTTGCAGACTATTTTATAAACCAAGGGACAGTGGAATGGCAAAATTGTATTGATTATCAGGAATTCGACTTAAATTAGATTATTTTATGGCGGAGTCTATCCATCAAAAATCATATAGGTAACGAATTTTCACTGTTAATATATTGTGAAATGTTTCGTTCCCTTTGTGTTTTATATGTAAATTAGATTAATTAAACTCGCCTCTGAAGTTAAAGATTTGTTTTTCTTCCTTGTCACATGGATGAACCTATCAATCGCTTCATACGCGAACCACGATGGAATATATACATCTTGGGAGCCCGATCAAGTTGTCTCTGAATCTGTCACCGTTTTCCTCAAACTTCTGTATGTAGACATCAGAGATTCTTTCTTTTTTTCAAGTCAGAAATCGATATGTTCATATTTAATTCTTTGGCCATGCCCGACCACGCATCGTTCAACATATTTCTGTATTTATGGCCCGGGTGTATTGGATTCCATAGTATAGAATGTTTTTCGTAACATTGAGGATACAGTGCGAACATTGACTATTCTGGAAGAAGAATATTCAATACGATATGTTGCTGGTTTGTTAGGAAGACAATTTCCCCGCACTATTGACGGCAGTCACTAGCAATCTGCTGGAAAATGGAGTAGCAGAGGTTCAAATATCACTTCACCATCCCGAAAGGTGAGAAGACGTTAACATGAAGCCATATTGAGCCAAAAAACTCTTTCTTACCAGAGAACAGGGGTTGCATTTTGCAAGACTGCAACAGAACTGGACAAATTCTGTTCTCCAATGGAACTAGCGTTAGCCTTAAAGGTCTAGATCTAGATAGACGTGAATGTAGGAGATTCAAAGTTTGCCAGCTGCAATATTTCTCTGGTACCTATATGTAGGTTTATGATTGTCTAATATTACTTAAACAACATTATTGTCAAACATTCAATGCCATTTGCCTCGTTTGTTGTACCTAGTTTTTCATTCATTCGTCCCCATTTGTCTAGACAGGTTGTTGGCAACCTAAATAATGTTAATATCCTTTTATTACAGTGGCCACCAAACAGTCCTGACATGAATAATATAAATCATTTATGTGACTCTCCCAAAAACATATTCGAAATCGTTGAGGTTAGGTTATGATTTTCACCTTTCTGTTCAAATTGAAGTTGCTTACTTGTTCATGAAAAAAATTTCAAAGGGGCAAGGCATACTAGGATCATTTAAAGATCCTGTTTTTATCATTCCAGATCAGTTTTATTTTGTGATAGTATTGTGAATATTTATCAATTGAACTGGTGAGTTAATTTTATCCAGGACTTCAGTGAAGGTGAGCTCAAATATTCTAAAAAGCTGGGACATATTTCTCTGTCAATGAGATTTTAACCAAATGGTGAAGAAGAGTTTCGAAATACTGAATAAAACTCTTTAGTTATAAGAGTATTATTCATCTGATTTGTATTTTTCAAAATTATCCAAGGATACACTGGAAAGAGTTGCATGTAGTGAAATTTGGAGCTAATATCCTGCAAATTTAGAATAAGACAAATACGTAGTTTATTCAGCAATTTTACGTATACCGATTGAACACTACATAATATTTTAATCAGCCAAGAAGAACTGGTATTTTGTTGGTATTACATTGATCTTTTTAAAGTATCAACTAGACTTAGGCAGTCTGAGAGTAAGCCCAAGGGATAAAATATTAAATAGAGTTAACCAACTCTCATTTAGGTAAGGTCTGCACTAATAATTTCTGGTCACGTCCTTCGAAAATTTGTTAAGTTCTTGGGAGTTTTACAATTTGCTCTGAAAAGGGTAGAACAGAATCAAAAGAAAGAGATGACAAGCATAATCAGTAAACTTTTACGTGACATATTTTAATATTCCAAGAATAACCAGATATTGAATAATTACATAAATTAATTCACAGTTACAGCTTGTTGATGTCGGCAGCCATCTGAAACTTCTTCTTTTCATTATCTTTTATTATTCTTAAACGCAATTTCCAGAAAAACAAGAGCTTTGTTTCTGTCTACTCTTTTTAATTTGTTATCTGGGTATCCAGGAATTAAAAAAAATATTGCTCTAAGGAGAATTTGCAACAATTATTATCCACAACAAAATTAATTACAGTGAAATGATGGGAAATTTTAGCTACTTTCTTCTGTTTTCTTCACTGACGCAAAGCTGGACCGTCGGCTAATTTTCACAGTGCTCCATTTTGTCAGTTCATCTCAAGTATGAATAGCAGTATGATTTTTGCAATGGACAAAAATATCGAACAAGGAATTGGTCTTGAATTGCATTTAAAATATTGCATAAGGCTTACGGTAAATCGGCTTTATCAAAAATACGTGCATATATATATCGTACAGAGCATTCAAAAGTGGTTGAGATGCGGAGAAAGATTTGCCACGCTCTGGCAGGATATCAACGTCTGAAACAGAACTTAACTAAAGAACAGAAAATAGTGACTGAGAATCGACGTTACCTAGATACATTGCTTTGAAAATTCAAGCAATTTCTCAAATAATCAGAAATAGCCCAGACATTGAAGTTTTTGCCAAATAACAAATTTCAAAACGGTATATTTATGTTAGTTGCCCCTAAATCTCCACTTCATGATAATGAATGTCATCATCGGCTTCTTCCTCCCAAGCTATACCTTCATCGGAGAGGCTGGTCTGCTCTCCGCATTTAGCGTCTGTTTGTTATTCATATGTTAATGCTTCTGGATAATTTTTCACATGCAGTACCTAGGTAATTATTGGTAGGCAGGTCCTGTTTTCTGCAGTAATTTTCCGTGCTATATGCTCAATGCTTAAAATCCATGTTGGACTGGTGAAAAGAATCGTTAACTGTATCCACTACAAACAAACATCTTCTTTACTTTCAATCCTGAATCTCTGATTATCAGACCACCAGACAGTATTTTATCATCACTGTTTGCTGCAAATATCTTGCAAAACAGATATTTCAAGCCAATTTCAGCCGTATTCATTCCCATGGCACCCATGAATGATATAAAGAGGTGGAAACCTTCTAGCCTGCCAACGAAGTTACTGAACTATAGAATGGAAACAACCACATCACGAGCCTTCCAAAACAATGGTTGGTCAAAAGTGGCAACACCTGTTTTTTGGATCATTTGCTTACATTTTTCAATCATTGTAGTGAAGATGGATGTATTATATGGTTTTTTGAATTGTAGTGTTATATCATCAATTCCATACCTTTTTTTATAAATTACATTTTATTTATTTTATTATTTCAGTTTTAATACTTATCTTTATTTATATCAATCTAGCTCAGTCGGAAATCATTAAAATATTGTTTTTATTTCATTATATTTTTTATTATGATTATTATGAGACTCTTTATTATATTATTTCAATATTATCTTGTAAATTTATTTAAACTATCTCAGAGAATTATATTTTTATTTGTGAGTTCAAATTTTTGTGAGGCCAACTCTGTCCTTTGACCTTCAAAAAGTTCCAACGTTGACAGCCTGTGTTGATTGTAAAATATATCATAGATACAAAAACAAACACATTCAATTTTAAATAAATGTTCAACAAATGAAACGTTTGATTTATTGTTTAATTCTGCCTAACGGCTTAATTAACTTCAAAAACATTCAAAGATCATTAACAGTATTTATTTCTTATCTAAAATGCATTCACTTTCTCATTCAGAACAAAATTAAGATTATACTTATCAGAGTCTATGGTTTTAAAACTACAGAAAAGATGATTAATTTTATACGTGGAGGAATGACATTCGACAACGTTCTAGAATAAACTGGAATCAATGATGGTTAATACCTTTTTGATTCTTTTGAAAACTTTTATCAGTAAGTATAATCTTATGTAATACTTTTTTTAAATTTGAACATCAATAAATTCAACAATAAATTATATAGATAAATGATACCTGATTGTAATTAAAGTATTGATTTCTTTTCTTCTCTTGAAGGCCACACTGAATTCAATGTTCCGTGGCCCTGGATCAAAATTCTGGGTCACTTGGAAAGTTTTTTCTGTTCTGGATAAACGATTTCAATATTTTTCTGCTTTTCACTTGTGATTTATTGAAAATATTCCTTGGTTATGACTATATTATATGGCTTATATACCAGTGTTCACTTAGCAACAAATATTTTATGGTAAGTATCACCTTTCACTTATTTATTGTTATAATCACTTTATATTAGTCTAGTTAACTTTATATTTACAAATTATTTTTGAATATTTCTGCATAAATTTAAATTTTAGTTTCTTACTTCGAACAACCTCCTCCTTCCTTCTCAAAATCTCAACCCGTTGTTGATCTTTTTCTTTGATTTTTTCAACAAACACTCGCAGAGTTTATTTTAAAATTATTTCTACCAATGACTGTCTTTGAAAGATTTAGTTACTAAATTATTATTTCTATTTTTAATTATATTGATAATTTATTTATGTTAAGTTATATGATCAATTTTATTTTATCTATAGTTCAATTTTAGTTCATAATTTTCTATATTGTGGTGTTCAATTTATTTCTATTTCAATTTTACAATCATTACTTTTATAATTGGTACTCTGTTAATTTTTTATTTTAAAGTTTGTGTTCCTGTTTTACTGTCAATGTATGACTTTAATTATTCAGTATTCAAAACTAATTTTACATATTATTATTTTTCTTTCTAAATGTTTCTTACTTTTGTATGTTTATTTCAGGCTTGTGACGGACTTATTCAATATGTTTTATATCCTTCCACTATGGAAAATAAATGATTCTGAATACCAAATGATAGAGTTGGTTGTACATGTATCAATTAAATTATATGATTATTCAATATTTGAATTTATTATTAAGTAATTATTCATACCTTAACAATTTATTGTAGAGTAATCACTTGGAGGTGCATTAATGAAAGGGGGCAGATAATCTTGGAGCATCCATATTTCTTCTTTTGTATCTGCAGCTACACGAATCCATTAGAACTGGGTACTGATAATTACTGCGTGTTCTTTTAATGTAGTCAGGCAATGTCATTTTTGCTAAACAAATTTACAGTTCTCAGTTCTCCATGAAAAATATCTAGGTTTTCTGTCTACCCCTAGCATAGGATCCTAGGTTTATACTCAAATTGTAGAACCGGCCCTTACTATCGTTGTTATTACTATCAAGTAATATTTTGAAGTTTTTACAGTGTACTTAGCGACAACGCTTATAGACGTAACAAATACGATATTCGATTTTCGATTAAATATTCCCCAGTAAAGCTCCCTTCGGACAAGAATCCCTCCAAATAAAGTTTTCTGGTGGAAAAACCGATTTATATTCATTAGAGAAGTGCTAAGTTTTACTTTGTTTTACTCGGTTTGACCTTGTCTCTAAAACGTTACTGCCACATTTATCAGCTCGTATGCAGCAAAAGAAAAGAAAAAGGACCTAAATGACCGCAATAATCATTTATCAAACCTGATAGCTTCTCGCGAGATGAAATTATTACCTGAATTCTGGGAGATCACACCTTACTTGTCCGTATGTTTCAGAATATCAGCGAGAAGTTTGAAAGTATAACATAATTATTCAATGCTAGATCTTCTATTTTATATCAATTGGGTCACAAATGTGAAATAAAAATAATAACTTCAATGCGCTCCTCACTATTACTGCGGAGCGCTCCCATTTGTAAAGTCTGATGGTACTAGTTTCAAGCTTGAATATCAATAATGAAATTCTATGACTCGCTTTGTTTAGTATACAGTACATCCCCGGAAAGGAGGCGTGATATATATAAAGAGCGATTAAATCTCACTAATAATTCCTCTTATCACGAACAAATCCTCTTAAAACTAAGATCTTCATAATCATTGATATACTCTAGATATTAATTAGGTCTGAAACTTGCCAACTTCTCAAGTAGCTGCTTTCAATTGAAATAATTTGTCAATAAATTGAAATATCTATATTTCAATAAGACTTAATGGAAATTTGCTAATTGTATTAATTTGTAAAAGTATTGTTTGCTTATATTCAAATTTAGCTAAAAATCGATAATAAAATAATGTCAATGGTTAATGATGGCTGGAGAGTGCCTTGAACAATTCAAAAACCAGAATAACCAATATCCCCGCAACCTAGCTAAATTTTCAAGACATCTTAAGATAAAACTCAATTATTAAGCCATCCGTCTTCATGGTGACAAATATCTGGACTTGTTAAGAAATAATATTGTACCAGATAGCACTTATTACACCCAGACTGTACGTGTCTATCTAGATAGGTACACTTTTCCAGAGAGATGGATAAGACTTCGAGGAGCGATAGATTTGTAATCCCTTAATAATAAAGTTTACAAAAATAGACCAGTTGATTCACAAACTCTACAAGATTGTATTTTGGAAGAGGTAAATCTGATACCACGAACATATTTATGAATCAATTGGATACTGTCAAATCGTATAAATGGTTTGCACTTTGAATATTTTATAATTTTTTTTTATTTCCTTGGATGTTGAATAATATGATTCAAGCTGTAATACAAAAGTGAACGTTTTTAGGCTTAGGTTTGTGGTGAGTGGGTCTACAAGGCCCTCCACTGCGACTCGCAAGAGTCTACTGTGGCTCATACCTATTCAGATTTCGCCAAACAAATTCAGCTTCTTAACAAAGTCAATTAGTTTGTTTGGTGAATGATGTTTCAGGTCCGAGGGCGAGAGAGAGACCCTGCCAAACATCAGATAACTGATTCGAGCCGCAGCGGGGCAGGCACAGATTATATGCTCTGCTGTCTTCCAGACAAAGACGACAAGTCGGATCTTCCGACAGTCCAAGACTTAGCATATGATGATTCAGATGACAGTGGCGTGTTAAATGGCCTATTAGACAACGTAGGTCATGCCTGCTATAGTCTAACATTTGTTTGGAGACATGCTTCGAAGGATGAATAAAAGCCTTTGAATGAACTAATCCTGGTATATTATGCCAGAAGTCTAAAGCTCTTCTTGCTATCCAGGTATTTAGTGTTTATTTGGCGAAGCTTATTGCGATGCCAATTGAAAATTCTGGTCCGATAAAAACGCGTGCGGTACCCTCCCTTGCAAGAGAGTCCGCCTTCTCGTTGCCATCCATGCCAGAATGGCCAGGGATGCAGACCAGCGATACTCTATTGATTTTTTCTATTGAGGAGAGTCTTTTTTGGCAGTCGAAAACCAGTTTCGACGTTACACGGTAAGAGCTAAGGGCTTTCAAAGACAAGCCTGTCTCTGTATGACAGAGAGCTTAGCTTGGGTCGTTCGCTGTAAAGCTTTTGACCACCAAGCAATTGCTCCATATGTGATCATTGGTCTAACAATCATCACATATATCCAATGGATTTGTTTGGGTACCAAGCCCCAAAATTTTCCACAGATTCTGCGACATGTCCACAAGGATAGTCTGGCTTTATGGATAACTTTTTTCAAGTGAGCGTTCCATGTAAGTTTTGTATCTAGGATAATCCCCAAATATTTTTCATCCGCTGCAAATGAAATAACCTCACCATTGTAGGAAAGTGGTGGAAGATCCTCCAATTTCCTTTTCCTAGTGAAGGGGACTATTTCAGTTTTAGCAGGGTTAATAGACATCTTTTCCTCTGGCACCAACTGTGGACATCGTCTAACGTCTTTTTGAGGGTATTATATGCTACCCTTCCTGACTTGTTCTTTGCCAGGATGACAACATCGTCTGCATACGCTTGCAGTTCTACCCCTCTTTTTTCGAGAGCGCTAAGCAAGTCATCCATCAAGAGTGACAACATTAGGGGAGATAGTACTCCGCCTTGTGGGCAGCCCCTGGAAACCTTAAAGCGAATGGTCTGATCCTGAAGAGAGTAGCTGTTCTATTAGTGAGCATGGCATATATCCAGCCGGTAATGGTTGGTTTAATGCCCTTTTCAGAAAAGCCGAACTTATGGAGGGGAGGTCGGTAGTGCATTGTCGAATCCTCCTTTGATGTCAAGAAATATGTCCACCGCAATCTCCTTGTTGCTTTTAGTTGTTGTTTTTAGGCTTACCGGCTACGCTTTTCATTATCTCCCCGTGTATTTGATGTTTCCATGACAAGCCTGCAACACCTGTGGAAATATTTTCATTTGTCGTTTTCCGTGATTAAGATATTTATGTGTTACTATTAGTTTTATCAATACATGTAGTGCAATAATTAACCAATAATTCCAGTAACTTCACTTTTCAGAACCACTCTGCAAGTTTTGTCGTAACGTGAAAATATGCTCCTATTACAGGCAGCCTTGCAGCACGTGTTTTTTACATTTTTTTGCTTGTGAAATATTCAAGTGTTTCCATACCTCAAACCCTGAATACGAAATAATTTCGAACATCCTCGTCAATATTTCAAATTTTCCGACAATATTCCAATAACCCATTATAATTTAACAAAACATCTTTGAATTCTATCGGATTGTTTTGGGCTAAGTGATATTTTGAACTTCAGGTTACCAACCAATCACAAACACTCGCTCGTCTAACATAAATACCAACATCGCCTGTAATTTAACGAACCATAGCAGGTTATCAATCAATTATGTCAAACTATCTCTCATGCAACGTTATTATTACATCAACAATTGCTAGACCCCATACAACATGTAGGTATATTATAGTATATTGTAGCACCATCACAGAAAGCTAATTTGCCCTTGCGATTGTGATTTGTATTATTATTGTACGTAAATTCGGTTACTGGTCACCTATCGACGGATACGCTACACGATTATTATTTAATAAAAATTATGGTCGCAGGCCAGGCTGGTGATAATAATCAGCAAATTGCGGAATAATAATAATGTTACTGATAGGACATCAGACGAGTCGTAATCACAAATAAATAATTCAAAAACTTTCAGACTCGAAGATATACAGAGTAAGTTTTAATTATGGAAACGCCTCGATTATCTCGGAAACGGATCATACGATTTTTATAGATTTTGGTGTATAAGGATCTTGTGATATGGTCGATATTATGGTGGTATTTACTTTCCTTTTCCCGGAATAATAATAAACTTTGTTATTTCGAATGGATCACTCTGTATAATTTTTAAAGATCATTGCTCATCAAAATCTATAAAAAATTGTGCGATCCTTTTCCGAGATAATAGAGGCCTTCCATACTTAAAACTCACTCTGTAGATTAAACTGACTTTATTTCTTATGTATAAGATAATTTAGGCGCTCCATACTTAAAACTGACCGTATGTTCTTAAAGAATCTGTTAACATTGTAAGCCATAAATTTGAATAGAGCAAGCCGAACAGAATTCTCTATAGGTTGAATGATACTTTATATGTCCGAGTGAATAAAAGCTAATAAATGCTCCCATTTCATTTTGAAAGTGCATATATACCAACCACACATACCAAAAAAAAATGTTTCATGCTTTTCCTTCACCGATTCCCTACTGAAGTGAAATATATATATTCACTGGCAAATAATCTCTGTGGAGCGATTTTGAACCACGTTCTCCTTCTGTACCACAACGTAAACATACGATTGCATATCCTTACATCCACTGAATATTCTACCTCTTCGTCTTTGATTACAAATATTAAGCAAGTAGTCATAGACGTGGTAGAGCGAGTAAATCACTCAAATTAAGTAGAAGTCTGGGAATATTATGTATATTTGAAGTATGTTCCAATTGGAGAAAGTGTAAGGAGTACACGAAGAACAATATGGAATATTGTGTCCTTTATTGAAGTAAAACTTCTTGGGCGGTGATAATCGATAAGTATACAAGAATTGGAAGAGTTAAATTTTCAGACTACGTCACACTTAGACTCCTTTTGTTATATGATTGAGAATAAATATATGACATAGCTTATTGCGATCAGAAATGCAACCAGTACTTATCTTTTGTTACAAAGAATACTCTTGAGAGGCTTTTTTTATTACCTCCTTGGCCGTCAGTTTTGTGTCTGTCCTGAATGTTCCAGACCACATAATGCATCACATCTGCATATAATTTGACCGATTTGATTTCTGAAGCACAAAGTCTTCCAGTCCCATATTTTTGTGGTGATATCTTACCGTGCAGTGTCCAGTAAGCAACCTAGTAATAAGTCTTATTTCATCCTTTGATAGAAGAACTAGCTCTGGCAGTCGAGTATGATATAAATTTATTCGCCTGTCTTTGTCCTAGTTTGTACCTGTCTAGCCGCCTGTGTCTCTTGAACAGCTTTCAGAATGGTTCCGGATGTTATCGTGAGCCTGATTTAACTACTTTATCAGCTATTTCATCACTTTCATGACCTGGCACCTAGTGAAGGGTCATTTTGTTGTCACTTAACAGTTCCCTGAAATATGTCTGTATTCTTATGTGAATAGAGACTCAAAGCAAATAGCTTTAATTTTTCTGCATCGCCGTTTGGGTTGATGTGTTTGCCATTTAAGTAATTTTGAATAATGCTAAAATTTATTAATTGTAAATTAATAAAATTTCTCACGAATATATTGTTAATTCAATGAATCTAATTGCTTAAATAAAACGCTGTAACTCCTTTTATGTTTTCCGTTGTACGCATATGCCCAAAGAAGGATTCGTATAACTTCTCCAGCCGCTAAGACCTTTAATTATGCAGGACCCACATGCTCAGGTCTCCATAACTTATTTATGAACTACTATGCAAAGTACTCATCATAAATCCTTTCCTGCTCTATAATGGAGCCAGTTGAGTTTTGAATATTTATTTCCACCTAATCACATACGCTGTACTCTAAATTCGAATTCAATTTTCCGACGGGCGTTGGGGAATTGATTTGTTGTTGGGTTATTTACATATGAGGACACCACAGAATTATTGGAGATTAGTCGACTGGGTGAATTATATTGAAATAAATAATAATAAAAGAATTTTGCTTCTGCTGTAAGCATTGTTTTATAAAAAGTAGAAGAGAAATTTAGGGTGACACATTTGTAAGTAACTTTATTTCATGAGAAAGCTTTTGTGCTTGAGCTTAACTGAAAATAGATTCTTGTTAATGATTAGGAGATCGTTAATTTTAAGGGAACAAATTACGTCGCACCGTATTTTATCGAATTTAATAGTGTTGTTTTGTTATCATCTCCATTAAGAATATTCTATTTTAAAATTTTTTTAAAATCGGCCTTTTGAATTTTGACGTCACTAGTATAAGTTGAAGCTGGTAACATCTTTTGACATGGAACAAAATAATCATAAGAGAGGGGTAGTTACCCAAATTGAAGAAGAAGAGAAGAAGTTTAGGATAGAGTGACAGTGAATTGTTTGCATTGGCATGTGGCTTCATCTTGGTTTGAATTTTTTATTAGTTCGAGTTGAAGGTTTATATTACCTTTTATTAATATAATGCTTCAAATTCAAATTGAACAAGGTAAACAACAGAGTAATAGATTTCAGATGTCAACATTTCTGTCCTAAACAAGCTCAAATATCCCAATAAAGGAAATAGAAGAAGCTGGAACATGGAACAGCAAAGGAAGACTATCGACAACTTCTCATTTAAACCAGTGACGTATCTGCATTATAAGTTGCATAGTTTTAGCAAATTTTTGTTTTCATTTTTTTTCTGTTATTCTAGACTAAATTTTTAATAATTTCATTCCTGAATATCCCATTTGTCACTTATTAATATAACCTAATAAAACATGGGATCAAAATTTGAGGTTGAACAGTCTATTGAGCCAAATTAGCCGAAGCACAGGGAGATTTGTGTTGGATGTTAAGTATGGTTTTTACTGGTTCAAAATTAACTACCGGTCTGAAGAAGAAACTATCAGTGACTTTTCTGGAATCAATGAGGAAAGAAAGAGCATCACGACTGAGATATATCAAAGTTAATTTTCTTGCTCACCTTAACAAAACAATAGTTCGTCTCGGTCAAGATCAACAAAGTTTTATAAACTAGAGATATGGTAGTATTGATACATTTTTCAGTCTTCCTGGTCTTCTCTACACAAAATTGTTCGTCTTCTGAGTTCACCAGTATCTTCTGTATCTGTTGCAAGTGTTTTGGTTATTTTGAAATTCATTCAACAACTACTACGGCGTTTTGAGAAAATCTTCGCTAGTAGAGAAACTA
This sequence comes from Lochmaea crataegi, assembly GCA_947563755.1. Classification (NCBI taxonomy): domain Eukaryota; kingdom Metazoa; phylum Arthropoda; class Insecta; order Coleoptera; family Chrysomelidae; genus Lochmaea; species Lochmaea crataegi. Next base: position 81,364,852 of record OX387423.1, on the reverse strand, counting down.
ACAACAGTATGTTATCATTCAATTATTATTTAACCTGCAAAGGTCTAGTTTCAATGAAATTTTATCTTGTTGAGCAGACCAGGTCTCCACAACGTTGGAAGAAATTGTTCGTCATGTTAAACTTTTTGAAGCTTGCTTCTTATTGCACGACATAGGACTTTTGGGAAGGGTAGTGAACTCGTGAAACCTTCGTCTCTTTCTCGGCCGCCCGCTGCGCCAACTCTCTCCTTTCTCTTGCTCAGTCGCCTTCTTCTTCTATCTAGGCTACATAGCGGCACGCCTCTCTCTCTTTCTCTCTCTAAAATTTTTTGAAAAATTGTCAAATTTTTTGAAATATGGTCAAAAATTGTCAAAAATTTGGAAAAATGGTCAATAATTGTCAAAAACTGTCAAAATTTTGAGAAAATGGTTAATAATTTCCAAATATTTTCAAAAATTGTAAAAAATTTGGAAAAACTGTCAAAATTTAAAAAAAATGGTCAATCATTATAAAAGACTATCAAAAATGGTCAATAATTGTTAAAAATGGTCAAAATTTGTCAAAAATGGTCAAAAGTTGTTAAATATTTTAAAAAATTGTCAATAATTGTTGAAATTTTGAAAAATGATCAAAAATTGCTAAATATTTTGAAAAATTTACAATAATTGTCAAAAATGGTCAATAGGTGTCAGAGACTGTCAAAAATGGTCAATAATTGTTGAAAATTGTCAAAATTTTCGAAAAATGGTCAAAATTTTCGAAAATATGTCAATAATTTTCAGAAACTGTCAAAAATGGTCAATAATTGTTGAAATTTTGAAAAATGGTCAAAAATTGTAAAAATTTTGAAAAATGGTCAATAATTACAAAAGACTGTCAAAAATGGTCAATTATTATTAAAAATTGTCAAAATTTTTGAAAACTTGTCAAAAACGGTCAGGACCTGTCAAAAATGGTCAAAACTTTTGAAAAATTGTCAGAAATGATCAATAATTGTCAAAATTGGTCAATAATTGTCAAAAATGGTCAAAAATTGTTGAATATTTCAAAAAATTGTCAATAATTGTTGAAATTTTGAAAAATGATCAAAAATTGTTGAATGTTTTGGAAAATTTACAATAATTGTCAAAAAATTTTGAAAGTTGTCAAAAATGGTCGATAATTGTCAGAAACTGTCAAAAACGGTCAATAAATGTCAGAAACTGTTAAAAGTGGTCAATAATTGATAAAATGGTCAAAAATTGTTGAAATTTTGTAAAAATTGTCAATAATTATAAAAAAATGTCAAAAATGGTCAATAATTCTCGAAAATAGTCAAAATTTTGAAAAATGGTTAAAATTTTAGAAAAATTGTCAATAATTGTCAGAAACTGTCAAAAATGGTCAATAATAGTTAAAATTTTGAAAAATGGTCAAAAATTGTCAAAATTTTGAAAAAATGGTCAATAATTATAAAAGACTGTCCAAATGGTCAATAATTGTTAAAAATTGTCAAAAATTTTGAAAAATGGTCAAAATTTTTCAAAAATGGTCAGGACCTGTCTAAATTGCTCAAAAATGATCAATAATTGTCAAAATTGGCCAATAGTTGTCAAAAATCGTCAATAATTGTTAAAATTTGAAAAATTGTCAAAAATTGTCAGGAAATGGTCAATAATTGTTGAAAATTGTCAAAATTTTCGAAAAATGGTCAAAATTTTCGAAAAATTGTCAACAATTGTCAGAAACTGTCAAAAATGGTCAATATTTGTTAAAATTTTGAAAAATGTTCAAAAATTGTAAAAATTCTGAAAAATGGTCAATAATTATAAGAGACTGTCAAAAATGGTCAAATATTGTTAAAAATTGACAAAATTATTGAAAAATTGTCAAAAATGGTCAAAAATTGTCAAAATTTTTGAAAAATTGTCAGGACCTGTCAAAAATGCTCAGAAATGGCCAAATTTTTTGAAAAATCGTCAAAAATGTTCAATAATTGTCAAAATTGGTCAATAATTGTCAAAAATGGTCAAAAATTGTTGAATATTTTAAAAAATTGTCAATAATCGTTGAAATTTTGAAAAATGATCAGAAATTGTTAAATGTTTTGGAAAATTTACAATAATTGTCAAAAATTTTTGAAAGTTGTCAAAAATGGTCAATAATTGTCAGAAACTGTCAAAAATGGTCAATAATTGTCAGAAACTGTTAAAAGTGGTCAATAATTGATAAAATGGTCAAAAATTGTCAATAATTATAAAAAATTGTCAAAATTTTTGAAAAATGGTCAAAATTTTTGAAAAATTGTCAATAATTGTCAGAAACTGTCAAAAATGGTCAATAATTGTTGTAATTTTGATAAATGGTCAAAAATTGTCAAAATTTTGAAAAAATGGTCAATAATTATTAAAGACTGTCAAAATGGTCAATAATTGTTAAAAATGGTCAAAAATTGTCAGGACCTGTCTAAAATGCTCAAAAATGGTCAAAATTTTTGGAAAATTATCAAAAATTTACTAAAATGGTCAAAAATGGTCATTCTTTTGTGCATAAGAAGCAAGCTTCTGTCGGCAGTCCGACGACCGCTCACCTTTTTTTCCAGTTCAGGGAAGACGGAACCAAATCTGGTGCTCTAGATATTCAAACCCTAAATCACGAAAGATTTGCATAGTAGCATGTTATTTGTGTGCAAGGGAATCTTTTGCAAAAACAAAATACCATTGGACAATTTTTCGCGTCTCTCCTTCATTATTTGTTCTTATAGAGTGGTCAGTAACTTTAAATAGTAGTTTCAACTTTCATCCTTATCCATAAAATCCCTTTAAATCTGGTGTGACCAGCTATCTCAGATCAGGCAGGCTGCAAAGCAAGGGCCTACTGGAATAAAGTACCAGGCAAACCAAAGCCCTTATCAAGGTACCTTCAAACTTGAAAGCTGACGGATATATAGGAGATCAGGTCTAGATTTGTAACCCTTATTGGACACTGCAAGACTTAACAAGAGAAATACAGGTACTTCATACTATAATTTTTCGATTTTCTCGATTCCGGTCGACACTGAACGTAATGGAAAGTTATTGTTCATTGCTATGGTAACCCTAACTAGGCTACCTAAATATCGATACATCCTCGTATTTGCGAATTTTACATTTAAAGGAAAAAAATTGAACTGGTCCTGCGGTAGAGAAAATAAAATTGGAAAAAAGTATAAAGTACGTTAGATTGAAATTTTTTGTAAGCAGGCTACTAAAAACAGCTCAAATCCGCTACAAAAACATTTTCATTTCTGGTTGAACATCGTTCCACTATGTGAAACCCTCGAAATCATAATATCTTACCCGTGAATATCTAGCACGGCATTATATCAAACTCTTTTACCACACTAGTGGTATGTTGGGTATGCTGTGTGGAGAAAATATTTATGTATATAATTACGAAAAAAAAAACGAAATTACATTCAGTGGTAATGTAAGTAATAAAAATGGAAAAATTTCATCTGCAAGCAGCTCGCATTTGCCCGAAGGTTGGATTTCGAAAGATAAATCATTTTCTGGGAAGAGGTGAGAGCTGAACACCAAAGGCGGTACTTTGAGAATATTAAAAGTAATAACAGAAAATTGGAATGCTAGTATAAAATGGTTTATTAAAAAATTAGGAAAAATCTAGTTCACGCTTTTAAATTAGAAAATTTTAAATACGAAAATTACTTTTTTCGTCGACCTTTACAAAAAATGACTTTCTACGTACTAATCTCCGAATGAAAAATTGATTATTTATGAAGGCAAGTATTTTTCGTCCGCAGACACTTTTGGTCACCAAACTCTTTTCGTCCGCTAAAATGTATCCAAATTCCAGAAACTTATTGCATTTTTGAAAAAAAGGAGTTCTGTACAAAGAAAAAACATCTGGAGTATTCAGTCGAGATAAAATGATCAGATTTCTTCGTGATGCCCCAGATGAAGCTTATCTTTTACATATCGGACGAGAAGAGTTTGCGGGTGAAAACTGTTTGCGGACGAAAAAAAATAGTCGATTTTTCATTCGGAAATTAGTAATCTGTGTAGAGGTCGCTAAAAAAATGTAATGTGCACCTCGGCGAAGAACTGTCTAGTGTCTCGCCTGCTTGCTAGTCCCGGCTATCAATTTGCAGGGTCAACTATAATAGACAGCTTTTCGTCCTTTGGAACCTAAAAATAACTATTATATCCCGACGTGTCATATTGACATTATTATGGATTTCATTCGTATTGTCAAATTGACATACTTTATTGGAATGAGTAATATAATGAAAAAATATTTGGGGATAATAGGCAAAAATATGAAAAATTTATTGGAAATAGCAAAAGTTTACGATTAAAATTAAATACTATATTATTGCAATTTGTTAAATTATTGTTGGACATAGACTTCAAAAATTTTCCATTTTTCTGCTTGTTTATTTGGTACTTTTCGGTTTCTTATGCAGAGAAAACAATTGGTGGAACATCCGATAATGATTTTTCTCCAGAAGTGGATACCGAAATTCTTTTTTGTGACATTATTTTTTCCCGATCTAATTCCATAACGTATTTTCACTTTCCGTTTTTTTTTGTGTGGATACGCTACTGAATAAGGCTAGAGCCGAGATAACGAAAGCACCCACAGCCGACACTTCGGCAAGGCTCGAAAAACTAATGGCTGTTCCTGTGGAGGACTTGATATTTTTATTTCTTGGATTTTTTCATTCTAGTGCCAATACGATTTTCCAGATTGATTATACAAGTACCAATTAATTTTAATAATATACTGGTTACCCTACACCATTAGATGGTAGAAGGTTTCATTGACTAGCTTTCTAAGCTTTCGGAAACTTTTATTTCCATAATCAGGAAAACATAACATCATCAATGCAACATTGAAGAGATTGATGGGAAAATGAAAGTGAACAATAAAAAAACGTTAGTTAAAATGTAAAAACGACATTCCACAAAATGGGAAAAGGTTCGTCAATAAAACTTTTTAGAAGATAAAAACAAAAAACGCATAACTAAAGGTTCACTAACGTGAACTAGAGACTAATCACATTTTAACTAACGTTTTTTATTGTTCAATTTCAAATGTGTGATTTTTTCATTAATCTCTTCAATTATGTATTGAATCCCAACTGTTGTACTGGTCGAGAAAGGCCGCAGCACCGGCCTCTTCGGAATTAAATCCATGTGATTTCTGATTATGGGGCTACCTTGAGAAATTAGCTTACAACACACCGATACTTGATATCAACGATTTGAAAAAAATCGCCTCAAATATTTGAGCATGGTCGACGATCGATAAGCTCATGTTTTTTGGATGCAGGCGATAATTTCCAACATTTATTATGAATCGCATTTTATTTTTGCATTATTTTTTCATCTTTACTTAACAGAAATGTTGGAAAAATACAGGTGATGGATAGGTCATTGTTTGCATCTTCACTTAAATTTGAGAAAAAAAATAAGAACTCAATTTTTTAGAAAAACAGCCATGGTCCAAATTTGTGTTTTGTGGAAAATTAAAAAAATAATAATAACATTGTTATTTTTGTTTTGATTATTATAAATATTTCAGAGGAGGCTTAGTAGTTTATATTTTATTGTTATCTTTACTAACTAACGACCTAATTTATCATATTTATCAAGTAAAAATGAATAAAAGGGTTGATCTTTTGGACTTTGGCTGTATTTGCCAGAAATTAATTGAGAAAATAGACAGCATCGTGCAAAAACTTGAAAAAACATTATTAACCATCTTGCAGACTAGGTACTAATGATATTATGACACTAAAACTGAATATCCTAGTCTTCAGCACCACTGCTGTTGTCGTCGCTGTCGATTTCAACCTCACCGAAACCAGTGGTCGTACTTGCTTCTTGAACAGATTGCAGGTTTTGATAGTACCGAACATTTTCAGGATTTAGCAGACACTTTGCCAGATGCCTAAGAAAAGCTAGCTTCTGAGGTTTTATTGGAATTTCTCCTGTATATAACGGAGGCATGGATTTTTCTATTTCGAATGTAAACGGGGTTTATACTGGCTGTAGTCTTGATCAGCTGTTATTTTAAAGACTCTCTCCTTTTATTAACACGCTTATATTAGCTTCACCTGTATGTGTGTGAGCTTGTTTGTAACTCTCCTAGCAAGTGGCTTATTACTGTTAGTATATCCAAACAATTTAAGTACGTTCATTGGTCGAGCGGGCTAAGGCGCGAGTATTCCATGACGTCGGATTCACCGGTTGTGGGTTCTAATCCCGTTCACGGCTAAAAAAAAAATATTTTTTTGCGTGTTGAAAAATATATAGGGTGTTTAATTTATAAAGCAACCTTTAAACTCGATTTTTAGTCACTTTAAACGCTCAGTATAATTCGAAATTTTGCGAACACGGCAAGCACCGATGACATCACAATATAGTAGTAAAATATAGGGTGTTTCATTTATAATGCAACCTTTAAACTCGATTTTTACCCACTTTAACCGCTCAGATTAATTCGAAAGTTTTTTTATATAGTACTAAAAAGTGAAAAATAAATTATAGTTCGAAAAAACTAAAAAACACGCCTTAGAGGTAATGGACGAGACAATTAATGTCATTGTGGTAATAGCGTGGGGTGCTCAATATAAATTGTTACAATTTCTTACTAGTTCTATTCCGAAATGCATAGTTAGTGTATAAATGTAGTACAAAGCACCCCACGCTATTACCACAATGACATTAATTTTCTCGTAAATCATTTTATTCTTAAATTAAGAATTATTTTTAACTTTTTAGTTCGATTAGTTCGATTGTTCTGATTCCGCCATTCCATGAAAGTATCATATTCTTTTAAGTACATAACTTTCTGTGAATTTCTCCGGCAGCAAATTTAATGTGGCCACATTTACCTTTTCTATGATTTCTTCGGGAGTACATACAGTGTTGGGAAAAAGTATGGAACCAAGTAAATATCTTTTAAACGAAAAGAACGATATTTATGAAAATTTGCAGGTAAGTGCAATGGAACAAAATGCATCTGATATACATTTTTTTGTTAATAATATACTTCCTGTTTAACCGGAAATGCCATCAACTTCTTTAATTTAAATGGGACACCCTATATATTTTTACAGATTTTGAAAGAGCTTGTTATTTTGAATTCATACATACTGAGTTTAGTGTAAAAAAAATTGTAAAAACGAGGAATATAGCACTTTGATCAACCTTCTTTGAGTTTTTTCATTAGAGCAAAAAACTATTTAGATAAACTAATTGATGTTGTTTGTATGCATAGTAATAAAAAAACGAGTACTGTTTAGTACGTCTTTTGTTCTCCAAGTGTCAAATTCTAATTGACGGAAATAAATTTAACAATTTAGAATGGTTCAATTAAGTGAAAAAGAGCATATTGAAATTTTAATGATGATCGGTTATGGGTGATCGTGTTAGAACTCATGAAGAAGTGTGTCATATATTTAATAATTTGCATCCGGAGAGAAATCCTATATCACGCTCAACAGTAACTAAAACATTACAACGTTTTAATACAACTGGGATGGTAAAAAATTTGCTAAGACCTGGAAGACCGCGGACTGAAGCGAACGGAACTGTTAAACAAAATATTGCAATCGATTTAGAAGAATCACCTCAAACTTCCACCACAAATTTGGCACTAAACCATGGTATCAGTCGACGTTCTGTGGGAAAGATATTAAAAAGTGAAAAGTATATCGTCCGTATAAGGTACAGTTGGTTCAAGAATTGTCAGACGATGATTTTGACCGACGGCTAGAATTTTGTGAACGGCTAATGGACATCTGTAATGTCGATGATAATTTTGCTTCTAACATAGTTTTTTCCGATGAGGCAACTTTTTGTTTAAATGGAACAGTTAATCGCCATAACTCAAGGTATTGGACAAATGAGAATCCTCATTGGATTCATTAGGCACATACCCAGCATCCACAGAAGTTAAATGTTTGGATGGGAATTGTCGAAAATAGGCTTATAGGCCCATTTTTTATGGACGGAAACTTGAATGGTGACAAGTATTTGGATCTACTAAATAACGAAATTATTCCTGCACTTCAACAGAAGGAGCAATTACCACAAAATGTTTGGTTTCAACAAGATGGAGCACCTCTCCACTATGTTAGACGGGTTAGGGATTTTCTGGATGCGAATTTTTCCAAATCGATGGATTGGACGTAGAGGATTCATAGAGTGGCCTGCTCGTTCCCCGGATCTTAGCCCGTTAGCTTTTTTTCTTTGGGGTTATCTAAAATCACGTGTTTACGTTAGACGACCAACAAACTTACAGGAATGGAGACAAATGATTATTGATGAATGTGAACTAATACGTGGAGAAGTCTTGGAAATAGTGTCTCAAGAATTTGTTAATAGGATGGCATATTGTCAGCAAGTAAACGGAGAGCATTTTGAACATTTGAAGTAATTTTGTTTCTCATTATGCTAAAATAATGAAATGTACACCTATTGTACAACTAACAGTGAGTTATTCCTCGTTTTTACAAATTTTTTCACACTAAACTCAGTATGTATGAATTCCAAATAACAAGCTCTTTCAAAATCTGTAAAAATATATAAGGTGTCCCATTTAAATTAAAGAAGTTGATGGCATTTCCGGTTAAACTGGAAGTATATTATTAACACAAAAATGTACATCAGATGCATTTTGTTCCATTGCACTTACCTGCAAATTTTCATAAATATCGTTCTTTTCGTTTAAAAGATATTTACTTGGTTCCATACTTTATCCCAGCCCTGTATAATTTACTAGGAATCTTCACTATCCATAATAATAATAGGAACAACTACTAAATTATGTAAAATAAATCGGATTATTAAAAAAACTAACATCAAATCAGTTACAGTAAATATGCTGTCAAAGTCAAAGGTAATTTGATATTTTTTTCCGGAAAAGATGTGGACGAATAATTGCACTAATCAACTGTATTGGCTTATGGAAAGCGTGAAATTAAGTTATTCGCCTAGTTTACCGGAAAACCAATCTTATGAACCCCAAAAATAGGGCGGAAAATTCTTAGCGTCACAATTTTTGAAATTTTTCACCATCTGTCACTTGAGTATTTTGTTGTTTCACTTAAATTTTTTAATTGAACGTCAGAGTATGTCAAAGTTTTTTGTTGTATTTTCCTATGTTTTGGTATATTCGGTAGGCGAAAAACAGTTGTGTGTCACATATGCAGGAAAGACTTTAGCAGCACGAGACTATTAGATGCACGAGCGAGCGTAGCGAAGCGAGGGCAGCTAATAGTAAAGATCATTTTCTGCCCTTGTGACAAAATATAGTTAAATAGTTTTTAACGCTTTTCTCCACTTCCACCATAAATAGCCGTTTTAAGCGCTAAAACCAGTAAAATACAAAATATTTTAAAGATAGGGCGTAGAAAAAAATTAATATTTCACAAACTATGTACTTCATGTGAATGTTAGAATTTCTCCACCATTTGTAACGTTAATTTCGTTCATTTTATAACACTAAATGTTACTCTATCTCTGGAAGTGAAATTGTACCGTCAATATATAGATTTATTGAACAAACTAACCATTATAACAACAAAGTTTTCAAATTCAATTATCCTAACAACAATTTTGTATATTGAACATTTAGTGGAATTTATTAGATAAGTTTTAATGAATTTGTTGTTTTTCATTAAATGTTCCGTTCTATTCAAACTTAATCTCCTTTTTTGTAGAAACTCATTATATTTACAATGTAATTTCCTACAAAATCTATAAGCTGCTTTATGGAACTCGACTATGCAAATAGCATATTATATACTAATATTCTCCTTCTGGCGATATCGAATTATATGGAAAATGCATTCACTATTCCATATAAATATATGGGATTAGGTCAATTTTTAGTCTGAATATTATATTCTTGAACACAGGATAATCCGACATTAGATAGCGCATACCATTTATTGTTGTTTTTTGTCATGAAATGAAGTCTTTTTTTACTTCTCCACATAGATATAGGTACGTCAAAAGTTTTCCTACGGACTAGTCTGGTCAACAAGTGCCTTTCAGAACAAACTTTTTACTTCGCCTCCGAAAAATATGAACGAGTTGTCATTTGATTTGGAATAGTGTGTAGATGATTTTTTAAAAAATTCAGGTGCCGCTTGGAAAAATTGCAAGAGTTATAAACAATAACTGAAATAAAATGGGGTTCGTTTTTTTGCAAATATCTCAAAAACTGTTTGACATTTTTCAAATTTGAATAAAGATTCGAAAAGAAGAGAGAATTTCCAATAAAAAAGCTGCCGGAACTCTATCTCTATTATTTATAATTTTAATTCAACGCCGAAAATAGGTCTCCGCCTCGTCAAAAACAAACGGGTCACATTAAATAATTTTTCGAAGGTATTGATTGTTAATTTGGAATTTTTAAAAAATTATGGTGTACTCCTAACACTTCAAAGAATTTATTGTTGGGAACAATACATAAAGCTAATTTTTCAACAAGTTAGACAATTGTTAATACACAAAATGTCCTTGTTTATTGCGAAATATTTTTTTTTAAATATTTGTCCTAAAAATGTTTCGCGTCGTGGAGCCCTTCCTATATACATACTTAACAAGATCACTTCATAAAAGTTAAAAAAATGTCATTACTTTGCTTATAATATTTTTTTCAAGTTAACATTAACCGATTTGCCATTTTTTGCTAACTTATATTACTTATTATGAACAAAGTATTGAAATTTTTCAAACTTCTATGACGTGATCTTGTTAACTAAGGGCTCCACGACGCGAAACATTTCTAAGACAATTTTATAGTTTACAATAAACAAGGAAGTTTAAGAACATTTTGTTAATTAACAATTGCCTAACTTTAAGAATATTTTCCAACGGCAATGAAGTGTTCAGAATACACCATATTTTTTCAAATTAACAATTAATACCTTAACCTTTCAGTGGTGGCGACGATGTATTCCTATTTTGTGACTAGATCTTTTAGAGGCAACATTTTTCCGGTTTTGATACTCTACAAATTTCTACCTGTTAAAAGCCCCAGATAAATTCCCATTTTGTTACTAGCATAAATTAAATTATAATCATTTTCCTATTTCTGGCTACGAATACCTAATATTATGAATTACTGGAAAAGTTATTGATTGGTATACTCACCATAAAAATAAGTGTAAATATTTCTTAAAATTAAACTCCCAATATAAAAAAAACTATTGTTTTCGGAAAAAATTTTAATAAATAGGTACACAATTTCATAATCATAAAATATAATAATATTGAAATCATTGCATATTAATAATAAATGATAACCGGCCCACATCAATTCTTCCCTCAACCAAGTCTTCTACTGTTTGTCTACTTAAATATATATTTAGTTTCTCTAGGTTTGAGAGTCATGTGTAGCTCAATCTGATTATGAAGATTATCTTAACACATTGCTTCCTCCTTTACGGCTTGGAGGAGTTGAAAAATATTTGGATGTATTTTTGCAATTTTTGAATTTAAACGACTGTGCTATCCTTCCAAGAAATAAGTTGTTCGGTGTCTTTGTTTACAGCAAAGCCACATCATCTGAAAAATATTATTATCCATCCACTGTTCTACGAAATAATCGTTAAGTATCTGTAAAAGTGGGTGGTTTTCGTTTCTCTCCATGATCCACAGCCAACCGTCATCCACTCTCTCAGGAGGAAGGTGTGCCAAGGCAGCACATTTCCTTATGTGCATTCTGACTTTTACATTTTCTTTATATTCGGTGGTTAGGCCAATTTCTTGTACTTTTCGCCATAAACATTGGTTGAAGTGAAAGTTGCAACCTGATATATTTATATTCTGAGAAGTCTTTTTTAGAGCTTGTAGGGTTGCAACTTCATAATCGATTTTAAAATTTTTGGTTCCCATCCTGATACATTATTTTTAATTGAAGAAAAAAGTCTGGTATATGTAGTATTACTTTTATCGGGAAGTAAAGTGTAAACAAGAGGAATTATATTAGTCTCATTTTAGGTACTTTCAACATTCGCGTGGATAGTGTACAATTATTTAAATTGTGGACAACAGCTTTTGAACGTACCGTCAGAAATAAATCATTTCGTTCAATAAGCGTCTGTTTATATTTACTTGAAGCAAACGCTAAAATTTTATTGTTGTCACCATCTTCAAATAAAAAAAAAAGTTCTTTAATTTGATTGGGCAATGTAACATCCCTCCTTGCTTTAAATGAAACTAATCCTGAAGCTTTATGTCTGGCGGAGTACAATTGACTTTTTTGTTTACAAAATTTGAAATTTTGTTTACAAACTCCAAACCAGCATCCATAAGAGGCGTCATCTCCTCGTGAAATATTTTATGAATAGAAGTTGTTACTTCTCTAGTCCGTTTCCTTGCCTTATGTAGACTTATAGCTACCTCGTTTCGTACACATTTGTGGTTTGATTTTCTTATGATTTCACCCCTATAACAAAAACAATTGTTCAATAAGATTATCCTAGTTTTGAAAGAAGATATTAATATTGGATTTTTTTTCAGGACCAGTATGAGTTACATATACTCGTACATACAGGGTTATTCTGAAATAGCCTTACAAACTTCGGAGTCTATGAACAAATGCATTTATACCTCAACCCGGGTTCTTAAATTTTTTTGAAAGTATTGATAAAATTACTTACTCCTTTGAAATTGTCCCAGAACACTGTTTTCTGTTAACACACAGCCATAGTGCGGATTGAGTTTTGTTAATTCTTTTAAATCAACCTGAAACTAATACAATTAAAAATAATTTTAAAACTTTTACCTTTATATTATTCCTTTTTGCCCCACCGCACTAACAAAAACCAATTTTAATTCGACGAATAACCCCTTAACTAGAAAGACATAGAGGTTTATTATTTTCATAGAAAAGACATATCATTAAAGGGATTATCATTCCTGTTAAAGAAAATAACCGCAATTCGAGAGTAGGATTAGCAATCTTTTTCTTGACCTTTTAACCGGTCACAGTAATCCGAATGCGCCATTATAATTTGATTCGAGCTAGTCACAAAATAGGGATTTATCTGGGGCTTTTATAGGTGAAAATTTTTCGAGTCGCAAAATAGGCAAAATTTTACCGGAAAAGGGTCTAGTCACAAAATAGGAAGTCTCAAAATAGGAAGACACGGTCGCGACAGGTCTGTCAGACCCAGTGTGATAGATTTCTAGCAATAAAAAAACTTTGAATCATTCTCTCAGAGAGTCACTCCTTGTTCTTCCCTTTCTCCCTCGGAGGAGGAGAAAAAAGTTTGACCTACAAGGCACTTGTTGACCAGACTAGACACCTTCCTTATTTTAAATTCATTTTTGTCATTGTATCGACTGAAATAGCACTGCACCTTAGTAATTTTTGAGAATGAAAGTAGATACAGTGTGTTCCATTTGAAAAAAATCCACTTCTATTCACTTTAGGTTAAAAGTACCAATTGTTAGGATCTCATAAAAAAGTACGAATGAGAAATTATCACAAACTAACTGAAACTCGGCCACGTGCTGCTGTGACTCAGCTGTATATGCAGTGGCGGCTGCTCTATTAGGTCATTGGGCCAATGACCTCCCATTAAAAAATAATTTAAAAAAATAATTAAATAAGCATTTAAAAAAATAAAATATACCTACCTACTATAAATACATATAGTATAGTATTTTTCTTGAATAAAATTTACCTAAAACGTCTCGAGACCCCCGTGTGAACGTTTTTCAAGACCCTCGTGTAAACGTTATTCTGCATCAAGCATCAAGTACTCGGCGAAAACCAAAATTGGAAAGCGGGCTGGTGTCCACCGTTGACCTCAAGGTGTTATATGGGAACGGAATTTACCAAGCGCTGACGATCTTCGCGGCGTGAGAGAAACACGCCCGAAGTTTACATGTGATGGGTCAAAAGCCCGGTTTAATATCGACGATGATTCGACTTACGTCGGCTGATTATTACACGCTTAGAAAACAGATGAGTAGAGGGATTGGCAGGCCGCGTATATTTTGATTCAAAGGAGAGCATTTGAAGCGAAATAATGAGAAAAATGAGACAAAAGATCGAAGGCTTCACTTAAATTTTAAGAAGATTTAGACTAATTATCATTTAATTTAAGTTTGTCATATTTTAATATGTATAGAAATTAATAAAATATAGTTGTTTTTTAAGAGAGCATCATTTTTATATAAAATAAGAGTGACGAAAAAAAAAGTCTCGCCTCTGTGGCTTTGGAAAGGAACTCCACAAATTTTGCTTTTTTAGCGATTTCAACGACTTCTGGGCAGAAATTGGGAGTGGTTTTTCGGAAAATTCCGCCTATGGCGGATAGGCCTCCGGGGTCAGTGGCGCTCCGTATTTTAAGATTTTGGTCACACCACCTATGACCCCCCTATCAAATTAACCAGAAGCCGCCACTGTGTATATGTCCTTTCCACTTTTGGGGTTGGATTTTCATCGCGGCATATTTTTTCACATATCTATTAAAACGCTTCTTTATTCACTAAATAAATAGAAAATTACTGTTTGCACTGTAAAAATTCCATTATGTTTAACTTGCGTTGATCGTCATCGATAATAATAATTGTATTTTAAGTTGAATGACATCAATTAACGATGAGAAAACAGAATATATGTACCATTAACTTCGTGTGCCGTTAACTGTTGTAATTATCATAGAATTACTCTACCTAATTGTCAATTATCATGAAATTATTGTTTATCTGGTCAATGATCGTAGAACTGGTGTTTGTCTTCTGGGAAAATGATGTTGAATCTTAGAAACATCACACGCATTGCTTTGGCTCAGATGAATATTTCATTATTGAGGTTAGACTTTCTCCGCGGCATAATACTGAAAATCAAGATCAATATGCGATATTAAAAAGTTTATAAGACCAAGTAACGCTCTCATCAAAATGGAATTCAAATCATAATATCGGTGGAATAGTGCACACATAAGTTAAGTAATATTCTAGAACAGCCATTACTTCTCTTAATGTTTCCAGGGGCTGTCCACAAGGCGGAGTATCTACTATCTCCCCTATTGTGGTCACTCTTGATGAATAACTTACTTAGCGTTCTCAAAAGAAGAGGGGTAGAACTGTAAGCCTATGCAGACGACCTTGTCATCCTGGCAAAGACCAAGTCAGGAAGGGTAGCATATAATATCCTCCAAAAGACGTTGGTAGATGTCCACAGTCATCCTGGCAAAGACCAAGTCAGGAAGGGTAGCATATAATATCCTCCAAAAGACGTTGGTAGATGTCCACAGTTGGTGCCAGAGGAAACAAATGTCTGTTAACCCTGGTAAAACTGTTATAGTCCCCTTCACTAGGAAAAGGTAATTGGAGGATCTTCCACCACTTTCCTAAAATGGTGAGGTTATTCCATTTGCAGCGGAAGTAAAATATTTGGGGATTATCCCAGATTCAAAACTTACATGGAATGCTCACTTGGAAATTGTTATCCATAAAGCCAGACTATCCTTGTGGATATGTCGCAGGATCTGTGGAAAATCTTGGGCCTTGGGACCCAAACAAATACATTGGAGATATGTGATGATTGTTAGACCAATAATCTCATATGGAGCTATTGCTTGGTGGTCAAAAGCTTTACAGCGAAAGGCCCAAGCAAAGCTATCAAGCATACAGAGACAGGCTTTCCTGGCAATTACTGGCGCCATCAGTACCACATCGTCAGCAGCCATGGAAATCCTTCTAGTCCTACCTCCTGTTCATAAATTTTTTGGAAAGGGAGGAAAGGAATATCAAACCAAAACAAAGGCATTTCACAATAATTGTGTAATTTTTTCACATATTGTTTCCATAAGTATGTATAAAACATTAAAATAAAGTTACAAATTTTTATAATCGAAATTTATTTTCTTAGCAGCTTTTACTGCTTGGTGCAGCCTAACATGCACATACCTATTGTAAAAAGGAAACAAGTCCGCTATAAAGACAAAGTCATATCTGCCTTAAAATCAATAATAATCTATTTTGGAAAATACTAGATTGTTTAGCTGAATATTTACTTTATTTCGACTGTGGATAACAATTTAACAGAATTTGTCGTTTCAAAGTTATTACATTTTTTCCGTTTTCACATAACTTATGTATCAAGGACTTGTCGCCTTTATACAATAACCGCTTCAATTAACTTAATTACAAATTCATTAATCACAGCATCTAATACATTTGAAAGTGAATCCTGTGCATTTACTCCATTTGTGTCACTACTTGCATAATTACTTTCTGTGTTTACAACAAACACCAATGTGCCAAGCGTAGTTGCCACGTTTGTCATTCTATGCATAATTATTAATAGGTTTGTTCCAAGAAGCTTGAGAATTAGTTCGGAATTTGACGGAGTTTGCGTAAATTGAAAGTAGCGTTCTAACATGTCAATAATTAGTTCTGAACTAATTTGTAAATCGTTAAAACAAATTAACGAACAATACCAGAACTAGTTCAAGAACGGTAAATATAATTCCGTCTGCTGAGTAAGTACCAAAGTCGGGACTACTAAGCGTTTGCGAAATACCGTCCCATATGGCAGGAATTGGAGCACAGAACTAGTTTGACCTTGTATGCACCTGCCACATTTGTGTACTCTAAAGATGAATTATTTGTGCACATAGACATTCAACACAACTTTTCCCAAAATTGCACTTAACGCATGTGTGCACTAAGGTATTGATATTAATGATGGTTTCTCACTGTTGATTACAATGACAGAAGAATTAGCACACCAAAATAAAATTTAATACAATTAATTCAAACAAAAATTAATTTTTTATATAGAATATTACAAGCCAGTCAGATAATCCTTCGTAACAAAATTATGAAACTGGATGATATTAAGCCAGATTATATTTTCCATTTAAATGTCGCCTAGTACGTGAATAATGTTGTGAGGAAATCACGCCATAGTGTCGTGATCCAAGCTGCTCCAACGACAATATCCCAAGCGCCTCAACCTAAAAAATCATTGACAGGGGTTGCTTTTTGTTACCGAGGAAGATATACAAGATTAAGGAAATGTAATTAAAATTGCATCACCATTCAAAAAACACACGATATGTTTTGTTGGATTTCTCCCTGAAGGATTTTTGTTTGTAAGTTTTGGTAACCAGTCTGCTTTCACGAAAAATCGAGAGACAAGGTATGCATTTAATACAATGAGGCTAATACCAACGTGATAAATTTAAAGGAAACATTCGAAAACTCAAAGATTGACGTTCTGTTTTAAATTATAAGAAAATATATCATGAGAGTCGGCGAAAATACGGTACATAACGATTTTTCCAATAAAAAAGGCTATAGAATATTATTGTTACTTCTATGCGATGTCTTCACGCAAGAAACCTACACACTGGATTGAATAACAACTATATATTGATGCACGTCAGGGTCGATATCGTTGCCATGGATGATAGATTAGTTGAGCATGCAAAATATATGAAAACGTAAAACATGTTTTTAAATTGTCCGGTAGCGGTAACGATCTTGTCCACATTAAGCGACGTATCGTTGACAGGTGAAATCTCCGTAAATGTTGGATGATAAAGTTTAAATTGTGTATTTTCATGTTTAACAGGTTTGTGTGTAATTATCGATACATTGACATTAAAAATTGTTATTGTATCGTTAACCCATTAAGGACGGATTTAAATTTTTTTTAACTTTTGCATTTGTACATTTTCCAACTGTATTTTCAGACCAAAAGAAATATAGTAAAATGTATCTTATTTTTTTCAAAAATTGATGTTTCCTTATGGCAACGCGAGTAACTTACACTGCTATGGATCGTTAAAAAAGATTTCATTAAATGATCGAAAAAAACTACATTTGTGTAGGATATTTAACATTGCACGACAAAAAAAATCCTAAATTACATTTGATGCATTTTGTGCGCATAATTGATTTGCAATTCTCGCCATTGCACCAATTTTTTTTTCAATTGGTATGAGGAGGTGCCCTATATTATCATATCGCACATCATCGCCAACACGACTGAACGATCTGCTTGATTTACTTGCAGATGGTCTACCTTTTCCTTCCTGGATTTTTGTACTTGTTGAGGTGCGTTTTGACAATTTCTCGACGAAAGTCTAGTTGAGTTATTTTGTTGCCAGATTTTTTATACAGGACCCAGGCATTTGGAATTGCGGCATCAGCTAGCCATGTGAAAAGACCCCACCACCACTAATCCTCCAGCGTGCAATATTTTCATCCATCAGATCCGTTCCAGCCATGGATGCATTATATTTGGAGATCAAGTTCGGTCTTGCTACTTGAACAATTTTTTTCTCCTTTGCTGAATCCGTTTGACACTAGCAAGTGGAGGTACCCCAAATTTGGTTCAAGCTGCAGAAACTACATTATTATCAGTCCAACGCGTGAGCAAAATACCGTTAGTTCTATCCAAACAGGAATCAAAGTAGCCACGTTGTCTCTTACTCATATCCTTTTTGGTCACTAAAGGGCAATTTTTAGGAATTCGGTTGTCGCGAATGGTTCCTGTTAAAGAGAAACCTCTTCTTTTCAGATGACTAAGAAGGTGAAAGCTTGTAAATAAATTGTCTGTGCAAAGGTTATATCGCTGTTTTTTCTTTTCTTCTGGCAAATCATCCAAAAATATCAGCAATAGAGCAGTAGATTTTCCGAACACAGTTTGGTATTCTTCGTTCACTCGTCTATCTTTGCCTTGATATAAGAAAAAATTTACAAGATATCCGTATTTGTTGCTTAGCGACCATATCTTGTATCCAAACCTGATTGGTTTGCCTCGGATAAATTGCTTGCATGAGTGCTTCACGAAGTATTTGACCATCGTAATAATCTTCTTATGGAACAAAAAAAATTAAAAATGTCTGTCGTAGTAGATCACTTAGAGGTCGCAGCTTATATAATTTGTCGTTTGGATCTAGTGCATTATTATCTGCGCAATGTAGACACCGCCAAATTGTTAAAAAACAGTCTCTACTCATTGCATCCATCACTACTTGATTGCCAAGATCTCCATCAGTGTTCCAGTAGCTTTTCTTTCCAGCTAATTGACAATATCCCGATAAAATCAGAATAGCAATAAAACATTTCATTTCATCCAAAGTAATTTTAGGACATGACATGTTTCTAAATTGTGCGTACTTGTTTGATTCATCTACCAGTAACGCCACTGTCTATGAATAACTCAAACATTTCTGTTGGGGTTAATGTTTTAAAATTTTCACAACCAAAATTTTGTGAACTTTCTACCAGATCGCCTTTGATCCATTCAATGTCCTCAAAAGCAACTTTTTCAACGTCAAAAAATAATAGTTCAATACTATTAAACGCTTTACAAAATTATAAAAATTAATTTCCAAAGAGCAGACCATCCACTAAGGAGCAACAACTACTTCTCGGGCTATATGCCCCGACAGACATTGAATCACACTTCTAAAGTGAACGGGGTTGGTATATCTGTTAAGATAGAACCAACCATTCTGGTTTGCGATTAGAAGGAATAACATCACTTGTAGAACGGTTTCGGCGTTTTTTCGCCTCATCAGTACAAGGTAGATGCTATTCGTCCAGAAGCTCTGAGAGCATAATCCTGGACGAGAGACTACTAGGTTTGGACATGAAACACGTTGTCGCTTGACCTAAGCTGAAAGATCTGTATGTTTTGCAGAAACTCAATCGAATAACGAAAGCTGAAGATGTGATAGAACAAGTCCTCATTCACAAAACTCATTTTAACTGGTATATAGTGAGTCATGGACTCACGAGTTTGACATCAATAAGCTTCCCCAACTGAGCCGTAGCCTAAAAAGCTCGTCAAAGTCCATCAAAAAAGGAGGTAGTGCTGATAGTTTTTTCCCGATTATCGCGGACTCGAAATTCTTGCCAGAACTAAAAACAGTAAATAGTGCGTAATGCGGGGTTTATTAGAAGAAATTCGTCAAAAAGCTCAGATTGGTAAAAATGAAATCCATTATGAAAGAATTTCTCAACAAAACTATCGAACACCCACTGTATTACTTTGGTATGACACTTGACGATTTTTTTCTTTTCCGAAAACATGAAGTCCCACTTTGAGGCACTTGAGAGTACTAATTATGTTGTTGAGACATAAAACGTAAAGAAATCATGAAACTGTCATAGTTTTCACAGTCATTTGTATTGAGTTTATGTAACGACATGAAAAATTGTTAAATTCATACCAATTTAAAATGGTTCATATTTAACCATTCATCTACCAAGTGGGGTGACCTATTTATGTTTGTTTGGTTGAAAAGGAATGTTTTGATGACTCCACTTCTGTTACAGTTATTTATTTTATCAAGTTTAAGAAATTCCTCATACCATAGAAGAAAGATGAGTGCGTAATAAAAATATGTTGTATATTTAATGAAAAATCTTATAATAAAACACTCAGGTGGTACATAGATGTATCTAAATAATCAAAATTAAGTTGGCTCATTATGTTTTGGCACGAGCTAGCGCCTCTTGGGAATAACGAGCAGCGAGGGCTGGAAAGTGTCTACGTTTCATGGATCAAAATTGTTAAGCGTAGTAGTCAGATGTAACAGTTGACTTAATAAGATTGGAAACTCATTGATTGAAGAATTCAAGTTTAATTATTTGAATTATATAATTCATATTCAAAGAAATATCAAGTTTATCGAGTGAAGAGGAACTGTGTTTAAGTTTTTTGTGGTAATAAAAGGTGAATGACTGAATTTATATAATGTGTCCTGAGACCAATAGGACTTTGACCAACAGTATCGGACATTTATTTGGGAAGTTATTGTTATTTAATTCGATGGCTGATAGCTTTTCTTGTGAAAAAGTGCATGGCAGCTAGAAGCAATCTTGTTATAAAAAAAAACTCGATATTCCAGAATTATAGTATCTATCAAAAATCCATACGTCTCATCGGAAAAATGATATGAATTATGTCGTATGCCTTCGTTTTAGTCTGTTTGTTTAAGCTTCGTCGCATATTTTCCATAATTATACAGGGTGGTACGTGAGCAATGGTGCAAACTAAAATGGAATATGCTCGGTCTCAAAATATTACGATCTGATGGAACTTGCTTTTATTGCTCTCTCCTACTTTCTACCTTTGTGCATCTTTCTTTCTCTCTCCCTCTTGCGTTAGAATATTGGACACTACTCGTTGCTAACGCTCGCGCTGGCCTGTAACAGGTATACTACGGGCATGCGTTCGAATGCCACGCATTCACTCTCGCTCTGTCTCTTTCTATTCCCCCTCCGCAGGAGCGTTGAACGTTAAACGCAACAGTGCTTTCATACCCCCTCAATGGTAGCGTTAAACGTTTAACGCAACCTTGTTGGAAGTCGCATTAGAAGTATCACTTCAATAAAGAAACTAGATGGCGCACCCTGTATATATAGATCTGTAGTTATGCCAATCCTGGACAAGTAAAATTGAACATATTGTTGATCACTGTTCCAAGGGGTAGTGAATTTGTATAGGGGGATAAGTAAGTACTTAACCATTATCCCTAGAAAATTGTTTGAGTAAATGTTCTGCTAGTACCTCCATGCTGAACTGTCCATCCCATGCTGAAAAACTATATTTTGCATTTATTGCGTAAAAAATTGTATAGTTCTTCCATCTTTGTTTTATTATCCTTCATTTCTTATATACCTACTTTAACTGCTTCTGAATTCTCACTTCTTTTTTCATATTGTTTTATTACAAAACCCTTACCTGCATGCGATTTTCCGAAGTATTGGCAATTAACATGTTGAGGTTGGGTGGCGCCAGCTGTCGAAATCCTGACAGCTCAATTGGAAATTCCGTTAAATTTACTTGCATGATTAATACAAATTCTAATTCAGGGACTGGAAATAAAGTTGTTTCAACTTTAATTAGCTAATTAAAGTGCCAATTTTGTAATTAAATCAACACCTGAAGCCACTATCCTGTCTAGGGCTACCAGCTTCAATAAAACCAATGAAGCAAGATTCTTCAGCAATCTAGAAAATAATCTTAAAAGGTATAAATTTAGCCCTGGAAATAAATGGAACATAGACGAGACAGGTGTAACGATAATATTGTAACGATATTGTTCGTAAGGCACTACCCTTAGCAGCAACCCCCAAACAACATCACAGCTGGGTTAAGAGTTTCTGGGATTCATCCTTTTGATAGAGATATTTTCCCGGACAGTGAATTCATGGCTGCCTATGTTACTGATCAAGGCTTGGAAGATATTCTGGAAAATCCAAATCCTGTTGCAGAAAATCAATCTGAACCTGTCCAAACTACTCCCATCAATGAGAGTTCAAGTATTGTCATATTGTCATACTGTAACTCCATTGTAGATATGCAACAACCTGGACCTAGCAGAATCATAGGGAGTGGGACACCTACCAAAAACTCAAATCTTTTCTCATCTAACTAGCCTGAGTGACGAGTGTCCTCAGCCACCTGAAAAGCATTCAGTAGATAATATTGTGAATCTTGGAGTAGGATGTAGTTTTACTACAGATCTCGATCTCCAAAAGCAGCAGAAAGAAACTGAAACAAAGAGGTCGCGAAAAAAGGAAATCCGAAATCTTGACAGATACGCCTGTTGAAGATGCATTGGAAGGAGAGAAGGGTGGCAAAAGAAAATAAAGCGAATTCGGAAAAAGCAGGTTTTTGGAAAACAAAAAAAGGGCTCGAAGGAACAAGCAAATAGGAAAAATACGAAAACAGTTAAAGGCGGTTCAAGCAGCGACGAAGAGACTTTTCGTTTAATTTGCGTTGAACCATGGTCAAATAGTTTGCCATGGGAGAAATGGATCCAGTGTACTCAAGCCAAAATGTGGGTACATGAAAAATATGCAGACGCAGGTTTGTTCTATGTATGTCATAACTGCGATACGTATGGGTCTGATTGATTGATTGATTGATTGGTTAGTTCGACACCACCAGTCAGAGGCTTAGAGGCCTCGGCACCTCAGCCTTTAGGCTTTTTGTGCTCTTGGTTATACCGTTGATGTGAAGAGACCAGTAGCCCTTATAAGGCTCAACATTCTTTTCACTAGATCCTTCTTGGAGAAATCCTCTCTTGGATACTCTCGTCCTAGGAGTCTATATCTCCAATGAGACAGTGCTTCACATTCGAAGATAATGTGAGAGGCTGTTTCCTCCTCTTCCATCCACAACCGACATATACGGATGGGTCTGACTAGATTACCTAATTAACTTTTAACGATTTTTCTATTATAAATTTTTATTTAGTTTGTTTAATACCTAAGACAATAAAATCCTTAATAAGTTACATTAGCTTTTGCTCTAACCAACCCCTAGGTATAAACCAATCTTCCCCGGATACGGGCTGCTTGGTACACTTGCAGCCATGGAGAAAATCAAAGATGCTGAATTTATGTTATGTCCAGACATATCCCAATTTGAGAATTAGATAAACAAAACATCAGTTATCAAAACCCTCTAAGTATGTTTCCTCCATTTATCAATAAGAGAATTGGAAAGGCTTCAATGTGGAAAATGTACCAACCAGCCCCGGTGTTCCCTACTGTGTCGTCTAGTCAAATGAAGAATGTCTTTTAAGATAAAGTCTCTAGCATGTTCATACACTATTTCTTTTCTCTTCACAGATCCTCGTACTACAATCTTTGGTAAACCAAGAGAATCTGTCCTGGTTCAGGCTTTGTGCCCTCTGACTCTCTTTTTGCAAGTTTGTCGGCTCGATACTTTGATGACTTGGTACTCAGGTCACATTGACGCTATTCAGTTCTCTTATATAATCCCAAACCAGTCTATAGATGTCACTTCCTGGCTCGAAATTGTCTTGACTGCTGCCTGACTGCGGAACATGATATGCATCTGCTTGTCCACGATAGCTCGTTACAAGTAAAGTAGAAAGAAATGCTCAGGACTGTATTTAGAACAAAAAGTGAGCCAATAAGTGTATCTTAAAAAAGAAAAAACGTTGTTGATATCGATTAGAAAATCTCTTGTTTCGTAAGTGTAGGAGGGTAAATCTAAGTCGACGTTATTGGATAGCTTATGAAAAACGTAACATCATTCATTGGTTTACTTTGAATAAGAAGCCATTTCATGAAGATCTGCGGGAAAAGGAGCTACTGGAGATTGAAAAGTTGCGTAAACTTCTTTTTACGTATTTTGTTGCCGGAAAAATCGCTTTGAAAAGAAATATAATACTTTCGCCATACCATTGAGAATTGAGAATTGAACCCCATTGAATTGATGTGGATGTGAGAGAAAGGGTATATAGCGAGGCATAACACTACTTTTAATCTAAACTAAAATTTTGTTCGTAATTTTCATTTTCGCTGCCGATTGTCGCCTAGCAGCGCGCGAGTTTCTAACATTCGCTGTCGGCAACGTATATGATCTAAGCACTGTTGCCACTTTGCTTTCAAAGTATTGAATTTACAGAAAAGTATGCAATTCTTTATTCGGATCGATCGCTGAACTCTTTCGTTCAATTAAGTTCTGTAATATGTAGGTACCCGTTACATGAATAGCTATTATCTACCACTGATTCAACAAGTGACGGTATTGGAATAGATAACTACATTAAACATAAGAAAGACTGTCGTGTAGAGTAGGACTACCCTAATGAATGAAATGACTCACGTGACACTATTTAATAGGTTTTATCAATATTCTATTTGTCAATAATAAACAGAAACTCAATTAAACAAATTTCGAAGATTAGATAACATTTAACGTTCCATTTATAGACTAATTATTTTATTGTAAGATTTGCTAGAGTAATTTAGAGGACCATATTTTTGTCTTCCTGAGCAAGCGATAGTCTTAAAGCTCTCAGATTTTGCGAACTGGAAAAGCGGGATTTTGGATTAAACTCAATACAAATACACCAAGTCCTTTATTTCAGTATTTAATTTATTTTTAGCGAAATTGATATTTTTTATCATATTCATTTTGTAAATTGAGTTAGGCGTAATGAAAAACGACATCGTCACTTTCTGAACTTTATAAACTTGATAATAAATAAAGGGGACTTGAACAGAAAATTTAGACAGCCTTTAAATAAACTGAAATTCTTCATTCATTCTTTTGTTGTAATCGCTATCTTTGAGAATTACTTTTTAATTTCAAGTAATATCGACTGGAGCGAAGATTAAAAATTTCACCCGAAAATCAGGTTAATTAAGGTTCAAACAGAAAGTTCTTTCAAACTTGAAAACTTTATGTCTAATCTGATTAACATATAATTATGTTTTTGAAAGTTTTATACTCGGGGCTATAGGGCCTGGTGGATCGAGACCTTCTTCGTATAGAACGCAAATCATTAATCACCCAAAAAACCCATTAAGTCGCTAGTCTATTCAAATACCCCTGTCATATTTTTTCAACTGAAATTAGTACAACGTTGCAATGAAAATAATCAAAAATTACTCAGGACATTTTTTTTAAATTTGCCACCCAAAGCTCATCTTATGTAGGGTAGTAGATTTATTCAAGTCTGCGCATGTATCATTCTTAAGTCCCAGGGTACACAGACAGGCAGTCGGTGTTGGGTATCTTAGAATATAACAATCTAAGATGTTTGAAACAGTTTTGACATTTTATATGAAGCATATCGACCTAGTCACAGCAGATTATAAACTTTAAAAGAGTCTTTTGAAGTTCGCGTTCGATACTCAGATTTGATATAAATAGGAGGCAAATGCGAAAAATAATAATAATAAATAAAGCTTGCGAAACGAGATAACAACTCATTAATCATTCTTTGGCTTACGCCTATCTGTTGGTTCCGTGTCGTGAGTTAAAAATGTGAAACTGAAATGTTTCAGCTTTAAAGACCGGTCTTCGGATATATTGCGAATAAGTTGGCCAAATACATTTTTTCTACTAAGTAACTGTTTATTATTCCAAACACGTGGAGTGTATCAATTTAGAAAGTATCACATAAGCATGCTTAAATTTTCATCCTGCCGAGAAGTTGGACATTAGGAAATCAAGGAAATTGAATTTTAAGGATTTTCATGATCAATATACAGAGCATTTCAATGGAAACTATCCACCCCACATAATTCTGAAGGCGTCACTTTTATGAAAAAATGAAAAACACGTAAAAAATCATATGAAGGGGGACGTATTTTTGTTCATATGTGGACGTTACCACTCCCAATTTTTTAAATGGAGCAACCTAACATTATTGCATTGTTGGATTTTCCTCTACAAGAGGATTACAAAAATGTATAATACATAAGTGAAAAGTCAATCAGTTGGGAGTTACGGAAAATTCCAATTCACTAATAGTAACATTTCAATTCATAACAAATCAGCAAACAATACTAAATGATTCCATAAAGTGCTCAAATTGACTTCCATTGATTTCCATACAATGAGTTTCGAACATTATTTATTATTTCTAGGGTTATTTGTAGACATTCTTTAATAATAAACCATCTATAGATGCTGGTTGAGTGTCATACATTTTGGTATTCAGATATTCCATAAAAAAAGTCTAGGGAGTTGAATCGGGTGACTTGGGTGGCCACTCCAACATTGGGACTCATCTACCTATCCACCGAGCAATAAATGATTCGTTTAAGAACCGTCTTAAATCGAGAGCGTAATTTGGATGTGCCCCATTCCTGTTGAAACGCTAGCAAAGCTATGGTATCAACATTTTTTTGTATTCTTGTTATTTCGAGATCAATAGCTTCTCTGAGTAATAATTGTAGATAACACTCACCATTTAAGTTTCCCTCAATAAAATATGGTCCAACAATATGGTCACTAAAATTGCCACACAAGACGTTCAAATTTTGTGGTGTTTGACTATGAAACTCCAGCTTTACGTGTGGGTAATTTTCTGCCCGATATCTACAATTATGTCTGTTTACTCCATCATTTAATGCAAATGAACATTCGTCGGAAAATCATATATTGCATGATAAAGCTGGAGTGTCGTGCAGTCGTTCACTCATCAATTCACAGAACTGTAGACGCCGATCAAAATCGTCTTCATGTATCTCTTTGACTAATTTTGTAAGGATGGAATTTGTGTTTAAGTAAAATTATGAAAACACTGTCGCTAGAAACACCCACTGCACTAGAAATTTGTGATATTGACTGCTGTTCTTTTTCTGTCTAGCTGTGGCTCTTGTATGTATGTATGTTATGTATGTGAATTGGAGTGACATTCACTGAGACCTAAAAGATCTATTGTGCCCCCTTACTTCTACATAGTTCTTGAGGAAAGTCTCAGAGACTAGTAGCTCTTTTAGTTAGTCCTATTTCCCGAAGGAATTTTAGGATATCTGCAGGCTTTAACTTAGGTAAATGTCCCTCTTCTATCCAGTAATCTCCAAGGTGTTGTGCCCTAGGATTCTGAATTGCTGTGCAATTCGCAAGTATGTGGATGGAGGTTTTTTCTTCCATGCCACAGAATCTACATTCTTCTTCCTCCACTATTTTGAGCTTTTTCAGGTACCCATTCAGGCGATAATGTCCCGTAAGGATCCCTGTAAAAACTCTTAGTGTAGTTTTACTTTGACTCATGTATTCACTTAACCTCAACAGGTTGTAGTCACCCAGAAGAATATTTGTTTGTCTAAGTCCGAACGTGATTTCTTTGTAATTTCTTTTCATATTTAATTCAGTATTATAGGTAGTAGTACAGTTCATTAAAATGTTATATAATGATACACTTTTTAAAAAATAAATTTTAATCAGTGACTATCTGAATACAAATTTTTTTCATCTTCACTGCTGCTTGTGCTGTTATCGTCATTTAAATTTATATTCACTGGATTAACCTCTGTTTGAACATATGTGATTGTTTCATTTTCCCAATATTTCCGCTCTATATCTTCTACATGTCGGCAACGCTTTTGTCATTCCTCGGAAGTGATTTGATCAAACTCGTACTCCGCCAGTTTCCTCACATCTTCCAACTTGAAGACTACATTCTTTTGGGACACATTGTTTTTACAGTAGCCCAAATGAGTTCAGTGGGATTCAAATCCGGATGGTAGGGTGGAAGTCGCAAAACGTTATGTCCGTGTTCAAGCATAACCTCATCAAATTTGTATCTAATATGATGCTTTTTATTTCTTTTGATCAACTCTTATAATTCGGATTTGAGCATATCAGGGGTTAACAAAATGTTCTTTTCGTGCAGCCACGTCACAATGTCAGCCTTCCTAGAATTTGTGTTGGGGGCTGGATTAATTTGAATATTATGGTATGGAGCATTAACGTCATTAATTTTGTGTTGTAACTTTTTTACCGTAATACGACACCCTTCCGTCTTATGAAAGTCGCGAATAATCCGTCTAATATTGGAATACTCATACTCGGGAAAATCAGTTATTGGTGCTCTTCTAGGCGGCTTCTTTCTTGGGGTGGAAACTTTTACTTGCACGTTATTTGCAGAAATTAATTGCTCCCCTTCTTCAATCACTCTTCCTGGTTCTTATCGAAATACCTAATACAAAATAAAGATTTGTGTTGAAATAGTTATTTTTGGAATTTATTTAATGTACCTGTAGCGAGAGATGTTATTTTTCTTATTTGATAACGTATCCGACTTAAATTTGACACTTTGAAAATAATTGAACACTTTAAAAATTATTTCACGTGCCTGACTCTTGATAACTGGTTTTTTGTTAGGCGATGACATTTTTTCAGAAACAACATAAAAATTATTCAGGCAATGCCAAACGCAAACAGAATTGGAGGACAACTAATGATACGCCACTGTACAGAGCATTTATATGTCTTGCAAGAGCTGTACTGGGAGGTAACATTGAAAATGAGTTTGTGCGCATGGGGGCGGGCTTGCCATCACGTTTGGCGCTTGCTGTACGTTCTTTTCTTTTAAGATTAAGAGAAACTAGTAAATATTATAACGGGATTGTTTTCAGGGAGGAATTCGGTTACTATAAATAACTTAGATATTCTTGTATTATTTTTTTCAATGAGAGTTATATTTTCAAAATCAGGAAGAAATTATTTTGTACTCAATGCATTGATAAAGGGGCCTAGTGCATAACACATAACTGTTAACATCATAAACTTGAACTTGAACTGGTAGTGATATATGATGTCAAAAGAAACTTAGCTGCTGTCCCTTGGATCTTTCTACAGGGGAGTTGCCCTAAAACTTCACCACTTGGGGCTGGCATTCATAACGATATTTAGCTTTCAACTTGATTCAGGCAACTCAACCATGAGGGGGCAACCAATCAAACTATCAAACCAAAGTGACGATCAATCAAGTATTTATTTAGTTTTCTAGCTAAACTATATTGTTAAAAAGACTATTTTCAAGATCTTCATAAAGATATTTATGAAGATTCTTAGAAAGGCTTTTATGAAGGCCTAAAACGATAAGTTTTGTTAAAGTGTTTATCTCATACAAGATATAGGAAGGATTACAGATAAGAATGGTAATTCACCTAGGTTGGCATGTGGCCTTTACTGTGGCTTCGAACACGAAGGATATTATAAATGAAATTCTTTGGACTACAAAAATAAGTAATATATCCACTTAGTGAGTGATTCTGTACCTCAGACTGGAACTTTATTCAATATTTTTCAAAGATTTCAAATCCGCCAAAGGCGTAGCACGTTCTTCTCGAACAAAATTGCTTTTTACTCACAAAAAAAAACCCTTTTTCTATGACCTCTGACCTGATGCCGGTGGTTAACCTGGAAGATATTTTCCCATGACTTTATTTACTAAGGTCAAGGCTGTTAAGAAAATAAAAGAAGATATTTCTGACAGCTGATTGATTGCCGTCACTTTTTAGTTCTGTTTACATTTTGTAAGTTTTAGATCTGTTTATATAAAAAAGTAAAATAAGGTGATTTATAATGAAATTAAAATAAGGTTTTGTTCAAGAATTCTATTTTTATTTTCAGGTGGTGAAGCTTGAGGAAAGCAAGACCTGTAGAGGATTTTAAAAAAATAACAAATAATGACAAAAGTTATGAAATTTGTTTATAATAAACGTATTTGCTTTTTCTTGGTTGCTTTCATAGTATACTCAAACACTTTAATGAACCTTAATCCTATTTAATACTTGTTGAGGTAAGTTGTAAAATAAACCCGTAGCAACTACCTTCTAAGAATTCATAATCTCTAGTAATTATTGCATGATTTTAAGTGTAACTGTAGCCAAAAAATTTCTAATTTGTTATATTCCACGCCCATTCCCCCTGTTTAATAATATTCAATCAAAATAACGACTCAATTAGCAAATAAAAAGATCACAGTATCCTAAACTATTGGTGGTTGGATGAAAAAGATGTCATCTTATAGAACAGTTCCAATAGAATATGAAGAAATACGAAATAAAAGTGAAAAATAAAACTAAGTGAGTATCCCGTATTTCTCGCCTCTTCCCATTATCGATAAAAAGGGCTTTATCGTATAAATAATCCTTAAGCTACTCTAAAAATGAACAGTAATCTTAAAGTTCTTTTCCGTTATAAAAAATTGAATTCTTAAAATATATTTCTCTTATTCTTGCCATTGGCTTCAATATAAAAACGACAATAAATTCATTTAACGAGAAAAACAGTACGGGTAGTATGTGTTCGGCTCAAAAGCAATTGAAGGGATTAGTATAGGAGTGTACGGGCCAGGAACTACTCCGAAATCTTGGGAAAAGTCCCAAGTAACTTTCAAGTGGAAATTCCCACCATAGGAAACAGTTTAATATTGATAAAATACATAGAAGGCAAAGGATTATTATCATGTTGGATTGTAAAGCAACCATTAAAGCACTGAGTTTCAGCGTAATCAGTTCTAAAGTGGATTCAATAAACTAGGCGATAACAGCATTGTGATCTTACTGTGGGTTCCAGGATACGCTAGAATAGAAATTAAATATCATATGAACTAGCAAACAGAAGGGCTGTAACACCCTTTTGGGGGCCGCAAACCGTTTGCGGTATCAGCTCCAACGTAATATTGGAATAAATGGGCAGCACCGAAAAGACGTGAAGATGTGACAATTGGAAAGATCCAAACAATTGAAGATACTACTGGGAAATTATAACCAGGTGAGAGCATATGAATGCGAGAGAGAGACTGCACTATGGTCCTGGACACTGTCGCCATAATGGGCACCTCAAATATCTCAAACTGGTGGATGGCAAAAAGAATGTAGAATCTGTGGAATAGAAAAAGCCCCTATTCACATACTTGCGGATTACATATCAACACAGAATCCTGTCACAACAGCTAGGAAACTACTGGATAAAAGAGGAACTCACCTAAACTGAAGCCTACATATATCCCAAAATTCCTACGGGAAATAGATCTAAAGTCTCAGAGACTTTCCTCAGGAACTAAGTAAAAGAAAGAGGGCACAATAGCTCTTTTAGAACTCAGTAAATTTTTTATAGCAGATAAAATATAAATAGACATAAATCGGCTTCAGACTTTTGCACGAATTTTTTCATGAAAAAATATTTATGCACCTGCTTGTATTATGTTTTCAAAAGATTGATTTTTTATAGATTAATATAAAGTTTATAATCAAGTAAAATTAAATTTATTAGTTTTCAACACTTTTTCGCTTATTCTTCTATTGATTTCAAAATCAAGATCTATTACCTTTTATATCCTTTTTGGATAAAAATAAGTACGTAGAGAAGCTATAGGATTTCCAGCAAACTACCGAACTAATATCTACTTCAGAAACCAACTTTAAAATGAAACCTTTTAGCGAACTTTCAAAACCGTTTTTAGTTTTGTGCAGAGGCAGTTCTATCGATTCGTAACAATATTACAGAGAATTCACAACTACCATTACCTCTATACAATTTACCTTATTCGAAAGAAATTCAATTTCTTGATTAACTTCCTGACAGAAATGGAAAAATAAATCTTACCGAAAAAGTATGTCTTTTTGTTTACAAAATTGTACCTCATTTTGTCTTTCCGACTACATTTGTACGGCACAAAAAAAACAATATTTTGCTTTCGATTGTAACAGGAGTCGGATGATTTTATTTCTAAAACGAAAATTAATTTGCGTCGAGTTGATATTTGTCTCCTTTATTCGATGTAAACTTGATTAAAAATGGAAACTTGAGGAAAATACAAGATCTTTGGAGTGAACACTAATTAGTTAGTTGGGAAAATTATGTAGTTTGAATATTGTATGGTTTTTTAGAGTGAACATTAAACGTAAAATAAAAAAAAATAATAATAAATATGTTGATCGAATAAGGGTAAAAATTTAAAGGAATATGAAATTTTTTATTCCAAGTTATAACAAAATAAAATTAAAAATCTTGCCAAAAAAATTTAAGTTTATAATTAACAAATAAAAAATAGGGGTTGATCGTAGAGGGGTGAAAATTTAGGATTGTATGTATTTTTGAATGCTGTATCTAAAAAAAATTTTGTCTAAAAAATAAAATAAAAAATTGAGGGGTGGACCACCCTTAACCTTTAGGGGGATGAAAAATAGATGTTGTCCGATTCGCAGACCTACCCGATATGCACACAAAATTTCATGAGAATCGGTCGAGCCATTTCGGAGGAGTTTAACTACAAACGAGAATTTTATATATTAGATTTATAATACCCAAAACATGCAGACCTAAAAAAATTATTGTTCCTTGTTCCCTCTTCTTCCACTCAGATCATTACAAAAGTCCTTTATAAACCCATGCCTTGGAGCTATTCCAGAATATCCGCAGGCATCAGTTTAGATAAGACTGACCCCACCCCAGTTATTTTAAAATTCGATGGCTCTGCAACTGTTTTGTTTAATTAATATTTTATGACTACTTCCAAAATCCTAATGGGTTATATGAGACATTTATCGAACACTATTCTGTTGTAGACAGCTCAAGTGTTTTAGTGGTATTGCAGATATGACATAGTCTCATATCATATTTTACACTAGAAACAGATTTATCATAAAAACGATCAAATATAGCAGTATTAGTTGATTTATTTCATAAGAGTCTCTCAGCAAAAGAGTTGCCAACTAGAAATATAGACACTCGATTCTAGATCATGTAAACAACTAGTCAGAGAAATTCACAGGGTTGTATTTTAATTTACCCAAGGTTTATGCTGGAAACTTTCATAATCATGTAAAATATGCATCATTTTGAGTTTTACTTGATATACTCTTATACAATATGTCCCCCTAAGTTGGAATCATATGGAAAACTTTTTTATTATTAATTTTAGGAAAAAAAGTTATTCTTCATAAAAAGTTCTGCATTATCTAAAACCTAGAATACAGTCATCAAATATCAAATTGTTTGGTCGTATACGAGCTTTGTCAAAAAATATGAGTTTTACTCAAGAGTAAAGTACCTTTAAATTTGACAATATCGTAAAATGTTACTGAATAAAGTTGATCAGAAATAAAAACTACGTTTAAATATGCAAGTACATCCATTTATATTAAAACTTATTCATTTTTTACTAGTATTTCTATTTTGAATGAGCATTTATCTCTTGTGATTACGAATACGATAACCTTCTATTTTTTCGACGTTTTCTAATAATTTTGCAATTAAAACGCGTAATAAGTGCATATTCATTTATTTTGCAAATAATAAAATACATTCAAATACTAAGTTATAAAACTAACATCATATTAATATTAGAAGCAAACAAATACAATTTCCACTCATACTAATGCTTCGACATATCCACCCTCTTGTTCAATACACTTAATCGTTCTATTGGAAAATTCACGAAATACATTCCTTATCATTTGTGGAGAAATTTCTTGTCATGTTTCTAAAATTATCCTCTCCAAGTGGTCAATATCTTGAAACGGCGCTTTCTGGTAAACTTTTTGTTTCAGGTAAACCCATAAAAAGTAATCAAGGGGGGTTAGGTCAGGGGTTCCAGCAGGCCAAAAGAGATCAGAATATCTGTGAATAACTTTTCCATGAAATAAATTTTCAAGATAGTTCCTAACATTTATTGTACTGTGGCATGCGGCACCGTCTTGTTGGTACCAAATACATTGACGTTCTTTTAAGGGTAGTTCGTCCATGAATTCATTGATATGAGTTTGTAAAAACTGTAAATTACGTTCGGGGCATTCATAGATTCGCGAAAAAAAAGGTTCTAATAATTTGTTATTATAAATGCCACACCACACGTTCGTCTTAAACGAATATTGGTCATTAGAATTTAATACAAAATTGGGATTTTCCTCAGACCACCAGCGACAATGTTGCGACGAGACAGTTCCATTTGACGAAAATGTCGCCTGATCGGAAAAAATTATATGCCTCGTAAAAAAGGGTCCTCCTCTAACTCTCCTTGGATGAGAGAGCAAAAATCAGAGCGCCTATCATAATCCCTTTCTTTTAATGAGTGTACGATTTTTGGTTTGTATGTATTGTATATTGTACTTACATTTTGTTGTAACAACGACTTTCTTTTGCGCAATGACAATTTTGTATTTGCTACAACAGACAGCATTACATTAAACTGCGTATTCTCATCAGCAACCAGTTTTCGACGTTTTCCATTTTAAAATTATTTTTAATACTTCCAGTTCTTCTAAATTTATTTACTATTTTCGTTACAGTTGATTGGGTTATATTTTTATTGGGATGTCTATTATTGAAAATATTTGCTGCTTCTCTATGCGTTTTATAGTAATCTACCACAATCAAAACAATTTCTATTTTCTCTTCATCGGCTAATAACGCTACCATGTGTCTTATAAATTCTAACGCGGTTCGAAATTTACAGTCAACATTTCCTTCTATCAACAAATTAGTTGTTTGTCAGTGCATCCTAGATTACATGTAACTACAGTTAAATTTGCATTATTGTAGACATATTAAAAATAATTTTATCAATGTAAATGAATGTAATTACATATTTAAACATACTTTTTAATTCTGATCAACTTTTTTCTCGATATTGTCAAATTTAAAGGTACTTTACTCTTGAGTAGAACTCATATTTCTTGACAAACCTCGTATTCGACTAAAAAATTTGATATTTGATGGCTGTATTCTAGGTTTTAGATAATGCAGAACTTTTTATGAAGTATAACTATTTTTCCTAAAACTAATAATAAAAAAGTTTTCCATATGATTCCAACTTAGGGGGACATACTGTACATCATCATAATTTTTTGTGTTTTCTTACTTCTTTGAAATAGGACACACTTTCTCAAGAAATAATATTGTTCAGTTCGGTTTTCTCGCAATACTATTTGTTGTGGAGCAAACTATTTTTTAAATGTTTTTTAAAAATTTTGTAAAAGTTCAATTACCTACATCAAATTGCTTGCGATTATAACGAAAATATTTTATAGAAAATGAACATTTTAATATTGCAGCGTTCCGGTACATTAAAAGTTGAAAATACTGAATATCAGATTGATACTAACATCTATTGGAAACGTCCCTCAACAATATAAAGTGTACAAGTTGGAAGCAGAATTACTAAAATGGCTTCGAGCTTCCTTCTTGTGAATAATTGGTGACATTTATTATATTTTGTCCGTATCTAATATGAAATTGCTTCTTGTAGGATTTAGAATACATGTATAATAGTATAATATTCAACAAGCATATAATGATGGCTATTATTCACGAAGGTGAATATTAGCCATTATATGCGAGTAGAATACTATATTTTACCTGCTTATAAATGAATTTATTTTTCTCTCTTTTCTCCAAGGATTATAGGATACTATTTATTCTGCTTTTCTTATCTTTGGCAAGGTAACATTCATTTAAGTGTTTGATTCGCTTTCCATATTACATTTTCTAGCAATTTCAGTATAATAATTAAAATTCTTGCAATCTGCTATAAATTATTTAAAACTTCACTTTCTTATTTTGACATCATCATACGCTCTATATACAACAGCTTGATAAATTATTTTATATGTCTCCGTAGGGGAATGGTTTAGAGGCCTGACTGCGTGAAATGAAGAAATGTAGGCCTAGGGTTCGAATCCTGGTCGCGGTAATAATTTTTATTTATTATATTGTGACATTTGTATATAAATAACCTTCAATATAGGTCCCATTTATCCGTGTCATGTGACCTGCTCATTATGCATGCCTATTATTCACTGGTGAATAATGTACGTCATTATACTTCAAGAAGCACACGTAAAATATAAACATTTTCAAATAGTCGTGGTTATTCTATTGTTGTGATTTCATGTTGCATTTTTACTTTATAACTTTTACCTGTACTACAAAGAAGCTTTTATAAAACTGTTTTACAATGTAGCTGTTAATTTTTCCTAAGGCCTGCTGAAATGTTTTAATTGTATAATTATTGTGAAAGGCTTTATAAAATATTAACGGAGACTTAAGTATTTTATAAAGTCGTGCTAGTTTTGCACTTATAGGTACGGTATAAACGCTTTGTAAACGTGATGTTGTTTTATCATTTTTGAGCCAAAAACGTTGTCGTAACCATTATAAAATATAAAATTGCTTGCTGGGAATGGTCCTATCCTCCCGTTTTCCACTTCCTGCCTCCAAAAGGATGTTTTAATCCCCTTTTTGCCAGTTCGTCTGCTATTTCATTTTCTTCTGCTCCACTGTATCCTGGAGTGTGACGATGTTGTGTTGGTCCAGTTTATTGAGTTTTTTGGGCATTTGAATACTATTTCAAAACTAATTTCACAAGAACCCATCTCTTTTATGGTTATTTGACTATCCGACATAATAAAAATCCATTGCCTTGGATATATTCCATCAAGATTGGACTGTTCCCAGTATCCCATGGCGTGAATTTCCCCTTTATAGTGTTCCTAGTCCACACACTCCTATCCTATTGTGGAAATCAAGAGGTCGTTGGGTTTGGGGGCATCCATTAATTACGTGAGCTATTTTCGGTCAGTTTAGACTCCTCCCCCCCCTCTTAGGTGAGATTTAGTGAGATTTGCCTGGACCCCCCACCCCTTACGTGAGATTGACGCTAAAAATATGTTAAACTCAATTTACTTTCATTATTCTGGAAAATAATGAATTGTTCAGGTATACTATACTTAATTTACTTAAATTAAATAAATTTTCTCGTACTACCATGAGATATATTTTAGCGGGCAAAATGAACACACAAAATATTTTTTTTAATATCTGTAATCTTTCATATTGTTTGAAGTTAACGTGAGATTTTCGATTATCCCCTCCTCGGTTTAAATGAGATTTGGTGAGATTTCATTGGGCCCCTCCTCCCCTATTCCGAGCTCACGTAATTAATGGATGCCCCCTTTAAAAACTATCAGAAAAATAAATCACTGGGCAAGTTTGCACGTAACCTGTGGAAAACGTCAAAATAAGAATACAGTCTGAAAATATAAATCGTCCCTATTATTTATTAAACAATAATCAGTTAATAAATCCGTCAAGCGTGCTTCTAACAATATTACAGCAATGTTTAATGCATCAACTATAAATTTTCCTAAAACGTTTGACATACAAGAGAATTCCCCAAGCAATAAACTTTGTTTAAAATACCACTGAAAGTCATGTAAGAATTATGACAACATATGCTATACGTTCATTCGTAGTAAATAGCGGAGTTGTATCACAATAACGGGTAAAGCACTATTAAGTTGATTCATATATTAGCATGCAGAGGGAATGTCGAGTATCATCCATACGAGAACCATGAACATGTCGAGAAAGTAAATCATAACCAGCCAGCCCCTACAGCGTCCCCCACCCGGCCTGATTTCGCAGTAGTCACGCAACGAGTCAGTCAGCGGTTTTGGAAAATTACGCTATATACGGCAGCAGAATACTTGGGATAATAATGAATATTATTCGTCGCATGGTCATTTACGTAATAAGATTTATATTTAAGAGGTTTATTTATTTTACCAGTACAATTATTGATTGCTTTGAAGAGGTAATCTATAGAAAAAACATGACTTTGACGATAAATATTACATTTTTTTCACGAAAGTTACTAGTAAATATACCTTCTTTGGCTGGCAGTCATGGAAACTCCCGACAGAAGTGAAAACCCAAATCAATAAACCTATTCTCTACATTTTATCGTACGCCCATGACATAAATATTTTCACAAATACATTAATCCTCCATGAAAATTGCATTGTGCATTCTTTGCTGGTTCATCTGCCATTCCATTTCCTTTTATTCCAGTCTGTCCTGGAATCCACAGTAAGGTGACTATTTTGTTCTATCCTGATTCATTGAGCTTCCCTGGGTATTCCCAGACTACTTTGAAACTGATTACGCAAGAACTCAGTGCTTTGATCATCCTATAGATAATGATCCTTCGCCTTCTATACCTTCAATCAATATTGAAGGGGGTTCACATTCCTATGGCGTGAATTTCCGCTCAAAGAGAAACTTGTGGTTTTTCCCAAGCTTTCAGAGTATTTGGTCACTGGCCCGTACATTCCTATACCAGACCCTTCTATAGCTTTTGAGCCGAAAGTACTTTGGTTGAATTTATTATGTATTTCAAATTTAACAAACTATCATTTGCAATGGGTTAAAATGGGAGGTCAACTTCTCAACTGCAACATTATATCAATAATAATAAACAATTCATGGTAACCGAACAACTATTCTTATAGTAGTTCCGGACATCCACCATAAATTCCTAATGAACAAAAAACTCTGGAGAGCTTCCAAGATCCTTGAATGTTTACAACAAGAAGTGAGAATTGCACATGTGTGTTGGTTTTCTTTGGAAAGTTAGTTTTCGAATAATTTTATGGCTATTTGTTGTTGGTAGAATAGAAGATCCAGCTCATTTTCCGGTCCAAAAATTTTCATTCTGTGAATGCAGTTTCGCCTTTGTTATTTCTTGGAAATTTATTCAGTTTCAGTACGAAACGCAGTGTGTACTGCAATACCGATGTTATTATCGAACACGAAGTCAGTTCTATGCCAGAGAAAACGTTAACTCAAGTTTCATTTGATGTGATAATCCCGATAAATGTATTTTTCAAGAAATTATTTTGTATGTAGTCAATAAGTTATTATTTATATTGTTGTATATCATTGTTCTACGACATAGCAAATGACGTTTGCTATAGAGAGGGTGCCTCAACAACCCCTTATGGGTCATAGTTTGCACTCAGTATAAACATAGTGTTTATGATACTGTTCAATATAAATGGCCTGTTGGCTTTGCCATTGGCAAAAAAGGTGAGCGGTCGTCGGACCGCCGACAGAAGCTTGCTTCTTATGCACAATATAATGCGAGGCTGGGAAAACCATTAATAAAAATACGCGCAATAGAAGACCAAGAACATCATTATCTTCACTTCTAAAAGGAATGTGCAACAAAACCATTTCTCGTCGATAGTCATTGAAAATATTGGCCATATTATATGACCTTTTTTCAAATTTTAACAATAATTGACCATTTTTGACAATTATTGATAATTTTGACAGTTTTGACAATTATTGATCATTTTTGACAATTTTTCAAAAATGTTGACCATTTTTCCAAGTTTTAACAATTATTGACCATTTTTGACAGGTTCTGACAATAATTGATCATTTTTGATAATTTTCCAAAAATTTTGACCATTTTTTAGAAACGTTGACAATTTTCAACAATTATTGACCATTTTTGACAGTCTTTTATACTTACTGACTATTTTTTCAAAATTTTTGACAATTTTTGACAATTTTTGACAATTTTTGACAATTTTTTCAAAATTTTGACAATGTTTTACCATTTTTTCAAAATTTTTGACAATTTTTGAACATTTTTTCAAATTTCAACAATTATTGACCATTTTTGACAGGTCCTGACAATAATTGATCATTTTTGATAATTTTTCAAAAATTTTGTCCATTTTTCAGAAATTTTTGGTAATTACCGATAATTTTTACAGTTTTGACAATTATTGATCATTTTTGACAATTTTTTAAAAATGTTCACCATTATAGACCATTTTTTCCAAATTTAACAATTATTGACCATTTTTGACAGGTTCTGACAATAATTGCACATTATTGCCTATTTTTGATCATTTTTCAAAAATTTTGACAATTTTCAACAATTAGTAACCATTTTTGACAGTTTTTCATAATTATTGACCATTTTTTCAAAATTTTGACAATTTTTGAGCATTTTTGACAGCTTCTGACAATAATTGACCATTTTTGACAATTTTTCAAAAATTTTGACCATTTTTCAAAAAATTTGACAATTTTCAACAATTATTGATAGTTTTTTATAATTATTGACCATTATTTCAAAATTTTTGATAATTATTGACCATTTTTTC
The DNA here is from genome assembly GCA_947563755.1 of Lochmaea crataegi. Lineage (NCBI taxonomy): Eukaryota > Metazoa > Arthropoda > Insecta > Coleoptera > Chrysomelidae > Lochmaea > Lochmaea crataegi. Next base: position 81,324,631 of record OX387423.1, on the reverse strand, counting down.
AAAAGTTTTCACCATGTTTTCAAATTTCAACAATTATTGACCATTTTTGATAATTATTGATCATTTTTGACAGTTTTTCAGAAATAATGATCATTTTAGACCATTTTTCCAAGTTTCAACAATTATTGATCATTTTTGACAGGTTCTGACAATAATCGATCATTTTTGATAATTTTTCAACAATAATTGACCATTTTTGACAGTCTTTTATACTTACTGACCATTTTTTCAAAATTTTTGACATATTTTGACCATGTTTTCAAAATTTTGACAATTTTTTGCCATTTTTTCAAAAATTTTGACAATTTTTGAACATTTTTCCAAATTTTAACAATTATTGACCATTTTTGACAGGTTCTGACAATAATTGACCATTATTGACTATTTTTCAAAATTTTTGATCATTTTTCAAAAATTTTGACAATTTTCCACAATTATTGACCATTTTTGACAATTATTGATCATTTTTGACAGTTTTTCAGAAATAATGATCATTTTAGACCATTTTTATAAGTTTCAACAATTATTGATCATTTTTGACAGGTTCTGACAATAATCGATCATTTTTGATAATTTTTCAACAATTAGTGACCATTTTTGACAGTTTTTCATAATTATTGACCATTTTCTCAAAATTTTGACAATTTTTGAGCATTTTTCAAAAATTTCATAATAATTGACCATTTTTGACAGGTTCTGACAATAATTGACCATTATTGACTATTTTTCAAAATTTTTGATCATTTTTCAAAAATTTTGACAATTTTCAACAATTAGGGACCATTTTTGTCAGTTTTTCATAATTATTGACCATTTTTCCAAAAATTTTGACAATTATTGATAATTTTGACAGTTTTGACAATTATTGATCTTTTTTGACAATTTTTCAAAAATGTTGAGCATCTTAGACCATTTTTCCAAATCTTATAAAATCTTATAAATCTTATTGAGACATTGTTAGGTTTGAGAGGCTGCAAAACTCCTATGTGAGATAAAACTAAACTTTTCTTGTTAAAAGGGAGGGAACAGATGAACAATATACATCATACATACATATCGGTCAAAATCATTACCCTACTTTTGCTCAGCCGTAGTCAGATAAAAGTTGTCACTAGAAATAATAACTGGTGTAACCTTGCCATATCCTTAGTCACTAATATCCTTTCCTCCCCAATGTTTTGTGAAAATAATCGTCCTACGAATATATTGTCGAAATACCGTTTAGACTTCGATCGTTGTAAACCCCAGCGATAAAATTACAAAGTGGCATTCTTGAGTCAACAAACCTTCAGCTGTTTACGACATACCCCTTCAAACTACCTACTTTAGTTTCCGCAAACCGCACCAGAAAACTCTTATAATTTCCGTCTATAAAGAGGGAAACCTCGCTATCTCCGATATATATCCATCTTTAAACGGGAGGAAGCGACAGTCCCCATAAACGAATAAATCCAACGTTATAATTTTTTATTCCACTTCTGGATAACCAATCTGGATAGTTTTAGTTTAATCCGGGAAGAATGTATGAATCTCAATGCTTAAACGGGAATTTAAAAATCAGAAATTATGATTACGCGCAATTGTGGGAGTCACCAAGTTAGAGTCGGGTTTCTGAATTCAACGAAAAGCGTCAAACATTATTGCAATTCGACTCCGAATTAAGATCCAGATTAGATTTGATAAGGTGGCTAATCGACCTTTACAGATCTATTGTGGTCCTCTGAATCCATATTACACTCTACAGTCTGACTCTTTTTGAGTAGCCAATCAGCGAGAGTGAATATTTCATGTGATTTCTTGCCGGTGGCTTCTCATCGCCTAGAACAAGCAACCACACATTCGCCAGGCAGTCGCACTGACATAGGATGTGCTCTGCAGTTTTCTCCTCTAGGTGGTAGTCTCTATCCTGGTGAGATTTCCCACAATTATGGAGATTTCTGTGCCACCCACCTCAATGGCCATATTTATTGTCGACTTTGCGACGCCGCAGAAGTTTTCCGGTCCAATAAATGGCATTAATGAGCCTTATGACTCTCGTGCCCTGGTACCCAGGCTACCATGACCTTACAATGGTCTCTAAGTGCGTTTAATGCATCTATGCAATCCTATACTAGAGTTGATCTCTATGGAATGGAGAGCCTTGAGTGCAGCTGGGCTGTCTGTGAAGATGGCAACTAGACGGTATGTCCTTTCCTGTCTTTTAATTCCTTCATCGCAATTAAGATTTGAAAACTTGGTTTCCAGTAACTTATCTCTTTTTTATTATACTTTTTTTGACATACATTGACAACTCAATCGAAAAAATCTGACACCAAAACTTACATCAAAATACAAAGTGTATAAATTAAAACCAATAATGAATTCAACATTCTCCCTCCCGTGAAGAGCGTCGATCTTCACTATCTGTTGGAAGAATACATAGTTTGGAAAGTGGTCGCGTGAAATTTCCTTTCTTTGTTTTCACAGCGGCAACTCTAATGATTTCGTCTCTTCCGGGATATACTTCTATAATGCGGCCAATAAGCCACTCATTTTGGGGCAATTTTTTATCGACTATAATACAAATGTCTCCTATTTTGATAGGGTCCATTTTGGAAAGCCTCTTGTTCCTACATATCAGTGCTGGTCGGTATTCTTTTATCCACCATCGCCAATACGTATTGGCAATTCGCCACTGCTTTCGACTCAACATCTCATTTTCAATCAAACCAGGATTCTGAACAAATCCAGGTCTCATTAAAAGGAAATGATTAGGTGTCAAGGCCTCTGGTTCATTGGGATCGACGGATATGTGGGTCAATGAATTTGAGTTGATTGTGTATTTTACTCCAGCGAGCAATGTGGCGAGAGCTTCCTCTTTGGGGTGAACTGACTTAAGAGATATTTTTAGGGCAGTTTAGATTCTTCTTATCATCCTTTCCCAAATTCCTTCCATGTGTGGAGCGCTTGGTGGGTTGATCCTCCATGAAATTCCTTTTAGAGATAGCTCGGTTGATATTACCGGGTTTTGCAAAGTTGTAATAGATTCTCTGAGCTCACGATCTGCGCCAACAAAGTTGGTGCCATTATCGGCAAAAATTTCTATCGGTTGTCCTCTTCTAGAAATGGAACGTCGAATAGCCATTATTGCAGCACTGGTGTCAAGAATAGAAGCTAATTCGATGTGAACTGCTCGAGTTGTGAGACAAGTGAACAGCATACCATATCTTTTCTCCAATATATAAAGTAATTTGCAGAAAAAATCGACTCCAGTGTAGGTGAAAGGAAAAACAAAAGGTTCCAGACGCTGTTCTGGTAACATCTCCATCTCAGGGACCACCCGCTTGCAACTTCTGGTTCTACACTCCTAACATTTGATAAAACAGCTTTTCACAGCTGATCGAATTTTTATAATCCAAAATTGCAACCTCAAATTATTTACTACGGTCTCAATTCAAATATGACCAGCTATCTCATGGTAGTGATGGACTAGTATAACTGGGTATACCGATGTGCAACGGCTACTCAGTTTAGAGAGCACCTCAGGTGTAGATTCTGAGACCAAACTAGTAAAAATTCAGAGATTAGTCTTATCGGTTCTCGGGTAATCCTACTTGAAATTTATTTTAATTAAGGTACTGAAGGAAGTTAATTATTAATCAAGTTACTGAAATTAATAATTAAAAATTATGAAAGTTAGGAAAGGTAAGTGGGCGCCACCCTGAATAATACTAGTCTATTTGTTACTCACATCAGCATTATAGCGACAAATTCTGGAATATTGGAAGGGAAAATAAACATCTCTCAATAATTATAAAAAACTGTCAAAAATGGTCAATAATTATTAAAAATTGTCAAAATCTTTGAAAAATGATCAAAATTGTCAAAAATGGTCAATAATTGTCAGAACCTGTCAAAAATGCTCAAAAATTGTCAAAAATGGTCAATAACTGTTAAAATTTGGAAAAATGGACTAAAATGTTCAAAATTTTTGAAAGATTGTCAAAAATGATCAATAATTGTCATCAGTTAAAATTGGTCAATAATTGTCAAAAATGGTCAATTATTATTAAAATTCGAAAAAATTGTCAAAAATTGTCAAATTTTTTGAAAAATTGTCAATAATTGTCAAAGACGGTCGATAATTGTCAAAATCTGTCAAAAACTGTCAAAAATTGTCAAATTTTTCAAAAAATGATGAAAAACTCGCCAAAAATGGTCATTCTATTGTGCATAAGAAGCAAGCTTCTGTCGGCGGTCCGACGACCGCTCACCTTTTTTTTTACATACATTGACAACTCAATCGAAAAAATCTGACAACAAAACTTACATCAAAATACAAAGTGTATAAATTAAAACCAATAATGAATTCAACACAATATTTATTTAGATATACATACAGGTTGTCAAAAATATAGCAATAACTAGATGAAATATGGATACAAAGAAGGTAAACAAGAAGGTTATGTTAGTAGTAAAAAATTTTTTGTATTACTTTAAAACCAAAATTGAATAATCCATAAACCGAATTATACATTTATTTGAATCCATTTATACAAATTAGATAGAAGAATAAAGCTATTCTAACCAATAATGTCATTCTTGAATAGAAGACTTTTATCACACCGGTAACGTGCTCCTGCACAATAAGACCGAAGAAAAGAAGTAGAAAGGCAACATGGCAATTTCAATTTGTCAGCCAACGTTCGATTTTACGGGCCTACTTGAAATATACCCCCAGGATTACAGTGGGCACGTAACCTGAAAACTTTCCGAGAAAGGGATAATCAAAGTTCGGCTTTTAGGACCGTATACATTGTTTTTTCAAATAAAGCCGTATAAATAAAGGGTCGCTGGTGTCAATTCTGTTGCGGATTAGTTTTTTATCTGAACTCGTTCACGTAGAGACTAAACTACGCGGGAAGGATTTTTAGGTGAAAACAAAACGTGCGGATGTTTATTATAAGAACTCGGCTTAGATAAAATTTTAACAACTTGAACGTTCCATCTTGTAATAAATATTTAAAAGTTAAAATTGCTGAAAATAGAGTGGATCCAATGTAAACTTACCCGCAGAAGCATGTTTTGCATCTCAATTACACCTGATTTTTTCCTGTAAATTTTTATTGTTGCAATATTATGATCCACAACAATGTTATCCCAGCTTGTTTTTTTTTTGTTATTTAACGTCGGTCTATTTTTGCAACTGACTTTTTGCCGGACCCAATAGTGTTCCAACCAATAGTGGCGATCTTTATCGAGCCCAACTCGGAACCTCGAACTCATTGGTATAATGACTGCGAGCTACTACTTTGGACTACTCACCCTAGTAGTCTAAAGTGCACCCTAATAGTCTGAAGTATTTCGCTGCAGGCTGTACGGGCTCTTACGACGGTGTTTCGCCTGTGATCACCCATCCTAGTACTAACCGCGTTCGACACTGCTTCACTGTATCATCGCATCAGAGGCGTTCCACTACTAGGGTTGACGACCTATCCCAACTTTGTATTGGGGGGAAAACAATGTTTAAATTTTATTCAGATTATTTCATATAGCTATGTTGATGTAGTCTAGATTATTTTGAAAAAACAGTGGTTTGCAAAATCGTAAGATTCAACTAACTTTTAATAAACCATTTTTTTGAGTCCTTGAAAGGCCTTACGATGGGGCGAATTTCAAATTTTTCTGAAAATATGACACTGGGAATCAACCTATTTTCATGGTGAATAATGTAACTTCTTTTATATAGACCAAAATAAGAGCAGCGTAATAAAATAAGGAGCGCCAAATGCAAATACAATTCATTTATCACGCTTAAAAGTACAATAGAACGTTGTGATATACTTGTAAAAACTCAAAAAGTCTCTAGAGCTGAAGGTCTACAGTAATGACTCTAAAATAGGAGTTATAAACCCAAGGCATGATAAAATGTTTCTTCGTGAGGTGTCGCCGTCATTTTCGAAAAGTCAAAGAGATTGATAGAGGACCCCGCCTCCAGGTAAAACTTCTGGAATATGTATGAGTCTGGGCAAAAACCATCCAACTTCATTTGCGGGTTGTTATAAAAAGTAGATTGAACGGCTTCTGGGCTTGGTTAAAGTGAAACGATTTACCGGGAGAAGTTTTAGTGTCGTTTGCACCAGCACCTTTTGAATATTGTCAACTATATCAGATTCAAAATGTTTTTCTCAAAACTGGCGTTTAACTGACAGTATAGTGGAATCTACTAGAGTTATTCGTTTGGAAAATCATCATAGTTGGTCAATATTTGAAATCGCTTTATAAATACGATTGGAATGTTACTGAAGGGAAGGAAATAAGAAAATTATGAATTGTGATTCAATTTCATGAAAAAAATTAAGTAGATTAACAGACAGACAAATGGAAAATATTTTATTTGTCTCATGTACTTAAAGCTGCATTCAGTTATCAACAATTGTTGGCAGAAATCCTTCAACCGGAAAACTAATTTAATCAGTAATCCAATGAATGGCATCGAATTATGCACTGAGTGCAAGGCAATAAAGGAATTTTATGGACCGGCATTCCGACTGAGCCAAATTCTTTACGGACAATGACTTCTTTCTCATACTACAGACAAAACTCGATAGAATCTGTCTTTAAGCAAAATTAGGAAGCTGTATGAGGTTAGACGGATTAAATTAGATTTTGAAAAGTAGAGTTTTCCTTTTCTTTATTTGTCAAGGTTTTGTGTGCCTAAAATTTAAAACGAGCCGAGTGGAAAGATTGTAAGATATTAATTCTCTTACATTCACTATTTAACTCAAGATCCGAATTAGAAACGACCTTGATCCATCTGTTTAATGGATGGAAAGTATTTTATATCAATTTAGTACGTTGAAAAATATATCGCGAGTGGGTTGACAAAAAGGTCCTAGTCAAAAATTAATTTTTATTAAACATTGCACTTATAAGTTGAACCAATAAATTTAATACCAACCGAAAGTATAAAGCCTATAGATTATGTTGGGTTGTCTATTTTTTTTTCCTGGCGTAGCTACTGGGCTGGCAGGTATAAACAGGTATATCGATAACGTGAAATTTTTTTTTCTATTTCTGTGTCGGGCAGGTAGCTTCACCCCTTATCAGGAGCAGTTTAGGGTCTTCTCTATTATCTAGAGATTGAAAATTAAATTATCGCGGTTGTCAGTGACGTGGGCTGAGAGTGAAATAAATGTTTTGAAGGTTTTAAATGAATAAACTTTGAACACCTCTTTAATGGGAACGATTCATTCTTAAACTTATAGCAATAAGTACGCTTATGGAATTTGTCCAATTGATTGATTGATGGCTCTGTCGGATATATGAATAAACTATGGTTATTTTCACCCATTTTTGTTTGATAAATAAATTTTATATCAGAATAGGCGAATACGATGATATAGGGTTGGCTGCAAAAAATCTTGCTTAAAAGACGGGTGTGGAGTTTTTGAAAGTGAAATTTTGATGCAATTAATAATTTGGACAACGAGGTCCAAGCTGAGTATCCCATGCGATAGAAGAGGACGCAATTATTATAATTGTGAATTAAGTTTTGTAGAAGTTCAGTTTTTACTTTACTTGATTTGGGGATTACTGACTTTAAAACTCTCGTAGTTTCGTTAATTATAGTGTTTTTTATGTCTCTTAACCTTATATAGACCGATTCCCAATGAGAGGACATAAATAAAACTTGATCACTAAAATGTACAAAAATAGCTTATTACTACGTGCTAACCTAACTAATTACTTTTCTTGTCATTTATGACAGGAAAGGATAAGGACGAAAAAATACATATATAACATTTCATAGTTCAGGAATACCATAAATTGTCCATCAGCACGCACTTCATAAGTATGAAAATAACGATTGAAGAATTCAAATACCAGCTCCAGCGTCGAACAGCATCCCTCTTTTTTCTTAAGCCTGGGGCTACCTTAATTTGATCCAGTTCATAACTAGACGTCTGCCACATTGGCCTGCGACCTTAGCACCTTGCTTCGCGAAATATTCCTTTTTAAACTTCTCCTGTACCCATTTTTTTCGGGTCGAGATGGGAACCTCATGTTAGAATGAGTGTTGGACTCATCCCCAATGAAATGTCTACCAACCAAACCCACCTCAAACTCGCCGTCACCCCCGCCTCGGAATCACTACCCTAGCATACTTCGGGATGGGCGGCGGTCCCTCGCACACTCTCCGCTCACACCGTCGTCTTCTCCCTAACTGTCACTCCTGCCTCTCACGCCATATCGAGTCCTTCTTTTCCCCTCTCCACTACGACACTCTCCTCCATCTATTCCTCCTCCCCCCCCCCAACATTATCTCCACCATGTTCTCCCAATACACCGCCTCCCTAGTTTCCTCTCCAGCTTCTTCAGCACTTCCTCGTTCCTCACATCATCCTCCATTTCATATATTTCGGACACTCCAGTCTCTTTTCCCAATCTTGTGGAGGTACCTACCCTACTCTCGAACCATGTCCAGTGAACACCTGTGTCAAGAAGTAGTTTACCTTCACGAATTTCTGATCCATTCAATCTCTCCTATTCCCCATCGCTCCTTTTAGCGCGCCTTCATACTCCTCCCACCTTCTCTTTATTTCATCATCCGTCCATTCCTGTACTTTCTCTCTGGTCGCACCCCTCCAGCGTTTATTCCTGGCTCTAGCCATCACGCCCAATGGGTAGGTCCTTGCCAGCACCGCTGCAAACAGTCCACCCACCACCACCACCATCACCTGTGCCCCCGCACCACCCTCAGCAGTATCCCTCTCTGCACCCGCAGGAGTGGCACACCTCCGCACCGTACAGCATACTCTGCTCTCCTCCTAATTACCCTCCTCTTCCACTCTCCTGTACCCCTTGGTAAGTTTTAGCCCTACCAGCACTAACAAACAGACGGCTATCACGTACATGAGCAACTTTATGTCCATGCACATCTTCACAACAGTATCCTCAACAATGATGTTAGAGTTAACTACGCCGCTGCTCGCGACTTATCTCTGTTTCGAGTTAGTGGTCCCATTTTAAATAATGAAAAAAAATTCTGTCACTTAATTCCACATTTTAATTCCGAAACTCTCCCGTACGCCAGCTACTATGAACAACGTGTTGGTTTAGGGAGTGTCAGCATGTAAGGTTCGGTAAAAGCGGGGTGATGAGTAAAACACAAATTGAGCTTCAGATTGATCTATTAAGACTTTAGTTATCCCAACTGACCTCAGTAGAGTTCAAGTTATAATTATATTTCTAAAATGTCTAGTCATGTGTCGTCCTAATCAAAACTATATATTTATGCTTACTAATACTTTTATATCATTGTTAATAAACATATCTATCCAATATTATAAAAGTGTTAATTGAGCTATTTCGTGAATGACCTACTAAACTATACGGGGGGCACCACTGCATTGCATGCGCGCGACGCGACTGCTCTGATGAAATCAAGTGCGCTTGCTATTTTTGTTCATGCGATGGAGAATTTTTTAACATACGCTGTAGCATCAGACAGAACCTACCATGCTACATTTATTTCGAGTAATTGGTGAATATAGAAGATTCTTAGATAAACGGTTTTATATGGTTCTTAAAATTTTTTTATCCAAAACTCACCATCATAATCTTATGTAAATTAACTCCTTATCTTATCTAGACGTTCTTGTCTCCAGACCCGTATTGTTCTTAGGCCACTTTGATCCGTCTCTGATTCCGAAATGTCAACCTGAAGATCCGAAAATAACTGGGTGTAATTGAAGAGGGTTCAGGAACACTCCGGAGTATAACCGCAGCACTGTTTCAGTGGAGTAATTATCGAATTGTCCTGGAGGTCCTTGAATAGTTTAATTAGATTATGTTGTGGATATGCTAAGATTTCTAAATACCTGCCTGACTCGTTGTCGCATTTCAAATTCCCCTTGAATAGTTCGAATCGTGTTTTAATATAAATTTTATTTGATTAACAACGGAATAAATAGAGAATAATCAAATTTGAACGAACTTTCCAATTGCTCTGATTTTGACGTTGGAACAATATAAAGTCATGAGCATTTTATATGATGGTTTTTAATCCCAATGGAAACATAAATTAGTTTTCGATCCTTCATACGAAGCTGATGAAAATATATAAACTGACTATAAGTACTTTTTATATTACATGAATTCCATCATACATCAGGATAGAATATGGTAGATTAAAAAAAAAATTTTTAACACGGGGAAAATCGTAAAGTGAAGTGTAAATACTTTAATATATCAATGAAAAATATACTCCAATTGATAAAAAGATTATTTACATAAAAAAATAAGTTAACTGTCTACAAGCATAAGATTGACAAAAGTACACACATTCATCCATTACTTTTGACACGGTACATAAACAATAAATAGTAGGTTGTCTCTAAGCTCCTCCCAGCGCAATGTCTATCTCACTCGGTCTCCGATGATACTCTTTTTCGGGATTTTTATGTTCCAACCGAGCGATAGATAGATATTTATCAAAAATAAAATGCCGCAAATGTATTGTGTGGAGAAGTAGAGATGGGGCATATATTTGTAGATTAATTAAATACATTGCAAAACAAATCCTTTTTTATACTAGTATTCTAACAACGTAGGGGAAGTACGTCCAGAATGACATATACGTACAAAACGACGCATTGGCAATATTTAAAAATTAGCGCGGCCTAAACTGTCAAAAATAAGGCAGTTAAGAAGCGCCTACACCGAAAATATACCATTGGATTTCTGAGAGACGTTTGAAATACACAACGGACGCCATGGTGACATTTGTGTTTCGAGCATAGAGAGAAATTTGTGGTTATTTGTTTTTTTGTTTTTCGGTAAGTTTTCTTTTGTTATTTTACTGTTTTAGAATTTAATATTTTCAAGCATTTTGTGTTCGAGGTGATCTTGTAGAATTCACAACATTATTGTCACAGCAACAAGATTATTCTTCGAATCGTGATATTTTTGAAGCTATGTACAAAATGACATACAACCACTATGGACAAAATAACATAATGTGTCATTTTCTCCGTGAGGGATGGTGAATAATAAAAATATCTAAATCTACATAAATCTCTTTAATTCACAGGAATTATAAGAGGACTAGTAATCGGCAATCATGGAGTCCAGAAGCGATGAAAACAGCTATGGAAGCTGTAAAGGAGAAAAAAATGGGTTGGCTTCTGGCTTCTAAGACCTTCAAAGTACCACAAGCTACACCAAGGCGGCATGCTTTGGAACAAAATAAAACAATTTCACCTGCAGCAAAAGGTTTGGGCCGATTTCAGGTAACATTTCCTCTTGAAATCGAGAGACAATTGGTTGAGCACATCAAACTACTTGAAACTCGCATGTTTGGATTAACCCCTTCAATAATCCAAGAACTCGCTTTCATATTGGCTGAAAAGAATGGGTTTGCGCACAGTTTTAATAAAGATACCGGTGAAGCTGGCCAGGAGTGGCTAGATAGATTCTTAAAACGCCATAAAGACATATATTTATGTAAACCTGAGCCTACCTCCGCAGCTAGAGCCCAAGCTTTTAATAAACCTCAGGTGAAAATGTTTTTTGATAACTATCAAGAATATAAATTCAACGCAAACCGTTTCTACAATGTGGATGAATCGGGGATGTCGACTGTCCAAAGACCTCAAAAAATCCTGGCTACTGCTGGCAGGAAGCAAGTAGGTGCCATTACGAGCGCGGAGCGTTGATCCAATGTGACAGTAGTGTTCTGCATGTACGCAGCTGGGTCGTACGTACCTCCTTTCCTGATTTTCCCGAGGAAAAATATGAAAAACGAACTCGTGGATGAAGCACCAACTGGCTCGGTTGGAGTATCTCAAGAAAGCGGGTGTATGACCACTGAAATATTCGTGAAGTGGCTCCAGAATTTTCAAAGCTTTGTAAAAGCTAGTCACAGTATTATCGTGGCCATGCCAGCCATGAGTCATTCGAAGCTGTGAACTTTGCGAAGGAGAATGGAATCGAAGTTGTTTGTCTTCCCCCGCACTGCACCCATCGCATACAGCCTCTCGACGTGTGCTTTTATGGATTGCTGAATACATATTTTAACCAAGAGATTTCTGTCTGGCTAAGAAATCATCCAGGAAGAGTTGTGACATATCTTCAGATCGAATATTTGCTTAGTCTTAATCAATAAAATAATTCTAATCACCCAAAATCTTAATCACAGAAACAGCTAACAGATATATAATTCTTATTCAGAACACCATGTCTCGTAAATAACAATAATGAACTAAACCTACTCTGCGCGTCCATGTGGACTCGCAGTTGAAGTAAATATTTCATAAACCAATCGGAAGCTACATTGCCGCCAATGAGAATCAATTGTTCGGTTGTGGGTGGGTCAAGACTAGAAATGATTTATGGCTTTTTTTGGGGGCTTTTTAATCCTTACAGAGACCTTGCCGTACACTGTTATTTTAACATATAACGATGCAAATTAATTTTACTCACAACTTTATCAAACAGTCAATCTATAAGTCAAGAAGCTATGAAGGCAGTAATCGCGCGACCCCTGTATATACGGTGCACCGCATATCTTTATAAGCGCAGCATGAAAGCGCCGACGACGAGTGAACCTATTATTCATTGTTTATGAACTTTTTTTTTAATCTGTTATAGATGCTAAATTCAATTTATCGTTTTTGTAAAACTCAAAAGACAGCTTTGCAAATAATTCGAAAATTAATAAATACAAATGATCCTTCATAAATTATCCCTCATGGGTGTTTAATTATTTATCTCAAAGTCCTCCATAAAATGATTAACATAAACCAATTTTATTTGACAAATTACACAATTAATTTTTCGTTAGATGCAGTGACAACAAAATTGAAATTAACTTTGTCAATCCAAAATAACAAGCTATATTGAAAATTAATGAATAACTGAAATACAATTTTGTTTGTGTTTAAAACAGTGAACATCTACCTGTACTTCTAGTGACTTCGATTATTATCAAAATGGTTGGATATTAAAACATATTTAATCAAAGTGTTTCAATCACAAAGGCAGTAGTAATTAATAACCAATAATAAATGAAATTGCGAATTATATTATATGACAAAATGTCGTTATGACTTCAATAAATGTATACTGTTTTATTAATATTTATCCCCACTCAAAATATTTGTAAATTTTTCATGTCATCGAAGCATATTTCTCTCTCACACACACACACACACGTGCTAAATAGTTAAGTCTGGATAATCTCAGTTGAACAACCAAAAAAAAGTTTAAAAGGCCACAAGTGGAAGAAATCATTCCGTAGGGTCATACCGCCGTTATTTTCAAAAGTAAGCATATTTTTCTCAGCTTCTCTCCCCTAAAATGAAATATAGTGCGTTTATAGTACTGAACTGCAGCTTTATTTATTTTATTATTTTAACGAGTAAACAAAGTTCAGGAATGATCCTTATTACCCATTCATGAACTACCCGTTATAGTGTTCAAATATTCACTGTTCCAAATTATTCCATTGGATCCATCAGTAATTACGAATTATGTTGAACTAATCGATTACTAACAAAATTAATTATAAATTGAACATTAACGGACTTAGGCTAGAACTGTACTAAGGAATTTGGAGCAGATTTATACTATCTGTACAATAATGTATTTACGGCTAATACTGCACTGAATAATTCATTCTTTTTTATTATCTGGAACTACTTTATTTATAGAGAAGTGGGAAGTAGAGGAGGGGGAAGAAACATTAAAGTAAGGAAACCCCCAAGGATAGATGGCCTGAGGAGAAGGGAGGAAGAGTTTCCAGAAGGATGGAAGTTGGCCAAGGTGATACTGCTGAAGAAGGCGGGTAGAGAGGGGAAGCGAGCGGGGGACTACAGCCTGCTGTGTGATATGGGTGAATTGATGGAGGGGATAATAAAGGATAGGATTGAGGAGGAAGTTGGTAGGAATTGGGGTTTTAGGGTAAACCAGCTCGGGTTTGCGAAGGGAAAATCATGTATCTCGGCGCTGAGCGGGGTAATGGGCTTGGGAGGGCAGCTGGAGGAACAAGAAATTGGCTCTGCTCGTCTTCTTCGACGCCGGGAAGCGTTCAACAGTGTCAGCAAACGGGCAGTGTTGAGCGCGTTGCTGAGGCTTGGAATGGGGGAGGGTTTCGTTAACCTGGTGGAGGACCACCTGACGGGACGTGTGATTGTAGACACTAGAGGGAGGAGTTATGAGACGGAGGCTGGAGTGCCCTAGGGCTCGGTTCTTGTACCGATGCTATGGAATTGTGTGTTTGATGATGTTTGTGGGATAGTATGTGAAGAGAGATGCTAGTATACGGTGTATGTGGACGATGTGTGTCTGGTATGTACGGAAAAGGGAGAGGCGGAGATAGAAAGAAAGGCGGACAAGATAGAGCGGTGCGGACTAGAAGTGGCGGAAGATAAGACGGTGGGGCTGCTAGTGATGGGACGCACAAGAAGAGGCAAGGGGGGGGTGATGGTGAAGGGAAGGAGAATTTGTATGGAGGAGTCTGAAATACCTAGGTGGGTGGTTGGATAGTCAATTATCCTTCAGAACACACATGTTAAAGGCGGCAGAGAAGGGGAAAGTGAGGGCAGCATGGCTGGGGAGATTGATGTGTAATGTGAAGGGGCCGGGATAGTGGAAGAGGAGGATAATTGGTAGGACGGTAGAGCAAAGTATGATGTACGGTGCGGAGGTGTGGGGTGGAAGAGCGGGAATGAATACGAGGGTTGGGCCACTCCTGCGGGTGCAGAGAGGGATATTGCTGAGGGTGGTGCAGAGGTACAAGACAGTGGGTGGAATGGCAGCAGCTGTGCTGGCATAGACCTACCCATTGGACGTGATGGCTAGAGCCAGGAATAAACGCTAGAGGGGAGCGACCAAAGAGGAAGTACAGGAATGGATGTAGGAGGAAATGCAGAGAAGGTGGGTGGGAGTATGAGGGCGCGTTAAAAGGAGCGATTGGGAATAGGAGAGATCGGATGGACCGGAAATTCTGAGAGGTGAACTACTTTTTGACATAGGTGTTCGGACATCGGTGTCGAGTGTAGGGTACCTCCACAAGATTGGAAAAAGCGAGACTGGAGTGTGCGAGAGGTGTGAAGTGGAGGATGATGTGGGGCATGTGTTTAGATGCTGAAGGAACGAGGAAGTGATGAGACAGTTGGAGAAGAAACTAGGAGAGGCGATGAATTGGGAGAACATGGAGGAGATAATGTTGAGGATGGAGGAGGAATGGATGGAGGTAAGTGGCGTAGTAGAGAGCATGGTTAGGGGGAGAGAAGGACTCGATATGACATGAGGGGTAGGAGTGAAAGTTGGGGAGAAGACGACGGTGTGAGCGTAGAGTGTGCGAGAGACTGCCGCCCGTCTCGAAGTATGCTAGGGTGGTGATTCCGAGGCGGGGGTAACAGCGAGTTTGAGGTGGCTTTGGTTGGTAGGATGAGTCCAATACTTTGGACCGGGACCCTTTTGAACATGAGTCTCCCATCTCGACCCGAAAAAAAAGGTGGACTGGATGGACTAGTGCTGCTTCTGATGCCTTAACCATAAATGATGTTCATAAGCTTGGCAAGTTAAGATATTTTCAAACAGAATTTGTATCCGATATGAAAATAAAACTGGCGTAGTTCAGTTAAGGTCGGACATTTCATGTATATACTTCTGATGCTCCCCATTGCTGGTGGTCCAGAGTTTTCATAAGATGGGATTAACTTTGGATATGAATTTCTTGGATAAGTGGCTTCAAAGCTAGTCGAATGTCGAACGTAAGTTCCAGAATTGTATGATTTTCAAAAACTGAAACTTCTACTACACTGAAAATTCTACTACCAAATTTAATATTTTCAGATTTTCTAGGAGCAGAATTGAGTGCGACATCTACGAATTATAGATAGATATTATCCACGTCCACGAGGGACTGAAAACGAATTCCTGGAGGAACTCAATACTGTATTTTATTACAAACTACATCCACAAACATAAATTTTTTGTAAGGACTAGCTTAACTGAATGAATAAAAGAGGAGAATCTAGAATGGTCATAATGAAACTCCACTTAGTTAAAGTTCAGTTAAAATTTGTTTTCGTAGTGTACACACTATTGTATTGACATGTTGACCGATACAATGCACCGAAACAAAACACAAGGTTGAAGCCACATGGGTAGTTCCGCGGTCCAATTTATGTACAATATTTTTTGCGAACCGTCGAGAAAGATCTACGTGACTGGTTATTGTTTGGGTTTTCTTTTTGTTCGCATTTTCCGTCCTTCCAAACGGTTCTAGAGCGTGGAAAGTTCAGGAAGGGAGCAGGGTGTTGAAAAATTTACTGCGAGATTGTCGCAAATGAAATCTAATTCACAGTAGATTTGGATCATCGCTTCATGAATTTATTGTCGAAACAATGTGGTGCAGGATTGGATTAAGTGTAAATTTGACTATGAAGTCACTTTATACTTTACAGTAATAGCCTAATTTTCCATAATAATAGTTGAGGGGGTATTTGGGCTTGAAATAATGCCTTTCAGTCAGTGGTTTGAAAGTTTCTTGGAATAAAATTTAAATTCCTTTTATATCACTTGTTTTTGAATAAATATTCAAATTCCTCTAAATATTTAACGATCCAAGAGAAATAGGTCTGTATTGCATGTTTGTAATTTAAAAAAATTTTTTGAGGGAAACTTCTTTAAAAATGCAAATATACAAATTCCCTTTCCAAAGTTACATTATTTTTATAAGCACTGGTTAAGTATTCTGTAAATCGGAAACCCGGCCCGCTCCTGATTCAGCGGTTTAATATTTTGCTTAAATGAAGGTACTAAATTATTCATAAATACATGCTGGAGTACTAAAGTGCGTAGGGTGGTTTTAAATTGAAAAAAACACGATATTTGAAAATGTGTTTTATAACGCTAGTAAATAAATTTGGGGATAAAATTGATATTTGGATTTACTGGGTTTTAATGGTCCTTAATCCGATAGAAATGAGTTTTTACGGTCGTGTTTTTTGATAACCTTAAAAATTTATCGTAAAAAAATTTGTATTATAATAATTCATTATATTCACAAGGACTTAGCCTCTTAATAATTTTTTATACAGAAGGGTAGGTGAAATATAATTTCCACTTCTAAAGGTCCAAATACACATGACCGCACCGGCCGTGTCGCAGTTTACGGTCGACTAATAAACAATTATGTACTTGTTAAACACAAAGCTTCATGTTGCACTACTAAAATTGTCACAACTTTTCTAGCAGAGAAAGTATTGTATTTTTCTTTTGTAAATTCAATAAGTTGAAAACAAGCGTTTGAGTCGTATAATACGACCAGAACAGCTAGAGTGTTGGATGTGCGCGAAGAAAGAGAGTGAAAAATGCAGAAATAAGAGATAGAACATCAACGCGTTTACTTTTTTAAATGAAACTAAGTGTTTCTAATTAATTCCACTATTTAATGGAAAAATTTTAAGACACTTTATTGATAATTATTTCGATATTGATATATCATCGTCAGATTGACAGAAGTTACATTTTATGTGATGCCTACTTGATGTTCAAACATTTTCTTCAAAATTTAGAATTCTTCTGGTGGTTTCGTAATATTCCTTCTCCGAATGCTAAATTTATTATACATTTTTCGACGATCTGATCAATCATAGACTCTTTCTGCATATACTCATTTTTAAACGACAAAGCATGCTTGCTTCTGGACCTCCAATCCTCCACAGATAACTTTTGGAAATTCATCACAAAATTCTGCAGCCTTGTCAAATTTAAACGTTACATTCCTGTCAGCAGCATATTTTTTTATTGCACCCTAAAATTATTCTATTGAATACAGTTCGGGATAATAAGGAGGCAATCTTAAAACTCTGTTTTTCTCTTTACTCTTAAATTTCATTGTAAATACTGTTCAGACACTAAACCTAATAATCAATTAAACTGAATACTAAAAATGTAACTACGCCACTGCAAATTTGTCGAAGGGCGTTGTCAGACAAACTTATACCGACTGGGTTGCATCAGCGTAACAAAAAATTTGCTGATGCGCATAGAATTCTCAACACCCTAGCTGTTCTGGTCGATGTATACACGTATCCGATTTCGAAATTTGGGGAATCGCGCATGGCTTGGCGACCACTGGCAGCAATGATGAAAATGACGATAAAAAATTTACATTCATAAGATATGTTTTATTGTTTAAGAACGTTATTTTTGTATGAACTTGTTGGAAATTTTCATCTATTTATATCTATATTGGACTCTCCTGCTGTTGATGATATTGTCAGATTACACTGATGGATGAGTACGTTTTACTTTGTCATATTCGGTCTAGTATAAAGTATCATACATCAAGTGTTTATAGTTTATTTGAACATAAAAGAAGTTACAGCACGAAATTATTTTCTAAAATATCCTCTATATAGGTATTAGTGGGTTATAACATGTAGCACTCATAAATTGTAGCTAAAACGTGTGTAGAATTCATGAAACACCATTATTGTATTTCAATTTGTCAGAACGAAAAGAATAAACATTATTCTTTTCGTTGTATTTAATACATTAGGCACAAAACACGCTAAAGACGAAAGTCGAAAGAGATACAGAAAAAAGCACAGGTTAATATAAAAACCAAAACATGCATTAGAGACGTGTGAATTATTCAACTACCCAGAGGTAACAATATGAGTCCCTGACGGAAAGGAAACAAAAGGATACAAAAAGCCTATGTCAGACAAAACATGAGATTAGAAAACGAACGTAAGAGGGCGTCCAATAATTACGTGAGGTATTCAGGGGGGAAGGGGATCGAGCCGAATCTTACCAAATCTCACTTGGAGGAGAGGAGGGGTCTTGGCAAATATCATGTAATTTTTTTCTGGAAGAAAACGATGTAAAATTGCGTCAAAGTTAAGTTACATTAAAATCAAAAACATGTATTTATTATCTAATTTTATCACTGTGATTTTAGATTACGGTAATTTCCCCAAATACTAGTCCTCGCTAGTCTTAAATGAAAGTAATCAAGCAAATTGTTTTTTCAATAAATCCAACGCTTTTACACCCAAAACACAAATTTTGAAAAATCTCACGTAAGATTAGAGGAGATGGGAGGGGGTCGAGAAAACTTACTACATCTCGCCAAGGGGCGAGGGAGGGTCATAAAATCCTCAATAATGCCTCACGTAATTAATGGACGCTCCCTAACCTGTTAGTATTTAGATACATCAAAACAGCAATTCGATCTCACGGTTTTATAGTTCGTAGTACCTAGTTATAGTTTCCAAGATGTATATTACACGCTAAAAATACCTTACTATAGTTTTGTTTACAGGAAAAGATATTGCTACAACCTAACTACAGTTCATAGCAGATGAAATTGCAAATGCCCCCGTGATTTTGGGAAAATCCCAAACACCAAAACTCAAAGCTAGAAAGAGAAGGGGCTATTAGAAATGTTACCAGGAAGTAAGAGGTGACATTTGGTAAAGCACTGGATGCGAAAGGAACAATATGAAAGGAAGGTTGAAGAAAAAAACTGGAGATAAAGCAATCAAACTGTTGAAATGGGAAAAAAAGTTATTCAATGCTATGGAAGGCGACCGTATTGCTACCAATGATACACTGCATGGATTTACTCAGCATAGAATGAGTGAAGATTCTACTACGAGAGAAGAGACTGAATCAGCCATCAAACCACAATCTAAAAGTGTCAAGACTGTCGAATCTCTTCTGTCAACAAGAAAAAAATACAGCAACAGAAAAGTACGAAACAAAAGGACTGACAACAAAAGAGCTTCAGCGGCTAGTTCTTTTAGAGCGGTATCGAACAAGTTGAGTTCAAATAGAATATTATGAAAAAAAGTTGGAGAGGATGAAACGGGAGGAATCAGCAGCAAATATTGTTAATGACGGGGAGTTAGCACACTACAATATGTAAGCAATTCTCCAAATCTTCTCGTACAACGTATTATATTGACAATATTATATTATTGTAGGTACTTTTAATATTTTTACTAGGGGATTTTGAGTATAATATATCTAATTTGTTTGAAAAATCCAGTAGGTATATGTTTGATTGATTATTAATATTATTAAAAAGTTTGTTATAAAATAAAAATAGAACAGTTTGCGTTAGTGAATAAACTTAATAGTTATTCGAATTCTGTTTTTTGAAAACCAAAATGATCTGATGGCGTAAATAATGAAACTAAATTGAATTTGAACCTTTATTTTTTACATTTTTATACCTACATTATTTAATCATCAAAGTTGTTGGTCATGAGCTCTATTGTAACTTGAACTATTACCTCTAGTATTTTGGTAGAAATTTTTGTTGTAGCCTCTACGGACAATAAAATTTCCTCTTGAATACTCTCTTGTTGCATTTTGTCGACAATCCGAAAACCTGTGGCCACTTTTGCCACATTCATAACAGGGATAATAGTTATTTATGATACAAGTGCGTAAAGTGATACTTTTGCGCACGAGTGGCGAAAATGCAAGGCACGAGCGTAGCGAATGCCTTTTTTCGCAATCAGATTCTTCTTCCGTGTTTATTTAGCTTAACAATTAGTGTTTCATCAATCAAAATTTGAAAAATGTTTTGCGAAATGACGATGACGTTTCACACTTCCTAATGACAGTACAAAATTATTACAAATAGAGAACCTTTGACAGAACACAAAACACAAAATTATCTAAGGTAACTTAATAAATATACAAATAAAAAAAGGTGAGCGGTCGTCGGACCGCCAACAGAAGCTTGCTTCTTATGCACAATAGAATGACCATTTTTGACCATTTTTTGAAAATTTTGACAATTATTGACAATTTTTTCAAATTTTAACAATTATTGACCAGTTTTGACAATTTTTCAGAAATTTTGACCATTTTTAACAACTATTGACCATTTTTGACAATTTTTGAGCATATTTGACAGGTTCTGAAAATTATTGACCATTTTTGACAATTTTCCAAAAATTTCGAACAATTTTCAAAAAATTTCGAACAATTTTCAAAAAATTTGAAAATTTTTAACAATTATTGACCATTTTTGACAGTTTTTTTTATAATTATTGACCATTTTTTCCAAATTTTGACAGTTTTCGACCATTTTTCAAAATTTCAACAATTATTGAACATTTTTGACAGTTTCTGACAATTATTGAAAAATTTTCGAAAATTTTGACCATTTTTCAAAAAATTTGGCAATTTTCAACAATTATTGACCATTTTTGACAGTTTTTTATAATTATTGACCATTTTTTCAAAAATTTTACAATTTTTTGACAGATTCTGACAATTATTGACAACTTTTGAAAACTTTCAAAAATTTTGACAGCTATTGACTATTTTTTAAAATATTTAACAATTTTTGACAGATTCTGACAATTTTTAACAATTATTGACCATTTTTTCAAAATGTTGACAATTTTTGACCATTTTTCAAAATTTTAACGCAGCGTTGGTTATATAGTACCGCGCGTTATTTCAATGCGTCTCTCTCTCGTGCAATAAGAAGCAAGCTTCAAAAGAGTGTTATAATGATTATCCCATCTAAAAAGCATTGTTCTTTTTCGCACGCTTCAGAAGTATCTATAAAATTTAATTTAACGTATTTATAGGAGTTTGTAAATGCTTAATTTTAATGGTGATCGTAGATAAAAGGACATTTCATTGTTAACATTCTGTCCTTGTTTGGCTCTACCTTTTATTTCTTCATCTAAGAGTCTTGATTTTACGAAATCCATCGTGACAACAGTATTCATTGTCTCAATTGCTGTGATTTTCATATTCATCATTTAAAGATAAAAGCAAATGGCATACCTTATCTTATTCTTCCATTTTTGGTCCTGCACTGTCGAGGTCTCTAATGAGTGTATCAAACACCATTAAATGATCTTCTAATTTGTCGTTTCTTTTCAATTTTAACGTAAGTAATTTTCTTTTCAGAGTTAGTTTGGTAAATACGCTTTTTCTTTCAAACACATCTTGTAAAGCTTTCATCATATCTTTTGCTGTTTTGAAGTCCTTCACCAAGTCTAAGTGTTTGTCAGTTAAGCATTGAACGGTGATGCTCTTCACTTTCGCATCTTTTAATTTGAAATAATTTTTTTCTCAATCTACTGTGAAGTCAGCTTCCGTATTTTTTAATGCACTGGATATTTGTATTTCTTCTAGTATGGTTCTCACCAGAAACTTCCAATTATTGAAATTGCTGGAACTTGTCAACTGCGGCATATTTGCCACTGTACTACTTGTACTTGCCATATTTGAAGATACTTTTTGATCAACTTGAACTTGCTTTCTATATTTGTAATTTCAATAGCCCATAACCTGTTATAGTTAGATAAGGATTGGTGAAGGAATTGATTATTTGCTGTTATTTAAATAAACTTAACTCTTGTAAAACAAACCATTTATTGTTGCATCGCAAATATACAACCATGTGCAATTAACGAACTATTTTTTTAACATTGACACATGACATCTAAAAACTGCAACAGTGTTGCCAACAACATAAATTTAGTATAACTAGATGTCTTAACATTCTTGTCCTTGCTGGCGAAGATGTGGATCAACTTCGTCATTATTATCATTGTCATCTTCTTCTGTCACTTCTTCTTCAGGTGCTTCAAAATCGATGTCTTTCAGTTTTTGCCACGTTATGAAGCACAATACAAGCAAAAATTATTTTTGGCACATTTAAGCAGTTTACTTGCTTATCTGACTAGTTTTTTTGTTACCAAGTTTAACATTCAAATGTGTTTTATTCACAAAACTGACGCTAATACTTTCATTTTCCATATCGTTTTTTTTTTCACATCAGTTGATTGTTTTCATTTCTTGATTCCTGGTCACGTACATTAAAAAAACGGAAATAAAAAAGGTGAAAGCGTCTACTTTATTCAATTTGACTTTCGAGTAAATTTCAAACGAATGTTTCTCCCAGTGAATAAAATATCAGGACACTTTACCCGTATAGTTCAATCACTGTCCGCCATAGTTCAGAAACCTAGAAGAGTCCAGGACGCAAGGACGTGACTTGATTATACTGGTGGAGCAACTACAAAGGACCAAAGATACTTTGTGTGGAAATAAACTGACTATTTTAATATTAGTCGATGGATTTAAACAAAAATAATGTTATTTGAATATCTTATCAAAAATAACTTTCCCGTATAAAACTGTCCAGGACTGACTATGCCGTACAAATTCGATATTCGTTCTGTCAACCGATACAAATCCGAATGAAAATAAATAGATTTTATTGGCCGTACAAACGAATAGGCCTCTTTCAAATTAATAACGTTGAGTCCTAGAGAGCAGCGAGGACGAGGACAGATGCGAAGACATTTTTCAAACGAATATACTACGCTATAAAATATTTGTGAGGCCGTGTATATGGAACGGTGCTACCATATATGATAGATATAAAAGTGGGAAAATAAAAAAGAGTTTCTACCTTTGGGGTCGTTAAATCTCGGTGGTAAACACCTATTTAGAAGAGATTTTCGCTCAACAGTTTTGGTCACGTATATGCTTTTTTAGTTAAACAAAAAACTTGGTGTTTGCTACTTTAAAATTGTGTTTGTGCTCGGAGTGTTTACAAATTATTGCAGGAAAATTTTTATAAACGACAAGAAGTAAATAAAAAGGTTTCGCTTTAGTAAATATGTCAAAGAACCATGAGGAGGGTCAGCAGAATGAAAAAAATTATAAACGATATCTTTGCTATTTGAATAAACAACTATTGGGAGACCTGAGTCACTCAGTCAGCTACACTTATTGTCTTCTTTTTTTTGTAATGTATAGAGATGAATACTTCTGTATAGGCTGCTTTGAATTTGAAAAAATACAAGAAAACGTGTGAAATTCAGACTTCTTCCTAGTTTACTTATTTAACACCCATTATAATTAGGCATTTTTTATAGAAAACTAGTTTTTAAATTATTTTTCATTGAATACGCTCTCTAGCGGTTAAACTAGAAACTTGAAGGTAATTTCCAGAGATTTCTCCTACCCATTTTTACCCAGAATGGTTTTTCCCAAATCATAAGATAAATAGACAAACAGTCGAGACATCGGCTTATTGGTCAACCCGGTACATTGATAGATTTATAAATTACCCGGGGGTGAAAATAATAATTATTTTGATTGATAAACTAATTTGAAGCTGAAATTAGGTGATTGGAATACTTTGAATGCTCCTGAAATTATTTCCTGTTTGGAAGGACATGAAAATAGCTGACCTCAAACTACATATGCTTCAACGTCCCAAAGCATCTTGTACAAAAATACATATAATGAATTTGACGTATACGAAACCAAAAAAATTATTTTGTTCCCTGTAGTGAGAAATCCCACAAATTTAAGTCTCAACTTAGAAATGAAAATGATATGACATGAATATCTGCAAATTTAAAATTTAACAATGATGTATGAACCTTCTCTCAAATTATATTTTTATTTCAGCAACTGGAAATCTTTTAGGATCCTCATCGGAGTCCGACCTTAGTCCATCGTCAAAATCTCGATTTGTTGATAACATGAAACCTTCGTCGGGTGGAGGCGTGCAACGGCCCTATTTCGATGATATAGGCCCTCGAAATGTGACGGCTGTGGTAGGCCAATCGGCTTTACTAAATTGTCGTGTTAAACATCCTGGCGACAGAACGGTGAGTAAGCATTCATATTTTATCGGGTCTGTTGATGGTTCTAGAGGATTTTGTAGTAGTCGACACTTTGAAAATTATTATTATGATCATTTTGTACAAAAGACAAAAACGTTAGTCGTCATTGTGGTTGTCTGCAAAGTTTTATAAATATCATAGTTTAAGCTTTAAAAATATTCACTTGAAAGTGATGAGCGATATCGTGATATTTTAATCACGTTGTGAAATGATATCGCGATTTTTTAATATCAGTTATTTTGATAAGTGACGTGATCACGACATTTGATATTCTGTTTTGAATATACGATGGGAAAAATGAATCCATATTCATCGGTATCAGCTTATAGCATATTTTATTGTTTTCACGGTATCATAAATAGATATTCGACACATCATACCATAAGTTTTTTATAGCGCCCTTCTCGTTTCTAGAATAAAGAGCACAGTCCCACCTTTATTATCTTACGGTAATTAACAATACAAAATTTTATATTGTTGACGATTTTTTGTCGAATGCTAGCGATGAAGGTCAAGGAAATTAAATTAAGTTCAATTCGCTCGCTGTGATCACGTCACGTTTTAGATTTGCTTATAGGAACTGTGACTGACTGTGATTTGTTCGTATCAGTGAAAAAGTAACAGTTTGTGAAATTTCGCTCACCACTATTTTTTTGTGACGTAATAATCAAATTGCCAAAACTAGTTTGTTATAATTTATGTAATCATTAAATTGAAAATTATAGTTGTACTTAAAAATTTCAAATGCCTTTGGATTAAAAACGATTAATTTTATATTTTGAAAATATGTCCTCATTTTATTATATCATTCAGAATACTATTAAAAGCAAAAATGGAGCACGGCACAGTAAACCGTCGTAATAAAAATCTTTTGATTTCCACTTGATTAAATTTTCATTCATATGACCCAATTTTGTTCCAATCAGCCTAATTCTCAATTTTAAATTCTCCAACTTAATAGCGTGAAAAGTTAATTTTGTAACAACACTCTTAGAAGTTCTTTTATCTCGATAAGCTAGTGGGTCCCGTAGCTTTTAATCTTATTATCAGCTGAAGGATAATCTTTGTTTGATCAAAAGCAGTGTCGCACTTGAGAATATATTAGGGAGTCTAAAATAAGGAGTATATAAACAACTTACAGTAAAAAATTTACCATTTTTAAATCAAATATAAAATTTTACTAGCAAGGTTTAAAAATCATATTTCTGAAATGCTTTTTATACCGACTGGCCCTTTACCAATCTCTTCCTTATCGAAACTATACGCCCTCCTGTACGCCCCATGGCAGTATTTTATGTCTTTAGAACTTCCTGCCTTCAATCATTCACCACCACCTGTCAATATTCATGGCTTTCCAACGTAAACTTGAAAGATGAGGACATCTACTACAGTCAAGAATTTAATGTGAAGGTAATAGTTTTAACTTTCCATAAAAAATTGTTCTTGCAATAATACATGAAAGGAGGAAATTTTTATCAATTTGAGGTAAAGTATTTGGGATTGTCCAAGGAAGCTTTTTTTTGGGCCGAGATGGGAAACTCATGTTCGAATCGGTCCAGGACCCAAACAGTGTTAGACTCAGCTACCAACCAAACCCACCTCAAACTCGCCGTTACCCCCTCCTCGGAATCACTACCCGAGACGGGCGGCGGTCTCACGCACACTCTCCTCTCACACCATCGCCTTCTCCCTTACTTTCTCTCCTACCTCTCATGCCATATCGAGTCCTTCTCTCCCCCTCACCATGCTCCCTACTACGCCACTTACCTCCTCCCCCCTCAATATTATCTCCTCCATGTTCTCCCAATATACCGCCTCCCCTAGTTTCCTCTCCAACTTCTGCAGCACTTCCTCGTTCCTCCAGCATCTAAAAACATGCCCAACATCATCCTCCACTTCACACCGTCAAGAAGTAGTTCACCTCCCGGAATTTCCGGTCCATACAATCTCTCCTATTCCCAATCGCTCCTTTTAGCGTGCCCTCATACTTCTCCCACCTCTCCATTTCCTCCTCCATCCATTCCTGTACTTCCTCTCTGGTCGCACCCATCCAGCGTTTATTTCTGGCTCTAGCCAGAGGGTAACATTTTCACCTTACTGTGGATTCCAGAACACACCGGAATAAAAGGAAATTAAAGAGCAGATGAACGTGCAAAGAGAGGGGCCGGAACCCTTCTGTGGATGTAATCTTGCAAGACCAAGGGTAAAAACATGGTGCAGCGACGAGGTTCAAGATTAGCGACGAGGCTAATTAATTAATTAATTAGTTTTACGCAATGATATTTACGTACAGAAGCGCACATAGTGAAGGAACGTGTCTCGTTGTGACAAAGCGAGCGCCGAGGCTAGATTCAAATTATTATTTCTCTACCTCGCGACAAATAGCGAGAAGATCCAATAATTATTCTTTAGTTTGGACGGCAGAGAAATGAGAATAGATAAATCTATTCTGACATAATTACTAAACCTTTCAGAAAAGTTTTTTAGTTTTCTGAACAAAGTGTAGTAAGCTCCACATTTTCTTCTTCGTTTATTAATAGATTGCACAGCATCGCAGTGACGCTCTAGAGACATGAATTTCATCTTTGTCCGGAAACAATTTGGCAACTGATATTCAAGATTTTGTCTTACAAATAACGAAACGAGTCGCTCTACTATGTGTTATACGACTCTCGCGATTTTAGTCTCGTCGCTAACTTCATTAATCTCGAATCATGTCGCTGCATTATATTTTTACCCATAGGCAACGCCGAAAAGAAGAAAAGATCTTATCATTGGAAAAATCTAGTAGGGTTTAGACACTCAAATATACTACTGGAAAAATACAACCTGTTGAGATCAAATGAATGCATAAGTCAAAGTAAAACTGCACTGAGAGTTTTAGCAGGGATCCCAACGGAACATTGTCGCCTGAATGGGTACCATAAAAAGCCCCTATTTTTAGGAATCGAAAAAGAAGTCTCCATTCACATACTTGCGAATAGCCTACCTGGTACCATAATTATTTTATTAATCAAAAACGGAACTTTTTTTAAACTGCTGTGACAACCGGCTTTATTTCATTAATATTTCCGTGGAGCTATTATTTTTGCAATGTAAATTAGAAAAGTAAAACTGGAAATTTTTCGTCCGCACCTCTAATGTTCTCGTTAATAACATACCGCGAGCACCGCATCTAAATCTCCAACGAGGGAAAGCGATTCTCCATTAAGATTTAATAGAGTGGAAAATGCAAAATGAGGAAATTAGGGCTTCCTAAAAATGAAGATTTAATTGGTTTAAAGACTAAACTACGTACGTATACTAAATTCCCTTCATGCGCAAATTTCCTTTGTAACGAATATTTAATTCGCTGCGTGATAAATTTTTTAACAAAAATTTTTACCGTTTAATAATTTGCTTGATGCTATTTTATATTTTTCCCTTTAAAATGAAAGCAGAATATAATGTACGTATATCTAATTCGTTTACACCTTTGAGCTGGCAATTTATCTTTTCAATTTATATGTCCCGAGTTTCATTCGCTGCAACATGCATTATGGGTGTTGTGCATTGTTTTTTTCTATTTTAACGATATTTAATAATAGTTATTTAACCAACATATGTATTAATAAGAGAGGGCTATTAACAATCGAAATATTTTAATGGTTGATACCGTTAATGGCCCTTTTAGTACACGTGTAGTAACAAAACTTTTCCGTCGACTGTACAAGGTATATATTCTGTTTTCTCAATCTTTGAAAACTGAGAATATTTATTTGTCATTGTCATAGGTATAGGCGAAGCAATAGAGCATGCAAGAATAGTGATTTTTGGCAAAAGTCCTAGAAGAAAACGGATAGTGCCATTATATAAAAGACATTGCATAGTAAGGTATGTGAAGGGAATATTCCCACGTTAAGATCCCTCCATAAAACACAGAAAAAATTGACTTTTTGTTTTTGCTCAATGCAAGAAATACTCTTATTGCTTTAGGTATAGAATAACTTTCTTGGGGAAAAAATAATACACCTATTTTTTTTTAAATTTTTTTTAAATCTTCACAACTGGGCATATTATCAACCTAAGCTGGTAATATGCCCATAGTGTGCTGTTATTATGCTCATCGATAACTCTAACAATATCAAGCAAACAATAGTAAGTATTATTTATTTTTTATACTTTTTAACAAAATAAATTATTCTAAAGGCTTTGTATCAATTGAAACGCAAATAAAACAAAACTTATATAACTCTAAAAACAACAAAGTTGTCAATACAAAACTAAACATTTTTTGGTTCCTTTAAGGAAAGGGTGCACACATTTTTAAACTGTAACCTAATCTAATTACGAACAGTCTGGACAAACAAACTTAATTTTATCATTTTTGGCAAGACCTGCGCATTCTTCGTGAACGTAGACGAAGCAAATTGTGCACACCTCATATCTTTTTGTTCATCTTCATGACAAAGTTTGCAGTACCAGGAATCTTTGTTTTTCCGCGTTTGTTTGGTCTGTAAAGAATTTTTATCACGGTTCTTTTCAGCTTCTCTATTTTGTTGCTTTCTTATTTTTTCCTTGTTGAAAACGTCTCTTTTAACCACCAATGCTTTGCTATTGATGGTCTTTTTTCTATTTGTTTTCTTTACTTGCAGAAGACTGCTGCAAGTCGGTCTCCATTGGCCTTCTTTTGCTCTCTTATTTCATGATTGTCAAATCTTATTGCTGTGAGAAGAAATAAAGGTTCTTTTGACATGGTGGCACGGAAAATTGGCCTTCCTACCAACACTTGTCGAAAATAATGAATCGACATTCTCATGATTAGACTTTAGTACCCTTGAAAGGTACAAAAGACCCAAAAAAGCTTTGAGTTCAGCTTCATTTAGATGATCGACAAAATTTTGTACAGGTATCCCCATAATTTTTTCATTTGTATACTCTAGAATAGTTGCCAACATGTCGGGAGTTATAAGAAGTGACCAGGATTCAAGTGGACTGGATGGTTTCGTTTGTAAGGCAGGTGCACGAAGACCAGGAAGGTGTGTAATAATATTCTCTGCGCGAATTCTTGATGGTGCCGGAGCATTTTTACCCCACTTATATCTGTTGCGTCCATAATAAAAATTTGTCTCAGTATTAGATGCTGTTTCACTTTCGTCGCTTGAGTCACTTACACTAATTTCTGAATCTGTTACGTGATCCGAGTGTTCACATTTATTATCAGTATCACTGTTATTATAGTCACTATCAGTGTCACTATTCTCGGTTGGCTCTTCCTCAGATTCGAGAATGTCAAATACATTGTCACTTGTCACCCTACTTCTGCCAATTCTTACAAAGTTATCAGTCATTCTGATATAATAAATAAAATAATAATAACGCAACTACTATCGTGGGGTCAACTCAGACCCAAAATCAACAGCATGTGAGAACTATCAGACCGAGTGTTTACTACTAAGAAGCATTATAAAGTATGTACTTAAGTGGGAGAATACATGGAATACGGAGGTCGTGTGCTAAACGGTCTACCAGGGGCGTACTGAAGTTCAAGTGATTGGATCAAATTTGACCCCACGATAGAAGTAAAGGGTTAAGACGTTGTATTTACCGTCTCAAAATCAGTTCACCACAAAGAGTGGCAACGTGACAAAAGTTCGTTTTTTTATATCACACGCGTATCAAATAAGCCCAGGTTCAAACCTTACTGTTTTCGTTTCTTCATAATTCCATTTTGAATTAAGATGGGAATTCTGGAACCTTTGGCGATACTTGACACTGAACACTGTTTACACTCCTAGTAACACTTTACACCATCTTACGCGCGTTCAGATAACCAACACTATGGTGCTTATTAATCTATATATACTAAATTTTTTATCGCGCCAAACTGGTTAATCAGCGGGAACTAACCATACTGGCGCGGAAAAATAAATTTTAAATTGCTTTCTTCCTAATAAACTATACAACAGACTCTTTCTTTCTAATAAACTATACAACAGACTATAAGGAATAATATAATAATAATATTTGAAAGCATATAAAGGAAGCAAATTTGTTATAATGGACAAATAGGATTATTTCGAGAGAGTTGATGATTAGATTTGAACAGGTCCTTATTTGAATGTTGTGCAGAATCCTTTGAATAAAATGATAACGAGTGTGAAGGATACTCTTAACGTTGTTACCGGAAATTTAAAATATAAGTTACCTGTTAGTAACCCCACGTTGTCAAAGCTCTATTGCCTTCCTAAGATACATAAACCTGGGAAAGCTATGAGACCTATTGTTTCAGCTGTTTCTTCGCCTAGTGATAATATTTCTAAGTGGTTATCAAAGGAGTTTGAACATTTACCCATTCAGCCAGAAAGTATTGTTATTAAAAATTCATTGGAATCTATGAATAAAGTTAAAGATACGGTAATTCAGGATGGGGAAGTTTTGATCTCGTTTGATATTAGTTCATTATTTCCTAGTATGCCAATTCCACAGTACTTGGAGGATTTACTTGTTTCCGATAGTTTGACTCACGAAGTAACCGCAGGTTATTTACTTTTGGCAAATATGTGCATGGATGAAAATTATTTTCAGTATAGGGACCAATTTTATAAACAATATGAGGGAATGGATATGGGTAATTGCTTATCGCCGTTTATGGCTAATTTATTCATGAGTTGAGACACAAGTTAGAAAAGAATTTGAGTATTTTCATAGAGTGTAATACATGTATGTGGATGATATTTTTGCTGTAGGCATTTGATACAAATAAAGCAAACGTTGACGATTTGATTTTAAAATTAAATTCAAAGTTTTCAAGTATTAGATTTACTTATGAATTAGAAATGAATGGACAGTTACCTTTTTTAGACACATTGGTAATTAGGAACAAAAATAGGCTAGAATTTGATATTTGTAGAAAAGATACTGCTTCTCACAGGTATATCCCAGCTGATTATTTTCATTTTAAGCAGCATAAAATGGCTAGTCCTCATTTTTTAGTAGGAATACTATCTATTTTTCTCTCAATAATGAAAAGAATTTAATTGGGGATATAGCTGTTATTAACAGGTATGATAGGAAAATAGTAAATAATATAATAAATAAATAAATTCAGTACCTTTCAACCCTTGTTATACAAATGGTTTAGAAAACATTTCAAATAGAGCGGGAATAAATTTAGTTTACAAATCAAACTAATAATAGAGGAAAGGAAGCTAATACCTGATCACCAGTTTGGATTTAGTGAAAGCCATTCAACGATAGACCAGGTCCACAGAATAACCAACATCATAGAAAAACCGCTAGAAGAAAGAAAGGTCTGTTCTACAATCTTCCTAGATGTAGCACAGGCTTTCGGCAAAGTATGGCACGAAAGACTCGAGCATAAAATGAGACATCTCCTGCCAAACAGTACTCACAACTTCTAATGTCATACATATAAAACAGAGTCTTCAAAATAAAACAGGAAGAAGCTTATTCCGAATTCAGAAAAATCAAAGCGGGAGTGCCACAGGGAAGTGTATTAGGACCAGTCCTATACCTTCTATACTAGTGATATCCCTGATTTAGAGCATAACACTATAGCCACTTTCGCTGATGACACAGCCATCTTAGCAGTCGGAAATAGTCATGACGAAGCTACAGCCAAATTACAAACAACCATAAACCAGATTCAAATATGGACTAGAAGATGGAGAATCAAGCTTAACGAAACAAAATCAGTGCACATAAATGTTACTAACAAAAGAGACCAATCAGTACCAATTAGACTCAATAATGCTCAAATACTTGGGTATTACATTAGATGCGGGGCTACGCTGGAAACCCAATGTCAAAAAGAAAAGAGAAGAATTAGGGCTCAAATTTAGAAAAATGTATTGGATACTGGGACGAAATTCCACTCTGTCTATATACAATAAATTGCTAATATATAAGCAAATCCTGAAACCTGTATGGACTTATGGAATTCAGCTTTGGGGCTGTACCAAAAAAAAGCAACACCCAGATCATACAACGATTTCAAAACAAAATACTGAGGAATATCACCAATGCTCCTCGGTACTGCCGAAACAGTGACCTCCATCGGGACCTGGAGATTGACACTGTTAACCAGACGATCACCAAGTTTGCCAAGAGTCATGAACAGCGACTCCTGGAACATGTGAATGTTGAGGCCATCCAGCTCCTCGACAACACCAATCAGACGAGAATACTCAAGAGGACAAATCCTTTTGAGTTAGTTCAGTAGATAAGTGTCTGTGTAAAGCAGATTACAGTGCAGTGCTTACACACTCGTGTTAGTGTCTATTTGTAGAGAGTCTAAGGAACTACTGTTGAGTAAGACCTTCAGTTTTAGGATTGAAATTAGTAAAATAAGTTAGATTATTTATCGTTACCGATCAGATTGTAATCTCAAAAAAAAAGAGAAAAAAAGAATCAAACAATACTTTAAAACAGCGGTTAGGTAACCACAAGGATAAAATAATGGATTTGGAAAAGAGTGATATTAAATATGAAATTAGTTGTAATGATTGTGATATGAAATATGTTGGGCAGACTAAGAGGTCTGTAAAAGTTCGTTATAACGAGCATGTAGCTCATTTAAAATATGGGCGTAAAGGGAAGTCGCGTGCTGCTGAACATGTTTTAGGATTGTAATCATTCTATAAGTTTTTTTTATTCAAGAAAAATAAAGCGCATCAACCCTTTAGGTTATAAGCGCTACCAAATGAACAATAAATACTAAGTAGTACTACAGTATAGATATGAAAAAACAGACAATTTTCATAATTGATAGCGTGCTGAATAGCACGTGGATAAGCTACCAAGTTTTCCATATTGTATTCTTCTTCGAGCAAGTGGTAAATAGTAGGTGGAATGTTAAATGTCACTCTTTGCTTTGAAAACTTGGGACAGTCTATTAATACATGCCTGACTGTTAAAGGGCATTGACACACTGTACAACGGGATTGTTCGGATTTCGACATTAAGTGTTCATGGGAAAATCGGGTGTGACCTATTCGAAGACGGGTCAGGATAACTTGTTCTTTCTTGGTTTCTGGAACGGCCCTCCACGGTTTAACTGTTCTTTTCACTTCTCTAAGTTTATCGTGAGATTGGGACCACTGGTGTTGCCAAGCGTTGTTAACCGATATCTTAATAAATATTTTGATGTCTGTTATCGTAGCTCTCGTGACTTCGGTGGCACTAGGGTTCTGAATTTCAGCTTTGGCAGCTGCATCAGCACGCGCATTTTCCTCTATTCCTGTGTGTGAAGGTACCCATGATAACTGTATAACTGCTCCTGAATAGATGGGATAGTTCCTGCTTAAGTATCGGTAGTGTGTTTGATTGATATGTCTGGCTCAAACTTTTAATTGAGTTCAATGAATCAGTTACTATGAGCAAGTGTTTTACATGGACGAGAGCTTGAAATATCGCATAAAGATCTCCAATTAGAATGCTTGTAATATAAGGTAGTCTAATTTTTATTATCGCATTTGGAGTTACAACTCCAGTATCCGTTTTGGAGGCATCTGTGTAGATATGGGTATATTGTTGTAAATAAGATATTTTCTCATTGAATTTTCCTCTAATTAGGGTATGGTTTGTTTCGTTCTTATTAAAACTTGTCAACGATGTATCACATTTTGGTAATTTTATTATCCATGGAGGAGGGGAGGAAATGAATTGAGGAATCGTTGGAGGAATATATGAATGTAGAAGGTTAAGGAATCTGTTAATTCTTTCATAAAGTGGTGGATCTGTTATTTTCCTCTTTTTATTGTCAGCCGAATAACGATTGGAGAAGGTGTTGTCATAAACTGGATGATTGGGATTTGCAGATATAATTCTGATCGCGTAAGAGAGACTAAGGTAAATCCGTCGGAGGTGGAGGGGAATTTCGGAGGCTTTACTGAGAAGGCTCTTGGAAGGGCTTGATCGAAATGCACCCAGGCAAATTCTGATCGCAGTATTCTGGACTGGATTTAAAAGATTCAGTACTGTTTTTTTCGCTGACCAGTATGCTACGCATCCGTAATCAAGACGTTATCTAATTAGTGATCGATATATACGTATTAAAGACGTTGAATCAGCGCCCCAATTCTTATTAGATAATATTTTGATCAGATTAGAACTTTGGTGAGTTTTACCAATCAGGTCGTTAATATGAGTTGTCCAAGTCAGCTTGTAATCCGAAATCATACCTAGATATTTTATATGATCACCAAAATTCAAATTATTGTTGTATAACTTTAGTATAGGGTTGAAGAGAAATGAATTTTTGGAAAAAATTATTCATTTCGTTTTCTCTGTGGAGAATTGGAATCCTGTAATCCTGAATCAAGATGTCGAATATGTTGCTGCATGACAGACGTCATGCAGTTTATATTTTTACCCTTTATATATAAAACTAAATCATCTGCGTATAGTCAATAACTTATCAAGATTATTTAAAATATCGTTCATTGCGATTAAAAAAAGTGTTACGCTTATTATCGAACCTTGAGGAGTGCCATTTTCTGGTTCTTTGCTATTCGAGAAATGCCCGTTCAATTTCACACGAAAGGATCGTTTATATAAATAGTTTTTAATAAACGCAAGCATATTTCCTTTTATTCCCCAGTCGTCTAATTTTAATATAATTTCATGCTTCCAAGCTGTATCATATGAACGTTTGATGTCAAAAAATACGGCTAGAACTTTTTGTTTGTTAAGGAATGCTTCATGAATTTCAAATTCTAAGTCAATCATGTTATCAATTGCTGAACGTCCTTTTCTAAAACCGTCCTGTTCCCTTTTTAGTAAGGAGTTGGATTCCACCAATTGAGTCGGTTATTACATATTTTCTCTAATAATTTGCCGACACAAGAGGTAAGGTGAGAATTAACAGCATTTTTGGGGCAGTCTGGTATTAAGATCGGTACTATTGCTGCTTATTTCCAAGTATCGGGGAATTGTTGTTGAAACCAGTAATAATTGAAGATATTTAATAAGAATATTGAAGCTTGCTACTAACTTTGACCTTTTCCAGGGCTTCGTAGAACTCATCCAACGAAATGGAACTGTTAAGGGGAGAATTATTGTTGGAATCGATTGAGTTTTTCAGTGAGATGTTTATATTCAAAGGATTTACTATCCTAATTGGTATTACTGGAAAATTGTTCAAAAGTGTTTGCTAATGTCGAAAATAGAGTACTCGTATGTTATATATATTTAATTTGGTGATAAGTTTATATAGTGTAAAATTGTTGAAAAACGTATCTAAAAATATTTGAAAGCTTAGAAATAGTTAATAGTAATAATAGTTTGAATAAAGATAAAGGACCTAGGAAGCAATTGTAAAAATTTGTTCGCGCCAGGATGGTTTGTTCCCGCGGATTAACCAGTTTGACGCGATTAAAAATTTAGTATAATATGATGAATGACGAAGCTCCATAGTGTTAGTTTACCTTCAGACTCTGAAGAAGATAATTTGGTTATCGAAACGCGCGTAAGATAGTGTACAATGTTAGTGTTGGTGTAGTGGTGGTGTAGACAGGGTTCAGTGTCTATTTTGAATGTTTAAACAATAATAATCACCATAGTGTTGAAAAATAATATAACAAAAGCTATGTGTCAGTGTAAAACTAGAATTATTCTATTAGAGAAGTCAGCATTAAATAAGATAGCTTTTAATTATTTTCAATATGACTGTATGTATGGTTGCCTATATCAAAATCGTTGATTGATAGGGGTCATTAATGGATGATTTTGTGTACATTTATCTGGCTCAAAACGCACGGTCGATGGAATACTTTATTTTGTTTAGCGAAGTTAATTCAATAAAATTTCAGGTCATTAGGAAAACTTTTCAATCAACAAGTTTATTGGTTTACAGACTGCTTTTACAATTTTAATATATGCATGTAGTCTCTGTCTATGTAACTGCTCATAATACTCCAGTGCTCTCTTATCGTTTTAAACGAATCAAAATGTAAATACAATCATCATGTTAAAACAAACAAATTCCCTCCTAATGAAATATTCAAAAGTCCCGAAACCATATTACTATTAGAGTTGTCTCATCACGATTTTCCAGTGCCTGTGGTAGTGGCCAATTCTCCCAAGCTTTTACTCTTGAAAAACCTTTTCCTCTTTTTTCTACGACTTCTTTCAAAGAGAAAATTCTCTCCAGTATCGCAATTACCAGCTAGATATGCTTGAGGTTTAAAGAAGGCTAGCGCGTTCTTGTGTTCTAGCCGTTAGCTCTTTTGTCATACAATTATCGTGTGATTGGTCTAGTGGAAGTGTGAAAAATATATACCCTACGGCTCTTCTCGGAAATATTTATTTTATCCATTGTGAGGAGCAATATTAACGTTATAAATGAAACTAACTGTTTCTATTTAATTCTACTATTCAATGAAAAAATTATGAAAATTCTGAGATATTGATAAATTTTAGGAAGGTATAAAATAGGTACTGGGTAATAAATATGCAGTGCTCATGAAAAAATTGAAATTAAAAAACTGGTGAATTTTATCTTTCAAAAACTACATAACATAGGGGACATTCTATATTATACGTGTTCGATATTGAAATGTGAAAAAAATAGCACCCGTCAATACTACGAACGTTTGTGTGTGTGTGACATAAAAATTAATCCACATTTCTGTTTGCCTCAACTTAATTTGGCGCGTTGAATTTACGCGATATCAAACCCTGCCTGCTAGAAAGAACAAATAGATGTTGTATTTCCATGCCATATTTTCAAAATTAGGAATTTCCCACGGGTGCTGTTTGCCTTTGAACACAAACGTTTCTGCATGCGCCAACTGCATATGGCATTTGGGCGTTTTCCCGTCGTAAAACGCTTTATACTTTCTATTTAAAAGCTTCAGCACGTTTAGTTTGACACTAGTAAAAGGATCAGTCTACTGTATGATGTGAATTATGAGTTGATTATTCATATTTATTTCCATTCGTGGATGTCCCAAATATTGAGGTGAGACAAAAAAGAAGCATTTTTATGCCCTCAGCACTCTTTAGAGTAATACAGCTGTGACGCTGATAAATGGTTTTACATTTTACGTGAGGGTTGTCTATTTGCTTAAGGCACACATTTTCATTCCAATTCCCATAAAAAATCAACCTTATGTAGTGAAAATGGTTGAAAACATGAAAATTCATATTTTTCACTTTCTGTTATCACCATCGTCGGAGGCTTTCACGTTTTTCTAAATTATATTAAAATAAAAACGTCTGTAAATTTTTATTAAAATATTTTTTTGCGCGAAAATTTAACAGAATGCTGCTGATATGCCTAAATAACAAATCATTTATATGTATACAATATACAGGGTGTCTATAAAGTAACTCAGAAATTCATTACCAGCTGAAGAAACACTCACATTCGGTCATTCAGGTCAGGGATATTGTCATTCCTGTTAGTACAGACTTTAAATAAACCCATAAAAATAAGTCTAATGGAGTAAGATAGAGGGATCTAGTGGGTGATTGCAATATTCCTCCTTTTCCGATCCATTGATCTGGAAATATTTTGTCTGTAGTTCAAATTCAAATTAATTTTTAAATTTCCTTTCCGCAATCAAAGAATATATAGATATATAAATCCTTTGAGAGCTGGACCTCTTCGGTGTTCGAAATTCCACAGAGAATAAAAAGCGAAACATTTTATTTACGATGAAAATAAACTTCAATCAGCTTATAGCGAACGCCTTTGGTATTTTTACAATCGGAATATCAAAGGACCAGTAGTACCTGTATATATACATGGTAAATTTCTAAACAAGCTCGCAAAAGTTTCCAGCCAAAGTTACAGCAAAGCTCCGAAGGGAACCTTATTTGCATGCATGATTAAAAGTAAAATTTCAAACTCCAATAACGTTGCCGGGACTGATCCTTTATGAAGTTGGGAAGATGTAAATTGGGCACAAAAAGGCGCACTTGTAAATTAGGTTACCTGCGACATGAGACAATCATTCAATATTACCTAAATATAATATTCTACAGCCCTAAGGACTATTCAGAAAATAATTAGCCAGCGACAGTATACAGGAAGTCTCAGAAGTTTCTTCTGACCTGACCCACGTTAACAACAAATATCTAAATTTAACAGCAGTGCATCCCTAAAAACCACTTTATCTGCAACAAATATCCGATTTTTAGAATGAGAAATAGTGTTTGATAGAATAAAACTCATTAGGTGAAATAACAAAAAATATAATTTTAATGGTAGTTCTACAAAAACTAATTTTATCATGCTTAATATAAGAAATACACATGAATATTCGCGTGTTTTACATAAAACAACTGACCCGTTTAATTTGGAGTTAAATGGAAAAGGGCAAACTATTATTTATACTCGAATAAAGTTATACAAAAGTTGGCGTAAATAGTTTTAAACGTAAACAACTCCAAACTTCACCATCCCCAGAACAATGTAACAGATATATTCATTTTAAATATTTAATTCTACTTTTAAAACTTTAAACAGTTTCCTCTTTTTAATATGTTTCACAGACTAGCGTAATTTCTGAATAACGGCACTCGCCGCTACTGCTCTTATCCCGTGAAGTTAATAGTTGGGTGTGATGAAAGTTAAGGCAATTGGCAGTCTATTGAGAGTGACTTATATTGAAAATAATTTGTAATATAAGTTCGAGGAAAAGTAGAAACATGTCAATAAAACAAATTGATTAAACAAGAAAATTGATACCAATTTTTTATTCCAGTTGAGTTTTAAATATTTGTGATTAAACATCGTACTTGGAATTCCAGTTTCTGGGAGGATCTTTTTGATTTCGAAAACAGAAGCTAATTTCATTTGCCGACGACAATCCTGACTATGTTACATTGACTAAGAGTGCCTAGGTTGCAGATAGACCATGTACAGGCTTGGTTTCTTTGCACGTTCCAAAATAGTCTTTTGGAATGTAAATTTTCATAATTTCCAAACTTCTATTATTTTTGGTTTTAATTCCAAAAAGCCTCTTCTGTTCAGTGAGGTTCTATGTGATGCCTTTTGGCCTAATATAATAATAATTAGTAATCTTAAGTAGTTATAATGTGTAGTAGTAAAGTAATTTAATAAATAGAACTTATCCCAGTGCCAGAAGTAGGTTGTTTTATTCAAGTAAGGTGACCCTCCGAATGACCAGCAATACCACCAATTAAAGAGGCCTATCCACACCTAACTCCCAGCATTACAACTACTCAATATATTGAAGGCACCTTTCGAATCGTGACACAAACATAACTAACCAATGGCTTATTGGAAACTTTGGTGGTTGCCAGTGCGAGTTCTTCTTATAACAAGAACAACGCATCCAATCCAATCCATTCGAGATTCCTGAAGAGACTGTAACAAATACTCATTTCTTTCCTGACATGTAAGTCACGTCAAAATAGGTAATGCTCAAGGTCGCTATATTTTCAAGTTTATGTATATTGGACAGTTTCCATTAATAAATGGTCATGTTAATACTCTGACAGACCTGCAAATTTTACTTTTTGTAATGCCTTGGGGCGAAGTGTTATTGATCTATGTTTCTGTTGTAACGATAAACTTGAATTTGTTGACAAAAATTTAGTGTACAAGATGATCAATATTTGTCAGACTACTTCCCTGTACTTTTAACTTTCTGCTCTTCAAGAAACGGCTATTTATACTGGCCTATGTTCATCAAAATATAAAGAGGTTGTAATAGTAAAATTCTTTTCGAATATTTAATAATGTAAATATCTCAAGCTCAATCTCAGCTTGAATTTATTCATTCCGACCTTTTATTTTCATCATTTTAATATCTGTTCACCATTTTTACCATTACCATTTGAAAAATTGTAACTGTTTTCTGAACGATAGGTGTTCTACGAATTCCATTTTTCAACACGACTCTGCTATTTATTTATTAATCCTGTTTATTTCATACGAATATTCCCAGTCAAAACAGTCAAAAGTAAGTGAATATTTAAATATAGACTTACAAGCAAATACACGTTGTAGAATAAAGTATACTCCGTTGATGACATGACACGGAATATATTCTTTCAAAAGAAGAAACAAATTTCTCTCGAGATGGTTTCGTTCTCCATGGAGATACTTAGGGTTCCTCAACGTTATAATCTTTGCTGCGGAAACTGAGTTACAAGCGTTGAGCCTTCATCCACGTAATTCTGGTTTTGTACAGCTTATAACAATAATTTAGCAAGCGTTTTGTTTTAATTATTGTTTGGCCCTGTTATGGAGCTTTAGAGATTCATACAACATCATTAGCATCGACTAATAATGATAAAAATTTTCCATACAAATCCTTAAATTTATTTCAAAGGAAAAGAAAGCACGATAGATCTGGAAAAAAATTAGCAGACACTGAGATAAAAGCTGGAGGCTTAGACAAAAACTGGGATCGAGTTAAGCTCGAGATAAGCAAAACTGTCAGTTTTTCGTTCTTGTGGTTCTTAAAATTTAATTACAAATTCACAATAAGTCTCAAAACTCATAGGAACAAAGGCGCGGTTGATAAATTACAGTTTTTTGCGCTGTTTATTTTTACAAAAAGGAAATAAATTGGAATTGAAAATATTTTCCAATTAACGCCCATGTGAAGAATCTCATCACTTTAAAGTAAAAATATAGATAATGAAAGTATACTGGCAACATTGAATTGCTTATTGTGACAAACAGAGTAGTATAGAACTTAATTTGTAAGCAGAAAAGTTTCCTAGCTGTGCAAATACTTGAAATCATAAAATGAGTCCCAGTAATCAAGAAGTTTAGCTTCATAGCCGTGTTGAAACACACAAAATCAACCTACACTGAGAAAAAGGACTACGCGATATTGATGTCTGAAATAGTTGCTACCCAAAATTGGCTAACAAAGATTTAGCCTGGCGCCAGTGACACCAGCAACACCAACAGAAAAAAAGTCCAGCCCAATAGTAGTGGTGACTATTTTCATTTCTTTGACTATTTTTTTAGAAAACTCAATTAATCTGACATTAAATTTGTGGAATTCGTTTTCTTTAAAATATTTCTGATAAAACAACTATTCGACTTCATTATTCACAATTTTGCGTCGAAAACGTAAAGTCTGACTTTATTGTTTGTATAATACAAACAAAAATAATATTCACCTTTTCAACTCTTCATAATTTTTTTTGGGGGAGTAAAAGTATCAGAATACTAATCCTTTCTTTGACCCCTGAATATTCAATCCGATGTCCAAATTAATAAAATATTCGACCCGACGCGTCAGATCTCCACTTCCAGACCCTTATTCTCTGGCCATATATATACTATAAAGGCAACCCGCATTACATTAGGTGGACCCTTGATAGCCCTTTAAACCGCATCAAATCCCGTGGGACGTGTTTTTTAAATTTGCACGTCCTCCTAAAAAAGCTCAAAAGACGAAAATATTTTATCAAAACCAATTCTGGGTAACTACATCGCACAGAGTTAAAATCACTCTTGAGCATAATGTAGTGTAAGCAAATCAAGTGAAAGGGAAGACTGAAGTTATGTATGGGAACGTGAGGGTCATACATGGGCGTTCTTGTGTCCAATTTTAATGAAAATCACACACAAAAATCAATTCAATACAAACGATATTTATAATAAAACTATCAGTTAAACAGCATCGTTAAAGTATCAATATTCGTAAAAACGTTCGTTAAGTTTACAGACGTCGTTATTTCACAACGTTAGTACAGCGTTTATTTACAATTAATGATCTCTGATAACTCAGTATTCCTGATGTTCTGTATATTATAGAATCCTTCACAATCCATCACTTAAAATAAACATTTTATTTATCTAATAGCTACTTTCCATGAAGAAATGAAGTAATTCTATTATTTCAGAATAATTTATTGTTTTCGTTCAAACTATTAACATCCCTTGCCATTTCATGAATTTTCATTTCCTCTTTAAATGCCGCTAAGCTCCATTAGGCATTTAAAGCCCTAATGGCAATATTCAATGAGAAAAATATCGAAATAACAAGAGAGTAAAAAGTCGAGATTTCTTGCGTTTTTACAAATGACGGATTTATTCGAAAGCGTAAAATATATTTATTGCAAACACACTAACTGAAAAGAAGCTCAACTATATTGAGGAAGAGAACAATAAACATATGAAACATTTGTATGAGGAAGACTAACAGATAAAAGGAATAATTCTAAGCAAAAATTCTTACAAAGAAACACACATGAAAATAAGCTGGAATATAAGAAACAAAGTGAAACATCTACGCAGAAGAAAGAAGAGAGAGTACATGAAGCAGAAGTTGGCTGATTTAGAAGAAAAATTTTCACATCCGAAACTTCTACCTATAATGGTGTACCAATAGGAGATGAAAAGGAAATGAGAAGTAGGTGGAAACAATATTTTGAAAGCACCAACAATAATGAAGACACAACCAATCAAGAAGTAAACAGAAATAATAACACAGTGCCAACTGTAGCAGATGAACATACATCAATACTAAGCAGGAAAGAAATAAGACAAATAATAAAAGAACTTAAAAATAATGTGAGTGGTGGTAAAAAAGGAATATTTGCAGAGCTAATAGAAGAAGGGGGAGAATTACTCGAGGTCAATTATCAGCGCAGACCTGGGAAGAAGAGGTGTTACCCAAAATGGACAAAAGCAATTATCATACCAATTTTTAAAAAGTAGATCCAACTGACTGCGAAAACTACAGAGAAATTTTACTGCTTGATGTTGCCAAAACCATTGAAAACAGATTTGATTACCATGAAGAAAGGCAAGTTGGAGATTACCAGTGTGGATTTCGAATAGGAATGACAACCAATGATCAAGCATTCACGCTAAAACAGATACTGTCCAACAGCTTTGAACAGAATCTAGAAGCCCATACCATTTTTATAGAGTTGATATGAAAGCATGCGATATACTGAACAGAAACGAAATATACAATACAACAGCAATAATTGAATACTCTATATTAACAGTTATAGATATAGATGAAAATTTTAGTTGAGACGAAGGAAGCGAGATATTTTCAAGAAATTGAGTTTTGTGATCTTTGATCATAAATATGTAGGTTGATCTCTTTGGAGGAAAATTTATATTATGCAACCTCTACTCCCTTGACGAGTGTGGGAGGAAAAAATCATCGCCTTCGAATATTCACCTCGTTCGAATATTCACTGCAATTCGCTATGGAAGGAAAAGTAATACAAACAGCTATTTATTCTTGAAATTGATCGTTTTCCTGCGGAACGTAACTACGTAGACTACCC
Source organism: Lochmaea crataegi (assembly GCA_947563755.1). Lineage (NCBI taxonomy): Eukaryota > Metazoa > Arthropoda > Insecta > Coleoptera > Chrysomelidae > Lochmaea > Lochmaea crataegi. The sequence continues at coordinate 81,280,694 of OX387423.1, read as the reverse complement.
ACGTTCTTAAAGAAGTTAAACTGATACCGTGTAATTAGCAAAATACAGAAACGCCCCATTATTTCTCATTTTTGTCGTTTTTGAGCAACAATGTCTGCTGCTCCATAAATTTCTTATCTCGTAATTAAATTCTCAACTCTGTGTTCAGAGGAGAGAAAATAAAAGTGGAATTTTTGTTGCCACAGGTGAAACGGACGGGAGTGCTATGCCAGTCTAAATTACTTGAACTTTAGGAAGGATTTTAAAGCAAAGTCAGGACCGACTCTTAGAAATTGTCTCAATTACTGAATTAGTTTATATTTAATGAATTAGGCATAATTTCCAAAGTGGAAAATTGAAAACAAGCTATGTTCATTTATTCTACAAAAGCTTAGAATCATCAGTCTCATCTATGAATAGATTATAATTAAAACACCCTTAATTAAATATTGTAAGTGCTTTCTCTATACAGTAAATTGGCAAATTAAATGACCAAAATACCTCTAGGCCCGCACTAATTCGATTAATCATGATGAAGCTTAGCCCTTGGTCGAAATCTCTGTTAAATAGCTGTTGAATTATGAATATATTATAAGCAATACCGTTATGTACCGTTCTGACGAGTCGACATTTTGGCTTGATCGGTGAACATCTTTATGTTTATATTCTTTTTCCTTGCTGTCAAATTTTATGAGATTTCTGTGTAACTACGTTTGCTGATCATTTGTCATTTATTAGAAGTATTGTCAAGATGGATTGACATGGATTGACAATGGATTGACATGCAAATCGCAATCTGGAGAGGAATTGCAGGGACAGTGGAAGACTATTCGGATACATAAAATCACAAAATAAAAGATACAAAGTACCTGCAAAAATAGAAAAAAAAAGACTGGACACATTACTTTAAACAGATGTTTGAAAACAGGGAAGAAAATATAGAGGACACAAACGAGAGCCGTGAGGGAGAAGAAGAAGAACCCCCAACATATGAAGAGTTCAAGCAAATAATTAATCAACTGAAACAAAAAAGAACCCCAGGTCCTGATCAGATCGTGAACGAATTAATAAAGACTGGAGAAGAAAAATTACTGAAAACTATCTACAAGTTAATAACCGAAATATGGGATGAAGCAGATATGCCTGTGGAATGGAGAGAAGGCTGGATAACACCAATACTAAAGAAAGGAGATCCAACACAATGTCAAAGCTACAGATTTTAACACTGCTTAACACAACTTACAAATTACTCACAACACTTATACGACGAAAGTTAACAAGATACGCTGAAAGAACAATTGGACAATACCAACATGGACTTCGGGAAAATAGGTCGACCACAGATGCAATACACATTGTAACACAGACAATAGAAAAATGCTACGAACATGGTATAGACTTACATGTAATATTTATAGATTTCAAACAAGCATTCGACAGTGTCTCCCGAAGTAAACTATTACAGGATATGAAAGAGTTGGCAATACCATCAAATCTGATCAGATTAACAAAAATGTCTATGGAACAATCAAAGGCAAGAGTGATAACAAGAGAAGGAGTCACGGAAGTAATCTCGATTGAAACAAGAGTAAGACAAGGAGACGCCCTATCCACCACACTCTTCAACATTGCTTTAGACGGTGCAGTAAGGCAGACTGAAATAAGTCGAACGATTGCGCAAGCTTCAACGCAGGTAGTAGCATATGCCGAGGATTGTTACTTTACGCTCTAGCGCAAAAAAGGAATCTTTTTATTTAATCCAACCACGCCCTCCGAATTAACTCAATTGGTGAATATTTAACCATTTATCAGATTAAAAATCAAATAACATTATATGAAAATGGTCAAAAATTTGGAAAAATGGTCCATAATTGTCAACAATTGTCAAAAATGGTCAATAATTTTGAAAAATGGTCAAAAACTATCAAAAATGGTTAAAAATTGTCAATTATTCTTAAAAACTGTCAAAAATGGACAATTATTGTCAAAATTGGTCAATAATTGTCAAAAAATTGTCAAAAACAGTTAAAAATGGACAACTTCTGTCAAAAACTGTCAAAAATGGTCAATAATTGTCAAAAACTGTCAAAAATTGTCAAAAATTGTCAAAAATTGTCAAAAATTGTCAATAATCGTTAAAATTTTGAAAAATGGTCGATAATTGTCAAAAATTAAAAAAAAATTGAAAAATGGTCAAACATTTTCAAAAATTGTCAAAAATTGTGAATTGTCAAAATTTTTGAAAATGGTCGGAAATTTTCAAAAATGGTCAATAATTGTCAAAAAATATCAAAAATGGTCAATAATCTTTAAAAATGGTCAAATTTTCTGAAAAATTGTTGAAAATGGCCAATAATTGTCAAAAACAATCAAAAATTGTCAAGAATGGATAATTATTGTTAGAAATTGTCAAAATTTTGAAAAATAGTTGATAATTGTCAAAAATTGTTAAAGTTTTTGAAATATGGTCAAAAATGGTCAAAAATTTGGAAAAATGGTCCATAATTGTCAACAATTGTCAATATTGATCAAAAATGGTCAGTAATTTTGAAAGATGGTCAAAAATTTTGAAAAATGGTAAAAAATGGCCAATAATTGTCAAAAACTATCACAAATGGTCAAAAATTGTCAAAAACTGTCAAAAATGGACAATTATTGTTAAAAATTGTCAAAATTTTCAAAAATTGATGATAATTGTCAAAAATTGTTAAAGTTTTTGAAAAATGGTCCAAAATTATGAAATAATATGGTCAAAAATGGTCAAGAATGGTCAAAAATTTGGGAAAATGGTCCGTAATTGTCAACAATTGTCAATAATTTAACATGGTCATAGTTTTGAAAAATTGTCAAAAATGGTCAAAAACTATCAAAAATGGTGAAAATTGTCAATTATTGTTAAAAACTGTTAAAAATGGACAATTATTGTCAAAAACTATCAAAAATGGTTAAAAATTGTCATCATTTTGAAAAATGATTCCATCAGTCCTTATTTAACTATTTTTATTATTACATTTCGGTTTTTTTCTTTATCAAGGAGTCTCCTTTCATTTGTACCAAGTCAATAATTACTACGTGTTTTCTTGATTTATATATAGTTCAGTTTAATCTATTTCAGTAACAAAACCGGCTAAGTCACCCTCTCAGAAACAAAACCGGCAATATCCAAATTTATTTATCAAATTCTGCGGATACCCTAAAAAATTGAAGCAAAATTATTATTATTTATTGTTTATAATAATATTTAGCTCAAATTAATACAAACGCCCTTTCGTTACTATGTATTGTTGCGAGGTCACCAACTCAACTCTCTCGACTCTAAATTTTGGTGGTTGCGCCCCCCTCCCTTTCGAGAACATTCGAGTACAACGGTTTTGTTTGTGCATAGGGCGACCGCGGAAGGTACTGGAATTTTCTAAAGTTGAGAAGGACTATATACGCGGGTTTTTGAGTGCGTGAATAATTATTGAAACAGTTAGTTCTAGAGAATTATTGAAAGGGACAGTAAAGAGCCAGTTCACAGACAGTTTACAGAAGCTCTCAGTAATCGAACAGTGAATGAAATAGTGAAGATAATATTCAAGTGGTGAAAATAAATTAGAACTAATATACCGAGTGTAAATAAATTAGTAGACATTAAGTAGAGTGTGTATATAAATTCAGTTTAATACAGTGTGTGCTTCTTTAAATAAATAGATAATAATTAGCCATAGTAGTGTGTATAATTTATCCCACAAGTAAAAACTGTTTGAATAAATAACAAAAACATTACAGCATAATATTACTCAGAGCAGTTTTTCGCTCATTTCTCAATACTATGAAAGTGGGACATTGCCGGTTTTGATTCTAGGCCACTCATATTCATTAAATGTTGAATATAGTAAAATATTTTTATAATCTCTGGTTTTATTCGTCATGGATTATCATCCATCATAAGGCTACATTGGATTAAATTGGTATGGAAAAATTATTCTTATCAATTATAAGATTAGGTTTATTATTCTTGTATACGTACTTTCTTTATTGCTCCACATCCAATTGTACCAGCCAACTCTCGCTGCACAAAGTTAATTTCATAGGTACATAGCTCTCGTCCTCATTAATTTTATAAACTCCAGTCCTAAAACCAAATTGTAATTGCTTTTTTTTTCTTCAAAAGGAGTTCTCAGTGAATCATAAATATTTAGTTAAGGTAAACAGGGAGGGCGCAATAGACGAGAGTAACCATGTTACTTAATTTCATTGAGTTTGATGCAGAGCCGTGTTTTAAACAAAGGATTAAACGAAGAGATTAAGGGTATATTTTTAAGAAATGAAATCCGCATTTAGACATTCTTCAAATTATCTTTAACAACATTTTGAAAACTCTCGATAAAAATACGCCATGGATGTGGAAATAGAACATCATTAGGGTTGTTAATTAGCATTGGGTACAATTATTTCAACTACAGATCTGAATATCATCAGTTCAAATTATGCTAGCGTAGACTCCAGTCTTATTTCATTATGAAGGTCTACCAATACTCATGAATATTTCGATGTTCGTGTCGATTCATATAAAGCATGTCGTATATTTTATAGCTTATTTAGAGAAGGAACTGCTTGTATGATACGTAAAAACCAACCCCTTAAACTTTTATTGATCAAATATCAATATCGTCCAACGATTTAAACGAAGACATTATAATAACCTACGGAAAAAAGGAATCCATTATAAAGAACGATTGTATTCTGAATCGACTGTAAAATGAGGATATTTGTAATTTGGTACACGCTACGTCAACAGACGTACGATAAGGTGGGAGAAGAGGACTGAAAAGTAGATATTTTGTGGAAAATATTGATGTACTTCTAAAATCTAAATTTTTACTGGTAGCTGCAATGTGGAAGAGGATTTCCATAAGGTCGATTTCTCTAATTTTACAGTAAACTATTAGTTTTATTTGCAATCTATATATGAAATGTCCGCGGCCAGAAGAATGACTTCTAGGTTCTCTGAATAAACGTTCAGTGAAATGATTTTGGAGAAATTATCAATATATAGGAAAGGTAGGATGGGGTTTGGTAAAATTTCGTGGTCTCAATCTGCCTACTTCTCAGAGATAACTGATGAGTCATAGAAAGTGGTCGCTTATTTTTAGGAACAGTAGCAAAGGAAGATAATGGTGAGGAATACAACTACCAAATTGAGTTGGAAGGGGGTGAATTGAAATTTAGATAACGGTTGGTGTGTCTGGGTTTTCCATAGGAATGTGACTTATATATGAAAAGGAATCCATATGAAAAAATTACTCATGATGTTTTGGCTTCAATTTTCAACAAAGCTCATTTGATAGTAGCTTCGATGGACAAAGCAGTAAAAGGTTTCGAAGTGACTGGCATTCATCCCATAAATCCATACGTGTTTGATGATGATGATTTTATTCCAAAAATCGTTGAAGACTCAACTACTCGGAACGAAAATTCCTCCAACAATGACATAGCAACGGAAGCACTCACTATGCATGTTACAAATGACACCGAACCCATTGCCAGCACTTCTTGTAGTAATATTTTGGATGTATTGAGTCCAGTGCCCCAAAAATCAAGAGACGTTCAAAGAAACAACACTCTCAGATTCTGATCGCCACGCCCCTGAAAGAACAGCTAGAAGGAGAAGGAGGGAAAGAAGATGAAAAAAAGGTGAAGGAAAACATGTAAAAGGAAAATTTGTGAAGAGAAAAGTGTTAATTTCTAGCAGTGAAGAAAGCAGCGATTTCCCTAGCACAATTATGTGATGGTGTTGATGATGATGAAGATGAGATAGGCTCAGACAAAAAAAATGAGAATAATAATGATGGGGGAGAAGGTATTTCGCGGAATTTGATGTGTTGTTTCTGTGAAATAGGTATATTAGTGAATAAGGATATAATATCAAAACTGACAAGTAAATCGGTGGAGAAAATATTGTATTTTTCTTGGAGTTCAAGTAGATGGAAAGAATTTTTGACATATGAAGATGCCTGCTCTGCAAGTGGTTGAAGGGTTTGAGCCAAATGTTTGGCAAGCTTTTGGGTTGGGGAAGAAGAACCACTAACGATGGAGCGTGAAGGAACTCACTGAAACTCAACCCTGTGGTACCCACTCCTACTTCCACTATTTCGAACTACTTATTCAAAACTTAGCAAAGCAAATAATTCAAAAGAAACTGACAGGAGTAGGTATTTATCATATAAAACAAGCAATTTTTCATTGTTTTGGAAACAATTCTAACAAGAACCAAGTCAACATAAATACTTGAACGTCGGATAAGACTTTGGATGCCTGAAGTAATAATTATGAAAAAAAGCAGGCATTAGAAAGTCCAGGTGAATGAAGGTTGATGAAAAAATTGTTAATTAACCAAAATATTATACACCAAGATCTCCATTTTCGTGCAAACGGAAATAAATTCTGTTGACAAAGCAATTTCTCGCAGTTTGCTTCAATGTAAAGATAAAAACTTAGCTTTCGATACTTTCAAACTAAAAATAACAAGATTACCAAAACAATAGTTGTCAATTCATTTGAAGACTAATATATTAGTTGTTTTGGCGATAATATTAGTATATTTCTTAAAAATATTTTTTGGTTTGAATTAAATTCCCCTTTGAAAACACTTTGATCCGTTCTAGACTCTATATGACGAGAAGCAGATGGGTTCGATACCCACCAAACTGTTCAATAATGCGTATATGCTAAAATTTTGGAACTTAACCAGCACAAGTGTGTATAATGTTCGGGGTAAACCGTTATCTTTGCTGAGAATTTTAATGCACGCTATAACTGCACACGATCAACCCTAGTGCAGACACTGTAAACAAGTTTTAATGGACATTTAAAATCACTTTGCGATGCACCGGCAAAGTTATATATTTGGTTTTTGGATATTGTTGGTGTACTAAACGTAACTTATTGATAATATTATGGACTACTTTCCAAGTATTTTAATTATATCCTTTCTTCAATTGTATTAATTTAAAAATTAACTTGAATTTGTTAGTATGTTGGTAGCAGTGTGTAACATTAACCTAATTGTAAAAAGTCATCAGTTGACAATACAGTAGACTATCTATGACAAACAGTCTGCACAACAGAAACAACAGCTACAAACTGATTTTTTCAACTATACCTGGGATAAACATAAGTCATGTTCAAAATATTGTGTTCAGGCTGAAGACTGCTGGAGATGAGATTAGTGATGATATGATGATAACAAACATCATGACTATCCTTCCAGATAAGTACAAACATTTCAGAAGTGCCTGGGATTCTGCGGCAGAAGATGTCAAAAACATTGATAATTTGAAGTCAAGATTGTCAAAAGAAGATCTTCTCAAAGAAAACACCAAGGAAGAAGCTGTAGCGTTCAAAGCATACAAGAAAAGATACAACAAGAAATCAAAGAATACTTACCCTCCAAGTGGAATCTGCAAGAAAAGAAATCATCCTGGAGAAAATTGTTTTTCAAGGTCAGAGAAAAGAAAAACAAACAGTATCCACCATGTACCATTTGTGAGAAGACGAATCATTCAGAGGGCAAGTGTTTCCAAAGGGACAAGAAAAGTGAAAAAGTAAGTTTTCTGAGAAAAAGACAGCAGCTGACTATAACAAAAGTGAGTTTGTTGTTGACAGTGCATGCCTCATCTCACAATTCAAGAAATTATTCTTCAGAATACAGAAATACCCAACGAACATGTAAGAATAAAAGTGCAAAACGTGGCAACAGCATGACGGGTGAACTTGTTGGAACTGTCGAAACAGATAAAATGATATTTAAAGATGTGACGTATGTGCCAGATTTAAGCAGGAAGCTACTGTCAGTGAGTGCAATCACTGAGCGGGAAGGAGAAGTATTGTTCACAAAACATCAAGTGCAAGTCATCAAGGATAATAAAGTTTTGCTGCAGGGATACAAAAATGGAAATCAAGAAAATGAAGATCAAGATCATGATGACCATCAACAAAATGTCATACCACGACCAAGAAGACAAATAAAGCTGCCACAAAGTCTTCAAGATTATGTCATCTATGATGATAATTAACCTCTCATGAGATAGAATGCATGAGAAGTCCTGAAAAAGAAGAATGGGAAAAGGCCATAGAAGAAGCGAAGCAATCATTAAAAAAAATGATACATGGCAACTTGTGGATGAAAAATGTGCAAAAGGAAAAGAAATTGTCACAGGAAGATGGATTTTCAAAATAAATGATGATGGAAAAGACAAAGCAAGATTTGTAGTCAGAAGATGTCAGCAAAAATCTGAAAATTTTGATTTTGGAGACATCTTTAGTACAGTGGTCCAGACAAGTAATTTGAGACTCCTTTTTGCTTTAGCTGCTGAAACAAATAAGAAGATTATGACATTTGATGTGAAGACCGCTTTCCTGAATGGAAACCGGGAAGAAGAAATAAACGTGAAGATCCCCGAGGGATACGATGTTCCAGGAAATATATACCTACTCAAAAAGGCTCTTTACGGTCTAAAACAGGCACCATTACAATGGAACAAGCGTCTCATCGAATTTCTGAATGGCATGAATCTCAAACAACTGTGTATCAGTGTATTTTCAAAACTCAGACTACAGAAAAGGGGATGATTCTAGCTGTCTATGTGCATGATGGAATCCCATTTGGAGAAGATGAACACCAGATGAATATGCTGATTGAAGGACTGAAGAAAAGTTTTGAAATAACTTTTCAAGAAAATCCAACTCAATACCTTGGACTGGAAATCGCCAGAGATGAATATGGAATTTTCATCAACCAAGCCAAGTACAGCAAACAAGTCCTCAAGAAATATGAAATGGATTTGTCAAAACTAATGTCAACTCCAATCACTCCAACTGAGAAAAAAATCAAGCAAGTGACTGTCTACTCTACTTATCATGCAAACGCAGACCAGACCTGGCCTACGCTGTCAACTATGAGAGCAAGTAAATGGAGAAACCATCAAGTCAAGACATCAGCAACGTAAAAAGAACACTTAGATACTGGAATAGTCACCAGAAGGATGGAGTTTTCTACTCATCCAACAAAGAAGGCTGTTAACTGATAGCATACAGTGAAGCTGATTTTGCAGGAGATTTAGAAAAATCCAATAGTACAACTGGATATGTAATCCTTTGTGAAAGTGGACCAGTAATTCGGTGCACAGCAGCTGCACATTGTTGTCAAGAGATGAAGTACATCAAGACTTTCCTGGAGGAACTTTTTGGCCAACGAATCAAGATGACCCTCTATGTCGACAACCAGAGTGCAATACAAATGATCAAATAAGGTCAAGCAACCAGACGTAGCAAATACATTGATGTTAAATTTCACTTTGTGAGTGATGAACTCAGTCAAGGATAGTACAACATTGAATATTGTCCTTCTCAAGATCAACTGGCTGTCATACTGACTAAGCCATTGCATCGTCCAGCTTTCGAGAAACTGAAAGCAAAACTCATGTGTGCCTGATTTTGTACCCTGTTTTGTTCGTAATTTAAATAATTTTCATAGTAATGTACTGTTGTTAGATGTTTTTGAAATGTTTCAGGGAGTGTTTTGAAGCTTGCTTCTTATTGCACGACATAGGACTTTTGGGAAGGCTAGTGAACTCGTGAAACGTGTAATGTTACGATAAAGCGTTCGTCACGCAACAGTGTTGCCAGATTTCTGAATAATCCACTAATCCAATGAAATTTAAATTGAAGCTTGCTTCTTATTGCACGACATAGGACTTTTGGGAAGGTTAGTGAACTCATGAAACGTGTAATGTTACGAAAAATCGTTCGTCACCCGATGACTCATTAGAAAGAGAGTAAGAGAGAGAGAGGGAGAGAGAGAGACGCATTGAAATAACGCGCGATACTATATAACCAACGCTGCTTTAAAATTTGAAAAATGGTCAAAAATGTCAAAATTTTGAAAAAATGGTCAATAATTATAAAAGACTGTCAAAAATGGTCAATTATTGTTAAAAATTGTCAAATTTTTTGAAAAATGGTCAAATTTTTTGAAAAATGGTTAAAATTTTTGAAAAATTGTCAAAAATGGTCAATAATTGTCAGAATCTCTCAAAAATTATTAAAAACTTTCAAAAATGGTCAACAATTATCAGAAACTGTCAAAAATGGTCAATAATTGTTAAAATTTTGAAAAATGGTCAAAAACTGTTGAAATTTGGAAAAAATGGTCAATAATTATAAAAAACTGTGAAACATGGTCAATAATTGTTGAAAATTGTCAAAATTTTTGAAAAATGGTCAAAATTTTTGAAACATCTTCAAAAATGGTCAATAATTGTCAGAAACTGTCAAAAATGGTCAATAATTGTTAAAATTTTGAAAAATGTTCAAAAATTGTCAAAATTTTGAAAAAAAGTCAAGTCAATTCAATAATTATCAAAACTGTAAAAATTGGTCAATAATTGTCAAAATTTTTGATAAATGGTCAAAATTTTCGAAGAATGGTCAAAAATGGTCATTCTATTGTGCATAAGAAGGAAGCTTTTGTCGGCGGTCCGACGACCGCTCACCTTTTTTTTTTCTATTTCATCTACAATAATTTTTTTTATTTGTATTGTATTTCTTCAATTACTACCTTCATACTGTATTTCAACATCATATATTTCTTTGATTAATGTATGCAAAATATTCTTTATGTTTTCATGTACAATTAAGTCTCTGTTAAGGGAGTGTCTTAGTATGTTGGTAGTAGTGTGTAACATTAACCTAATTGTAAAAAGTCATCAGTTGACTATACAGTAGTTTAAAATAAAAATTATAAAAAGTCTGTCATTATAAAAAGCAAAAAGTTAACGCGTGAGTTTCTATCTCTTCAATCAAAATATTTAAAACTCTCCTGCAAAAGGCTAAATGCACATCATCTAAACAAAATTGTACAAGAATTATATCCCCCAATACCTTTTCATCAATTAACTTCGAATTAATTAATAATCTTTTGATACAATTATTACAGTATAATCTTTTGTTCTTATAGTGATTGTTATAAATTCCTTTTCTTCAACATTTGCCAAGCCGCTAAAATATTCTATAGAATTTCCTTTATTTAGCTGAAAATCAATCACCACTATAGGATGTTATAATAATCATCTTAATGAAAACTCGTCAACTGATTGACTGAATAAATTTAATCTCTTATCTTACTTAGGTTACAACAGATATTCAGATTACTTAACAAATCCCAAAACAATCAAACTCTCAGTCAATTGTTATTCCATTGCTTCCGGAGAATGATTGAATCGTTTCATTTCAGAGCCGAACTTAGCATATAATGTAATAAATCATAACAAAATATCGTTAAATGTTAATACAATAGAATGAAGAATACTCATAAAGATGAGACAAAGATTGTGGTTTAATTTCCCAAAATAATTAACAAAAAGAATAATGAATACACTACAAGGAGCAAACAGAAGATACTACAATTTCACTAAGTGAGAGATTATTTGTTAAACGAATAACCAAAGAAATACAAAAACTCTAAGGAAGTAGGAGAGAGGAGGAAAACAAGCTCCAAGGATTTATAGCAATTATTGGAGCTTGCTCCTTATTGCACGACATAGGACTTTTGAGAAGGCTAGTGAACTCGTGAAACGTGTAACCGTTACGAAAAGTCCGTCATGCAACAGTGTTGCCATATTTCTGAAAAGGCTAGTGAACTCGTGAAACGTGTGATGTTACGAAAAAGCGTTCGTCACGCGATAACTCATTCAAGCGACTGTGCGCAATCTCTCTTGCCGCACTGAGCTCGCACACCCATAGGTGTGACAAATTGTCAAAAATGGTCGAAAATTGTCAAAATTTTGAAAAAATAGTTAATTATTGCCAAATATGTTAAAATTTTTGAAAAATTCTAAAAATTTTTAAATATTGTCAAAAATTTTGAAAAATTATCAAAAACTGTCAAAATTTCGGAAAAATGGTTAATAATTGCCAAATATTTTCAAAAATTGTTAGAAATTGTCAAAAATTCTCAAAAATGGTCAATAATTGTCAAAAATTTTGAAAAATGTTCAAAATCTTTGAAAAATTGTCAAAAATGGTCACTAATTGTCAAATACGGTCAATAATTGTCATAACCAATCAAAATTCTTCAAAAATTGTCAAAAATGGTCCAAAAGGATCAATAATTGTTAAAATTTTGAAAAATGGTCAGTAATTGCCAAATATGTTAACATTTTTGAAAAATTGTCAAAAAAGGTCAATAATTGTCAAAGGCGGTCAATAATTATCAAAGACGGTCAATAATTGACAAAATTCGTCAAAAACTGTCAAAAATAGTCAATAATTGTTAAAATTTTTGAAAAATTGTCAAAATTCTTTAAATATGGTCAATAATTGTCAAGAATTTTGAAAAATCGTCAAAAACTGTCAAAATTTTGAAAAGATGGTTAATAATTGCCAAATATTTTCAAAAATGGTCGAATTTTTCGAAAAATTGTAAAAATGGTCAAAAATTGTCAAAATTTTGAAAAAAATGGTCAATAATTATAAAAAACTGTCAAAAATGGTCAATAATTATTAAAAATTGTCGAAAATGCTCAATAATTGTCAGAACCTGTCAAAAATTGTCAAAAATGGTCAATAATTGTTAAAATTTGGAAAAATGGTCTAAAATGGTCAAAATTTTTGAAAAATTGTCAAAAATGATCAATAATTGTCAAAACTGTCAAAATTGGTCGGTAATTGTCAAAAATGGTCAATAATTATTAAAATTTGAAAAAATTGTCAAAAATTGTCAAAATTTTGAAAAAATGGTCAATAATTGCCAAATATGTTAAAATTTTTAAAAAATTGTCAAAAATTCACTAAAAATTGTCATTCTATTTTGCATAAGAACCAAGCTTCTGTCGGCCGTCCGACGACCGCTCACCTTTTTTTATTTTGAAAAGGTGGAGCAGTAGGATGAGGGAAAGGTGTAAGGAAGAACAAAGGAGTTGGGCAGAATGTGATTAGATAAAAAACAGAAATTGTCATAACAGTTTGGTGTGACTGTCACCCGACCTTCAAGCGTTTTTCCCACTTTGATTAATTTTGCTTATTAAGATCATCCGAAAGAGCCAAGGTTTAGGATAGTCTTCATTATAGAATGAATAAAAAGTTTCTCAAACTGACGTTAAGAGAACTGCAGCCATCAAGTACTGAATACATGTAGATTTTATAATTTTACTGTTACCGTTTAACCAGCATTTTTATGTAAATATTAACCTTCCAGTACTCGCGCGCCTTTCAAGAACCAGAGAACTCTACAACTAGACCCGTAAGTTTTATATTATTTTTTCAGCATCAGTACGTTTTTTTTAACCTCAACTCTCAATGAAAAAATCAAACTTATTTTACAAAAATCGAGAATTATCAAAATGAAACTTCTTCTTCTAGCACAGAATACTCTGTTTTGGTATTTCATTGGTCATTTTCATTCCGATTCACACATGCAGGGCAGAGAGTCTTCGCTTGTGTTATACAAATAAATTTCGTTCATATTTGAGACCTGTATTTTGTTTTGCTGTCCTTCTGACAAAAGTCGCATCTTTTTCTCTTGCCAGGCGGTCTATTCTCAAACAGTGACATTTTTTGTCGCATGCGAGATTGTACTTTTGCCAATCAAGAATTATACAATCTCGAATGCGAGAAAAAATGCCAATGTTTGAGAATAGACCTCCAGGTGTTTCTAGAACTTCTACGACATCTAAAGGACTTGTACCAGCCACTGCTTGTTTTCTCTGACGTACCTCTTGGGGTAAATTTGATAATTGGGATCGAAGTTTTAGATGATCATCAGTCAATGCCAACGCCAACTTCTTCAGGAATATTCTTCTGATGCACTTCTCGTGCTTATTGTTGGCAGTATGATTTATTCGGGCATTTATTCCAGATACATTAACTAGGGCAAAAAAATTTACCAAGGGCCAACGACGTGTATTTCGGGCTACATCATAGGTAGCGGAAAGTTTGTCTCCAGTATCAACTGCGCTCTTGGTAGAGTTGTAGAAAGTGATAATTTCAGGTTTGTGTTGATCGCCAGTTGTAAATAAATCAGATGGATTTGAATGCTACCCAAGGTCAGTATTTCTCCAAAGGGTGTCTCGAACTTAGATGACAAAAACATAATTTTGTTTGTCCTTGTATGATGTGTATAAATCCAGCCTTATTCAGGAATATGATTATTGTGTATTGATCTGGGATGATTTTTCTATAATTTCAGCTTCGGGCTGAACATTGAGGTTATTTGAGCCTTTCGCTTAGAAACGAGTGAGATTTGTCAAAGCGAGAAAGGATGTGAATCAGGAAAGAAAGAAGCGAGATCTCGTTCAATCGAGTGAGCTGTGGTGAACCACTATGCGTGTATTCGAAAATTTAGAGATGAGATTACCATCAATCTATGGTCGGTGTAAAAGTGACCAAATCTTATGTTATAAATAACTGAATATTATGATAAGAAAAAATTAAAGGCGATGAAATAAAAAAAATTTATTTGTTTAAATGTTCAATTGAACATCAGTTCAAAATAAAATGGGGATTTAAAGAAATTAAATTGTTTTATTTCATCGATTAGTATGGATCTTCATCATTTTATTCAAAAAATAAAAGAACGTCATTATTATTATCAATAAAGAGGAAAATATTAATGGAGTCGAATGTTATGATGCATTGCATAATTTAAATTGAGGAAAAGTGTGAGCATGCAAAAAAACGGAAGAAATTATTTAAAAAAATAAAAAATAGCATACCAGGATATTTGAACCAATTAAGAAGAACATAGGACGAATTATTGAGGTGTGTGTTAGCTACGACGGCCTACATAACAAACGTACTCTCTACTTGAAAACAAACACAAAACAAATTTTCATTAGAATACCAAATAAAATCTGTCCGTGGAACATTTATGATTTCCTGCCAATAACCAGTAAATTTCCCATAATTTTATAACAAACAAACGCATTGTGAACCGCCAGAAATATGGAAACACCAAATCCAAATTTGTCTATTCGAATTATGACAGCCTAACTCTGGATATTACTAGTTGGCAAACATCAATAAATGTAGTGATTGTATGAAACTAGAGCAAAAGTTTTGATGTTGTTTCAGGATTTACTCCAGGATCAGATGCACTTTGCCAACTCGACACATTTTAGCCCCTACTTTGATTAATTAAAACCCATTTAATCTAGAGATAAGTTCGTCCACAACTACTATAGTCTTCAACGTGAATAAATAATACAGTATTTGAGTGAACGTTAATTGCTAAGCATTTTATTTTGTAAATAAACATTGTCACTAATTGTAAGTTGAAATAAAAACAATATTATGGGTTAGTGATGCTTCAATATACGTAAATTCACGAAAATATGCGAACAGGATTAATCACAAGGGTACCAAATACAAGGGTACATCTGGAGAAACTAGACTGGAAAGAATTTAAAATCCAATGTGCACTAAAAAGCTTAGTGAATATTGATTGATAGATGTAATTAGTACAGCCAGTCAAAGTTTCAAGCCATGGCACCTTAGCGTTTTGGATTTTTGTGCTCTTATTGCACTGCTTATGTCAATTGTATGCATGTGCTACTTTTTGGTCAAGTGTGCGTTGAGTAGTACTACCACTTTCTTTATTTGACCCCTGCAGACAGGATTCTGAAGTTTTGAGAGCTCCATTACAACCTTCCTCTGTTTTTGGCCACCAAACTAAGCCAACATAGCTAACCGTCACTCTTACCTCTGTTGTATGAAGCCAGTGAGCGTTCCGTAGATTCAGTCCCCAAGTGTTATCTGACACCCGTTTGGCAGTCATTAGAGCTATTTTTTTCTTTATTTGTTTTATCCAGTAGGTGTGAATTCCAGTTTACCCCAGTTACTTGATCTCCTGGCTTACTGACAGCTGAGCTTCGATGAGGTTTTACAGCTTTAATCTTTCAAGCTTTCTTCTCCTGGTGAAAGGAATGAGCGAAGTTTTTGCAGAATTCATCCTTAGGCCTTTCCCCACCATTTTCAGAACTTGTTGCATAACTCCGATACAAGAGTTGTATTGTCATATCGTCTGTATACCTCTGGATGTAGAACCATTTATGCTCAGTTTCCAGGACAAGGTCCCACAGCAGCAGTGATAATGGACTCTAAGGACATCCCTTCATTATCGAAATCTTCAAATAAAGTCGACATTGCTATCCTGTGAAAAGGATGTTTTTCATACTTTTACATGTGGGGAGTCGTCTATTCCACACCTTGCAGCAGCCTGAGTTGAAAAAGGTAAAATAGAGCGCTTATTATGTATCAAGAAATGCTTCAAGTGCTATTTCTTGATTCCCCTGGGCAGCATCTATTTTCGAGGACTATAGTTCGTTAACTAAAGGAGTAAAGGCACACATTTCATATTAAGTATTGTCATTATTCTTAGCCTCTATCATGTCCCAACTTTTTGATAAAATTAGATGAAACTCCCTGTATTTTTTCACGAGTAATAAATAAATAAATAAAAACTATACTGCCCATCTTATTCAGTCGGATTATATCTTACTCTTCATTTAAAACGTTTTTTTTTCATATCCTATAGTCAATTGAAGTTTTGTGAAAGCAGAATAGTCGTAAAATGGTGAAAGTCTTTATCCATCTATCGAAATTCAAAGATAATCTCAAAATGACAACTCTCCGACATCGTACCTCACACATTCTCCCTAATAAAGGACAACCGGAGGCCCTAAGGACGAAGAAGAGAATCGAGAGACGCAGATAGCGTACAATAAATTAGGATTCAGGTCCACGGAACACAACTAAATCTCGATAATCCAGCAAAAGTTATATTGACCTTAAGTAATCCGTCCTTACTGCCATTTTCCCACCGAAAGGCGGAACGGGGCACGTTTTCTTAGTTTATGCAACGGCTATATTGGCGCTGGTGTCGTCTATCACCGACACCCCTTCTCGATAAATTTCGGTTTTTGACCAGAGAAAGTGTTTGGATTAATCCAGCACCAATTTAAACTGACGCAATTTTACGCAATGTAAGATTTGTTCGTAAACGGGAGAAACGGGACAATGCTTTATATTCTGCTATTCCAAAAGTTTGATTTCCGGCCATCATTAAAATACACCGCAAAAAGCTAATTTTCCACCGGTTGCTTATTGTGCCAAAAAGTTGGTATGTTTTTAATGATATTTAGAATGGAAGCTTCATGAGTGTCAGTATAGGATAAATATAAAAAATAAAGAGTAAGATTATGTACTTTTAAGTTATTTTAAGTCTCTTTAGTCACGATTTGTATATTTCTCACTACCAAAGAACATTTGGTTTACTGATACTCCTGGTAAAAATTAGATGTTATGACAATGACAACCGTCAATAACGTGGGAATCGAAATTCTTCAAAATGTCTTCGGTCCTATGGAATATTTTGAAGGATATATCTTTGTATATCCTTTTATTCATCCTGCAATGTTTGTATTTATGTATGTATGTTCGAGTGAAATCTTCCAACTGAATTTCGAAGCAGCTATCCTCAACGATTAGGATCAAATTTAGCATAAACGTTTAGTTTGCATAACAATGCATGGTTAGCTAAGTGACATCCTTCCAAATCCAATATAGTGGATGGTCCAATATAGCGGACCAATTATTTTGTGTGCACTCCTGTAATGTTGGGGATTTGGTGTGGGTAAGCCTCTTCAATTGGTGGTATTCCTGGTCACTCGGAGGGTCATCTTACTTCAATAAAACGACGACTTCTGGCACTGGGATAAGTTCTATTTATTAACATACTTTACTATTACACATTATAACTACTTGAGATTACTAAATCTAAATAAGTATCTAGTCATATAGCATACTTATAGTTTAACTGAATAGCATAATGACTACAACTAAATTAGAATGAATATTGATTACCTTATGAATGTGTTGTCACCTGTATATTTATACTACGGTTCAAGTTCGATGATATTTAATATTTACTATTAAATGTTTATTTACGTGATGAACTTAACTCAGTACCTGTCGACCTCGATAGTTATATTTATGTAAAATTCCAACGTTTAATGGTTTATTGAAAATAGTTTCAAGGGAATTTATTTCTTATTTTATTTTATCATTATATTATTATATTATGCCAAAAGGCATCACACTTCCATGATTATAGGTAACGAATTAAAGAGTTTGCTAAGAAGAATACAAAAATAGAAATGCCTTCACTCTAAATCCAATAAGGCAAACCTCCCAAGATGGCGGAGTAGTTATTTTTAAACACCTATAATATGGGTATTGAATGAGAGGGTTTGCTGAGAAGAGCACGAAAGATAAAATGACTTCACTCTAAATTCAATATAACGGATCGCCCAAGATTGCGGAATAGCTATTTTCAAGCACTTGCATAATATGGGTTTTGAATTGAAAGAGTTTGAGGGAAAAATACGAAAGATAAAATGACTTCACTCTAAATCTATTATGGCGGACCGCATAAGATGGCGGACTAGTTATTTTTTACGCAGTCCCATACTATGGGCATCAAATTTAAGGATTTCTTGAGAAGAATACGAATAAACTTACGCCTGCGTTCAACCCTTCGAGGAGATGGTGTACTACTAGTTGGCAAGACGGCATGACTTTTCGGGCAGTGTTGAGCGCGTTGCTGAAGCTTGGAGTGGGGCGGAGGTTGGTTAATCTGGTGGAGGACTACCTGACGGGGCGTGTGATTGTAGACTCCAGAGGGAGGAGGTATGAGATGGAGGCTGGAGTGCCCCAGGGCTTGGTTCTTGAACCGACGCTCTGGAAGTGGTGCGCTCTGAGGGTGGTGCAGGGGAAGAGGACAGTGGATGGACCGGCAGCAGCGGTGCTGGCAGGGTCCTACCCATCGGATGTGATGGCTAGAGCTAGGAACAAACGGCTGGAGGGGTGCGACCAGAGAGGAAGTACAGGAATGGATGGAGGAGGAAATGGAGAGAAGGTGGGAGAAGTATGAGGGCGCGCTAAAAGGAGCGATTGGGAATAGGAGAGATTGGATGGACCGGAAATTCGGGGATGTGAACTACTTCTTGACACAGGTGTTCACTGGACATAGGTCGAGAGTAGGGTACCTCCACAAGATTGGGAAAAGAGAGACTGGAGTGTGCGAGAGGTGTGAAGTGGAAGATGATGTGGGGCATGTGTTTAGATGCTGGAGGAACGAAGTGCTGAAGAAGTTGGGGAGGAAACTAGGGGAGGCGGTGTACTGGGAGAACATGCTGGAGATAATGTTGAGGGGGAGGAGGAATGGATGGAGCTGAGTGGTGTAGTAGAGAGCATGGTAAGGGGGAGAGAAGAAATCGATATGGCATGAGAGGTAGGAGTGATAGAAGGGAGAAGACGACGGTCTGAGCGGAGAGTGTGCGAGGGACCACCGCCCGTCTCGAAGTATGCTAGGGTAGTGATTCCGATGCGGGGGTAACGTCGAGTTTGAAATGGGTTTGGTTGGTAGGCATCCCCTTGAGGATGAGTCCAACACTGTTGTCTAATTTATAAATGTAAAAACTCGTTCGTACTCTTCACAAAACCTTTACATCAAGGAATTATTCACCTCTCTGTAGATAAGAAGTGTTGAGAAAATTCCACTGAAATCACATTCTGGTTGACGTTTTTTTATCGAACGATTGGTGATTCCTATAAAAATAAAATTATATAGGGTCGAATGTATTTCTTAATAATAGAAACAAACGAGTGCTAGTAGTTTTGAATACGAAAATATATTTTGCATAAGAGAAAGTCATATTTGAATATTTCTACATTGGAAGGCGAAAGAAAAGCCAACGAAAACACATATAAAGAAAACCCCAGATTACCCTAAACCTGTCAAAGGCCGTGAAATCGGGAAATATTTTGGTACTTCGGAGCAAATAACACTCCTAAAATTTCACTTCATGGCTTGCTATAAAAACATCCACTACTTTCCGTGAATGCTATTGGAGTAAACTTATTTTTGCAGCAGTAGTAGCATAAACGTAGGTAGTGGAAATTTTTTGCTTACTTATAAAAAAAACTTTTTCGATCGTAATAGAAGTAATTTATGAATAACAGTCAATCTCAATAAAACTAAAACAAAATCAAATACTGTGAAATTTTTTTTGTGATTTCCAGTGAAAAATACATGTGTTCTAATTGGTCTCTTGAGAACCATTTCAGTAGTTAGTATATCTGTGAAATTAGATATACATTTCACTAATTGGGAAATCTGCTTAAATAGAAATGTAATATGGATAAAGACCTCATCAAAGTCATTAAAATACCCGTTTGCCCCTTTCACCAACAAGGAGAGATGACCTTTGAACTTGTGGTTAAATTGATCGATTTCGAAATGAATTGCTCAATCCTCGTTCTGACATAGCAAATTATTCCAAATTTCTGCGCGAAATGAAGCACAAATTCCGTTGACCCAACATACATATACGTACGATTTTCGTCATAAATCGAAATCCCACATCGCAGTGGACTGGTTGTTGCTACTACGATCGCTTCCCCATTGTCCGACCAATGAAGCTCATTCCCGTGAATTGGAGAGATAATAGCCTTACATCAGTACGGTGAACGTGATTTCCAATTGATGATAGTAGTGGCAAAATTAGCAAATTACATTCAACTTGATTTGATGAAAGAGTTGTGTTTGGGAATTTGTTAAATTTCGGACGAATCATGTTTTGTAAGAAATCAAGTAACAAAATATTTCTAGTAGGTAATAGATTTCCCGATTAGCAATTTTATAGATGTCAAAGATAATAGTTTAATACTATTATAATGCCAAAAAACAGAGACCTTTCACTAAGAAGGAACACTACTTCTCGGGCTATAGGTATGCCCCGACAGACATTGAATTACTCTTCTCAGTTAAACGGGGATGGTATATCTGCAAGATATAACCAACCATTCTGGTTTGTAATTAGAAGGGACAAAATCACTTGTTGGTTTAGGCGTATTTGCGCCTCATCAGTGCAAGGTAGATGTCATCTGGCCAGAAGCCTTGAGAGCATAATCCTTCACTAGGGTTAATGGATTGATGTGGTTTCAGCGTTGTCTCCAGTCGTATTCCTTATATTATTTTTATAAAACCACTAAACAACAGTTTTCTACAAGCTTTTTTGCATGAAATCACCACAATAAAATAAAATAGTTTTATAAATGTATTATAAGAACTACAAGCAGCAATTTCAGAGACTCCAACAAAATTATAATGTCCCCTAATCATTAACAAGAAGAACGTTGTTTCCATTACTGAAACCAACATTTCTACTACGAAGAAAAATGTATCGTGAAATACATGGAAAAGAAAACATATGAAAGCTCTTCCATTTTTTGAAAAGTTTTGATGCAAGTACTAAATGAAAATCTTGTTTTTTTCCCAAATTCACCAACTCTTTTTTGTATTACTATTGAAAAATGACAATGACAAACTCCAGTACTTATCTATAAACTGAAGATATAAATCTCACGAAAAAACTATTGAACAATCAACTAGAGCATCCACATCAAACAAGTAATATTTTAGTGAATTTTGAGTCTATATTTCCAAGGATTATGGGAGTTAGAAAAAATCAATTTGTATCGCAAAATATTTCCATAGCTACCCCCTTTGTTCTAAATTTTCGACAAAAAAATTATAAAAAATGCTAAAAATTAGTAAAGAGGGGTTTTTTGGCCAAAAAATCGACTGGCACAATCAGTTTGGTGATAAAATCATTATTTCGCCTTCAAATAGAGTCATGAAATTTTCGAAAATCCACTTTTCAAAACAAAAAATACTCATATCTCGACAAATAGGAAAGATAAAACGTTCTAGTCTCCACCAATCGATAGAGGGGACAATTTTACATATTTTAGTGAATTTTGAGTCCATATTTCCAAGGATTATGGGAGTTAGAAAAAATCAATTTGTTCTAAATTTTCGACAAAAAAATTATAAAAAATGCTGAAAATTCGTAAAGAGGGGTTTTTTTGGCCAAAAAATCGACAGGAACAATCAGTTTTGTGATAAAATCATCATTTCGCCTTCAAATAGAGTCATGAAATTTTCGAAAATCCACTTTTCAAAACAAAAAATACTCATAACTCGACAAATAGGAAAGATAGAACGTTCTAGTCTTCACCAATCGATAGAGGGGACAATTTTACATCTTTTAGTGAATTTTGAGTCCATATTTCCAAGGATTATGGGAGTTAGAAAAAATCAATTTGTATCGCAAAATATTTCCATAGCTACCCCATTTGTTCTAAATTTTCGACAAAAATTTTTAAAAAATGCTAAAAATTCGTAAAGAGGGGTTTTTTGGACCGGAAAATCGACTGGCAAATCTTGACCATTTTTTTAAGTCTTAAACTTCAAAATATTTTCGTAAGTTCCAAATTGTCAATCTTTTTAAAGGGAAAAAATTAGTTAAATATAATATTCCTTGATCACGATGTTTGTTGAAACTCTATTTTTAAAGTTTCGGTAGCGGTCCAGCTGCCGTTATCAAGAATAATGAAAAATAATAAATTTTCGAATCATCGAAAATTGATTATTTTAGATTAATCGATTATTTTAGATTAATCGATTATTTTCGATTAATCGATTTTTTTCGATTAATCGATTTTTTTCGATTAATCGATTATTTTCGAATAATCGTTTATTTTCGATCAATCGATTATTTTAGATTAATCGATTATTTTAGATTAATCGATTATTTTAGATTAATCGATTTTTTTCGATTAATCGATTATTTTCGATTAATCGATTTTTTTCGTTTAATCGATTTTTTTCGATTAATCGATTTTTTTCGATTAATCGATTATTTTCGATTATTTTCGATTAATCGATTATTTTCGATTAATCGATTATTTTCGATTAATCGATTATTTTAGATCAATCGATTATTTTAGATTAATCGATTATTTTAGATTAATCGATTATTTTAGATTAATCGATTTTTTTCGATTAATCGATTATTTTCGATTAATCGATTATTTTAGATTAATCGATTATTTTAGATTAATCGATCATTTTCGATCAATCGATCATTTTCGATCAATTGATTATTTTCGATTAATCGATTTTTTTCGATTAATCGATTAATCGAAAATAATCGATTATTTTATATAATCGATAATCAATTATGTTTTTTGATAATCGCCCAGCCCTAATTTTGAGACGATATTGCCAAGGATTAAGGGAGTTAGAAAAAAGCAATTTGATTCGCAAAATATTTCCATACCTACCCCTTTGTTCTAAATTTTCGACAAAAAAATTATAAAAAATGCTAAAAATTCGTAAAGAGGGGTTTTTTGGCCAAAAAATCGACTGGCACAATCAGTTTTGTGATAAAATCATTATTTCGCCTTCAAATAGAGTCATGAAATTTTCGAAAATCCACTTTTCAAAACAAAAATACTCATAACTCGACAAATAGGAAAGATAGAACGTTCTAGTCTTCACCAATCGATAGAGGGGACAATTTTACATCTTTTAGTGAATTTTGAGTCGATATTTCCGAGGATTATGGGAGTTAGAAAAAATCAATTTGTATCGCAAAATATTTCCATAGCTACCCCCTTTGTTCTAAATTTTCGACAAAAAAAATTAAAAATTGCTAAAAATCCGTGAAGAGGAGTTTTTTGGGCCGAAAAATCGACTGGCACAATCAGTTTTGTGATAAAATCATCATTTCGCCTTCAAATAGAGTCATGAAATTTTCGAAAATCCACTTTTCAAAACAAAAAATACTCATAACTCGACAAATAGGAAAGATAGAACGTTCTAGTCTTCACCAATCGATAGAGGGGACAATTTTACATCTTTTAGTGAATTTTGAGTCCATATTTCCGAGGATTATGGGAGTTAGAAAAAATCAATTTGTATCGCAAAATATTTCCATAGCTACCCCAATTGTTCTAAATTTTCGACAAAAATTTTTAAAAAATGCTAAAAATTCGTAAAGAGGGGTTTTTTGGACCGGAAAATCGACTGGCAAATCTTGACCATTTTTTTAAGTCTTTAACTTCAAAATATTTTCGTAAGTTCCAAATTGTCAATCTTTTTAAAGGCGTGAGTTAGGGAAAAAATTAGTTAAATATAATAGTTCTTGATCACGATGTTTGTTGAAACTCTATTTTTAAAGTTTCGGTAGCGGTCCAGCTGCCGTTATCAAGAATAATGAAAAATAATAAATTTTCGAATCATCGAAAATTGATTATTTTCGATTAATCGATTATTTTAGATTAATCGATTATTTTAGATTAATCGATTATTTTCGATTAATCGATTTTTTTCGATTAATCGATTTTTTTCGATTAATCGATTTTTTTCGATTAATCGATTTTTTTCGATTAATCGATTTTTTTCGATTAATCGATTTTTTTCGATTAATCGATTTTTTTCGATTAATCGAATATTTTCGATTAATCGATTATTTTCGATTAATCGATTATTTTCGATTAATCGATTATTTTCGATTAATCGATTATTTTCGATTAATCGATTATTTTCGATTAATCGATTATTTTCGATCAATCGATTATTTTAGATTAATCGATTATTTTAGATTAATCGATTATTTTAGATTAATCGATTATTTTCGATTAATCGATTTTTTTCGACTAATCGATTTTTTTCGATTAATCGATTATTTTAGATTAATCGATTATTTTAGAATAATCGATTATTTTCGATTAATCGATCATTTTCGATTAATCGATTATTTTCGATCAATTGATTATTTTCGATTAATCGATTTTTTTCGATTAATCGATTAATCGAAAATAATCGATTATTTTATATAATCGATAATCAATTATGTTTTTTGATAATCGCCCAGCCCTAATTTTGAGACGATATTGCCAAGGATTAAGGGAGTTAGAAAAAAGCAATTTGATTCGCAAAATATTTCCTTTGTTCTAAATTTTCGACAAAAAAATTATAAAAAATGCTAAAAATTCGTAAAGAGGGGTTTTTTGGCCAAAAAATCGACTGGCACAATCAGTTTTGTGATAAAATCATTATTTCGCCTTCAAATAGAGTCATTAAATTTTCGAAAATCCACTTTTCAAAACAAAAAATACTCATAACTCGACAAATAGGAAAGATAGAACGTTCTAGTCTTCACCAATCGATAGAGGAAACAATTTTACATATTTTAGTGAATTTTGAGTCCATATTTCCGAGGATTAGGGGAGTTAGGAAAAAGCAATTTGTAACGCAAAATATTTCCATACCTACCCCTTTGTTCTTAATTTTCGACAAAAAAATTATAAAAAATGCTAAAAATTCGTAAAGAGGGGTTTTTTTGGCCAAAAAATCGACTGGCACAATCAGTTTTGTGATAAAATCATTATTTCGCCTTCAAATAGAGTCATGAAATTTTCGAAAATCCACTTTTCAAAACAAAAAATACTCATACCTCGACAAATAGGAAAGATAGAACGTTCTAGTCTTCACCAATCGATAGAGGGGACAATTTTACATCTTTTAGTGAATTTTGAGTCCATATTTCCAAGGATTATGGGAGTTAGAAAAAATCAATTTGTACCGCAAAATATTTCCATAGCTACCCCCTTTGTTCTAAATTTTCGACCAAAAAATTATAAAAAATGGTAAAAATTCGTAAAGAGGGTTTTTTTTGGCCAGAAAATCGACTGGCACAATCAGTTTTGTGATAAAATCATTATTTCGCCTTCAAATAGAGTCATGAAATTTTCGAAAATCCACTTTTCAAAACAAAAAATACTCATAACTCGACAAATAGGAAAGATAGAACGTTCTAGTCTTCACCGAGTTAGGAAAAAGCAATTTGTATCGCAAAATATTTCCATACCTACCCCTTTGTTCTAAATTTTCGACAAAAAAAAATAAAAATTGCTAAAAATCCGTAAAGAGGGGTTTTTTGGGCCGAAAAATCGACTGGCACAATCAGTTTTGTGATAAAATCATTATTTCGCCTTCAAATAAAGTCATGAAATTTTCGAAAATCCACTTTTCAAAACAAAAAATACTCATAACTCGACAAATAGGCAAGACAGAACGTTGTAGTCTTCGCCAATCGATAGAGGGGACAATTTTACATATTTTAGTGAATTTTGAGTCGATATTGCCAAGGATTAAGGGAGTTAGAAAAAAGCAATTTGATTCGCAAAATATTTCCATACAGTTAACAGAACCAAACAAGAGCCCTGGGTGGGCGTGTCCATGTCGCTGTAGTTGTATTCTTGTCATAACAATCGATATTTTGAATCGATGACCAAATATCGATACTATAAGTGTCAACTGTCAAAAGATATGTAAACAAAATCAAACTTGCTAAAAATGTAACCTTAAATATTGATAAAAAAATATGTATTGGACCAAAAATGAAACTACCATCTTTTCTAAGTATATTTTAAAATTTCATGACTGTACTATTGTCCTAAAAAAAGGGTCAAGTTTGTATTGGAAGCAACAAAATATGAACTGGTTATGTAGACTATTCCTACATCTATCTGCTTACACATCAGGATCTTTTGGAGTAGAACCGTCGAATTCAGCCATTTGTTAACTTTGTGTTTAATTCAAATTAATAGTGTGACCAATTTCGTATATTTAGATTTGTCATTTTTTCCAGTGTTCATTTCTCTAAACAACAGCCGAAAGTTAAAGTGCATAACAGTGTTAATATTGGAATATACACTTCACCACTACCAATTAGCTAAGTCTTATATATTTGGTTGTTATAAACAAGACTGTATGGCAATAATTTTGTGTGATTTGTCAAATATATAAATATATTAAATGCTGTTCTGCTTCAATTCATTTGCTTTATTCAAACACAACAGTTAGATATTAGAAACTATTATTTAATCAACAACATTGTTAAGTTTCACATTACAAAAGAACCAATTACTAACATAAAAAGGTAGATATTTCATTAGCATATGTAACAAATTACATTCTAAGTTAAGTCCAAAAAAACGAAATTAATCACAAAATTGATGTGTAAAACCTAGTTATATTTTTTGTAAACTATATTACTTATTCAGTTGGGTTCACAAATAAAACAATTTATCATTTTTTCAATTTAATACAAACTTATAATCAAATATTAATACAGGGGTTCCAATTGAAAAAAATTGTAGATGACTTCATTAATTGAAAGTATTATACATTATATTTGAAAAGACATTAGATTGCAAGCAAAATTCAACATGTATTACATTAAAATTATTTATTTAGCTAATAATGAACCATGAATGTCTTGTATGATATGTTCATGTAATGAATTTATGTGTTATGCACAAGATATTAAAGATGAACAAAATAAAACACTGTAATTTACAAAAATGTTATTCACTTTATTATTCATCAGTCATCACTCCCACTTTCATATTCATCACTCTTACTTTCATATTCATCACTCCCACTTTCATCTGATGAACTAGTGTTGACAGTGAAACACATATTTTCCACCACATCATCTAATAGTCCATCATTCCTCCACATTTCCTCAGCTATATGGTCCACATGGTCGCAGTGTTTCTTCCATTCCGCAGAACCAACTTCATCAAAGGCTGCTCGAACTAATTGTTCTATTTGAGCAGCACTTTGAGAAACATTTTTCATTGCCACTTTATGTTTTACGCTACTCCATATTAGCTCAATAGGATTGAGGTCGCAGTGATATGGCGGCAACCGTACCACAGTATGTCCATGTTTTTTCAACAACTCATCCACATAGTATGTTTTAGAATGGTTGAATCGTTTGACAAGATCCAGAAGTTCTGCTTTAAGCATATCATTTGTTGTTGAGATGCCATTTGCTTCAAGCCATTCTCTAATAATATGCTTCCGAGTTGATTGGGTTGGTGGCTTATTAATTTGAACACTGTGGTAAGGGGCATTGTCCATAATCACAATACCATTAGGAGGTAAGTTTGGTATTAGTTGTGTTTCTAACCAGTTCATAAAATTTGTATGGTTCATGTCATCGTGATAATCTCCTGATTTGCTTTTTGACTTTATTAGTAGTCCATTCTTCACAAACCCATAACGTCCACCAGCGTGTACTATTATGTACCGTTGACCAGCTCTGTTGGATGTATACACACCAGGTTCATCTTCCGATTGCCAGCATTTACTAACGCCATATGATGGATGGATATAAGTTTCATCCAAATAAGTTATTGGCTTCTTGTTGTGACCCAGAGCATCATTATCCCTCAACCTTCTTAAATAACGAGCCCGCCAAGCTACAATATCATTACGTTCCATCAACAATTTCCTTTTATTGTGGCATTTTTTATACTGAAATCCAATATTTTTTAAATTCTTTCTTAAGGTGTCTGGACCGCCAGAGTAATCTACTTTATTTTTCATTTTATTTACCAGAATATTTATTGTTGGAACTTGTTTATCAACCATATAGCATTCATGTACGGTTCTTTTCAAAATACCCAAGTCACAATCATCCAATTCTATTTTGTTGGTACCACCACTTTTTTGTTTTTTTGAAGGAGACCCCAGTAAAACACCTTGCAACAGTGATTTCTCCTTTCTGATACGTTTTATGGAGGTAACTGATTTTCCTGTTGCTGTTGCAGCTAATTCTGTGGCTTTTTCCAAAGGGAATGACCACACACCAGCAGCTTTCTGTCTATCAAAAAATTCCACAACGTTTTTAATAATATTGCGAGCTTCACTGTGGACTGTTCTCCTTGATTTTGGGTACATTTTATTGGGAAAAATTGAACTGAAAGAAAAACAAACATTAATAGGCCTGATGAACATTAAATGACTGGTTTTTGTGTGTTGTTCTAGGTTATGTTTATTAATTATAATTATAGTACTTACCTTACTATGTTAAGTTAATTATCAAATTAGTCTTAATAAAGACTGATTGTCCTGTAATTTATGAAGCAAATAATAACGTATAAAAATATAGAAGCAGATTATAAAATAACAGCTGACATCAAATATCAAATAGAATGCAATCCAGTGTTGCCGATGTAAAAATAAATATTATCCGAACTTACAATTCAAATTATCAGAATTTGTCAAAATTACCAAAAGGTCACAGTGTTGTCTAAATAAAAGTCTGCGACCCTAGTCAATATTGAAAATTCCCAGAAACAATAGCTGTTTTATATATCATCCTTTCTGAAAAACTATTCGGTTAGCGAAATTGTCTAAAAATCGGATAATTATCCTCACAATGACAACACTGATACAGACACTAAAATTGATGTATATTGATGAAATCACTCGGTCATATTATTTCGATTATGTTAACAATTACTAATGTACAATCGTTAACATTGGCTCCTGATTGGCTAGTTGCGATGACCTTTGTTTTAGTTCGCATATTTTCCGGGGCTCTTGTTTGCTTCTGAGCACTGTACGTACCCCTTTGTTCTAAATTTTCGACAAAAAATTTTAAAAAATGCTAAAAATTCATAAAGAGGGTTTTTTTGGACCGGAAAATCGACTGGCAAATCTTGACCATTTTTTTAAGTCTTAAACTTCAAAATATTGTCGTAAGTTCCAAATTGTCAATCTTTTTAAAGGCGTGAGTTAGGGAAAAAATTAGTTAAATATAATAGTTCTTGATCACGATGTTTGTTGAAACTCTATTTTTAAAGTTTCGGTAGCGGTCCAGCTGCCGTTATCAAGAATAATGAAAAATAATAAATTTTCGAATCATCGAAAATTGATTATTTTCGATTAATCGATTATTTTCGATTAATCGATTTTTTTCGATTAATCGATTTTTTTCGATCAATCGATTTTTTTCGATTAATCGATTTTTTCGATCAATCGATTATTTTCGATAAATCGAATATTTTCGATTAATCGATTATTTTCGATTAATCGATTATTTTCGATTAATCGATTATTTTCGATTAATCGATTATTTTCGATTAATCGATTATTTTCGATTAATCGATTATTTTCGATTAATCGATTATTTTCGATTAATCGATTATTTTAGATTAATCGATTATTTTAGATTAATCGATTTTTTTCGATTGATCAATTTTTTTCTATTAATCAATTAATCGATTATTTTATATAATCGATAATCGATTATGTTCTTTGATAATCGCCCAGCCCTAATTTTGAGTCGATATTGCCAAGGATTAAGGGAGTTAGAAAAAAGCAATTTGATTCGCAAAATATTTCCATACCTACCCCTTTGTTCTAAATTTTCGACAAAAAAATTATAAAAAATGCTAAAAATTCGTGAAGAGGGGTTTTTTTGGCCAAAAAATCGACTGGCACAATCAGTTTTGTGATAAAATCATTATTTCGCCTTCAAATAGAGTCATGAAATTTTCGAAAATCCACTTTTCAAAACAAAAAATACTCATAACTCAACAAATAGGAAAGATAGAACGTTCTAGTCTTCACCAATCGATAGAGGGGACAATTTTACATATATTGTTGAATTTTGAGTCTATATTTCCAAGGATTATGGGAGTTAGAAAAAATCAATTTGTATCGCAAAATATTTCCATAGCTACCCCCTTTGATCATCTAAATTTTCGACAAAAAAATTATAAAAAATGCTGAAAATTCGTAAAGAGGGTTTTTTTTGGCCAAAAAATTGACTGGCACAATCAGTTTTGTGATAAAATCATTATTTCGCCTTCAAATAGAGTCATGAAATTTTCGAAAATCCACTTTTCAAAACAAAAAATACTCATAACTCGACAAATAGGAAAGATAGAACGTTCTAGTCTTCACCAATCGATAGAGGGAACAATTTTACATATTTTAGTGAATTTTGAGTCCATATTTCCGAGGATTAGGGGAGTTAGGAAAAAGCAGTTTGTAACGCAAAATATTTCCATACCTACCCCTTTGTTCTAAATTTTCGACAAAAAAATTATAAAAAATGTTAAAAATTCGTAAAGAGGGGTTTTTTTGGCCAAAAAATCGACTGGCACAATCAGTTTTGTGATAAAATCATTATTTCGCCTTCAAATAGAGTCATGAAATTTTCGAAAATCCACTTTTCAAAACAAAAAATACTCATATCTCGACAAATAGGAAAGATAGAACGTTCTAGTCTTCACCAATCGATAGAGGGGACAATTTTACATCTTTTAGTGAATTTTGAGTCCATATTTCCATGGATTATGGGAGTTAGAAAAAATCAATTTGTATCGCAAAATATTTCCATAGCTACCCCCTTTGTTCTAAATTTTCGACAAAAAAAATTAAAAATTGCTAAAAATCCGTGAAGAGGAGTTTTTTGGGCCGAAAAATCGACTGGCACAATCAGTTTTGTGATAAAATCATCATTTCGCCTTCAAATAGAGTCATGAAATTTTCGAAAATCCACTTTTCAAAACAAAAAATACTCATAACTCGACAAATAGGAAAGATAGAACGTTCTAGTCTTCACCGAGTTAGGAAAAAGCAATTTGTATCGCAAAATATTTCCATACCTACCCCTTTGTTCTTAATTTTCGACAAAAAAAAATTAAAATTGCTAAAAATCCGTAAAGAGGGGTTTTTTGGGCCGAAAAATCGACGGCACAATCAGTTTTGTGATAAAATCATTATTTCGCCTTCAAATAGAGTCATGAAATTTTCGAAAATCCACTTTTCAAAACAAAAAATACTCATAACTCGACAAATAGGAAAGATAGAACGTTCTAGTCTTCACCAATCGATAGAGGGGACAATTTTACATATTTTAAAGAATTTTGAGTCCATATTTCCAAGGATTATGGGAGTTAGAAAAAATTAATTTGTACCGCAAAATATTTCCATAGCTACCCCCTTTGTTCTAAATTTTCGACCAAAAAATTATAAAAAATGGTAAAAATTCGTAAAGAGGGGTTTTTTTGGCCAAAAAATCGACTGGCACAATCAGTTTTGTGATAAAATCATTATTTCGCCTTCAAATAGAGTCATGAAATTTTCGAAAATCCACTTTTCAAAACAAAAAATACTCATAACTCGACAAATAGGAAAGATAGAACGTTCTAGTCTTCACCGAGTTAGGAAAGAGCAATTTGTATCGCAAAATATTTCCATACCTACCCCTTTGTTCTTAATTTTCGACAAAAAAAAATTAAAATTGCTAAAAATCCGTAAAGAGGGGTTTTTTGGGCCGAAAAATCGACTGGCACAATCAGTTTTGTGATAAAATCATTATTTCGCCTTCAAATAGAGTCATGAAATTTTCGAAAATCCACTTTTCAAAACAAAAAATACTCATAACTCGACAAATAGGAAAGATAGAACGTTCTAGTCTTCACCAATCGATAGAGGGGACAATTTTACATATTTTAAAGAATTTTGAGTCCATATTTCCAAGGATTATGGGAGTTAGAAAAAAGCAATTTGTATCGCAAAATATTTCCATTTCCCTTTGTTCTAAATTTTCGACAAAAAAATTATAAAAATTGTTAAAAATTCGTGAAGAGGGGTTTTTTTGGCCAAAAAATCGACTGGCACAATCAGTTTTGTGATAAAATCATTATTTCGCCTTCAAATAGAGTCATGAAATTTTCGAAAATCCACTTTTCAAAACAAAAAATACTCATAACTCAACAAATAGGGAAGATAGAACGTTCTAGTCTTCACCAATCGATAAAGGGGACAATTTTACATATATTAGTGAATTTTGAGTCTATATTTCCAAGGATTATGGGAGTTAGAAAAAATCAATTTGTATCGCAAAATATTTCCATAGCTACCCCCTTTGATCTAAATTTTCGACAAAAAAATTATAAAAAATGCTAAAAATTCGTAAAGAGGGGTTTTTTTGGCCAAAAAATTGACTGGCACAATCAGTTTTGTGATAAAATCATTATTTCGCCTTCAAATAGAGTCATGAAATTTTCGAAAATCCACTTTTCAAAACAAAAAATACTCATAACTCGACAAATAGGAAAGATAGAACGTTCTAGTCTTCACCAATCGATATTTCAGTGAATTTTGAGTCCATATTTCCAAGGATTATGGGAGTTAGAAAAAATCAATTTGTATCGCAAAATATTTCCATAGCTACCCCCTTTGTTCTAAATTTTCGACAATAAAATTATAAAAAATGCTAAAAATTCGTAAAGAGGGGTTTTTTCGGCCAAAAAATCGACTGGCACAATCAGTTTTGTGATAAAATCATTATTTCGCCCTCAAATGGAGTCATGAAATTTTCGAAAATCCACTTTTCAAAACAAAAAATACTCATAACTCGACAAATAGGAAAGATAGAACGTTCTAGTCTTCACCAATCGATAGAGGGGACAATTTTACATCTTTTAGTGAATTTTGAGTCCATATTTCCGAGGATTATGGGAGTTAGAAAAAATCAATTTGTATCGCAAAATATTTCCATAGCTACCCCAATTGTTCTAAATTTTCGACAAAAATTTTTAAAAAATGCTAAAAATTCGTAAAGAGGGGTTTTTTGGACCGGAAAATCGACTGGCAAATCTTGACCATTTTTTTAAGTCTTTAACTTCAAAATATTTTCGTAAGTTCCAAATTGTCAATCTTTTTAAAGGCGTGAGTTAGGGAAAAAATTAGTTAAATATAATAGTTCTTGATCACGATGTTTGTTGAAACTCTATTTTTAAAGTTTCGGTAGCGGTCCAGCTGCCGTTATCAAGAATAATGAAAAATAATAAATTTTCGAATCATCGAAAATTGATTATTTTCGATTAATCGATTATTTTAGATTAATCGATTATTTTCGATTAATCGATTTTTTTCGATTAATCGATTTTTTTCGATTAATCGATTTTTTTCGATTAATCGATTTTTTTCGATTAATCGATTTTTTTCGATTAATCGATTTTTTTCGATTAATCGATTTTTTTCGATTAATCGAATATTTTCGATTAATCGATTATTTTCGATTAATCGATTATTTTCGATTAATCGATTATTTTCGATTAATCGATTATTTTCGATTAATCGATTATTTTCGATCAATCGATTATTTTAGATTAATCGATTATTTTAGATTAATCGATTATTTTAGATTAATCGATTATTTTCGATTAATCGATTTTTTTCGACTAATCGATTTTTTTCGATTAATCGATTATTTTAGATTAATCGATTATTTTAGAATAATCGATTATTTTCGATTAATCGATCATTTTCGATTAATCGATTATTTTCGATCAATTGATTATTTTCGATTAATCGATTTTTTTCGATTAATCGATTAATCGAAAATAATCGATTATTTTATATAATCGATAATCAATTATGTTTTTTGATAATCGCCCAGCCCTAATTTTGAGACGATATTGCCAAGGATTAAGGGAGTTAGAAAAAAGCAATTTGATTCGCAAAATATTTCCTTTGTTCTAAATTTTCGACAAAAAAATTATAAAAAATGCTAAAAATTCGTAAAGAGGGGTTTTTTGGCCAAAAAATCGACTGGCACAATCAGTTTTGTGATAAAATCATTATTTCGCCTTCAAATAGAGTCATTAAATTTTCGAAAATCCACTTTTCAA
The DNA here is from genome assembly GCA_947563755.1 of Lochmaea crataegi. Classification (NCBI taxonomy): domain Eukaryota; kingdom Metazoa; phylum Arthropoda; class Insecta; order Coleoptera; family Chrysomelidae; genus Lochmaea; species Lochmaea crataegi. Next base: position 81,246,251 of record OX387423.1, on the reverse strand, counting down.
AACAAAAAATACTCATAACTCGACAAATAGGAAAGATAGAACGTTCTAGTCTTCACCAATCGATAGAGGAAACAATTTTACATATTTTAGTGAATTTTGAGTCCATATTTCCGAGGATTAGGGGAGTTAGGAAAAAGCAATTTGTAACGCAAAATATTTCCATACCTACCCCTTTGTTCTTAATTTTCGACAAAAAAATTATAAAAAATGCTAAAAATTCGTAAAGAGGGGTTTTTTTGGCCAAAAAATCGACTGGCACAATCAGTTTTGTGATAAAATCATTATTTCGCCTTCAAATAGAGTCATGAAATTTTCGAAAATCCACTTTTCAAAACAAAAAATACTCATACCTCGACAAATAGGAAAGATAGAACGTTCTAGTCTTCACCAATCGATAGAGGGGACAATTTTACATCTTTTAGTGAATTTTGAGTCCATATTTCCAAGGATTATGGGAGTTAGAAAAAATCAATTTGTACCGCAAAATATTTCCATAGCTACCCCCTTTGTTCTAAATTTTCGACCAAAAAATTATAAAAAATGGTAAAAATTCGTAAAGAGGGTTTTTTTTGGCCAGAAAATCGACTGGCACAATCAGTTTTGTGATAAAATCATTATTTCGCCTTCAAATAGAGTCATGAAATTTTCGAAAATCCACTTTTCAAAACAAAAAATACTCATAACTCGACAAATAGGAAAGATAGAACGTTCTAGTCTTCACCGAGTTAGGAAAAAGCAATTTGTATCGCAAAATATTTCCATACCTACCCCTTTGTTCTAAATTTTCGACAAAAAAAAATAAAAATTGCTAAAAATCCGTAAAGAGGGGTTTTTTGGGCCGAAAAATCGACTGGCACAATCAGTTTTGTGATAAAATCATTATTTCGCCTTCAAATAAAGTCATGAAATTTTCGAAAATCCACTTTTCAAAACAAAAAATACTCATAACTCGACAAATAGGCAAGACAGAACGTTGTAGTCTTCGCCAATCGATAGAGGGGACAATTTTACATATTTTAGTGAATTTTGAGTCGATATTGCCAAGGATTAAGGGAGTTAGAAAAAAGCAATTTGATTCGCAAAATATTTCCATACGTACCCCTTTGTTCTAAATTTTCGACAAAAAATTTTAAAAAATGCTAAAAATTCATAAAGAGGGTTTTTTTGGACCGGAAAATCGACTGGCAAATCTTGACCATTTTTTTAAGTCTTAAACTTCAAAATATTGTCGTAAGTTCCAAATTGTCAATCTTTTTAAAGGCGTGAGTTAGGGAAAAAATTAGTTAAATATAATAGTTCTTGATCACGATGTTTGTTGAAACTCTATTTTTAAAGTTTCGGTAGCGGTCCAGCTGCCGTTATCAAGAATAATGAAAAATAATAAATTTTCGAATCATCGAAAATTGATTATTTTCGATTAATCGATTATTTTCGATTAATCGATTTTTTTCGATTAATCGATTTTTTTCGATCAATCGATTTTTTTCGATTAATCGATTTTTTCGATCAATCGATTATTTTCGATAAATCGAATATTTTCGATTAATCGATTATTTTCGATTAATCGATTATTTTCGATTAATCGATTATTTTCGATTAATCGATTATTTTCGATTAATCGATTATTTTCGATTAATCGATTATTTTCGATTAATCGATTATTTTAGATTAATCGATTATTTTAGATTAATCGATTATTTTAGATTAATCGATTTTTTTCGATTGATCAATTTTTTTCTATTAATCAATTAATCGATTATTTTATATAATCGATAATCGATTATGTTTTTTGATAATCGCCCAGCCCTAATTTTGAGTCGATATTGCCAAGGATTAAGGGAGTTAGAAAAAAGCAATTTGATTCGCAAAATATTTCCATACCTACCCCTTTGTTCTAAATTTTCGACAAAAAAATTATAAAAAATGCTAAAAATTCGTGAAGAGGGGTTTTTTTGGCCAAAAAATCGACTGGCACAATCAGTTTTGTGATAAAATCATTATTTCGCCTTCAAATAGAGTCATGAAATTTTCGAAAATCCACTTTTCAAAACAAAAAATACTCATAACTCAACAAATAGGAAAGATAGAACGTTCTAGTCTTCACCAATCGATAGAGGGGACAATTTTACATATATTGTTGAATTTTGAGTCTATATTTCCAAGGATTATGGGAGTTAGAAAAAATCAATTTGTATCGCAAAATATTTCCATAGCTACCCCCTTTGATCATCTAAATTTTCGACAAAAAAATTATAAAAAATGCTGAAAATTCGTAAAGAGGGTTTTTTTTGGCCAAAAAATTGACTGGCACAATCAGTTTTGTGATAAAATCATTATTTCGCCTTCAAATAGAGTCATGAAATTTTCGAAAATCCACTTTTCAAAACAAAAAATACTCATAACTCGACAAATAGGAAAGATAGAACGTTCTAGTCTTCACCAATCGATAGAGGGAACAATTTTACATATTTTAGTGAATTTTGAGTCCATATTTCCGAGGATTAGGGGAGTTAGGAAAAAGCAGTTTGTAACGCAAAATATTTCCATACCTACCCCTTTGTTCTAAATTTTCGACAAAAAAATTATAAAAAATGTTAAAAATTCGTAAAGAGGGGTTTTTTTGGCCAAAAAATCGACTGGCACAATCAGTTTTGTGATAAAATCATTATTTCGCCTTCAAATAGAGTCATGAAATTTTCGAAAATCCACTTTTCAAAACAAAAAATACTCATATCTCGACAAATAGGAAAGATAGAACGTTCTAGTCTTCACCAATCGATAGAGGGGACAATTTTACATCTTTTAGTGAATTTTGAGTCCATATTTCCATGGATTATGGGAGTTAGAAAAAATCAATTTGTATCGCAAAATATTTCCATAGCTACCCCCTTTGTTCTAAATTTTCGACAAAAAAAATTAAAAATTGCTAAAAATCCGTGAAGAGGAGTTTTTTGGGCCGAAAAATCGACTGGCACAATCAGTTTTGTGATAAAATCATCATTTCGCCTTCAAATAGAGTCATGAAATTTTCGAAAATCCACTTTTCAAAACAAAAAATACTCATAACTCGACAAATAGGAAAGATAGAACGTTCTAGTCTTCACCGAGTTAGGAAAAAGCAATTTGTATCGCAAAATATTTCCATACCTACCCCTTTGTTCTTAATTTTCGACAAAAAAAAATTAAAATTGCTAAAAATCCGTAAAGAGGGGTTTTTTGGGCCGAAAAATCGACGGCACAATCAGTTTTGTGATAAAATCATTATTTCGCCTTCAAATAGAGTCATGAAATTTTCGAAAATCCACTTTTCAAAACAAAAAATACTCATAACTCGACAAATAGGAAAGATAGAACGTTCTAGTCTTCACCAATCGATAGAGGGGACAATTTTACATATTTTAAAGAATTTTGAGTCCATATTTCCAAGGATTATGGGAGTTAGAAAAAATTAATTTGTACCGCAAAATATTTCCATAGCTACCCCCTTTGTTCTAAATTTTCGACCAAAAAATTATAAAAAATGGTAAAAATTCGTAAAGAGGGGTTTTTTTGGCCAAAAAATCGACTGGCACAATCAGTTTTGTGATAAAATCATTATTTCGCCTTCAAATAGAGTCATGAAATTTTCGAAAATCCACTTTTCAAAACAAAAAATACTCATAACTCGACAAATAGGAAAGATAGAACGTTCTAGTCTTCACCGAGTTAGGAAAGAGCAATTTGTATCGCAAAATATTTCCATACCTACCCCTTTGTTCTTAATTTTCGACAAAAAAAAATTAAAATTGCTAAAAATCCGTAAAGAGGGGTTTTTTGGGCCGAAAAATCGACTGGCACAATCAGTTTTGTGATAAAATCATTATTTCGCCTTCAAATAGAGTCATGAAATTTTCGAAAATCCACTTTTCAAAACAAAAAATACTCATAACTCGACAAATAGGAAAGATAGAACGTTCTAGTCTTCACCAATCGATAGAGGGGACAATTTTACATATTTTAAAGAATTTTGAGTCCATATTTCCAAGGATTATGGGAGTTAGAAAAAAGCAATTTGTATCGCAAAATATTTCCATTTCCCTTTGTTCTAAATTTTCGACAAAAAAATTATAAAAATTGTTAAAAATTCGTGAAGAGGGGTTTTTTTGGCCAAAAAATCGACTGGCACAATCAGTTTTGTGATAAAATCATTATTTCGCCTTCAAATAGAGTCATGAAATTTTCGAAAATCCACTTTTCAAAACAAAAAATACTCATAACTCAACAAATAGGGAAGATAGAACGTTCTAGTCTTCACCAATCGATAAAGGGGACAATTTTACATATATTAGTGAATTTTGAGTCTATATTTCCAAGGATTATGGGAGTTAGAAAAAATCAATTTGTATCGCAAAATATTTCCATAGCTACCCCCTTTGATCTAAATTTTCGACAAAAAAATTATAAAAAATGCTAAAAATTCGTAAAGAGGGGTTTTTTTGGCCAAAAAATTGACTGGCACAATCAGTTTTGTGATAAAATCATTATTTCGCCTTCAAATAGAGTCATGAAATTTTCGAAAATCCACTTTTCAAAACAAAAAATACTCATAACTCGACAAATAGGAAAGATAGAACGTTCTAGTCTTCACCAATCGATATTTCAGTGAATTTTGAGTCCATATTTCCAAGGATTATGGGAGTTAGAAAAAATCAATTTGTATCGCAAAATATTTCCATAGCTACCCCCTTTGTTCTAAATTTTCGACAATAAAATTATAAAAAATGCTAAAAATTCGTAAAGAGGGGTTTTTTCGGCCAAAAAATCGACTGGCACAATCAGTTTTGTGATAAAATCATTATTTCGCCCTCAAATGGAGTCATGAAATTTTCGAAAATCCACTTTTCAAAACAAAAAATACTCATAACTCGACTAATAGGAAAGATAGAACGTTCTAGTCTTCACCAATCGATATAGGGGACAATTTTACATATTATATCATTAGAAGATAATGAGAATGATAGATTGAAAGAAATCATCTCACTTATCACACCAAAAGAATATCAGAAGAGTTGAAAACAAATGGAAACTCAAATAGCGCATTAGATTGTTATCTGAGATAAGTCGCTTCAAGGTCAGGAGACGGCAAGGAAGAAGATCATTCAGTTCTCTCCTGGCCGCTCTAGGCGTACTGAAGAAATTATGGGAATGGGTAACGAAGAGGATGCCTACCTCTTCGTGTCCACTGACCAAGCATTGAACTATGGCTGTGAAAAGAGGTTCTGAACAAACATATATCAAACCCGGGAACACGGTGAATGCACATAAATTTACACTGTAAAAAAAACATAGTTACTCAAGTGAACCATTATTGTCAGAATATTCTGCTTGATACTAATGTTTCTCCAGAGAAACATTATCAGTTTATTCGTATTAATATATCACTAATTTGATTGGTTCAGTTACTTACTGCGCCGCTGATTTTACTTGCCTACGTACAGAAAGCAATGTAACGTTCTAGTTGTAACTATACCAATCGTATCCGATGAAATAATTGGATCAATTAATATAATGTACGTGGAGTAATAATAATCGTAATATCGATTACATTTAAATTAATACACGGTCGTTGTTAAGGCGAATAAGCCTTATTAATTTTGCCTTCCGTATCCAAGTAAATGATTTAGTTATTATTGTGATTGTTATTATTATTGATGAACATTGATATTATTTAACTGATCATTAACATGTTTTAAATTAGAAACTGAGTGTTATTCATTTGAATTTCCGAACAATGAACATACTATAGAAGAGTAAACAAACGTATTATCTGATGCCAAATAAACAATGTCAAAGAGCATTTATACATTTTGTTGGAATCCACAGATGTCGCCTTGTCGTATTATTTAAAAGTGTTAATCATCGAGAACATATTTATTCATCACCAAAATAAATATTTGCCATCAAACAAATTCAGTTTTAATCCCAGATATTCTTTTTGTCTCAGATTTATATTTGTCTCCAAACAGTGTATCCAAATGTGTAACAAGATTTGATTTATAGAACAATAAGTATGACAGAGATAATCAATTATTATCAATATGGTTTTCATAAAACAAAAAAAAATTATTAGATTGATTAATCATTTGAATTACGGAGAGTCTTGCAAGGAAACCTTTGAAAAATATAATACTTTAACGCTACCTTCAATGTATGTATATAAATGTATTTTATATGTCAGGGGTAACACTTCGGAGTGTCCTGAGAACTGTTATTTCCATGTCTATTCTACCAGATTTTGTGATAAGTTCTAGGAACACATCCTAGGTATTCAACAAACCTTTATGAACTTACTCCCTACTATGCTGAAACAAGATTTTATAATCATCTTCCGTCTTCCATCAAAAACGTTTCCAAACTCATTTAAAAAAACATCTTATTGACCAGTGTGTGTATGTTACTAATGATTTTTTCACTTAATTAATCATCAACTGCATATTATATTATGTTTTATGCAAAATTTGATCTGAAGGAATCAATAAATTTATTATTATTAATAATTACATGTTTTAACAAATTAAGATAAACTCATCCACAGTCACACTCCATCGTTTGTACTAAAAATTATATTAGTAGTAAATCCAAATTTTTTTATAAAAAATGGCGAGCAGTAATGTACCTCCACCAAAATTTGAAAAAAAACTTCAATCAATCTGCTCCTCCCTCTTGAGCTCGTTTTATCTGGTAATTGTACCTACATTGAGATGGTTAAATGATCTCCTGTGAGCGAATAACCCTAGGGGGTTTTGTTTTATTTTGCATGTGGGGTCCTGGACATGATGTAGATGAATTGTACAATGTGATACAGGGCTGTAAAAGAGAGAGAAAGAGGGACAATGGGCGTGAGCGGAGGAGCTGTGGAGGGAGTGTAAGAAAGAACGAAGACGGATGCTGAGGTGAAGAGGAAGGATAGAGGGAAAAGGGGGATACAAAGAGCAGAAGGAACTGGAGCGTAGGGTGGAGAAGGGAAAAAAGAGGGAAGTGGGAAGAATTACTGGGGGATTTGGAAAACAATCCGTGTGAAAAGTCATATGACATAGTGGTGAAGAAGATCGGTGGAAATAGGGACGAGGTGCTAGAGAAAGATTGGGAGAAGGAGATTATACGGAGATTGTTCACAGGGGGAGAAGGAGGGGTGTGGGGCAGGATTCGAGAAGTCCAGGGTACTAGAGAGGTGGGGAAAATTAGAGGGATAAGGCCGGTAGAGAAGTGGGAAGTAGAGGAGGGGGGAGAAACATTGAAGTAAGGAAAGCCCCAGGGATAGATGGCCTGAGGGGTGATGAAGAGGCTGTTGGATGATAATAGGTAGTACTTCTGGGAGCTATTCAACAGGGTGCTAAGGAAGGAAGAGTTTTCGGAAGGATGGAAGGTGACCGGGGTGATATTGCTGAAGAAGGCGGGTAGAGAGGGGAAGTGGGCGGGGGACTACGGGCCCATCAGCCTGCTGTGTGGTATGGGTAAATTGATGGAGGGGATAATAAAGGATGGGATTGAGTAGGAAGTTAGTAGGAATGGAGGTTTTAGGGTAATCAAGCACGGGTTTGCGAAGGGCTTGGTGGAAAGGGCTAGGAAGGGTAGCTGGAGGAACAAGAAATTGGTCCTACCCGTGTTCTTCGACGTCGGGAGTGCGTTCAACAGTGTCAGCAATTGGGCAGTGTTGAGCGCATTGCTGAGGCTTGGAGTGGGGAAGGTTAGTTTAAGCTGGTGGGGGACTACCTGACGGGACCTGTGATATTATAGACACTAGAGGGAGGAGGTATGAGACGGAGGCTGGAAGGGCTCGTTTCTTGGACCAACGCTATGGAAGTGTGTGTTTGATTAGGTTTGTGGGATAGTATGTGAAGAGGGATGTGAGATTACGGTGTATGCGGACGATTGATAGATAGACGGAGAGGCGGAGCTAGAAAGAGAGGAGGAGATAAGTAGGAAGATTGTGGAGAAGATGCGGTGCGGACTAGAAGTGGCGGAAGATAAGACGGTGGAGTTGCTAGTGAAGGGACGGTTCAATTAATTCTAATTAAGTCAAGTAACTCCAACAAATCAATCAAGAAACAAATAACGAGAAAAAGAAAACAAAATAATTAAAATTCTAATCACATACAACAGCACAAACATAAACTAAATATGACGACACAACAACTGTCAGATGTCTATGTCAGCGAATACACGATACTACGCAGCGCTACTACCGCCACCTGCCTCTACCTTGAGTGCTTTTGAACATAGACGTATTTATGCAATTCCAATGTATCATACAAAGAATTCTTCTCATGTTCTCACCGAACCAATTTTCCTATGCACTTGTGCGTCTCAAGGTTGTCTCTGTAGGAATAGAATAAACTCTGTATGGTAGTGTTGGATCGTTGGTGTTGATTTAAGTGAATATTTGGAATGGAAAAATATCATCCGGGAAGACAATATTCCGAAGGTAGCTAGACTATGTTCTAGCGATTCCATTTCAAGTGATCTAATGGTTGGGCCAGGTGAAAAAAAAATGTCTTAGAGCAGTAGCAGAGTCTGTATCCAATCTGGTCGACCTCAACTTAAATTTATTCCTCAAGTAATAATTGAATTTGAGATAACTATTTCTATGATCACTCGAAAATTTGAATATGATTATTCAGTGAATTGATCCCTTCCTCACAAGGCACTGCGACCTTTGCTGTGTGTATTGCTATCCTTGTTTCAGAATGAAAGGATCGATTTGGATGTTGGTTACAAACGAAGTGTGTTGTTAATATAGGGGGTTATTCATGGGGTCTGTTTAATGATTGAAGATTTGAACTAGGTGATAAAATTAGATAGGCTGGAGTGCAAGATTTTTTCCAATTTACTGGTTTGAATCGTTCCCTCTACTGAAATTTTTCGCAGTCTTCATTTAAAACTAATTAATATCATTATCAAATTCTAGTATACGAATAATCAAGATTATCACAGCATAAAATGAAACAGGCTTTAACGAACTCCAATATCCGCAAAGTCCACTTTACATCAGTTTTCATTGTAAGCACTCTATAAAATACTACAAATTAACACCCAACAGTATATATATATCGTTTGAAGTTCGGTATATTAAAGCAACAAAGCAGCATAGCAACAAAATCCTATTTGCATAAATTTGCTAAGTAAATGTTTGATTATTTGGTATCGTAGCTAGAACATAAAAGTTTTAACAACCATCATTAGTACATATAAACGGAGTATAATTTATATAGGATTTGTTTACTTTCGCAGTGGGCAGCATTATGAGGATCGTCGCCATATTATTATGTTGATTTCATTGACGTCATAACAGTTATGTGTTGGATGAAATAACATTGATGTTGGTGTGTGTTTACTGGAAATAGAACTTTTTATTCAAAAATTCAACCATAAATTGAACATCTCGGTATTGTTCTAGCTGAATTTTGTATTGTTTATGATGATATATTTGAAACTAGATAGTTTAGAAAAGCTAGATAGGTTGTGGTTGGAAATATTAAACAGGAAATAGGAATTCAAAGCTAGACCCAAAAAGTATAATTTATCCGAGCCCGGGAGTGTGTAAAATCAGTTTAGGTAAACAATCTTTTCCTGCAACGCTAACAAGTACTCTTAACTTAAAAGATGTCCCATATTTTATTCTTCCATTAACAACAAGAAGTCACAAAATTATTGTGTGGTCTTATGAAACCACGATGCAAATGAAACTTTTTTATGGATTTTTTTTTGTTCGCAAATGATTTTACTATTGAAAAGTTTTGAATTATCCTTCATTGGATTGCAAATTGAAATCTACCCTGTTATAGGATCAAGTCCTCTTCAGAGTTTGAATTGAAAATTTTCAAGGCAAGTGAATTCACGGTCGCTGTAGGGACACTGTGGCTGTGCACCCAAGGATGGCCATTTGGTTAATTTCCTCAATGTATCGCGGTTCCGATCATCCGACATGCAGGAAGATGCAGGAAAAAAACACAGAAAAGCTGCATCCTCATCCCGGAAAAGGAAAGGGGAATGGTGTTTTGTGTATTTCATAAATGTAGATACACTTAAGGTACACCATACAATTGGCACTAAAAAGTGCGGGGGAACTCCATCGTTGCGGCTGTCGTCGGCTGCTTCGCTGGAATTTCGCTGTTTTGGTGCGGAGGGATAGGTAGGGAAAGGAGAAGGAAGTGTTTGTGTTTTGTATTGTCGCATTCATGAGATTGAAGAGAAGTTGAAGTATGCCTTGAACAGAGCATTGTGGTTTTCTGAACTTCCGAAGGAAAGTCGAATGGCATAGGTGGTTTTGGAATCGTGCTGGGAGCTATTTCCTCGGGTTTGATGGTTGTGGTTTGCCTTTTCTGGCATTTTGGATCATAGGTAGCGTGGTCGCCACAACAGTTCCTGCAACAAGGCTTTTTTGGCTTCTCACATTTTTCGAATCTGTGTTCGTGACTACCACAGTTTGGGCAGGTCTAAAGCTTGGCCTTACATTTGGATATGGGGTGGCCTATGTTTGTACAACGAGTTCAAAATTTCGGGCGGGTGGTAGTTGATTGGAGTTTGAAGTTTCACATCTATGATTGAGGCCCTAAAGGAAGATTCCTTTGGAGAGTGCCTGGTGAAATTGAATTTCAGAGTTAGTAATAACTCTGATTAGGGAGGTTGGAGAATTGGTGGATTTGGAGACAATCCTCCAGCATTTTAGGAAGTTTATTTGAAGATCTTTGAGAAGGTCAAAGATTTCTTCGTTGGAAATATTTTTGTCAACATTTTTGATGACGAAGGAGAAGTTTGGAGTGTGGGTGTTGGCTGAAGTTTTATTTATGGAGGCAGCACTTAGTTGTCTCCAATGGCATTCTGGATTTTTAGCTAAAGTTTTTTGGGGCAGATGATCTTTGGAATTTTGAGGAGGGCGGTGCGATTTGGGTTGGCCTTCAGGTAAGAGATTTTACTGCTTAAAATTTCGTTTCTGTTCAGAAGGATGAAAAGTTCCTTCTGAGAGCAGAATTTGGGTGGGAGATTTCGTAAGTTGAGGGTTTGAAGCATTGAAGTTGATGGCGAGGAGGTGTTGGAAGAAGATTTGGACGAAGAAGTCCGAACTGAACTGCGAACGGAGGCTACTTCGTCGATATGACTGAGATTTTGTGCTTCGTGTACGGTGGAGGCCTGTGAAGAACGAGAAGAATGTATGGAAGGAGGCGAAGATTTGGCAGCTTGAGAATAGGAGGTTTCTTTCATTAATTGGAAACGTTTTTCGGATTTTCTAGGAGATATTCTTATCTGAGGTGGCAGCGTCAAATTTTTGATGAAATTCGGCTGAATTTATGTGTTCGGTGAGATTAAATGGAAGAGGAATCGGAGTTTCCATCAACGGGCGGGGTTTGGAGCTGCTGGAGGATGTCTCGGGAGGCTTTGTTGGCAGAAGATTGGGAAGTTGCAGTTTTGGAGGTTTTAGAAGTGAAGGGAAGTTGAGGAAATTCCTCAAAAGTGTCGTCGTGTTTAATGTGTTTGTGTTTGGACTTGGATTTGGGCATGGTTGGAAAGGATTTCACTGGGCACTTTTTCACTGATTTGAATCGGCGTGTGTACTTTTTAGAGCTGTTTCTGGGAAGACACCGACCAGTGACCGTTAATTTAGCTACGTGCCTGCTCGAAAAGTAAACGGATACTCTTGTGAATTTGGATTTGTAATACCGGGTGTCCATCTTTATTTACCCTCATTTTAACTGCCCATAACTTCTAAACGGTTTGAGACAGAAACATGCGGTTTCCACTGAAAGTTTTCATTTTAGCACAAGTTTTGTTTATTCGTTTTGCCTACGTCACCACAAAAATGGCGGATGTTTGACAATATTTTTGTTGACTTTGCTCAGTCACATGTTAACCGATTTTTAAAAAATTTGCACTGAAGAATAGGTAAAGGGCTGTTCTTTCAAACTACAAAAAAATATACTGGGTGTTCCATTGACAAAAGTCAATAAAAAATTGTCAAACATGGCGGATTTTTGTTGTGACGTAGGCAAAACGAATAAAAAATTTAACTTTTTTAAACAAAACTTGTGCTAAAATGAAACATTTTAGTGAAAACCGCATGTTTTTATCTCAAACCGTTTAAAAGTTATGGGCAGTTAAAAGTTATGAGAGAAAATAAACATGGACACCCGGTATATTGACCATAATATGATGGGTATATATTGCATAAGGTTAATATATAGGAATTGAATAGTTACTAGACTTCTCATTTCGGATATTTATTAACTACTTACTTAAGTACAGTTTCCCGTGAAAATTGTCATATTTTAGTAAAGCGAAGATAATAGTTCGATACTATTATAACGCCTTACAAAGTTTTTGGAAAATATTTTTCAAAGAACGGAGACCGTTCACTAAGAAGCAACAACTACTTCTCGGGATATATGCCACGACCAACGTTGAATTACACTTCTAAGCTAAACGGGGTTGGTATATCTGCAAGATATAACCAACCATTCTGGTTTGTAATTAAAAGGGACAACACCGGTTTCGACGTATTTGCACCTATCAGTACACACCCCCCTTTTTTATTAAACTCTTTTTTATTAAATAAGGTGTTTTATCAATGAAAAAACGTCATAAATTTATTCATAAAAATTATATATCTGTCAGGGATGTCCTCACATATTCAAAAGACACTGTTTTTCAGGATACTTTAACTTCGCAGACTACAAAAGTTTGATTTTGCTCATGTTTATATATTCTTTATAAGTTCGAAGCCATTAAATTGACAAGATTACAAACTAAGGCCATTAACTTTAAGTGAAATGAAGCTTTATAATAGTTCCGTCAACGACAACTTGTTATTAAACACGCAACCGGAAAGTGTTTTCAAATACTGAGAAGCCATTTATCACCAAAATGCACGATTTATAGAGTAGGTAATAATCCAACACTTACACTCTTTTCCACGATAAGATTTAACAACAGCATGTTCTATTTGGTTAAAAATATTATTATGGAAAGTACAGATTAGCAGTTTTTATATTATTCAACTTATCGTTGAATAATTTCTATACGCACTGAATTAGAAAATCGCATCTTTCTATAAGTCTGTTTAAAATTCTCACTATATTTCATGAAAATTGAAGGTATTAATCAATCGATATATTAATAACGTGAGAGTAGCTCATTTTTAGAATGGATACTACGCAATCGATATGAACTTATTCCGATAATTGATGGAAAATTGTTCGATTTCAAACTAGAAAGTGAATAATTTGAGTCGTTATAAAGAAACTTTGTTCCATATAATATGATATAACAAAAAGTATGTTAGTTTGTTGGAAATTAACTGGCATAACTATCAACTAACCAGTTCGAGACCACAGAGATATTTGAAGCAATTCACTTAAGATTTGTTATTTCCCACAAAATCCAGTACTATGGCCCCTTATGTCCTGTGACGGCACTGGTAGTATAGAAACGTCTTGAACGCAAGGTTTTGACAAACATTTGTACCGTACACAAACAGTAACTTAAAGTAAACAATATATATTTATCTTCCTTGGTCTAATTTGTTTGTTTTTTGTTTTAGGTTTCCTGGATGCGTAAACGAGACCTACATATACTTACGTCGGGGATTCATACGTACACAGGGGATGCACGATTCAGTGTGCGCCATCCAGAACATAGCGACGATTGGGACCTTCGCGTTGAGTACGTTCAAAAACGGGACGGAGGAGTATATGAATGTCAAGTGAACACGGAGCCGAAGATTAATTTAGCAATTATGCTGAATGTTGACGGTAAGTTGGAGGTTTTAAATAAATATGGTGATTGTGTGGAAACTTGAACTACGTATGACTCTAGAAGATTATGTAATTTAGAGGTGAGGTGAGAAGCTACTTATATTTTGAGATTGAAGAAGAAAAACACATGGTTATGGTTAACATATTCCCCATTATGATCTATACACTTTTCTCTCATCAATTGAGTGAAAATAAGTAAAAAAAACACTGGCTGTGCACTTTCAAAATTGACATTCTTATTATTTCATTATTTTATTAAAGCAACTAATGCTTCAGCGCAACATCAGTTTCAGTTTAAAGGCCTGGCTTCCCTGAAGCTTTCATTTTCTATATTCCTAACAAACGACTTTGGATGGAAATCGGTTGACTGACTGCTTTCCGCGACCGAATGCTTAAAGATACCAGTGCCTAAGATTTGAATTTTGCGCAGTCTACATCAGTGTTACCAATTCCCGAAATATAAATAATATTATTCTTTCTTGTGTTAAAAAAATTCAGGATTTTTCATGCAAATGGAACGATTATTCTTACAAGCTTTTTTATGTCGGTTAATTTGAAACACCTACTCTATTTCTAACTTTTGTTCAGTATTTACACGATCACCATGTATATTAACAGCTGCTGCTTTATATAACCGCTTCTTAACGTGTTTGTGACATTGTGGATTGTTTGTATCAACAGTTTTATCAAGGAAAGTGGTCAAGTCCATCCAGGTTATTTGAAAACTGCTTTTTTGAATCATTTATTTTATTCATGATCTGCCAAAATTAACAATTAACATTGGAAAATATCTCAAATGAAAGGGTTACTATATTCACTCACTGTTTATTATATCCACTTTTTTAATTTAATTCTACACAAAAATATGGAGACATTGCGTGGAGTACTAGGACTAGCCTACTAACGACAGGATGGCCTATTCAGAACTGGAAGACCAGCATGTATATGCATTACAGGAGCCATTAGGACATCTCTAACAGTAACTATGAAAGTGATTCTTAACTTCACGCCACTACATGTGTGGAGGAGTTCCTAATCCATGGTATGGAAATGCCTGGAAAAGCTCATAGAACTAGATAAAAGCAACATCGTCACCTTACTGTGGGTTTGAGGACACACTGGAAAAGGAAGAAATTAAAAAAAGGTGAGCAGTCGTCGGACCGCCGACAAAAGCTTGCTTCTTATGCACAATAGAATGACTATTTTTCGTGAATTTTTGATCATTTTTCGAAAATTTTGACAATTTTTGACCATTTTTGACAGTTTTTGACGAATTTTGACAATTATTGACCTTCTTCGACAATTATTGACCATTTCCGACAATTTTCCAAAAATTTAACATATTTGGCAATTATTGACCATTTTTTCAAAATTTTGACAATTTTTTTAAATTTTAATAATTGTTGACCATTTTTGACAATTATCGGCCAATTTTGACTGTTTGGACAATTATTGATCATTTTTGACAATTTTTCAAAAATTTTGACCATTTTAGACCATTTTTCCAAATTTTAACAAATATTGACCATTTTTGAGCATTTTTGACAGTCTTTTATAATTATTGACCATTTTTGACAATTTTTCAAAAATTTTGATCATTTTTCAAAAATTTTGGCAATTTTTAATAATTATTGACCATTTTTTTAAAAATTTTGACAATTTTTGACCATTTTTCCAAAAATTTTACAGTTTTTGACAATTTTTGACGATTTTTCCAAATTCCTGACAATTTTTGACCATATTTAGAAATTTTTGACAATTTTTCAAAAATTTTAACAATTATGGACCATTTTTGACAGTTTTTGACAAATTTTGACAATTATTGACCGGCTTTGACAATTATTAACCATTTTTGACAATTTTTCAAAAATTTTGACCATTTTAGACCATTTTTCCAAATTTTTGACAAATTTTAATAATTATCGACAGTCTTTTATAATTATTGACCATTTTTTCAAATTTTGACAATTTTTAACCATTTTTGACAATTTTTCGAAAAATTTCACCATTTTTCAAAAATTTTGACAATTTTTGACCATTTTTCCAAAAATTTTACAGTTTTTGACAATTTTTGACGACTTTTCCAAATTCCTGACAATTTTTGACCATATTTGAAAAATTTTGACAATTTTTCAAAAATTTTAACAATTATTGACCATTTTTGACAGTTTTTGACAAATTTTGACAATTATTGACCATATTTGACAATTATTGACCATTTTTGACCATTTTTCAAAAATTTTAACATATTTGGCAATTATTGACCATTCTTTCAAAATTTTGACAATTTTTGACCATTTTCCAAAATTTTAACAATTATTTATCCTTTTGGACCATTTTTGACGAATTTTGATTGGTTTTGACAATTATTGACCATTTTTTCAAAATTTTGACAATTTTTAACCATTTTTGACAATTTTTCGAAAAATTTGAACATTTTTCAAACAATTTTTGAAAATATTTGGCAATTATTAACCATTTTTCCAACATTTTTACAGTTTTTGACAATTTTTGACGACTTTTCCAAATTCCTGACAATTTTTGACCATATTTGAAAAATTTTGACAATTTTTCAAAATTTTTGACAATTATTGACCATTTTTGACAGTTTTCGACAATTTCTGAAAATATTTGGCAAATATTAACCATTTTTTCAAAATTTTGACAGTTTTTGACTATTTTTAATCATTTTTCCAAATTTTTGACAATTTTTCACACCTAGGGGTGTGCGAGCTCAGAACGGCAAGAGTCAGGAACCTTTCTGCGGTATCAGCACAAATGTAATATTGGCAGAAGTAAGCTACGCCGAAAAAAATAGATTTGACGATTGGAATGATCTATCTAACAGGTTACTGCTGCCTGAATGGGCATCTCATGCTAGTGGAGCAAGAAAAATGTAGATTCTGTAGAAGAAGGAACCTCCATTCTCATACTTGCGGAATGGATAGCACCTTAGAATCCTAGGAAATTTCTGGATAGAAAAGGAACACTAATCTAATCTGAAGCCTGCAGAGATCCTAAAATTCCTACAGGAAATAGGACTTTTGAGTCATATAACAGATTTCTTATTTCATTTTTGAGATAGGATAAATGTAGCTCACCTCAAATTGTAGATTCATTCTTTTGAAAAATCCTGTTTTCTATAATACTCGTGGGTGTTTCTATTTTCACGGTAAATCCATGAACGCCAAGCCATCATCTCGAAAACTCTTACTTTGCATTATAAAAACCTTTATCCCCCATACACTTGATCTATTGTAAGTATTTCTATATTTTTTATTAAAAGCTTTCAATGTTCGAATAGTGCCAGTCGTGACCAAGTATATTTTGTTATCGGTAAATTCCTCGTAAGTCCCATTGTGTCCTTTTGACACTGTAAAAGCACTCACCCCGAATTCTCTATCGCATTCGCTTGAATACTGGATTCTTTCGTGGGTTCAGAAAGAACCAGAGGAAATACTGAAATTGTAACTAAAGGCGAAGGCATAAGCGCGGCGATATGTGTCAAGGGAAATCAGTTTTTGTCTCAAATATGTAGTTGATACTGTACATACAGCGTTAAATTACATATAGGGTGATTCGAAAAATTTGAAAATTTCAGGCAAATTGGTTTAGGAAATTTTGGACAGAATTGAGCTGGCCTGGAATACCTATTTAAAATTTTTTTCCATCATCTGGTGAGACTGGAGAAATTCCGTTCTCCAAATATTATGTTAGTTTTATTAGAAATACACAAGGACCTACTAAAGTCCTTTTCATCCTATGAAAATTTCTTATACCTTTTCTAGTTTTATCAAAAATAGATGTCGTCAAAAGCTTTTGCATCATTGTGTTCTTCATCTTCAATATTTTCCACCAAAATTCGAATGAATACGTTAAAACAATACCACGAGAAAGTCATTAGACAGATGAGGATGTCCAACCTCTATCTTTTCTTTACTTTGAGTCTACGAAACTTCTCTAAAGTAGTCATTAACACCAAACATTTCGATTTAGTGTTTATCATCAATATTATCTGTACGACACTGCTGGCAACTATCTTTGAGAGCACAAAAGCTGCTTTAAAGTCGGTCACGTCACAGGCGAATAAAACTGAATAAATAAAATAACACACTTACATTTCTGTTTCCTTTTTGACGATGGCTGTTCCAGAATACAATGTACAATAAATTGAACGTGTGATAAAATTGCAATCTTTGGTATCCACCCAATAACAATATTAAGTTTCATTAAATATTCATTGTTCACTGTATTCTTTATAGACATGTGACTTATAAATATTATACTAGCACTGAAAAGCCTGCAGAGAACTGGTTCACATACTTTATTATGTTTGTAGAAAGTCTAACATAATTTTCTCATGAGCTTGCTTATCAACAGATTAAGTGTTACCTACATAACCTTGTTCCCTCAACAGCAAAGAGATAGCGATGGATATATTTCTTAATAACGAAAATCATTTGACAATTCACTACCAACCTTCATTGGTTCAACTTTGGCTAACTAGTAACTATTACTTGCTGTATATTTGTCATGTTGGCAAATAGAACCTTTTCAGGATGAAGCTATCGGCTTCAAGGTTTCCAGGGGCTGTCCATTGCAAGCGTCTGCGGGCGACCTCATAGGATCCATGGGAAATTTCGGGACTTATGATCCAAACCAATCTATTGGAAATATGAGATTCATGTTGGATCATTGATCACATATCGAGCTATTGCTCGGTGGTCACAAACGGCCCAAACTCTCTTGTATACAAAAACAGTCTTGTCTGGTAATTACTGGTACCAATAGCACCACAGCGCCAGCAGCCATGAAAATCCTTCTGGATCAACCTACTCTCCATATTTTTCAGAAAAGAGTGGCTAGGTGGACACTAAAAGATACAATATTCTGGAAATGGCATCTGACAGAATGCCTCCACCAGTGAACTAGAGCCTGCCTTAAACCGTCTTAATTTCGATCTTCTTCCGTGAGGACTGCAAAAATAATTTTCCCATAATTTACCAGAAATGATTCACTCAAAGACATTTATACATCGTTCAAAGAATGTTTCCAATGTCATTATTTCACCACCAATGTATTAGAAACAACTGAATTCAGGCAGCGTAACGAAAGCTGGGAACCAAAAAAAAACTATCAATCAATAGCAGAAGGAATGTGAAAAATAAAAATATTTATAATATTCCGAATATTTGAGCTCATTCCGTATTTTCACAACAAATTCCAATTTTTATCAAAAAAATTATGAACTTAGTTTCCAAAAAAATAACCTAATAAAAGAGAAACTTCTGCAGCAATAATTTCGACATAAATTTAGTGTTCTTTCACGTAATATCAAATTGGTAGGTATAATGAAACCTTATTTCATCCCTTTTCCCACCCTCTCGTTATCTCTCTATTTATCAGAACGACAATTATATAATCACCCCGCTAGCGACGTAACTGTAGAAACTTTCTTTGAACAAACCACTTTTCGTAATAGGTCAAAACAGGTTATCTGTTAAATTACCGACTATTGTTAAAGGCCCACATTCTGGAAAAGGTATTTTTGGAATTTATTATCAAAAAAACATCATTATGCAAAGTTTAGAAAGTAAAACGCCGTAATGAGTTTACAAAATATTAAAGGAAAAAATAAACAGAATTTCCAGTATATTCATCCATCTACATGACAGATGACAAATTACTTTTGTTAGCACCCAGTTATTTTATTTATTCATAAAATACATCTTACATACTTCTGTATGTTCCTTCTAGTGTATTCATTATTATTTTTGTTAATTATTTTGGGAAATTAAACCACAATCATTTTATATTTTTTAATTCAACGTTTCAGTAGCTTTCCAGCTTTTTTTTGGCTTTATGGGAAACTCATGTTTGAATGGGTCCAGGACCCAAACAGTGTTGGACTCATCCCCAAGGGGATGCATTCCAACCAAACCCACCTCAAACTCGCCCTTACCCCTCCTCGGAATCATTCACTCCCGCTCTTTCACCCCTCACCTCCGCACCGTACAACATACTCTGCTCTACCGTCCTACCAATTATCCTCCTCTTCCAATCTCCCAGCCTCTTCACATAACACATCAATCACCCATCCTTGTGCCTTCACTTTCCCCTCCTCTGCCGCCTTTAACATTTGTGTTCTGAAGGATAACTGACTATCCAACCACCCCTCAGGTATTTCACAGACTTCTCCATACGAATTCTCATTCCCTCCACCATCACCCCCACTTCCCTCGTCTCGCTCCGTCCCTTCACTAGCAACCCCACTGTCATATCTTCCGCCACTTCTAGCCGCACCGCTCCATTTTCTCCACAATCTTCCTACACATTCTCTCCACCTCTCCCTTTGCCGTACATACCAGACACACATCGTCTGCATACACCGTGATCTCACATCCCTCTTCACATACTATACCACAAACCTCATCAAACACACACTTCCATAGCGTCGGTCAAAGATCCGAGCCCTGGGGCACTCCAGCCACCGTCTCATACCTCCTCCATTCAGTGTCGTCTACTATCACACGTCCAGTCCGGTAGTCCTCCACCAGGTTAACCAAACCCTCCCCCACTCCAAGCCTCAGCAACGCCTTCAACAGTTCCCGTTTGCTGACACTGTTGAACGCGTTCCCGACGTCGAAGAACACGAGTAGGGCCAATTTCTTGTTCCTCCAGCTGCCCCCCTTTCCACTAAGCCCAATACCCTGCCCATCGCCGAGATACATGATTTTCCCTTCACAAACCCGTGCTGGTTTACCCTAAAACCCCCATTCCTACCAGCTTCCTTCTTAATCCTAGCCTCTATTATCCCCTTCATCAATTTACCCATACCACACAGCAGGCTGATGGGCCTATAGTCTCTCGCCAACTTCCACTCTCTACCTGCCTTCTTCAGCAGTATCACCCTGGCCACCTTCCAACCTTCTGGAAACTCTTCCTTCCTTAGCACCCTGTTGAATAGCTCCCAGAAGTACTCCCCATTGTCATCCAACAGCCTCTTCATCATATCACCCCTCAGGCCATCTATCCCTGGGGCTTTCCTTACTTCAATGTTCCTCCCCCCTCCTCTACTTCCCACTGCTCTACCGGCCTTATTCTCCTCATTTTCCCTACCCCCCTAGTATCCTGGACTTCTCGAATCCTGCCTCCAACTCCTCCTTCTCCCCCTGTGAACAATTTGCCTATTATCTCCTTCTCCCAATCTCCCTCTAGCACCTCGTTCCTATTTCCACCCATCCTCTTCACCTCTATCTCATATGGCTTTCCTCATGGATTGTTCCCCAGTTTTTCCAGTAACTCTTCCCACTTCCATCTCCAACCTATGCTCCAGTTTCGTCTACTCCTCTCTGTGTCCCTCTTTTCCTTCTATCCTCCCTCTTCCCCTCAGCATCCGTCTTCGTTCTTTCTTACACTCCCTCTACAGCTGCTCTATTCCCTCATTCCACCAGTAATTAGTCGTCCGCTCACGCCTCTTGCCCCTCTTTCCCTCTCTTTTACAGCCCTGTATCACATTGTTTAATTCATATACATCATGTCCAAGTCCCCTTTCTATCTCCTCTCTTACATTCTTCCTCATACTCTCTGCCTCGGCCTTCGTCCACCTCCATCCCCACTCTCCCGATAATTCCTTCCTTCCTTCCGCCAGAATCTCCCCTCTCCTGACCGTTTTCCAAATTTCAACAATTATTCAAAAATTTTGACAATTATTGACCATTTTTGACAATTTTTTGAGATTTTGACCACTTTTGACGATTATTGACCATTTTTCAAAATTTTTGACTATTTTTAACCGTTTTTGACCATTTTTGACAATTATTGACCATTTTTGATAGTTTTTGACAAATATTGACCATTTTTCGGAATATCGACAATTTTTCAAAATTTTTCGACAATAACTGACCATTTCTCGTAATTTTGACAATTTTTGACCATTTTTGACAACTATTAACCAAATTTGGACAGTTTTGACAATTATTGATCATTTTTGAGAATTTTTCAAAAATTTTGACCATTTTAGACCATTTTTCCAAATTTTAACAATTATTGACCATTTTTGACTGGTTCTGACAATTATTGACCATTTTCGACCATTTTACAAAAACTTAGACAATTTTCAACAATTATTAACCATTTTTGACAGTTTTTTATAATTATTGTCTATTTTTGACAATTTTTCATAATTATTGACCATTTTTGATTATATTTCAAAATTTTGGACAATTTTTGATAATTATTGACGATTTTTGACAATTTTTCATAATTATTGACCATTTCTGATTATATTTCAAAATTTTGGACAATTTTTGATAATTATTGACGATTTTTGACAATTATTGACTATTTTGGATAGTTTTTGACAATTATTGACCATTTTTCGAAATTTTAACAATTTTTCAAAATTTTTGAAACCTTTTGACAATTTTTCAATATTTTTAACAATTTTTCGAAATTTTTGACAATTACTGACCATTTTTCGAAATTTTGACAATTATTGAACATTTTTCATAAATTTTTAAACTTTTTGACAATTTTCGGTGTCTTATTGGAATATGAAAAGCGTTTACTTTTTAAAATAATACAAATAAAAATAGATTTTCCCGCAGAAATCGATTTATTTTTATTAAAATCGACAAATTGACAAATCGATTAATTTTGGATAAAGAAAAATCGATTTTTATTTAATCGATTCTTTTCCATTAATCTCACATCCATACATTTGAATCAGAATATCAGTCAATAGTCGAAGTGAGAGGGAAGAACACACGCTCGCGCTTATTGCCAATAGGAGGTCAGGTCAGAAGTCAGATGGGCGGTTCCATAAATATTCATCAATTGAGTTAATTTGAAGGGCGTGGTTTGATTAAATAAGCGAGCGAAAAAAATTCCTATTTTTTGCTCTAGAGCGTAAAGTAACAATCCTCGGCATTTGTCGACTTTACGATTCCATTTGAATATAGTAATTAGTCATTTTACGCGGAACTGTAGAAACATATATTTTTGTTGTCTAATATTTATTTCAATGCCAGTAGCATTCCATGTTTTATGAGCAATAAAAACGTTTTTATATAACAATTTTCAAGCAAGTAATCGATAACTACGGGATTTGTATCGATAAAACCGAGAGTTGATTCCAAAATGATCACAACGTCGAATGAAAAAGTCGCATCAATTTCTCCCGACGTATGTAGTAGCATTACGTCTACTATAAAATGTCCTTCGTAAAAGGGTCCTTGATTCGAATTTAAGAAGGTTATATTGCGATACATGAAGACTTTCCTAACTATGATAAAATTGAGATCAGTCTGGAAGTTACTTTCATGTCGTCGAAAGAACTTTTGGTCAATAACTCAATAGGCAGTTTTTGAGTTAATAAAATAGTAGTTATAATAAAAAATTTATTTTCTATAAACATTTTGTTTTTGGCTTTGATACCTCATAATTTTTTAGAATATTATACGTTCGTCACAATAATAGAAGCGACACAGGTCACTGCGCCTTAGGCAACACCAAAAGAAATTTTGTCGTATTTGCATGCTGCTGTGAGCTCTTACTAATAGCAAAATCGGTGGGATGGTAGAAACGACTAGAAATTAGAGTTTTTGTTCCTTTGTTCCAGACTTACCCTCCCTTGCTGCCACGCATCCAGGCCCTCGCCCTAAAGGTACCTACATAGCATAGCATAGCCTACTATTTACATTTACACCCTTTTCCAGAGATGGATCTGATACGAATAGGGAGCTTGAAATTAGTAAGAGGAATGTAGACATTTTATTATTTATTCTCATTTATTTGTTTGTATATAGATTATTTGAATTGAATTGAAATTTTTTTAAATAAAAATCAGAGAGAGACTAATAATTTGTAATTGATCATAGCACAAAAGAATGTATCAAGTATTGAAGTGCGAAGAACAAAAATATATTGTTAGGTGATTGATGTGGCCGTTGATGCCACATCAATTGAAATGACAACAAATTTTATGCTGTCGTAAAAGATAGAATGCCTTCAATTTAGTGGGCTGGAATTCTATAGGATGACTGGTTCTCTCGCATAAATAATAACTGTATTCCGTTAACAATTCAATAAACTTTAACGTCGAAAATACATACAGATGGAACGATGAATATAGACAAGCCTTTCAGTATGAAATAGTAATTATTAGAACGATCTTATTCTTTCCTTTTTGCTTCGGGTTTGAATCACTATACAAACTTTAACTTTATAGAAAAATGCACTTATTATTCAGGAAATAAAGAAATTAAATTAATTACTATGAAACTTGACCCATTTGGTCTGAAAATATCGGTGTTATACCGGTAAAGGAGAGGTAGGTCTTAGCTGGGAGACCGATCGGATTGGAAACTCAACATCGACTCGACTAGCTGGGCTAGCCTCGTAAAACCCAGCATTTAGGTGCGAAGTGTGCGTTTACTTCAACTGCCGAAGAATAATAGTAAATGTTGCAAGACGCCGATGAGCCGCCAGGGAAAGAAAACAAAACGCGATTTTGAACTAAGGTAGAAGTATTTTGGAGACAGTGACGCACCGGTAGGAATTTCGAATGAAAATAAAAGGACTAAAATATAACTCTACATGAATATACAAAGGTACTAAAATATAAATATACAAATTGTTGAACCTGTGGTTTCAACAGTGATGAAAGACCATCAATGACCTGAGAGTTTACAAATTTCCATTGTTGACTTACAGAAGCACTCCGTTAAAGTCGCCAACTTCTGTTATTGTGCTAGATTTGAGATAATGGTTGCCAGACATAATTTTTACCATGACAAATATACCATTGGGCAGTGTAGGAGGATCCATTCGTTACCACAAGTATTTTATGAAATAAGGACGGATTAGTCTTCACTATGACTTATTTACATGGAATATTGTTTCCAAAATCAGTTCAAGTGCATAAAAAAGTTCATGGAGAATGTTTTAAGTAATTTTAAATGTCTTAAATCAAATAGACTTCACGTATACGGACCAAATACGGTTCTGTAAGTTGTCTGATACGATTTATAGCATTTCCTCTCTTGTGTTCGTTCATCTTCACCTACGTTTCTGTACGTTACGGAGAAGAGAATAATTATCATGATTTCCTTCCCAGATTTGTAGTTACTGGATAAATAAAGCCCGAATGGAGAGAAACAAAAACTAGACCTGCATAATGAATATACCAACAATTAGGAGTTTAGAAATGTTGGATATAAATTAGATCCAGTTAACTTAATAACAGGGACATTTTTAGATTATAACAAAGTTGGATTTAACGAATGGACTAGAAAACGGTGGTTGTTATAGTGTCACATTTATAATAATGATACATTATTATAATTTGTAATATTAATAAAAAAAGATGGACGGGATGGTTAAATGCTTTGTAGCTTCCACGAGTTTCAGATTGTTTGTCTCTACCGTAGTTTTTATTAATGTCATCTCGCTTTTTCTTCATAAATTAAAATAGTATTGCATTTTTTTGTATCCTGACTCCTATTAATTTCAAATAAGATGTTTAATGTGACTGTTGTATTATTTAATGAAAAAGAACTACCTTATTCATTGGAAATCAGGAACTATTTTGCATTGCATAACTTTGCCAGCTTGTCAAAAAATGACCTAGAACAATTTGCGGTGTTAGTCCTCAACATTGCTGTCTTCTAGATCAAAGATTTCTATTTTTTGGACTATATCAATATTTTAACAAAAAACATCATTTTTCATGATCCGAGTATTTAATTCTGAATAATATTGTAACTTTAATTCAGATTGTCTCCCTATATACTTGAAAATCACGGAGTATGCTTTATACCTGAATTCTGAGTACATAAATAATATTTTAACAATAAGGTACCCATTACAATAACATGTTATTTATCTTATTGAAAATTATAAAGTTCGGATCTTATATTTCCGGACGGACTATAATTAAAATTTGTTAGAAACTAAATAATTTCTTCCAGGTAGTAATGAGAATAAAAGAAACACAAGATAATGGGAAATTATTTAAGCTAGGTATATTTCTAAGAATAGGTATAAACAGTTTTTATCTTTACGAAGAACCTGACTCACTGCCGCTACTTTTAATTTTCTCGTTTATCTTCATCACTTTTTAATGTCTTAAAATAATTAAACACTCTATATATCACTTGACGAGTTTGTCCTTCAGTACATTTACGATTTTCTTCTTTAACGGCTGACATTTTTACAAACACTTTATTGTACAAAGCAGAAACAATAACTGTGTGACGCTACGCTACTGAAAATCTTAACACTTGATAAGGTTCGATGCAATTGGCGTTTGTCAAAATTTTACTACCAATAGCAGCCGAGTAGGCAGGGCACTATTACTCTGTCTCTCTTAGTTGGTAATTTCTGGGACATCAAGTTAGACGGCGAATACTGTAGTACAGCATTTTCAATCCCCGAGTATTATTTATTTAAAAACTGAAATACCCACTGGGACACCCTGTATATACACATAATTAATCGGTATAAAGATATTAGGGATAAATGGAACTTCAACTGTGTGTTAAGCTTTGTAAATTGTAACGTTTGGTAGTTTGTACAATGAATTAAGAGGAAACAACTATTATTGTTTATTCTCGTGGATGGATAAACGAAGTAGATTCTCGAATCCCGAAAATCGATTTTTCATCTAAACTCACTACTCGACTATACACAAACAGTTTGAAAGTATTTTTTGCGAATTGTATTTGAATTTGACGTTAAATACTGTTATAATGAGAATTCCGGTCAGAACGTTATAAAGTTGATGAAAATTACGTTCAAACATTCCGACAAGAAAAAAATTATTAATCGTTAATCCTGTTGATCCTGGTCAAGATTTTGGAACAATCTTATCAAATTATTGATTTGCCATCGGTCTTTGATAAATGCGCAAAGTTTGGGTCCGGTGAACTACACGAAACTACGAGTCTTTGACTGATTTTGTAAAAAATCCATAGTACTCACCTATTTTGAAGATTATCCGTCGAAAAATTTGCGGTAAATTCAGAATTTCCAGAGAAAAATCTAAAGGAATTCTTTTTTCAACATTTCAACCAAAAAACAGTTTCAATGTGTAGCACTATATCGGAAACTATTCAAAAAGATATTTCCTCTTAATTCAAACAAAAAGTTAAATTATTTTCCTCACAATATCATTAAAAGTACCACTTAGAAATAACAAATGTCAGAAAAGGAATAAATTAGGGGTGGGCACATTTTATTTCCGTTATTTTAAATATTTTAATTTATAGATTGATATAATTCTGGAAGACTAACGTGAAAGCGATTTTAAATTTTGTATTTTATCCTGACAATAAAAAACGTAATGTGCCTTGATTTAATTTTTAGGTGTGCTTATTAATTATAGTTAAAACACCAATTCGATTTTTTATATATATAATATAATATTACTTTTATTCCTAAAATGTATTTTTATCATTTAATTTATAAATTTTTCCTAATAAAGTAATTTGTTTTGATAAATTTCATAGAACTTTTAACATATTATTTACTATTTTCTTTACTAATTCCTATATACCACGGTACTTGAAATGTGAGTTTCCCCCAATTGCGGCGCCTATGAGAATAGTTTATCCCTTCCCTTCTATTGTTCTCGGTTTTGGGTTCTATTGTATTCTCCGGTCGAACAGGGTGAGGTATATAAAAATAAAGGATTTTTACATTAGAAAAGTTTTAAAAGAGAAGAAAAAGTGATTGATCACTCAGTACAAAATTTATCCAAATTTGCATTTTTATTACTCTCTCTTCTTTATGAATCTAGTATAGCAGCACAACAGACAAACATTCTAACTACTTCATTTATGGGCTGCAAAATAGTATATTTATATAGGCTAATGAATTTAATCCTGGATAATTTAATTTCTGTTCTATAGACAGTATAGATTAAAAGCAGCCAAATTGTATGTTTAAAAGAAAATCGTAAGAACTTGAAATCTCGTTGTTTTACTTTGGAACAGTTTAGTTCTTAATACTTTAGGGAGCTGAATAAACCCACCTCTACTCATAGTTTTACAGCTTTCTGACATTTGACAACCAAACTCTATTTGATATCAATAAACAAATAATATAAAAAATAAAATAGAATATAAATATTCCTTATAAAATTCAAAACAATATTAGAGAGAAAATAAAGAAAATAGAAAATATGATTTTGAATAATTTCCTGTATAGTGTGTTCAAAATATTGGACAAGACAGTTGCCATTGAAATGACATCTTTTTTGGATTTTCCACAGGAAATTTTGAATTTACCGCAGATTTTTCGACGGATAATTTTCAAAATAGGTTAGTAGATACTATCGATTTTTTGCAAAATCAGTTAAAAACTCGTGGTTTCGTATACTTCACCGGACCCCAAAAAAGTATCGCAAGCTGAATTAAATTGATACAGGGTTGAAAAAAAAACGCAAAAGTTGTTCGCTATCTTAACATTGTATCAATCCACTCTCATAAAGAATATTAGCCAATCGACTAAACACAAAAAGTTTAAAAGTATTTCATGCCAATTTGAGTTTGACGTTAAAAACTGTTATACTGATAATTCTGGTGAGAACGTTTTAAAGTCGATGAAAATCTCGTTAAAAGATTCAGACAAGAAATAAATTATTAATCGTTACTCCTGTTCATCCTGGTCAGGAGTTTCGAACAAATTATTGATTTACCTTCGGCCTTCAATAAGTGTTTCAATTTAATTTGACGTTTTGAACCCAATGATAATTTCGTTACAAACAAACATGCCCACATACAGTTGAGCTAATAAATACGTTATAAAAAGAAAGTATAGATTATTACACACATATTATCACCTAATGTTTATATCGATAACAATAAGAAGTTAACAATTTTGAATACTTACAAAGCAAACATCGACAAACAACAACATCAACAATTTCACCATGTCCAGTAAAATGTTTGTAAAATCATCAAATTCACTATAAAAATCACAAGATAAAATTTGTTCATAGTAAATAGAAGTCTTTTTTCGAAAATCACTCTCCCGAAAAACAAAACGGACGAATGTAAAATTCTTACTATAATAAATTCTTTCCCTGATAACAAAGAATACACAACAACAAGAAGTGAAGCCCGGCGAAAATCCTTTGATGTTGGAGGAGCAAAAATAAATAACCTTGAAGGTGACAGCTAACTCTGGAATACACTGAGAACCATAATAAATACTTACAGCTTTACTCGAATCACACTGAGAAATAGTATTTTAGCCTAAAGTTGTATTTTATCAAATGTATTATATACAGATACATTCAAACACAAACGGAACATTATTTGTGAAAGAGAATTTAACAATTCGATTTTAACAACATAAAACGTAAGCATATTGTTTCAATATGTAACGACGTTTACTACCCCCATCAAATAATTATTCAATACTAAATCGCAGTTCGCACATAACTAACAAATTTTGGAAGGAGAATGGGCGGGTTTCTTACATTCTTACTTGATATTCATAGTAGTGAACTTATAGAAATGTTTTGTTGGTGGACTATTTAGATCGGACAATACATCAAATCCCTATGTTCCGTTTGTGTTTGAATGTAAGATATTTTTCCATCAGTGACTATTTCTGCACTCTTCGTTGACAATATAGACGTGAAATAGATCATTTAAGAAAATAATTTCAACCTACAAGCAAACTCTATTCTAATTTGGGTCTGTAAAGACCATAAGCAAAAGGCCTACGTGTGATCGCATGACAATATGATGACTAATTAAAAACATGGCGTCTGTGAACTGGTTTTTATCCGAAGTTTCGATTCTTGTTAGTTGGGTATTCTTTGCTGATAACAAAATTCTGGTGAATATAAAAGAGTTGTTTTTATTGTAATGATTTTTGTCCAACAAAAAACAAGTTAACCGATAAACCGAATTGGCTCTTACAAAAGCAGTTAAAATTAAATAATATATTACTATTATAGTAAACATAGTAAAGTTGATATTTTTATTTTAATAATTGTCAAATACAATTGAAAAATAGCATAGACGTGCGTATAAAATTAAATAAAGTAGAAAAATACAATATTCATGTAAAATACTTATGTATTTTTTTATTATACAGTCCACGGATGGGACGCCCAAGAGAAGAAACATCTTTATTGTTAGTTTTAATGAAAAATGTCATTCTGAAGGTTATATCGAATAATTAATTGAATTATTTAAGTAAACGTCACATACTAGATTATTATTACATTTTTGAACAAAGTAGATTCTTTACAAATACATACCAGAAATTTTTTGAGTTGGATGTGACAACTTCTTTTAAAAAGGTGCAGACCCTGTATACAGGGTGTTACTATATTCGACCGACAACGCTCTACCACAGAAAGCTCTCGTCAATTGATGAATTTTGATATAGGAACATTAAACCCTAAAGGGCTTAGTTAACGAGATACAGGAAGCTGAAAGTTTGAAATCAAAATTCAAAATTTGCCATAAATCAAAAACGCGTTTTTTTCAAATTTGGTGACCAAATATTTTGACATAAAGTAACTTTTGAGAAATTTAACCAGTGACGCGCTATCGGGGTTAGTGGCAACTTTCATCCCCTTATTTTTACGTCACTGGAACAAATATTATTTTTTTATTTTTTTTTTAATTCTTTGTTTATTTTTAGTTCAAAAAGGAATAATCTTTCATGGAGCTAAAATGAACGGTGTTGTAGAAATTTGCTTCTAAACAAAAGTCTGCAAGTACTTAGTTAATTTGTAACTACTTCATATTTCTAAATTCGAATCTAGCCATGTGTCAGATTTTTAATAGTTCGTCAGTTTGACCAGATATTGGTAGATTAAACGATACAGTTTTAAACTAGTTTTTAAATTAACTTTGTTGTTGCAAAATTAATTTTTCATTTGACGAATTGACCGATATGTTAATAATCTACGGGGAAGCTCAATAAAATGGTAGAATGGCAACTCGTTTATATCAAGAAAGATTCCGCAATCGCCCAATTCCACATCATTCTACATTTGGAAGTATTGAAAGAAGACTGGAAGAAACTTGAAACTTGATCATTAAGAGAAGTAATGCCGGAAGGTCACGAACAACAAGGACTGTGCGTTTGGAAGAGGCAATATTAAATAATATTTCTGAAAGGCCATCTCTAAGTACTCGAACTCTAGGCCGTGCATTGAGAGTGGACAATTGTACTGTATGGAAAGTATTAAAAGAACAAATGTTGCATCCTTACAAATTCACCAGGATTCAAGCATTAGAACTTAGAGATTTGCCGGTACGTATGGAATTTTCAAATTGGTATTGCCAAAAGTGTCATGAAAATCGAAATTTCCCAAAATATGTGTTGTATACAGACGAGGCCAAATTTACCAGGGAAGGAATTTTCAATTCCAGAAACAGTCACGTTTTGAATGAAGAAAATCCGCACTTTGTTCGTGAACGTGGATTTTAACATACATTTTCAGTGAATATGGTTGGGGATTGTTTAATCAAGCCTTACCTTTTGACGAATAAATTAAATGGAGATATTTAGAGGCAGTTTCTGGAAGAAGTGTTGGATGAATTATTGGAAAATGTACCTTTAAATATTAGACAACACATGTGGTTTCAGCACGATGGGGCATCTGTTCATTTTGCTGGAAGTGCTAGAAATTTCTTAAACAGACGTCTTAGGGAAAAATGGATTGGCCAAGGCGGACCCCAAATTTGGCCTCCAAAATCACCCGATCGATTTTTTTTTATCTGGAGCTACGTGAAGTCCTTAGTGTACGAAACCATCGTCGAAACTGAAGAAGATTTGATAGCTAGAATTAAAGATGCGGCAGAACTCATTCAGTCCAATTCGGAGTTATTCTCAAATAGACGTTTTTCAATGAGAAAACGGTGTAGAACGTGCTTCCAAGTAAACGGCCGACAGTTTGAACAACTATTGTAGTTTTGTACTTTATGTCAAAATTTTACATTCTTAAAGAGCATATTGGTCATCAAATTTGAAAAAAAATTTCAACGCGTTTTTGATTTATGGCAAATTTTGAATTTTGATTTCAAACTTTCAACACCCTGTATATCGGTAACTAAGCCCTTTAGGGGTTAATGTTCCTGTATCAAAGTTTATCAAATAACGAGAGCTCTCCGAGGTAGAGCGTTGTCGGTCGAATATAGTAACACGCTGTATACTTCAAAGGTATGTCTGTCTGTATGTGTAGGATAGATGACATTCATTTTAGTTAAATCTTTAGATTTATACATCTAAATTGCCAGTGATGTAGTGAATAAATATTTTTTAAATAAACAAGCTTCCTAGCTCAGTTAAAAAGAGCCCATTTCGTAAATAAAAATATTTAATATGCAATTTATTTTCTCCAATCGTCTCCGTTGAACGTGATAAATCCATTTGACGATAAATCGGAATCCGACCATTTCTGTGTAAATTCAGGAAACATAAATAATTCAAAATCTTGACTACGATGAAATTTAAATGCTATATGGCGATCTTAACATTTTTATTGAGCACCATAAATCGACCGCGGATTAACCAACGATAGTGCATGCGGTTCGATATTGCATGCAATAGAATTACACTTTTTTTAAACAGAATTGGTTGAAATACATTTTGTTTTTATTGCCAGCTGGTAGTTTTTATTTTAGTTATTAAATATGCATATAGAGTTAGTTTTAAGTATGGAACGCCTCAATTATCTCGGAAAATTAATAAAAAAGATTAATGAAAATGGTTCAGTGAAAGATTCATCCAAATCAGGGCGCAGAAATACTGCATCAACTGAAAACACATCTTTAGATGGTTGTGTCCTATTAGAAGACGATCCACACTTGAGTACTAGACAAACACCCAGCGAACTTGATATTTCGCAAACGCAAACATCCCTAATGAAAATTTTACGTGAAAATAAATTCCATCCATACAAAATAAGATTAGTTCAAGAGTTGTCACGTGAAGAGTTTGGAGACATAATGATGGAAAAATGTTACAATCAAAACGATCCAAATTTTTAAAGTAATGTTATGTTTTGCGATGAGACCACTTTTTTTATTAATGGAAACGTAAATCCGCATAATTGTAGATACTGGTCACGTTACAATGCTCGTTGGATGCGTGAATCCCACACCCATTATCCACAAAAACTGAATGTACGTGCTGGAATAATAGGCGACAACATAATTGGTCCTTTTTTCGTTGAGGAAACTTAAATGGATTTATTGAAAAATAGTAGGTATTATACCTGAGTTGGCTCGGATATTTCCAA
Source organism: Lochmaea crataegi (assembly GCA_947563755.1). NCBI lineage: Eukaryota > Metazoa > Arthropoda > Insecta > Coleoptera > Chrysomelidae > Lochmaea > Lochmaea crataegi. The sequence continues at coordinate 81,213,188 of OX387423.1, read as the reverse complement.
ATCCAAGAAAGTATTTTCAATTACATTTTAATGTAGAAATTTCATAATCCGAAACTTTCAAGCAATAACAATATCCCAAACGACAATATTTGGCTGCAACAAGATGGTGCTCCACCTCACCATGCGCGTGTGGTGAGGCAATACCTAAATAATGTGTTTCCCAGAAAATGGATTGGAAGGCGTGGTTTTATCGAATGGCCCTCGCGATCACCCGACGTGAATCCTTCAGACTATTTCCTGTGGGAACATGAAACAAACATTCAAAGATTTGTCTTCAGCTGCTATAGGTTGTCTACTGATAGTAGACCTTGTCATGATATTTCTATTAGGATATAAATTATTCAAAATAAACTAGTTTATCCAATCCTAGCCATCTAAATGTATGATTTTAGCTTCGGCGAAGATAACGTGAATATAGCTGTAGGGTAGAGGTGTATAAGAGTACGCATGAGTATAAGAGTACGCACGCTTATTTTTAATGAATACCGCCACCTATTAAATAGTCTAAGCAGTCGGTTATATTCCAAATAGCATGCGTTTTTGTATGATTTTTTATAATATTGTTGTTATTCCTATAGGTAAAAATTAAACAGAAATATGTTATCTTAGAAGATATTAACTAAAATCTAAAATTTTTCACATATGCACAGAAGTAGGCAGAGGGAAAAGCATAAGGGTACGCAAGGCGTGCTCTTATACTTCGTAGTACGTACTCTCATGCGAAAGATTGCTATAGTGATTATAGTATAGAAAGTTTTTTGAAGCTTGCTTCTTATTGCACGACATATGACTTTTGGGAAGGCTAGTGAACTCGTGAAACGTGTAACGTTACGAAAAAGCATTCGTCACGCAACGGTGTTGCCAGATTTCTGAATGATCCACTAATCCAATGAAATTTAAATTGAAGCTTGCTTCTTATTGCACGACATAGGACTTTTGGGAACGCTAATGAACTCGTGAAACGTGTGATGTTACGAAAAAGCGTTCGTTAGGTCATGACTCATTCTTCGTCTCTTTCTCGACCGCCCGCTGCGCTAACTCTCTCCCTTCTCTTCCTCAGCCGCCTTCTTCTTCTCTCTTTCGTAGGCTACACAGCGGCACGCCTCTCTCTCGCTCTCTCTCTCTCATACACGCCGGCACGAGGAATTCCCAAACGGTCGGAAGAGAGACAAAGAAAGAGAGGGAAGGAGAGAGAGTATCTCGCGTCTCTCTCTCTCCAATTGCCAAATATGTTAAAATTTTTGAAAAATTGTCAAAAATTTTGAAATATGGTCAAAAATTGTTTAAAATTTGGAAAATGGTCAATAATTGTCGAAAACTGACAAAATTTTGAAAAAATTATTAATAATTGCCAAATATTTTCAAAAATTGTCAAAAATTTGGAAAAAATAGCCAAAAACATTCAAAATTTTGGAAAAATGGTCAATAATTATAAAAGACTGTCAAAAATGGTCAATAATTGTTAAAAATGGTCAAAACTTTTGAAAAATTGTCAAAAATTGTTAAATATTTTGAAAAATTTACAATTGTCAAAATTTTTGAAACTTGTCAAAAATACTAAAAAATTGTTAATATTTGGAAAAATGGTCTAAAATGGTCAAATTGTTTGAAAAATTGTCAAAAATTGTCAAAAATTGTCAAAAATTGTCAAAAATTGTCAAACATTGTCAAAAATTGTCAAAAATTGTCAAAAATTGTCAAACATTGTCAAAAATTGTCAAAAATTGTCAAAAATTGTCAAAAATGGTCAAAAATTGTCAAAATTTTGAAAAAATGGTCAATAATTATAAAAAACTGTCAAAAATGGTCAATAATTGTTAAAAATTGTCAAAATTTTCGAAAAATGATCAACATTTTTGAAAAATTGTCAAAAATGGTCAATAATTGTCAGAACCCTTCAAAAATGCTCAAAAATTGTCAAAAATCGTCAATAATTGTTAAAATTTGAAAAAATGGTCTAAAATGGTCAAAGTTTTTGAAAATTGGTCAAAAATGATCTATAGTTTTCAAAACTGTCAAAATTGGTCAATAATTGTCAAAAATGGTCAATAATTGTTAAAATTTGAGAAAACAGTCAAAAATTTTGAAAAAATGGTCAATAATTGTCAAAATTTTTGAAAAATGGTGAAAAATTTACGAAAAATGGTCAAAAATGGTCATTGTGCATAAGAAGCAAGCTTCTGTCGGCGGTCCTACGTTCCGCTCACCTTTTTTTTTTTTTTTTGAGATTACTGAATTCCGAATATGTGCCGTTATGAAAGAAAAAGCGAGCGAAAGCTAGTGTTTAACGAAGGAAATTTAGAGACATAAGGTTTTAGTAAAAGAAGTATAGCTAGAGAAATGGAGATAAATGGAGCAACACTAAGAAAACGGTTAAAAACTGGAACCGTCCCAAGCTCTTTAGGACGATTTAAAACAGATTTTCCTTCAGATATGAAAGCTGATTTAGCACAACAAGTACGTGACCTTGATCTACGTTTTCATGGTGTAACCAGGAAAGATCTGAAAATCGCGGCTTACTAGTTTGCTAAAGCAAACAAAATTCAGTACAGGTTCAACAACGTCAAAGAAATGGCAGGCGAGTCGTGGATAAAAGGGTTTTGTCAACGACACAAAATAACACTTTGTACAGCCAGAGATATGTTCAATGGGTCGAATAATAGGTTTCAATAAAGTTCAAGTAGATCGGTTTTTTTAAATCTCAAGACTTCATGAAAAAAGAAAATACCCACCAAACTCCATTTACAATAATGACGAAACAGGTATATCGACAGGTTTTATCTAGCAAAGGAAAAAAATTGGTCGGAGAAGTAGCTAGCGCAGACCGGGGACAGCTCGTCACAGCTGTATATTACTTTAGCGCCGCAGGGACATATATCCCTTCAGCTATGATATTTCCCAGAAAAAGGATGAAGGATGAGCTCTTTTTAAATGCATCTACTGATACATGCAAAATGATATCCGAGTCTGCGTTTATTAACAAATATTTATTTTGCCAATGGTTTTCAAGAACTACAGCAAGCCTAGTGCAGAAAATCCAATACTTTTGATCCTTGACAACCATTCCTCACACCGCGATCTAGAAGACATACAGTTCTGCAGGAAAAATCACATACCTTACCACCTCATGCAAGCCACAGGACGCAACCGCTGGATGATGGTTTCTTTGGTCCATTAAAGTGTGCTTACAGTAGGAAGTGTGTTAAATGGATGGTAAATAACCCGGAAAAAGTAATAACACAGATGCAAGTTGCAGGACTGTTTAACTATGCTTACACCAGCGTTTACAATATTGAAAAATCAGAGAACTCATTCAGAGCTTCCGAAATCTTTCCCTCACAATCCAGATCAGTTTAACGACGATGACTTTGCGCCTTCCTGTGTGACAAATGCACCAGTTAATACAGAAAATGTCCAGCACAATGAAGAAATCGCGGGAGAAGTAGAAGGGCCCGAATTCTCTACCGGTGGAGAAGTGGAAAAGCTCGAATCCTCTACCCTGGGAGAAGTGGAGAAGCCCGAATCCTTTACCGTGGGAGAAATGGACTAGCCAGAATCCTCTAAGAATATTCCATTAAAGGGAACATCACCACCGCTAGATATTGCCAATATCTTGATATCGTATGTGAAGATGGGATACTTCTATTCAATAATTTGCAAAATGTTGAAGAAGAGGCTCCAAATCGGTCAGTACCAGCTTCATAGATTTTACCTTTGAAAGAACCCATTTTGTAGATGAAAACAGATATGTTTCAATACTTTGTTGAGTTATCTAGCAGCTGGAGGAGGAAATCTACTCACATCAGCCTAAAAGCACCAGTAAGATGAGCATTTTCCATACATATTACAATCTCTACTTTTTCTTCGACAGCATAGTTTCAGGCATTTTTTCTAGCCACATACTTTCTTGAGAACAATGGATATAAATAATAGTAATTTCAAGCGTTTTCATTTACTGAACGTTATTTGGGTTCGAATATGAAAACTGATTCTGTTCAAACTTTCTTATTTTCGTTATATGCGTCAAGTTAACGTATTTCTAAAATACCCCTCGATAAATCAATACCGAAACTCATGTAACAAGTTTCGACGATGAAGTAGACTATATATAACTACGGCATAAAGCCAAAACCAAACATATTTATCAATGGCTTCGTAACCCCGATGAAAAGTTCAGAACTAATTATTGCTCACTAATATTCACCTTCGGGTAGAAGTTTAATAGAACCCCTTTTTCCCCTTAAGGTATCGCCGAAATTATATGTTTCGATAAGGTGAATTGGTTAACTTATATTTAACAAGTTAGAAAATATATTTCTTGGGAGATCATCTTACGATATTTTGTAGTATGGAAGTTTTTATCTCAACAGGGGCGAACTCAGTCAATTTTTCAATAATCAGTTAATTGTTTTTGTTCGAGAGGACTATTTGAAATATTTCGAGTTCAGTTAAACAATTTAAGGGGTCAATCTTTAGTAACATGAGGTCACGTGTAAGCGTCCTTAAGCGCTAGTTGCCAGCTGCGATTTGTTGAAGCTGCTTCTCTCGGCCATCGATCAGCTTGGTGTGATCACAATATTAGCTGCTGGAGTCACCAACCATGATTAAATCATCAGTTTGATTTATTCTTATTTGCTATGTTTATTATAATTCAATTCTTGACTGTTCCCTATTAATTTCCCTTATCGTTTGATAATTAATTAGTCTAGTCACGCGTGAGCGTCGTTATATATATTCAAGGACAAAAGTTGCGAACATCAGTTTATTTTTAATATCTCGCTTCTTAGTCTAAAATTAAATTCGCTTTCATCGAAAGTTGTAGAGATAAAAGTCTATACAAATTTCGTGTTTTATATGCTTAACTAGAAAGGTCGTAGTGAAATGTGCCAATCATACTCTATTTGAAAAAGGCAGAGAGCAATAATCCCTTGTAAAATGACCATTCCAATGGCGTACCTGCTTGTGATTCTAAAAATCTCAAAAATTGTGAATGGAAAGAAAATTCATGTGGAAAAGCAAAACTTAAATCTATAATCAACCAATTTTAATGTCGATAAAGCAGGGACCGCAGAACAAACCAATATTTTCAAAGCCAGTGTTTGAATGGGGCCGTTCCGGTCCATGTTTCTAATTTGGAAGTTTCGACCAAGTTAATCGGGCATCGCGCAGCTAAACTTAAACGAACGTGAATTATGAAAACGAGTAAACCTACATTTTAAACTGTGCTGCTGCATAAGATCAAAATGTTGACCTTAATTTAAACTTGTTTAGATCGTGTCTTGTTATTTGAAAGTTAGCTCTAGTTTCTAAACTGCTTCAAACTTCTATTCGAATGAATCTGAAATTTATAACTGAGATTTATTCAAGAATTTCATTGTTATAATTGAAAAGTTTTATAATATAGAACTAGTTAATTAACAGGTGAAGCATTGACCACGTGTAAAAGTTTCTTGACTGAAGGAGTGAAGCTTTCTGAGAGAACAGATATTTTGTCTTCGTCACTGCAGTGACAGAGCTCTATTCCTTCAGTCAAGAATACCTACTGCTTCTGGAAGCTTGTAATTTTGGATTCAACGCAACCATCAATGAAATACGAACGTTAATCAGGAAGAGAGTACCTTCTTATTGGTACGATTACATAAAAGTGTATTATCTTGATAGGCATAGCTTTTGTGGAAAGATTCACATTAAGTATGATATTTCTGAAGAGTCAACCATTTTTAGTCCAATGTTGATATTTTAATTATGGTTCTAACAAGCTAGTTTATTAACTTTCCATATGTAAGGTCGAGTTTATGCATGTTCATGGGCTTCAGAATTCTCGAGGCAGAATCGACCATATTGTCAAGATGAAAACAACCGAAGCTGTTATCCCTATAAAAGACAAACGTGGTAAACATATGAACATATGAACAGACCCAGTGCACTTAGCGCTCACCAAAAACAGTCTGTAAGAAACCATATTGACGCTATACCAAAATATCAAAGCCATTATAGCAGAGCAAATAACATTAACAAAACTTATCTTAACTGCGATATGACGATAGCAGGCTTGCACAAGGAGTATTATGTTCCGTGGTGTCAACAGCAGAACATCGTCCCTGTTAAACACAGTGCCAATATCGGATTTGAACTGCCAAAGTCTGACACGTGTAAAACATGCGACGAGGAAAATATTAAGCTTGATACTGCCAAATCAAACAAAGATGACGTGGAGGTGCAACGGATAACAAATTCCTTGCATTTACATCGAAATAGAGCTAAAGGTATGCAAGATTTACTAAAATTGGAGACGGAGCGATCCAGAAACGTAAGGGTTATTAGTTTTGATTTGCAACAGGCAATGCCTATACCCAAGCTCACAAAGGGACCCTCATTTTATTGCAGAAAAGTGTGGCTTTATAATCTCGGAGTACACGACTGTACGGCAGGACAGGGTCACATGTATTTATGGACAGAAAATCAGGCCAAACGTGGAGAAGATGAAGTTGCTTCCCGTACTTTTTAAATTTCTGAACGACAAAAAGAATAATTATATTAATCATCTTATTGTATTCACGGACAACTGTCTTGACCAAAACAAAAATTGGCTTCTTATGGCATTTTGGTTGCAGCTAGTTAAAGAGAAAATGTTTAAAACAATAACACATAATTTTCTTATTAGTGGACATACGCATTTACCTTCGGATAGGGACTTCGCGTTGATTGAAAAAATACATAGGAAATACGCTCCTGAAGTTTATTCTCCAGAAGGTTGGCACAAAATCATTAAGGACGCTAACAGCAAGAATCCTTTTGAGGTCACAGTTATGAAGCAAGACGATTTTTTGAGTTTTCAACCTGTCTTGGCTAAGAGTACGGTTAGAAAGAAAGCGGGTTACCTGCTCGCTGGTTACCGGCGCCGATCGGCGCCTAAATTCACTTATGATTGATAAACGTAAGCGCACAGAGACAAAGCATGCTGAACACCTGCTTTGTCTGACTGTTCAACCTGCTTTTTTAGGCGCTGTTAACCAGCGAGCAGGTAACCCGTTTTCTTTCTGTCCATACCCTAACGCAAAAAAGAGTTCCCACACTACTAACAAAGAAAATTTACACTTTTACGGTGTATATTCTTTTCATTTTAAAGCCGAAAATTCACAATCCTTTTTTGTTAAATACTCTGTAAACGGGGAATACAAAGAAGTGAATATTTCAAAAAAGGGTAAATACGCTCTTTTTCCACATATACCTCCAATACACCTGCCCTTCTTTTACGAGCTAATTTCCACAGAACTTGACGAGGAAGATGTTGAAATTATGTAGTAAAAAAATGCGACATATTTTCTAGTAAAACTATTACGGTGTTTGTTGTAGGCAATAATACAATAAACCACATTATTTTTCAAAAAAATTGAGAAACCAGTTGTTTTTTGCCCTCTTTTCCTACGCGCTTGTTAGATAGGTACCTAATCAGCTAACTAAAAGTTCTTCAAAATTTATATTTAATGGTAGTTTATTTTACACATTTTTCCAAAACTTCGAAGTCTAAAATAACTCAGTATTTTGTTTTTGTGGCATATCATGTTATTACAATAAGCCCTTCAATTGTACTGTACTAATAATATAACCTTGTAGGTTTTTAAATCTGTAATGGTTTCGTCTCCAATGGAAACGTTGGTAGACTAGAGGTGTGGACAGGCCTCTATATTGGTGGTGTTCCGGGTTCTTGGAGGATCATCTTAAGGGAAAGAAACAACTACTTCTAGCACTGGGATATGTTTACTTTATTACACTACTTTTACTATAATACATTACACTACTTACTATTACTAAAGATTTTTATAAGTACCTAGCCGTATAGCATACTTATAGTGAAAGGTTAATTATAACTGATGATTAGATCATCTTACTGATCTTTTACTATTCGACTATATAGAATGTTCGTCTTCAATTATACTGAATCCATTTCATCCATAATAAATATTGAATGTATATTTAAATCTCCAATCAAGTTCAAATAAATTAAATAAACATATTACTATTTTGTGTTTACTTCACGCTCTGAACTTGACTTTTTATTTGATGACCTTCCTACTCTTTTATTTATATCATATTAAAACGTTCGAATGTTTTGTTGAAATAAGATCAAGGGAATTTAATTCTTATTTTAAATAGTTATTGCCAAAAGGCATCACAAATCAAAACAAAAAACAATAGTAGGCATTAAAAACGTCAGCCAGATTATCATTTATGTACAAATTGTCAAAACTGATACTAATTTCAAATTAGCACGAAGTTCAAAAAGTAAATTGAGAATAATGGCACATTTATTGGAAAAGCAACGAATCGCAAACGTTCCCATGACGAAGCAGCTCATCGTTTTAATGATTTAAATCCTATAAGTATATCTACAGTGACGAGATCAATAAACAAGTTTAATTAAACTGGTAGTGTAAAGGATATTCCAAGGACTGGTAGTCCGAAAAGTGCAACTAATGAAGATACATTTTTAGATGTTCTATTAGATGTTCAAGAAAACCCTGAAACATCTACTAGTGTATTGGCAAGAAATCGTGGTATTTGTCGACAGCCTACACAAACTACTCTGTATAAAAATAACTTTTATCTGTATGAAGTTCAAAATCTCCAAGAATTGGCTGAGGATGATTTTGATAAACGATCACAATCTTGTGAAACAGTTACAGAGAAAATTGGGATGCAAAACAATTTTTTAGATTTTCCAGAGATGAAGCCACATTTTGCTTGAACGGTAACTGTAACATCCAGTTATGTTTAAAAGTACAATTTTAAAAATTCAAGATGGTGGCCGTACGCTAAACGCTGACGTCAAAAATATTTGATATTTGCTCTAAAATATGCAAATGAAGTCTCACTTATCGTCCTAGAATTTCATAGCTTTCCCTTTATCCGTTTCAAAGATAATCCTTTGGTGCGAGACTTTTCAGCAACGCTGTATTGGCAGAAGAAGTTTTCCAAACGGTATTTAATTTGCACTTTCAAAAAACCTAGTTTTATCAAATAAATTCTTAGCTTACTGGTAAAACAAACAGAATTTAAACTTTGAAGAAACTTTTATCAAACTTCTACAATAACTCGAATTAATATGGCTCTATAATAAAAACTATAATTTATGGAACTGAAAACGCTAAAACAAACGGCTAAACTTTTCTCGAGCATTACCGTAGTTCTCTATTAGCTATGTAGGTATATGAAAATAGTTTCTTATTGAGGCAAATATTTGTATCAAATTTCGAGTGTACTTTGTAAATTAAAGCGACATCTAACGTTTGCCTTTTAGACGTACATGAATTATGTTTATTTTGCGACATTAACCAAAAACTAGCTCAATTTACTTAAAGCAAATATCACAGATCGAAAGTTTATTCTTCTATAAATTGCATCCATATACATTTAATTACTATTTACACCAGTCTGTTAAGAGAATAATCTTAATTAGTTTTAAATAAATAATAATATAACACCAACAATTCATAACCATATTATTGTACCCTTCAGCTTAGAATCAAGGTATCATCAACAATGTTGGGCACAGCCTAAATATGTCAACTTCAAGCTAATGTTTAATAATTACAACGATGATCTGAATCTGCAAAGACCGACTGAATCCGAACCGTCAGGAGTGAGATTTGAATGATTAATTGAGAAATCGGGAATTCAACTATCTCCTGTACTATTATAAAAGTTTAAACGAGCTCGAATACAATATAAAATTTACCAATAATTACAAAGAAATGAAGTTAACAAAATAAATGTATAATAAAAAGTAGTCAGTCTGGCGCAGTTAATTTGTAGGCATCATAATTGTTTTTAACCCTCCACCGGTGACGTGGCAAAAAGAAACATTTTCGGTGACGTCTGCGAGAACTTACAAGGACATAGACGGAAGCACTTTGAAGAGGAATTTAAGTATACAACCATCACAACTACTGAAAATCCCTCCAGTCAAACTAGTGGCCTTTATAGAAGACACGAAGCTTCTGGAATGGAAGTAGATAACGTGGGAAATGGTACAAAGATTCAGTTCAAGTGCCTGGGCTGATGAGCACAACCCAAATATATGGATGAATGAAAAATGACACCTTGTAGTCGAAGTCACTGTGTCGACTATCAATTTATTTGGCTTTTTTCGCTTTATTTCGCTAGTTTTTATCTGAAGCGAACGGCATGGTATTTCAGGTAGTGTTAATTGAAAAATAAAAGATTGGTTTCGTAGTAATTACTACGTAGATAAATACTAGTCTTATCAGCTTCTACCCAATCTGTAAATAAAAATTGTTTTAACAGTGTATTACCATTTTTGAGTATACCGAAACCAATTGTGCTCGATAAAATACCTTTTGAGTAACGACTTGGAGCGTTGAGACTATCTCCGTTTTATTGTTTCAAGCTATATAAGCAAAGAAAATAGCGTTTTTTTTTCATCTAGTTGAGCGCAAATATACCTAGAAGCGCTGCAACTAAATTGGTACAACGTCAATAAAATTTCTATTTGAATGAATGTAAAGGCAGAAATTCTCAAATTGAAATAATAGAACAGTCTAATAAAGGGTGAAAAAACCTTTTTATTGGTAAAATTTAACTAAATTTCTGCTCACCTCTTGGTAGCTAATTCATCTTTTCTTTTAGTGCGTTTAAGTTTTCTTAAGTTTTGAATCTATTTATTTTTTGTTGCAGATGCCCAAGCGTCGATATCAGGTCCACCAGAAGTATACGTAAAAAAAGGTAGCACAATTTCCTTAACATGTACAGTTAATATTCATTCAACACCACCATCTTCGATTCTTTGGTATCATGGCCACTCAGTAGTCGATTTCGACTCACCTAGGGGTGGTATTAGTCTCGAAACAGAAAAAACGGAAGCAGGTACCACTAGCAAGTTGTTAGTTACAAAGGCTTTATTAAGTGATACGGGGAACTACACATGCATGCCGTCCAATGCCAGTCCTGCGTCTACAGTAGTACACGTACTAAATGGTGAGTTTTTTTAACAATTTTATTCACTTGAATTCATACATCTGGAATAGCAAAATTTTATCACAAAACAAAATGATCTGTTGAAGTGAATGTTCATACAATTAACTTGAATACAAAAATTGGGTTCCAAACCCATCCTCCTGAAGCTCTGGTAGTTTTCCAATTACAGCGCATAACGCGACCCAGTGGCGCACAGTGCCGAGGTGTGTTAATGCTTAATTGGAATGTGAATTAGTTTTCAAGTGTTATGAGAAAAAAAACATTTATAGACTTAGCAACCATTGGAATGCTGTCAAAAGTGTATTCCTGTAAAATAAATTTGTAAAGACAATTTTCGGTTTGATTTTTCAAATGAAAAGTATTTACAGTTTAAACAGTTGGTATCAATGCGTGCATCACCCTCCAAAGCATTTCTTTTCGAAGAACTCGATTGTGCGAAGCGTTGCTGTAGTTGGAACATTCACCGTTAAGCACTATGCCACATATGCGCATTGATGCTGTAATTGGAAAACTACCTCTAGTTGCAATCGAGTTGTCGGAATAGGCCTACCAGCTAATGCCTTCAACCCGAAAAGAAGAAAAATGTTAAAATTGTTCATCTCATCTGTTGTCATAGAGAAATAAATATTTGTATGCCAAACTGAAATGTATCCATCTAATACATCGTTTAAAATCCCTTAGGAAAATTGATAAATGATAAATGTCATCTTCATATCGTTAAGTCGTGAATCCAACTTCCCAGTAAAGTATATCAAACAAAAAATAATAAAAGAAAACAAAGTTATATCATTCAATCACAAATACACGATAATCTGAAACTCTAGCGCCGTCGCTTTTCACACGTATCCAGAGGGACGTCGCAACGCGTCTAGATATTTATTTCACATTCACTTTTGTCCTCGACTTTATTTCCTGTGAGGTTTCTTTCATTTAATTAACCTTCCGTGACAGCATCTCGATAAATTAGAAGAATCCACTTTCACCCAAATTATTTACGAGATAAAATTTAATTCGAGTCGATCTTATAAATCTGAAGTTTCTTTATTAATGTTTCGGTTATTTAGCACGCATTTTCATTTCCGACTGGCTGAAAACACCTTTTACGAATCATAATTTTTTCCAACAGTTTTTCTCTAATTGCCCCATTTACTTCACCTGATTTTCTTTATTAGAAAGAAGGCAGTCAACGATTTAGGTCATCAAAACACAAGCCCAACAAAAACATCCATCGAACCAACATTTATTCAAATATTTGATTAACTTCTGACAATTTGTTCAGTACTCTAAATATGTAGGTTTAAATATTAGAGTGGGCCAAAGATCCACAACACCTAGTGGCATCACAAGTCCCCTAATGTGTTCTCATTATTTGCAAAGACCTCTTAACAATAAGCTCACCGTTTCGATATGGCTGCCAATTGTATTGAATATCAAAGAGAAATAAGCTAAATTGCCGAGAGTGGAACAAAACAAATTTAACAACCCAGTAGTAGGCTGAGAAAACTAATTGAATTTATTGTTTGGACCCTTTAGGTCGAAACACACTTATCAGCACAGCACCTGACAAGCATCGTCACAGCACCGTCGAGTGGTCAACTCTACGGTTGTGTATGGGCTCAGTTAACGCATCGACAGGGGATCATCACCGCCGCGATACTTGACTAGAGGCTTCACTTTATATTGTCAGAGATATTGTATTGGCACGCTGTCCGCAAAACATTCTCTCTGAGAAATGTGTTGTGGCTGAGGCGTTGACGTGCCTTCTCGGTGCTGTGCTGATGTTGTTAGGTATGCGCGCTTACATTTGAATATACATCAGAAATAAAATCTGCTGGTAATGATCAGTCGCTGTTCCTATGAGGTGCTGATAAGTGCGTTTCGACTTTAATAGTTTCTTCTTCCTGCTACTTCATGAGATCTTCATAGTCAAAAATAATTTTGTTTCGCTTTCCTTTTATCTATCAAAATATCCCTTCTTTGAGTATGAACTTATGAGTATAAATGGGGTTCACCTGTATGGGAGCAATGAAGCTGAAAAACATGTCTAGCAAGTGGCGGCTATCTATTAGTGACTAGATGAAAGAAATATAGAAAACTATTTTGCTTACAGTTACTTCCAATCGCTGAGAGAATACTTAAGTGAGCCTCTTCACCCAACATTGGAAGGAATAAGGATTTCAGGTTTTAGGTGATGGGAGTGTAGTTAATTGTGGTAGGAGCCTGAGAGGTGTGTAGGGGTAACCGGGAGAATGGTGGCCTCCGGGGTTATAGGAGCCACCCCAAATATCCCTGTATAACTTTTATTTCACAACAGGACACAGTTGCGCCATCTCTGTATGTGGGCTCAACTAGTTAGACAAGAACAGGCCGGCGATTCCTTGAATTGAAGCGGCCAACATGACATTTCTGTTTTGGTGTCGCAGTCTATAACAAATGTTTGAATAGATAGGTTCGAAATTCATATTATTGTTTTGATTTTTCTGAAACTGATTGTTGTGTATTCTTTTGTTAATAAAAGACTTGGGGGAAACCAATCGTAAGTAGCAACTTGCTTAGTTTTAGTATTTTTTCATCATTGTTATTATAACACGTGTTTTTTGGGGTTATCGTGGTCGGCCGCTATGGGGTAATGGGAGCCGGCCACAATTACCCCATCAGTATCGAAAACATCAATAATTTTTTCATTAGAAAAAGAGTCACAGGCAAACTGAAAAAGGGAATTGGAAATGTGACCAGCTAAATGCAGCTATCACTGCAGTTGGGCACGGTAGGAGTGTTAGGGAAGTATCCAGAGCTTTCAACGTTCCCAGAAGCACCCTGCAAAAGCGATTGAAAGAAAACAGTGATGCTGATGCAAGAGGGGGGTCCAGTAGAGGCTCTCTATACTTGTTCGGACAAAGGGTGGATCACAGGACCTGTTCCTGCAGTATTTAGAACATTTCCAAAAATTTGTGAAAGCGAGTCCGGATGATCCAGTTCTCCTGATAATGGATAACAATTCCACTCACTCTACCCTACAAGCTTATACATTTTGCAAAGCCAACGGTGTTGTTCTTTTGACCATTCCTCCGCACACGTCACATAAGATCCAGCCACTTGATGTCACGTTTTACAGCTCGCTAAAGATAGCGTTCAATTCCGAATGCTGTAAGTATTTAAGGAATCACCCGCATGAAAAAATAACCCCTTTTGAAGTTGCAGAGCTTTTCAATAATGCATTTATTAGGGTAGCTACTCCAGCAAAAGCTTTAAAAGGGTTCCAAGCTACAGGAATATGTCCCTATAATCTAGACGTCTTCACCGAGGAAGACTATGAGCCAGCTGCACTTCAAACAACCAACAGCACTGATGGTTGTGATGGTCTTATCAACGACGTTCCTGTTATTCTTGAACGTCAGGTAACTCCCGAAAGACAGATAGTTCCAGCTTCTCAGTCGGGTCAACCCCCAGCATACGAGAAACCGTTGGAAGTAGCAGAGACATCAGAACCCTAATATTCAAACATTGAAAAGTTATTCCACGAAATTTTACTGTTACTGGGATCATCAAAATCCAAAACTAGTGGGAGTAGGAGGGCGACCGCAAAACAGCATTCCCAAATAATTACGTCCATCCCAAACAAAGACGTTCTCCAAGAAAAGGCGGACAAAAAATTATTAGCACAATAAAAACATGCGAAACCCAGTGCGAAACAGGTCTATAGAAGAAAAGTTTTTTCCCATGACGCTACTGACGACCACAAAGAAAACCCTGTCGTTGAGAAGAGAATAAAGTTTCCTAGAGGAAATAATGAGAAAACTTCAGGAAAATAAGTTCAGAAGACGAAGACAATGATGACGAATACAAGGAGAAAGATGCGAATGGGACTGACATATGTTTAATGTGCGGGGAATCCGGTAAAAATGGGGAGGTAATGTGTAATTCCTGTGGGAATTGGGCTCATAAGGCATGTACCGATACCGAAAAAAATATATAAATATGTGATTATTGTACTTAGAAAACTTTTATCTGTTTATTTGGGGTAATGACACCATTACCCCAACTAGTTGGGGTAATGTAGCCATGTAGGGTTTTCCTTTTTTTACTGTAACACAAGTTTTATTATTTTTTTTACTTTTGAATAAAGATTTGAGTAAAAGATGATCTATTTCAATTATTCCCTTGTTTTATAGGTATTTAGAAAAAATATTATTAAAGAAAAATTTAATAAGGCTTAGGGGGTCACCATTTCCCCGGTCTCCCCTATTGACCCAGCGTTCGCCTATTGCTACGAGACCTTCGCTGAAAAAACTTATAGCAAGTCAAGCTGGCCTGGGATTTGAACCTCGGTCCTATGAAATTGATCTGCTATTAGATTTTCTTTGCGCCCTTTGTCAGCCATTGCCTGGCGTTTTAAACACGTGGTTGTTTGTATTCAGGTTTGTTGTTTTGTTCTTGTGTTTTTGACTATGATCAGAAGATGGGATTTGTTCGTTGTTGTGTTTCCCAGTCCCAGTGTACTAACAGAAAACCCCAAAGGTTAGTTATATTGAAAGTTTCGTTATATCTTTTAATAATAAACTAATACGAAATCGTTATCTTAAATTTTTATTACTTTATGTTTTATTATTTGTTAAATAAATTGTGTTCTTTTCAATATCTTGTTTTAATTATAAAACAAAAGGCTGTTAAAATTATTTCAAGCCGGAAGCAACAATTTTGAGTTATTGGCATTTTACCATATTTAAAGTAGTTTTTACATAAAAAGGGTATTGAAGACAAAAAACCTAAAATTGTTATTTTGGTATTGAGAGGTATCAAAACTTAGGATTTTGAAATAAATTGGTATAAACTTTAAATTTACCGCCAATAAATTTGATAGATTTCTGCTTAACTATCTCTCTTAATATTTCATGACAACTACAGATGGCACCATATTTGGCGAAGGCATATTTTTAATTAGAGTGGGCAGTCTTTTGATTGTATTTGGTCTGTGTTCAGTGACTTCATACTTTCACATGTTGATTAGTGATGAGCGATATCGTGATTTTTTAATATCAGTTATTTTAAAACGTGACGTGATCACGACTTTTGATATTTTGTTTTGAAAATACTATAGGAAAAATTGCATCTATTTTCATTTCGTAAGATTATCTATTTGTTATTTGCACAGTCTCTTCATAATCCTACGATAATGAACAAAACAAAATTCGATCTTGTTGACAAATTTTAGTCGAATGAGAGCGATGCAGGTCAATATTATGTTCGATTTCTAATATATCGATTTATTCATTCAATTCATTGTCGTTTTCTCGGACTGTGATCACGTCACGCTTTAGATTTGCTTATAGGAACTGTGACTGACTGTGATTTGTTCGTATCAGTGAAAAACTAATGGTGATGGTTCATCTTATTATGAATATAATCAAGGCTTCCAAATAACTAACAATGCACATATGGATGATGAGCCTTCCATTTTCCGTTAATCTTTTTTTGTAGATTAGACTTTATCGGAACTATTAATTGAAACCACTTACATAGCTGATTAGGACTTGAAAGCTCATTGTTTTTCAAAGCTCTTATTTAAAATATCAATACTCTTTACACAAACTACAAATTTTGTGGGAAATTTGTCCAGTAGATGATACCTAAAGCGTTTGATCAACTAAATCCTCATCAATTTGCAGAGAGTTCGCCAGCGTTAACTAATACTAATTTTATAAGTAAAACACAGTCGGAACAATGACGGTCATTAAAACATTCGTTCCATGCCCGACAGGCTTTATTTACACACTTCCTTTTAGAGGTTCAGTTTGTTATTTGATGTATTGTTCCAATACCCATTCTATGTCGGACCTGTATGACCGACACTTTTGTTGGATGCCCTGGGCGGACAGGGGCTGCTCCTATTGGTCTCTGACAACAATATGTCTTTTGTGGATAGAGCTCTATTTAAAGCTTTAAAGCTATGTACAGTTTGTTGTTAATTATGTGCTGATAGAAGAGGCATGTAGCGACGGGGAATTTTTGATAATTATACATTTTATACAGGATAGCCCACTTCAGGAATATCCTAAACAGTAAAAGATTCTTGGTCGGTTTTCTACCATAGGACATCGTAATCGATCAGCATTTACGGCTTTCCACCCGGATGTTACAGCAATGTTATCCTGCAATTTCTTGATGCTCCATATTATTCATAAGGCAACATTCACGAAGCACCAGCAAATATTTAGCATACATTTAAACGGCAATCAATTACTGGTACCAATATTGTCCTGATTTAATGTATGACTTTCTCCTAATGACACGGCAAAATATATGTTACATGCACGATGGTTATTCTGCTCATTTAAGCCGAGTAGTTTATCAATATCTTGACACTACGTATGGAAATCGATGTATTTTGAATGAAAACTTTGCTGTGCCTGTTTTAGAATGTTCACTGTTAACGATGTTGGTCCATACAATTTCTACAGAGGAGATAATTTGGAAGGAAACAATGATGAGAATTACTCACAACTGAAAATATAAGACGTTTTTGTGTTGCGATGATGCGAAGAACTACTAAATACTAATAGAAATTGGCTAATAATAATAACAGTTTATCTAACGGTTCATGCCCCGGTAAAAGTCTGCATAAAATGGACTGAAGAAGACAAACAATTTTGCCAATTGAAACATACGGAACACATCAAATAGACCTAAATCGTCTGCTCGACGGTAGTAGAGTACAATAAGCTACAGTGCTCCCGACATGAGAACGGCTCCTAAGGGAAAAAAATGTGAATACTTCACCTATCTCTTACGATGTTCGTCTGGGAATTCAAAACGGTGGATCGTTATCGGTGTAGGGAATCAGATGGATGGAATTGTTGGAAAAAGACCGTGTTTCCAACAAGAATATTCATATTTAAAAAAAAATATTACTTACTAAAATCCACTCCTGTCAAGTCGAACAATGAATTGAACATTTTCTTTTTCTCCTAAAAATTATCGCCAGGTTCGACTTTTGTTGGTTCTAACGAGGTCGTGATATTATGCAAATAAAAGTTTTCTTCGACCGAAAGTTAAACCCAAGTTATAACTTCGGTATGTAACTTCGAGAGGGACTTATTTGTAGCCCGCCGTAAATTATATTGCGAGGAAAGATATAATGCGAGTTATTCTTTAGGATGTAAATTATGTCGTCGATGCAGGGTGGTTTCGAGCGTGCATCAATTTTAAATTATAATTTGATAGTGGTTTTCTGGGAACTTTCAATTTATTAAACGGTTAATCATATTAATGGACGTTTATGTAATGTGTTTTTTATTTTATGTACTTATACAGGAAGTCGTAATTAAAATGAAGGATAGGTTAAATAATGGCTAGAGGTGCGTAGAGAGGCGCATGGAATGGATTGCTAATATTTCAGCTCTACTGCAGTCAATTTAAAAAGCATCTATACGTATAATAAAGAATATGAGCGACTGAAGCAGTGTAAGAAGTTAGTGTTCTAGCTTAAGTTCACAATCACCCCCAAAATCTATGAAAATCGTGCTATCCGTTTCCGAGATAATTGAAGCGTTCCATACTTAAGACTCACTCTGTAGTTAGGTAGGATATCGATTGGAGGTAAATGGTTGTTGAAAAAGTTTGGTCCATGCAGAATATTTTAATTTTAGTAAACATCGAATAAATATCACAAAGCCATATTAGTTAATTCAGTATTTTGACATAAACCTCGATTTGTAGTGACCATAAAACGGATCAATACAAATGGACGAAATAAAATGTTTTATTTTTGATTATTCCACTCGGGCACTACTTGTACATTCTACAAGTAAACTACAAATTCAAAGTTTTCCGATAGTTGGTGTAATTCTTTAAAAAGACTTAAACGGTATGCTTGTTGTGTTTGTTGCTTATTTATATTCGGAGCATCTCCTTGATCAAAACACACTCAAACTTTTATACAAGTTTTGTACGGAACAACTTCGGTTTGTTAAAAGACTTGTGAGTTAAGAGAAATGCTTTATCGAATATTTCCGGGATTAAAAAAAAGTGTACGATAAAATTGATAGAATATGAAACTTTTATAGCTGTCAAGACGTTTACTACGTGGTTTTGAACACTTAAAATTGATGTCAACAGGATTCGTACGAACGGTGTTTCGCCCCTGATATTCTCAAGACATTCGTAAACAAAAGTATCGCCTTATAGTAAGTACCAAAAGCACCGTACAGAGACAAGAATAGTAGGTTCACTTTTAGCTCCTTAACTGGTCCGCTATTTCATTACCTGCAATCCCCTCATGTGCCGGCACCCATATTAGAGACACTTTGTTGTCTCTTGCCAGCCTGTTGAGGGATTCATTTTTGCAGTTTTTCACCAGTCTAGATCTAGTTGTTGTATTACTGATAGCCTCAAGCAGAGCCTGGCTGTCATTGAATATTTCAATTTTTTGTCCGGTATATCCTCTTCTGATGTTTTCATCAATACAGGCTATAGCGGCAATCGTCTCTGCTTGAAACACAGTCGTATATCGACCAAGGCTAAAAAACATTCTCTTTCTAGGTCCTTTTATACCAGCCCCAGTGCCATTGTTTGTTTTGGAGCCATTGGTGAATCAGATGATTTCTCCAGAATTACCTGGATGCATCACCTGTTCCCTAGATGGGATTATGATGTTCACTCGCTCAGTGAATATATTCTCTGGTATCATGCTATCAAAACTCATGTGAAATAGGGGTTCGTCTAGTAATGTTGAATTTTAAACGATTTGTGGAAAAATAGTATGCTTACCTCGTAGGAAAAGCCACATTCCTGGACTCTGTGCTGTACAGTCGTCCAGGAATGTTAGGCTTTTCCTACTCGTTAAACAATGTACTATTTTTGAAATAGTTTTCTAGCAACGTACATTTTTATCAGCCATCGTACCAAACACTCCATCTATAAATCAACAAGCTATGAAGGCAGTCATTCGCGCGACCCCTGTATATACGACACACGTGTGTTTTAACGATCGTTTTTCGGCATGTCTTTATCAGCACTACATAAAAGTGCCGACGACGAGTGAACCTACTATTCTTGTCTATGTACGGTGCAAAAGTTAGCGGTTCACTATGCTTGAAAATATTATTTTTGTAGGAGACTGTACACAACACATATAAGCTTATATCTATTATATACTGAAATGGTATCAAATCATTAAAATAAGAGTATAGTGGGGAAATACCAGTCAATGATGATAAGACTTGAATCAACTGTGTTTATTCTTAAAAAGTTTACATTATTTCATTACTTATAAGAATTCATAAATGAGATGGAAAGACTTACCTTAATATTGATAAAAAATCTAATAATTCTTTATACAATTTTTTGAAATAACAAACAAATTGATTTAATAATTCTTCATTGAAATTATCATGAGAATTTGAAAATATAGTTTGACAGAATTATAACCTAAATCATGGCTGAGTTGTCACTGTCAAGATGACATCAATATCAATGAATATTTGTCATGCTTTAAAAATACAGAACGATTAGCCAGAATCAAAGAATTTTAATAGCAGAAATTGCTGTGTAGTGATTGGAAGATTATTATAGATTTTAAAATTATAAAAAAGTTTCGTAATTATAAAATTTAGACTGAGTTTATTTAAGAAAAGTAATGGTTTAGATTCTTTTTTTTTAAAGATTACATGAATGCAAATAAAATTATTGTTTGTAGAAAATTGTATATCACATGTTAAAGAATCATTCATATAATCAGGTATTTTCCTTAAAAAGACAAATTTAAAGGTTTTAATTTGTGAATTTATGAATGGTATAAAGGGTAAGAAGGAGAATATCAGTGAAAGGACAGATATTAAGGATTATAAGAGACATTAAAGTGATAGAAAAAATTCACTTAGTAACAGTGATTATTGATTTTTAAAAAAAGTGTCAGAAAAAGTATTTTGAAAACTAAATATAATATTAAAGTAAAGAAAAAGTATTAGAAAGTAAAAAAACTCGAGAAGAATCCATAAAATTAAAGAGTGGAAGTAAAAGTCAAAATTTAAAAAGGTGCAGGAGGCACATACCTGAAAGAAGTCGTGTAGTTGGTCCTGTGTTCCAGGAGAATTTGAATTCGTAACATTCCTGTCCGAATTACAATCCAGAGAGTTGAAAAACCTTCATCGATTCAGTTCTCCATAGATAGTGTAAGGTTAGTTGATATTTATTGGTACCAATAAAAATAATAGGGTAATAATTTAATCAGATGTACATCTATAAAAAGGGTTTAAATGATTAACAAGTTTCATTTTTAATTAAATTCTAAATTATGACTCACCTCAAAATTGAAAGAACTATTTTATTTTAGGTTAAGTTATTTCTGTTCCATAATTGTTTTTTTATTTGTCACGTTATTAATTGATATTCATGTAATTTTTCCCATAAATGTACTCATAATATTATAAGTAAATTGTTTAATTAAGATCCATTGCATTTTATTTAATATAAATAGTGAAATTTTCTTTTTATTCAGATGGACCATTATATCTCTTCAAAATAAACTGTAGACAACTCACAACACAGATCATAGATATTAAAATTTGAAAATACGTGGTCAAGGTCAACGTTCATAAGGAAAGCTTTCCATGGGCGTAACAAAATATCTTTTATAATAACATTTAATATAAAAAAATTTAAAAAAAAAACTAATAAATTGTTGTACCCATGAAATATAATTGATTCAAAGTCTTAACATTAATATAAAAACTAAAGAATTTATCAGCGCCCGAACCCAAAGAGAGTCAGAGTTTCATGTTAGCGAGTTATAGGTGAGCTAGCTTGAAAAAGGGTAAGTCAATACAATAAAATAATACATTTAATATACAAATAAATAAATAAATTAAATATAATATTAAATCATAACCATACACTCTCATACAGCTACATCATGACAGATATCGACAATGTTAATTATGCACAATTATTCACAGACGATAAAAATATTTCATTTTTTTTAGTCACCCTTTTATCAACCCTATATTAAAATTTCATTTATTTCTTAAAAAAGACGTTGTGCGTGTGAACTACCTTCAATATATAAATATTGTCTTATTTCTAACTATAACTTTTTGCAACTGAATTATAGAAAAACAAACCAAAATCTGAAATATCGATCTCCAAATTCATCGCATAGAGATATTGCACAAAATAAAAATACAGATAACAGTAACATTCCCAGATCTCTTGCAGTTTTATTGAAATAAAAAATGAGAAATTTTCAAAATGGATGGGTATATTCCACCATTTCAATTCTTAAAAATTCACTCACTAATCACAGATCTTATCACATGTGCTACACCATTATTCTATCTTTTAAAAATAATACGATTTGCACACTTTATCTTCTTATTTTCCTTGGCCAAGGGCAACTATTCTATGATATTTCTGTATCTATTTTGTTCACTTCTATTACTTCAGCATTTTATATTGGTACACGTGTTCTCTACACGTGTTGTTATTACTTCAGCTAGAAGTGTAATTTTATTTAGTTTTTAATATTAACTCAATATAAGGGATGCATATTAACCCAAGTACAATTTTTCTCCTCTCATCTCCATTATAAATGCACTTCCGGATTATCTAATAAAAATTTTTTAAAAACCTCGCCATAGAATGTCATATATTGAAAAGTCTCTGCGAAGGTTCCTCTCGAGAATATTAAATATTTCATTGAATCTCGGAGACGATTAAAACTACATAAAATTTAATATAAGAATCTCGTTCCGAAACGTTCCGTACTTTTTCAATACAAATGATGTACTTAACGATCATTTCTTTGCAATCATTTCTGAAGGGTGTATTATTGTCAAATTCGCAGTCAAGGTTTGTTATCTCATTACTCATGGACAACAACAAAAGCGAATATTATTTTTATTATCCCTTAAAACTACCATGGCTAAAATTTGTCACGTTTCTACCATAGCAAGGTGAAATTTAACCACCAAATTTTTTAACAACTTCTGATTTTTTTTACAGTTATTTCCACCAGGATTACATTTGGGAATCTCCTATAACCTCTTAAAAAAATTAAAACTAAAGACTCACCCCATTTGAATTTTTAATTGGTAAAAAAGTAAGTTAGTATTACAAATCCTTTATAATTCTTTTATTTAAAAATTTAACAAAAAAAATATTCTCTGTTCTTTGTCAGTTTCCTAGTAAATCTAAGGCTTCATGGCTCCTTCAGATAACAATCGAAAAGCAATTTATATTTTTTGTAAAAAACTGACAGACATATTTTAGACCTTACCTGTCAAGGTATAACTGGCACAATACTTTTCTGCTGGTATGACTTTTGCAAACATATCTTTTGCATTTATCACAAGTAGTGCTCTCTTTTTTTTTGGTTTTTTGATTAGGGACAACGGACAAATCTGACATCGTCCTCTCTTTTTCCCCCGTTCTTCTGGATCAGGTATTGGTTGTGGTTGTAATTATACACCAGAAAATCTATATGAAATGGTGCGAAGTTCTCTAAGCAAATTCTTTTGTTGTGATCGGCGTTGTAAATGTGGTTCAATAAGTTCTTGGCCAAGGGTCATTAATTTGTTGTTCACCGTACCATTGAAAATAACATTGCTATTTACACCGGCAATATCCAAAATTCTCAACCATACCGTTTGAGGCCATTTTCTAGTTCTCCTAGTTTTAAAGCACCCGCATTTTTGGTCTAGTGAATCTACTCCCCCCCTTGTCTGATTATAAAAGATAATTATTTCTGGCTCTCATTTATGATGGTGTCTGTGTGATACATTGATGATACTAGCAACACTGCACGTTTTTTTTTGGTACAAATGAAACAAGTGTCTTATTTTTAGTAAATCCAAAAATAGAAGAATTAGAAGGCCTGTCTTTTTTAGGTTGAAATTCATTGGGAACTTCTCGTTTGTTTTTGTCTGACGGTTCCGACGTATGTTACATTATTTTTTGTTAGTTCTCTTACTAATTCGACGAGTACCAATTATCAGCAGTAATGTTTCTGTTGGTTCCAGATATTGGTGAAATGAGAGTCAAAACGTCTAATGTAGGAATTGCTAGTTTTATTGGATTTGTTTTTTGAGTTCCCTTGCCAGCATATATGAAGCCATTTAGGAGATAACGAGTTTTAGAGTCCACTCATTGTATTTTGATTCCGTACTTGTCTGGTTTATTTTTTAGGTACATTCTAAATTTGCACCGCATAGCATTTCATCTATGGTTAGATATTCACCGCAACTGTAGTTTGAATGACAGTTTGTAATGAACGTATCAAAAATATTGAATAGCAAGTGTGTCTCCACTCTCAATTCGCTCGGGTCGTGTATTCTTATCATCAAAACATAGAGCAGAAAGTAAAAAGTAAAACCTATTCAATGACATTATAGCTCGAAATAGATCACGGTCTGTACCATCGGTCGCAAATAATGATTTCAAGTCTTCATTATTGGATTTGGAAACCCCTGCTCAATTCAATAGGCCAACAAACGCTTTCATTTCAATAATATCTAAATGATTGGTATACTGGCAAGAAATGTTATGGATGTTGTATTTAGAGGCCATCTCAGTGATCCTTTCGTTAGCTTTGTCGACTATTACCTGAAGCATATCCTCATCAATAAGACATTCCAAGGCCTGAATTGGTTTTTGTGGCCTAATATCCCGTGCTTTTCCAATAACGCCAGGTAAGTGACTGACCAAATTGTGTCTTAGTGCCCTTGATGAGGCAGGAGGAGTTTTCGCCCATTTATATCTATTTTTTCCATAAAAGAAATTTCAAGTAACAGTTATATCTTCCCCATCCGAAAAATCGTCATCACTAAAAACGCCTGTCAAATTATCAATGTTTCTCTCATTATCTTCATCCTCTATTTCTTGCTCAGATAGAGAATCATGACTACTATGTTCACTTACTTGATCTGAAAACTCATCATCACCATTCAATCAAAAATCCATATCATGTTGTGCTTCGTTTTCAAGTTCATTTTCTGTGAAAACCCACTTATTATTGCCACCGTACACTAACTAAATACTAAGTAAATTCACTTCGTCAATTCAGCGGTTAACGAGAATTTCCTTACTCCGCCTATTTCCTGCTGAGTTCTGATGAGTTTAAATCGAGAAAGTGAGAAGTAAAGGGGTTGCGCGGCGATAACGTTCCGACGCAAGTGAATTTACTTGGCGTTAGTTAGTGTACGGTGTTATTGCTATGTAACACTTAAACCATAAGTGGGTCAAATTTGACCCTAAACGGCTGTAACTCACCAACGGCTAACAAAAACTACCTGGCGTTTACGCACATATATAGGTCTATAGTCGCTTAAAGATTAGGTAGATGCGCGAGCAACCCGCTCTCCGCATGATTATTTAAATACAGTAAGCGCCAAACGTGATGGCGAGCCCGCCCCCATGCGCACAAAATCATTTTCAATGCTACCTCCCAGTACAGCTCTTGCAAGACATATAAATGCTCTGTACAGAGGCGTATCATTAGTTGTCCTCCAATGACAGGCAATGGGCTTATCGTAATCCAATAGTAATTTAGTCGCTCGCCATCACGTTTGGCGCTTGCTATATATGATTCGCAGCGTGTAGGGTCAAATATGACCCGGCCATGGCACTTAGGGTTAAGCTTCCACCAATAATAGAGTGATATTGCCAATTGCAGTACCGCATATGGTGCGGTATTTATGTAGCGCTATTTTAATAACGGTCTACCCAAAATGTATTTGGAAATAAGAGCTATTGCCATCACTATAATTCAATAACGTAGCGCTGCGTTATGTAGGAAGTGACATAACCTGTCTTTTTTTGTGTATACTTATAATTTGAAAAAAAATCAAAAACCAAACAACCTTACTATTTGCATATTTAAAAAAAATTAAAGTAATGAAATATGGATGAAGCTCTCGAAGCGGTGTTCTTAGCTGGAGCTAATGAAAATGATATTGAGTATGTGATTTTGCATAATATACTTGGAGTGGGGCAAAACCAAATAGAAGATCCCCAAGGCCCTATTATTGAATTCGATTTGGATAATATGCAAGAAGATGATGTAAGAAATAATTTTAGGTTTGAAAGGGAAGATATTTATAGGTTGGCAGAGGCTCGTAATTCTGTCACAGGTTAGTGTTAGTATTATAACACAAAAACAAAAGTAAGCATCTTGCTTTATCTCCTTTACATATTTTATTGGTACTTTTAGGAGTTACTGGACTTTGCACACTTTTGAAAAGATTTTCATATCCGGGAAGGTTGAAAGATATTCAAAATTTGTTTAATCTTTCTGCTCAAAGTATCTCTCAGATTATAAATCATATGATATCAGCAATTTATCACCAGCATATACACCTGTTACAAGACCTCACAAATTTAAACTGGTTCAATTTAGAGAAAATGGAAATGTTTGCTGAGGTTAGAAGATTTTTGTATCTGTTATACGAATATCTATTATATGAAGTGTACATTTTTTCTTAAAGTAATGTCCTATACCCACAAATTTTTTTAAATTATCAATCAAAATATTTTATTTGTAGGCTGTTCGCGCAAGGGGTGGAGCAGTTCAGAATTGCTGGGGTGTTATAGATGGGACTGCAAGACCAATTTGCAGACCTTCAATTGACCAAAAAGAATATTATTCTGGACACATCATTTTTATGTCCCGATGGAATAATTGTGAGCTTTAAAGGTATTTCCAGGTAGATACCACGACGCGAGATTATTTAGGGAGTCCAATTTGTACGCAGAGTTAGAGCAAGTAGCAGTATTTCCAAATGATCAGAAATTTGTTCTTTATGGCGACCAAGCCTGTGGAATTAGGGAGCTACTTCTGTGTCCTTTTCCTACTCGACAGGATGGACTACCAGAATATCAACAGCAATTTAATAATTCAATGAAGATCATAAGGGCTAGTTGTTGAGTGGGGTTTTCAAAAAATTATTAAACGTTTCCAAAGAACATTAAGGGTTACTTTCTAGCGTTTCTGTATTTTATTTATCATAATATATTTTACAAACATTTATATATTCTTTAGACAAATGTAGACTGAAGAACGTGGTTAATAAACGAATAAAAAAGTCAAATTTGGTATATTTATTTTCATAACAAAATTATAACCTCTGAAATTCAAAAAAAAAGTTTAAGATTTGCTAGCTTTATTCATTAAAGACTGAATGAATTGTTGATGGGATGCAATTGTTGCTGATATATTTTCCCTTTCTCCCATTTCCAATCGCATTCTCTCTTCTTCAATGTCTCAGCTTCTTCCAACTCGAATCTCTTTTCTTCCAAATTCATCTTCCTTTCTTCTAATGCAAGTTTTCTTTCACCTAAATCCAATTCTCTTAGCCTAATTTGCCTGTCTTTGTCCTCCTTTTGGTGGAGGTATTCCAAGGCATTTTTTCTTAATAGGCTTCCCTTATTGTTCCTTCGCTTTACTGGTCCTAAAACAAAGTACAAAGTTTAATTTTTCCATTTTTGGCTTTTAATACTGGTGCTATTACTGCTTTTAGATACTTTGGCTGTTGCTTTTAGAAATTCAATATTTTCTTCTCGGTTTTCTTTGAATAATTCACTGTCTTTTAAATATGAAGTTGCCTCTGAATTAGTGAAAGGAGATGTAACTTTGACATTACCTAAATCATCAACTAAAATAATGAACACATTCATCATAATAAAAGAACTAAATAATTATATTTAATAATAATATTTTAAAACATTAACTTACAATCACTATAATTTTGAGTTGGAGCCTCTTTTTCTATGACTATAACTTCCATATTTTGTTATCATTGCCTAACAATTTTAGTGACCACTGCACCAGCGATATCATACCCAATTCAGCAATTTGTTTTTCTTTGCTCATTGGCCTCTTTCTCTTGAAATTTCCAATAGGTTCTGCATTTTTACAGAGATAGCTAACTTCTTGTAGTAGCTGGTCCCTCTCTGAAAAATTTCTTCAACGCCAGACCTACAAGTTAAAATTTATTAATAATGAATCAAAAAATTTGTAAAACACTTACTTCTTTTGAGAATCAAAATCTTTATGTAGCCAAATTTCTAATAATAAATGCAGATGATCCTTAAGGGTTTTTATAGAAAATAATTTTCCTGTGATCTCCGCCACACCTTTCTGGATATTTCCCCATTTCTCTGTATCTTCTAAGGGATTTCCATTGATAAATTGTCGCAGAAGGGCTAGATCATCGTCCGAATTAAACCGTAATCTTTTCGGTCTTTGATTATTTGATTTTTGACTATCCTTCGGTGAAAAAAAATGCATTATTGATGATTTTATGAGCAGATTTGGTCAATTTTTCCTTATGAGTTCATTATCCTTATCTAGTTTCCATGCTTGAGTTCATGAATACAATAGAGGTATTCGAAATCTGGTGCCGACGAAGAAACCTAAAAATTTCTTGGAGCTCACATAATAATAATGAGGAATTCTTATGCAGCTAGCTACATACAGGCATATATTGGTCATATTATCAGACGCAATGAGTACTAAGGCAGAAGATGGGATGGGAGTAGAGCAACTTTCACTAGCAGCAGCAGATAGAGTACAGTTCCAGGAGATTGCCATAGAGATCGCCAACACTTTAGAATGAGCAAGGCACCAGAAAAAGAAATTTGCTTCGGGCTCATACACATAGATAAAAATTAAATTATCTATGTAGATGTTATGTACAACTAGTAACGCTCCATGATTGCATATATAATCCCTTTTCTGATAATTTATTATCCATATATTCTTTTTTTATCGCCCATGTTCATCCTCTTTTGTCTCGTTCCTTTCACCTGTCAGCTAAGCGAAAGCACTTCGTTTGCCGGCTTCATCACATCCACGGTTTGCCAAAATTACAAAAATTCATTATTTTTATGGGATTTAAGTGTACAAAAGCAGTCAAAATCATTTGATTGTTTCACATTGAATATTTTATTAAACAAATGTTGACCAGATATATAAATAATGGTTGGATTTAACTTGCAGTAATGATTACTGTCACCCAACTAATTTTCAAGGACGTAAGAGAACTATAACCACATCGAAAATTGTAAATAGTTATCCAACAAAAACGTATTTCTATTCTAAGTTTGATCAACTCATCCCTCACTTTTTTATTATCAAGTTCTTGTCTACATTTGTTCTGAAATCCCATTGTATTGTACTTAGTTGCCTCAACTTATCATCATAACACTATTATTCACGTATTCTGTGTATCCTTTTGAAAGACCTCGTTGAATACATAGAATCGCAAAGTACCGATGACATAATTTTCTATTGCTTCATGTAGCAATTAGCTCTACTTACTCTATTTTGCTATTCTCGTGTATTTCTATTACGTTGTAATTGTTGTGCTTCAAAATCATAAACAGGGTTATTCTAAAGTATAGTATTCCCTAAGGCTAACTTAGTAAAAATATCTTACACCCTCTAATTGAGAAAGAAATTTCTGGAATATAAACTGCCGAGCATAAAATTAGGGTCACCCAATAATTTGAGGATATTGTAGAAATTTTTATTTTTTTCAGATTTTTCTCACATAGTTTACTAACGGATTGCTTGAATAAAAAAAGTTGTTGTTGTTATTTCGAAGAGCGGTTGACCAAAAAAGGGCCCCTCGCCCAAATTGCTCATATTTTTTTCCTACGGTTTTATCTGTCTATTGCAAAGTGTTTGCTTAGTGTTGTCATAGTCGATATACTAGTGCAGGAATGGGACAATCTTCCACAGAATGTTATCCAATATCTGATCCAAAGCATGCCTCGTCGTTTGCAGGCTGTTATTACTGCTAGAGGAGGCAATACTAGCTACTGAAGTCCTTAAAATTTCTTTTGTTTTAACGAAAAGCATATCATAGTAAAATTGTTCATTTTCTTTACTTTCAATAAACTTTGAACTACAAAAACTGTTTTTATTCAAGCAATCCGTTAGTAAACTAGGTTATAACCGAGAAAAATCCGAAAATTTCTACAATATCTTCAAATTACTGGGTGACTCTAATTTTATGCTCGGCAGTGTATTATATAACCATGTTATTGAGATGCTAACGTATTGTGGCGCACCCTATATCAAGATAATATAGTTTAATTTCGACAAGTTCATGTATTATCAAACCGTTTGATACATATTATATAACCGACCTTAATAAATCGCTTTCAATTTGTTTCAGGGGAGCACCCGGCGGCGATGCAGACTAGCAGAGCGGCACCCCACCACCAGATGGCACTGTTAGCTTCTTCGCTATGCACTCTCATGGCAGCCACCCTAACGAGATGATTATATATCTCATAAATATCAATCAACGTTCTGCTCATCTCTCTACAACTAGGCAGTGTCGGTAGACGGTAAAATTCATTTAGTTTTGTGCGATAAGAGGGCGTTATACTAACCTAATCTGATTTTATAGGGTTGGGGGTTTTAAAAATACTGATAGATAAGTTCTAGCATTTTTAACACTTTTTTTATTTAAAGACGAATATTTGGAAGATAAGAACTATTTTGACACTATTGCAGTATTGAAAGTCAAGCAGATTTATTAAATTTTTTCTAATATAAAAATTTTTAATATTTCAATGAATATTTCAAGATTCAGCACCAAGTGTAAAATCAGATTATGGTAGAATATTTCCGTCGTTGAAAACATTATTTGGAATAGTGCTCGGGATCGATTTCTGTGAAAATTACCAATAGTCCAGCATCGACGTAATAAATTAAGGAAGGTACCTGAGGTTTATGATATTTTGCTATGTTATTTGTGGATAAAACCATGCGTGTTTTTGAAGAATGCATCCATTTAGAAATTTGAAGAACAATCAATTTACTCCAACTTTCCCTAGTCAAAAGTATTTCTTAACCCAATAGTAATCAAGAGACAGTGGTTGAAAGATGCAAAAAAACTCTCAACCAATAAAAAAATTTCCGGCACAACCAAAATTCAAATTAAGCATGGGATCATTAATTAAACTAGATACTAAATGAACAACCCACAATACTGACAACACACTGTGTTTGGCACCCGCTTCCCACATTATGCTGTGGCCAGTGAGATGAAAGTAGTTCTCATGAAAGTCACCTCAACAGCCGACCTAAGTCGCAAATCTTTTTTTTTCGGGCCGAGATAGGAAACTCATATTCGAATGGGTCCAAGCCCCAACAGTGTTGGACTAATCCCAAGGGGAACAATTGCGGAACTAGCCAAGCGTTACACCCATGCTCAATCACTAAAGAGATGGGATGGAATCAAAGGATGCACCTTGGGCGACCCTGGGAAGCTGGAGCCGAAGAAATATTTGGCGATGACCAGGAAAAACCTACGCTTAACAGTAGGATTTCTGACTGGCCACTGTCAAACTCCATACTATGAGGCTAGTGGACACACCTCTAAGCAGAATGTGTGAACAAGAAGATGAAACTGTCAGACATGTCTTATGTGAGTGCCCGGAGTTATCGTCAATAAGAGAGTATGTGTTCGGAGAGTCCTGGCCTACACCTGCCGATATAAAAGAGATGTCTCCTAGAGACCTGTCCACCTTCCTGAAAAGGACAGGATGGACGATGACCTAGGAGGACAACTCCTCGGGAGGATGTACAATGGGTCACATGTGGCCTGAGTGCTGTGGGCCTAAACTCACCCTCCCCACTCTACAGATACAGAGATCCTCAAGGAGATGCCTACCAACCAATCCCACCTTAAACTCGCCGTTACTCCCGCCTCGGAATCACTACCCTAGCATTATTCGAGACGAACGGTGGTCCCTCGCAGACTCTCCGCTCACACCGTCGTCTTCTCCCTAACTTTCACTCCTACCTCTCACGCCATATCGAGTCGTTCTCTCCCCCTAACCATGCTCTCTACTACGCCACTTACCTCCATTAATTCCTACCACCTCAACATTATCTCCACCATGTTCTCCCAATACACCGCCTCCCCTAGTTTCCTCTCTAACTTCTTCAGCACCTCCTCGTTCCATCAGCCCTACATCATACTCCACTTAACACCTCTCGCACACTCCAGTCTTTTTTTTCCCAATCTTGTGGAGGTACCCTACTCTCAACCCATGTCCAGTGAACACCTGTGTCAAGAAGTAGTTCACCTCACCGACTTTCCGGTCCATCCAATCTTTCCTGTCAAATCTGGCACTGTTGAAGTCAACCAGTATCCACCAACCGCTCAAAGAAGGATTGAAAACTGTAACATTGTTCGTTTGCACAGGAAATTGTGCCTTATATCTCTGATATTGTCTCGCTGTACCCGTTTGGAATGGATCCATGGAACTGAGGACACAAGAAGAGAAAAATAAATATTTGAAGATGCGCCTTTTTATTAACGCACCTCCAAGTGACTACCAAGTGAATTAACAAAAAAACAGTGTGTTGTAACTTTTCACCAACCATCGTATTGAGGAGCTAGAGTTGTGGTCGCCTCCATTCCAGAGTTCAGTTACGTCGTTGTGAGGCTATGAGGTGTCCACTTCTCAATATCATTCATAGGGATCAATTTTCTTGGGTATATAAGTTACTAATTTGAATAAAATATCGTGTAATTTTATGTGTTGTTTTGCTTTTTTTTTTGGGAGCTTTTCCGAAAGATTTATTCCACAAAAAAGTGACCATTTTACGTTTAGGAAACTGCTACTCTACGGGCTATATGCAAAAACGATCTCAATGCATTTTATGGAAGAACAGAATATTGTTGTCTAATTTGATTTGAAATTGGAAGGGGTATCATCACTCACAAGTTAAACAAAATATCGTCTAATATAATGTGACGTTTTGCTCCTTCTGGGAAATTTCTTTTGAAATTCATTTTACAAAAAAATTATCATTCCACGATAAAGAAACAACTACTCTCCTGGCTATATGTCCCGACGAGCATTAAATTACAAAATTTATGAACCAGTGAAATTTAAAGTAAATTGGAGAAGTCCGAAAATTTCATGGTTTTTCGACTCAAAAAGTACCACACAAACTACCCACAAACGTCATGCCAAAATAACATTAACTTCGGATTACTTTCTAGGTAGAAAGTTCCTACCTGCCTGCTGGACTACTAATATTCTATTCAATTCTAGTGAATTTTATTCCATCCTACATTTTGTTTCACACACTTAATTTCTCATTCTATTCCATATTCTATTTTATCTACACCTTTATTTGTGGTAGCAGAGAAAGAAACAATTATTTTTTGTACCGTACCCAATGTTATATTTTTAATTCAGTGACTACTTAACGACTTTTACATTTTTTTCCTGATAAAATTTGCAGTGAACATCTACCCTGATAATTCATCACCCTTCCTTTATAACTGGAAATTTAACCGCATAGCTTTTTAAATTTTCAGCATTAATTAACGAATATCGAACTGAAGCAGAAATAAATCTAACCGTCACTTTGTTTTATATATACTGCTTAAAAGGACTCAAGTGTAAATAAATCAAAAACCACATTTCCTTGAAAAAGAACAAAGCATTCAATTCCTGTTTAATTTCTGGTGCTAAATTTCAAAAAACGGATATAAAGTTTCATAACAAATAAAAAAAAAACACTAATGAACAGATAAATCAATATGAAATAAAACCGAGTAAGTGTAATAAGTTGTGTGTGATGATAACAAAGACATTATTAAAAAAATAAAAAGAACTGTATATAATTCGTTTTATATTTTTAGGAGCACAATAGATGCAAATTTAGGTGAATTCATTGTAATTATTATTATTACATGTTGACTATATGTAGATATATTGTTATCAATCGTAAGAAAATATGTTTGTTTATTATTTAATTTCTATGCAACAAGTAAAAACTAAATTTGTTGTAGACAATCATAACTTTATAATTTATTAAACTGATCTTTATAGTCACTGGGTGAAGTATCAAAGATAGTAGCAACAATTTTTTTGCTACCATTCGACATCACAGCTGAACTCTCATATAATAAATATTTATTTTAAAAAAGTTACCGCAAAAAAGTCTACCAAAAACAATAATTTGCCAGAATCTGGAATAACTTTTTAAGTAACCGGTTCGTCATTATAGTTTTTCCTAGACTTTTGCGTTTTTGCTTTAAGGCGCAGTTACACTGTCATGTCGATCCGTACACATAAGTAAAATGGCAAAAATTACTGAGCAGACTCAACAACAACGTTTACGAGGGTGCTCCAAAAAAGTTTTTCAAAATTCACGTAGGTGTTGCTTTCTTTCCAGGAAGCTCACCTAATACATACATACATACATACAGCTCAAGTGATAAAAAATTAACTGAAAAAACGGTAAGAAAAGCACCCAGGTACTGGCCAAAGCCACCTTAGGCTGTCAACCGGGGAGTGAAGCTGCTCCTCGGCAGTAACAGGATACGAATTGACTTGACAATTGTAATCAACACTTTTTTTTCACTTTTTCTCTAAAAAACTCCCCAACATCTCCAATTATGCGACCTTCGAGATCGCAAATAGCCTCAAAAACCAGTTCCGAACCAAGATCCTCTTCAGAAAAGGAATTTTCACCTCTAAAACGTTTACAAAAAACTACCACTACCACTACCACCCAATTATCTCTTCTGTCTCCAGCTCTCAGCACTCATCGACCTCTAACAACAATGAAAACACCCAAACTATCACAATTCCTTGCAAATTATACCAAGAAATAGAGGATTCAATTAGCCAGCTCCAGAATACGGTTAAAATCTTAACCAAACGCTTAATCAAAACTCCCCTACCTCTTGCAATTCCCTGTGCACAGGCATCAAAATCTCCTCCAGCGTGTACCTGCCAACAGGCAATCTAAACAATCGCCCACCATCGTGAGCTCCAAATCCTCTGGACGTCAGTCTATTTCTCGCCCGACCACCACACCCACACCATCCACACTCTCCAAACCTTAAATCTGCGAAACATCACCAACAAATATTGCTCCCAAAAAGTGCTCTTCACCCTACTCAATACGAATGAGATCTTAAGAGGTCAAATTCAATACCTCAAGGCAAATCCCAATTGTACCGCCCTCCTAAAAATGTCTAAATCTTTTGAGGTAAAAAGCCTCGAAAAAAAATTTAAAACGCCACCGGTGATAACCGCGTGGTATGTGTCCACCAAAACCAACCAGCCTTCTGGGTAAATCACCCCAAATTTTTCATTTGTCGTCTCTACCGTCGACAAAACCATTTCCGACACTGAAATGGACTGGACTTCTCCAGTCACTGAATTTCAATTTCAAAAATTGCTGAAGAATAATCTCCAAAGCTACAAATGAACCCACAATTCTGATAAGAGTAATCACCGAATCGGAAACCGCCTACCACCAGGCCCTCTCCAAGGGAATTTTCCTCTACGGCCTCATCCACAGGTGCGAGCCTTCCAACCAAAACCCTCTTCCACCAGTTCCAAAATACTGTACACACTGTACAGAAATTGGCCACCTCTCCACCGAATTCAAAGCAAAGCTTTACACCTGCCCAAACTGCGGTGGCCACAACCACAGAGCAGAAAACTGCGCATTAAAAAACCTTGGTGCAGAAACTGCAGTGGTGATAACGCCACCTTCGACCCCAAATGCCCTAAACGGCAAATCCTGCCCTCGAAACCCGAGGAAACTGCCCACATCACCCTCCCCAGACCCTTTACGCCTTTTGACTTCTCTACAGAAGTACAAAAAATCCTCGAAGTGATGGCCGTAACCATCATGAATACCATCCCGAAAGTTGGTTATCGAAACCCTAAAACACATCATTTCAACTTACTATAACCATAATTACGCCGATAAAATCTTAAACCCTAATTCTCCCTATCAATAAAGGCTTTGATGGACTTTGTGATAGGTACGTTGAATTGCCAAGGTTTCTCCAGGAAGAGACACTTGTTGAAGCTCCTTCTAAATTACAATAACATCCAAATTCTTTCAATTACAGACACTCTCGCAAAAAAACCTCCTCACTTCTCAGGATATAAAACTTTCCACTATGACAAAGTCCAATACTCTCGTGGTAACGGCTTTCTAGTCAGAAACCACTACCTTTATTTCATATTACAACCATCCTCTCCAAACCTTAAACACAGAGCTCTTCGAATATTTCTCCAATCTCCCAAAAGCAGTCATTCTATTCTCGGAGATTTTAACTTCAGACATCAACAATTCGGTGATACTGCCACCAATAATTCAGGTAGAATTTTTTCCGATTTACTTCTTGACCTACCAATTTTCCTCCATCATAGACCAAGTGGTATCTAATGCGGAACCGCGATACATTGCGGGAATTAACCAAATGACCATCCTTTGGGTGCACAGCCACAGCTGTCCCTACCGCGACCTTTAACTTCACATAGGTGGTCCAGTAGAGACGTTACATAGTATACCATACAGAGAACATCGGATCTGTAAGCACCACCCAAATTCCAGATAATTTCCTGGTCCCTAACGCTGTATAGAACGCCAAATGCGGTGTTTGTAGTCGGGCTCCCAGAAAAACGGCGGCGCAAACGCGAGTATTTTTGGGAATATTCTAGTAGTATCCCATTTGGCACATTGTTTGATTACTTTCTATACCACAGTGCAGACATTTTTACTGCTGGGGACGGAGCTTACTGAGCCGGTGCTCTCTATGTAAACACAGAGGGGTGATCTGTATGTATACGTACGCCTGTTGGCTTGTGTACATGATAAGAACTGAACTCAAACCACAGAATACACTTACACAGAAGTGAGTTGAGATAGAACATCAAATACGTATTGAGTTACGAGACACGTAAGACGTAACGGAACGGCTTTCTACGTGCACTCAACGCGGTATTATCGACGACACTCGGAAACCCAAAAATCTCTAATCTCGAAATAAACAAGACAAGAAACGAAGAAACACCATAATCTACACGAATCCAATTCAATTTTGTTGTGATTTTTCATTAGAATATTTAGCTTTGTGTAATTATGGTGACTTTGGTGAGAACAATAAAAAAACAGGTGGGTAATAATCGTATAAAGACGATTTATATGTGTTTATTTACTAATATTTTCTTTCCACGATACCGGAATGCTTGTTGGAGAAAACTCATTATTAGATCGCGTTTTGATACTCCAGTTTGTATATTTGCGCCTTTAGCTTTAAACTGTGTAGATTAATTATTATAAATCAGTTTACAACGTTTTATAAAATTGGCGAATCATATCTAACGACAAAATCCATATAAAACATAAAACTGTAATCTACAAATTTCTTCTCGCATAAAATCGGTTCAACTAAAAGAGTTTGAAGCAAGTGGCATTTTTTTGCCACAAATATGTTTAGCGATTTTAATATTTTATTTAATGTTGACTGTTTTACAAATTATCTACTTTAGTTAATATTTGTAATGAAAATTTATTGGTTGCATGGAAATTATAATCCACGTAATTTTATCTAAGTTG
Source organism: Lochmaea crataegi (assembly GCA_947563755.1). Lineage (NCBI taxonomy): Eukaryota > Metazoa > Arthropoda > Insecta > Coleoptera > Chrysomelidae > Lochmaea > Lochmaea crataegi. The sequence goes on along the minus strand of OX387423.1, from coordinate 81,175,792 downwards.
GAATTATTTTTCACTAAAAAACTGTTTTATCAACATCATTCGCATTATGATATCTTCAGTATTTCATAAATTGATTACATTCAAGGATATGGAAGTTGAATTTATTTTTTATTGGAGATAAACTGCCTTCGGCAAATTATTATTACTATTTCATCAAAAAAAATTTGTAATTATCAATGTAAATATTAATTTAAGGAAATAAACATAGTTCATACAAACCGTTTTTTATAAATAACCAACCCATCCCATTATTGTGAATGAAACTTTCTCAAAGGTTGGCAGTAGCACACTGCGACCTATAAGGGCGTAGTTCACAATAATATCACAAAAGCATCATTTTTCTATAATAAATATACCGTTATAGTACCACAAAATTTCAATATTCGTAATCGTCAGATCATTTTACGTAAGTTTGCTCCAGTACTATTTCCTCTATTTTGTAAAATAACTGGTAGGGGTGAGCTGGAAAGCTGACTCAATAAATCTGTTATAACTTTTGTTCCGCTCTATAGATTTTGAGAAACTTAGTATCATCTAAAAATAATTTCAATGCCTAATGAAATATTATATCATCGTTTTATTCTAGTGGTTTTAACGGTCACTAGGTGGCGGTGATTGAACAATTGTTTGGTTTTCAACCATTTTCAGGAATCTTCGAGTGCGATGCTATATTTTTTAATCATTTACGTGAAGAGGATTGGAATTTGAGAAAAAAATGGTAAAATCCGCTTCTCAATATTTATTTTCTAAGCGAAGATACGAGAATTGACAGGATTCCCAGGGCTGAAATTTAAGCTGCTGCCTTTTCTACCACGCAGAGATTCAATATCTGCATGGAAAAAGAAGGAAAGCATTTCGAGCTGTATCTTTAGGTTACTTTACTAGTCAATGTAGTTCATTTTTGCTGTTTTTGGTACGTAATTAATTGTTGGTTATTGTTACAATGATACTGAGTTTGGCAAAATCCTATTTTTATGTATACCTGTTTTTGTCATATCTTCGCTTAGAAAATGAATATTGAGATGCGGTTTTTACCAACCATAACTCGACCATCATCGTCGCTTCCTTAATATGAACATAAACGGATGCATCAATGGTCAAAATTAACTTTGCCGTTGCTTTGGCGTCATTTGCGGCCACAACTCCTGATAATTGGATAACCCTTCCAAAACCAGAAAATTTTCGACAGCAAATGCCTAATCATCATAGTTTTCCCGTCCTTTTAACTTAGGAACATTAACTATGAAATTACCAGCCATTGTGTGATGTTACACCAAACACTACGTAGTCAACCGAACTTTTCGCGACTTTTCTAGGAAATGTGCTGGGCCCATAACCTGTTAAACACCCGTAAAACACGATGGTTGGTTTCTCAACACAGTCTAACCGTTGATTGATAAGTTTGGGAAGATACGCAACCTTATGGGTCAAAATGTAGCGCGAAAAGTGCCCGAGAACGGGACGGCGATACTCGTTGAGCCCGAGAATTTTGTCAGGCGAGATCTGACCAGTAAACACGGTACGTTTTGACAGTTCTCTTCGCTAATATACAAAATACCTGTTGTTATAGGGAACTTATCAATCAGCGGTCTATCTTTGATATATTACTCTTTTACAAGTACAAGTTACAAGTGGCAGAAAACACACGGCCCTAAAACTGGAAGGGACCTTTCAACAAAAACTACCTACGCGCATTGGCTTACCAACCTTTATATTTTGGGCAAAATTACAACAAAGATTCCTAAAAAAAATTGAAAACAAAACAATTGTTCAATCACCGCCCTAGTTACCGTTAAAACCACTTAAATACAACTATGATATAACATTTTATTAGGCATTGAATTCCTTTTCTAATGATACTAAGTTTGTCAAAATCAATAACGCGGAACAAAAGTTATAACAGTTATATTGAGTCAGCTTTCCCACTCACCCCTACCAGTTATTTCACAAAATAGAGGAAAAAGTACTAGAGCAAACTTACGTAAAATGATCTAGTGATTACGAATATTTAAATTTTGTGGTACTATAATGGTACATTTATTGTAGAAAAATAATGTTTTTGTATTATTATTGTGAACTATCCCCTCTAGCGGTGGAGTAGGAAGCTTGAAAATCATTTCCAGAAGTTTCTCGTATGCGAGTTTGTCATACAGATTTTTTTTTCTCTGAGCTGTACGATAAATAGTTTCTGAGAATCAGACACCCGGTACAAGCTCTTTCTTTTGCGAGACAATCTGCAATCTCATTCACGACAATTCCTTTATGCCCTGGCACCCACAACAAAGTTACTTTGTTGTGCCTAGCCCGTTACTTATGGATAGTTTGCAGTTCCAGACTGTTTAGACTTCAAACCCCTTAAAGCAGCCTGGCTAGCAGACGCAATAAATATGCTGGCTTAGTTGAGGCGTTTTTTGAGGCACTTTTGAGCTCAGTGGGCTCCCATAGATGGCAGACCAGTTATTTTCCACGGAAGGGACTGCAGGGAATAATACAAAAAATAAAATGATACACTAAATTCGATACGACAGACGGTGGCACTAATAATAGTAATATTCAGTTGAATGAATAAATTCGTTAAATTTCGGCCCACCCTTATAACTTCTCTATTAAAAAACTTGTGTTTATTAAGACGTGAAGAAATTAGTTTGAAAATTTCATTAACTTTTTCCAGAATGTTAAAAGTATATCATATTTTAATATTCAAATATTGCTCATTTTTCAATAACAAAATTATGCTATCCTCGCAATATTGCTTGCATTTTTCCATCCATGAAAAGTCATTTTTTTGTAATTTATATGAGTAGGTCTTTATTTTGTGCTGCTGACATTATGTAATTTTTCCAACAGCCTAAATCACGTAAGTATTTCAAAACAATTTTAATACTTGGAACAATATTCTAGATCAATATTACAAAATAAATACGAGGTAAGTTTATGTTAAGCAAATAAATGTATTACGCAGTCGCGGTTAATTGTAGCTTATTATTACCGAACAGAACATTGATGGGTAGGAACTGTCCGTAGCGCAGTAAGGGCCTCGTAACTGGGAGGAGTCTCGGGTTCGAGTCTCGATGGTGTCGCTTTTTCAATGTTCAGAATATTCAGCTTATACTCATCATAGTATTATAGTTGTTCTAAAGTCAGTGTAATGACATTAAAATAAAGCAATGTTGTCAGATATATTTTCTAAAATAGTTAGGCTCACACTTTACAAATGTTCTCCTTACTTTAGTAAACTGTTAGAAAGCTAGTTTGGAAATGTTTAAAAAAAATACATAATATAAATTTTATTAGTAAGCTGTAAAATGTGTCTCTTAAAATTGCTGGAAAAAGAAAAATTAATTGAAACCACTTTATGTATGTTATTAAAATTAAGAAAATTTTGAATAGCTTCAACGTAGCAACAGTGCAATGGGAATCGAATAATCCAACACCAGTATTTGGCATAATATAACGAAGTAACCGGTCAGTTATTGATGCGGTCCACTGTGTTAAAAAAATGTCAACGTCTTCACGGAACTTCATGCGTGAATCGTGTTGTAGAGAAATATTATTAATACAATATCTATTTGTTGGTTGAGTGAATTTAGTTCTTTCACTGGCATTAGAGAATTGTGTTGTAGAAAAGTGTAGTTAATCTAGGGTAGAAAAGTATTATTAATATAATATCGATTTGTTAGTTTAGTTGAGTTAGTTGATTAAGTGGCGTGAGTGAATTGTTATTAATATAATATTTATTTGTTCTTCGACTTTAGGATCAGTAATTAATTAGAATGGGATTTTGGAGACCATTTGAAATGAAAGTTCAAGATGATGTATCGCGGGAATCTAATCATTTGGCGCCACAGAAAAATGACGACAATAAATACTGAGGATAGGGCCTGTCAACGCGTTGTTTTAAATATGTATGCGTGTTTGTTTGAATAAAGAAAATTCTGAAATTTCTGATAATGCGGTTATCGCGAGAATGAACGAAAATCGGGTTTACAACGGTTTTATAAAGTAATTAAACTATGCACTGTTACGGATCATTCTTTATAGCGAAAACGACCAAATCAAAAACTTAATAAGGTTGACAGTGCTACGAAAAATGAAATTCAACGGACAACTTTAGAACTGATTCGTGCTAAATTGCGGGATGTTCCTGAATATAATTATCAATGTTTGGAAACACTGCGTGTGGTATTGTTAAATTGTGGATTTAACTAGATAATCGAATTCAGATTATCTGGCTAGATGAGCAATATTTTCAGAAAATTATATTACAAATTTCATGAGTTTTGTATGCAGGTTAATTTTAATCTACTATATTAATTTGACTGAAGATCATTATTTCACAATATTCGAATTATAAAAAATTCATGTACACGCCATTGGGCGGTATTTGCCATCAATGGAATTAAAAATATGGGTCAGTACATTAGGTTTAGTTATACTATACTTAATGTTCAATCTAAAACGTAACAATTGTATTTTGTTGTTTAGACTGTGAAATAAAACTCGTTCATGTTTTAAACTGATATAAAAAATACATGTTTGTTTATTTACCATAACACAACATTTGCTTTGTGGAAATAACTCAGTGAAAACGATAAACATTGAAACAATATGTGCAAATCATTAATAAAATGATGACATAATAAAATGCACCGGTATAGTGTCAGTATATTGTTTGAGTTCTTATTTGCAACAATTTGCACTGGCAAGTAGATAGTGGAGGGTCGGCGGTTGGAAGAGACGAGAAAATTTGACGGCGTTGCCAGGGTTCCTTTTTTGTCACTTAATCATGATATAGTGAAAATTTAAGTAGACCGTAACAACAATTCATACCGAACTAAATTATCTGTGAATCATTCGTTTGTATTATTTCCGATTAACTCGCTCCTTGACTCAGCGACATTTATTTGCTTGCTGTCTCTGATGTTATACCTGTTTTTTGATAGGGGCTTATTTTTGAAACGCGCAGTTTTAAGTTTATAAATTTGCTTCGTGCACTTCTACATTTTTCTATCCTATTTAAATGATATGAAGTGTTGTATATTTATAATAGCTCATAAAATGTCTTGTAATAACTACTATAAGACTAGGTCAAAATTATATATCATATGCATATCACGTGATCATTTTTCTTCATAGATAACTAATGGTTACTTATCGAAAACAGTTTTATTTATAAAAATTCATGAATAAATATTATAAAACATCATAAATCTGCGATTTGCATGAGCGATAAGGAAAATGAAAATGTGTATGGTCACGAAATTTATAAATTTGCATTTTAAAGTTTTTTTTCCAAATAAATGTTTTATTTTTATTAATATTGTCAATCTGTACTTATTCGTATTTAGCAATTACCGCAAAATTTATTGGATTTAACGATATAATCTTCTTTTTTGCGAATGTATAATTTCAGATCCTATATTTTCGTAGTGAAATCCTATGCAAACTTGACCCTTCCGGACAAGAAGCTATTAATTCTTACTAGGGATTATGGCTAGCTCAATAGAGCTGTGTTTAATCCTATTGACGAGGTAGATTACTCCTCTTATATCAGTGCGACTATAATCTTTCATCTGTCCTGACCTCATTTATTATAGTTCTCCATTTTCTTCTGTCTCTGCATTTTGTTTTCCAGTCTCTGATTTTCAATGCTTTTATATCTTCCTCTACTTGATCCCACCATCTGCTTCGTGGTCTTCCTCTTGTTCTCGTCTCCAATGGAACCCATGTTGTTATTCTTTTTAATATTCCTGTTGGTTTCCTTCTCATAATGTGTCCCATCCATTCCAGTCTCCTTGCTTTTATATATCGGACTATATTTTCTTCACCTGCTTCCTTTTCTATTTTTATGATTCTTTTTAATCTCCTTTCTCCATCTCTTGTTATGTGTGGTCCAAGTATTGTACTCAATATTTTCCTTTCTATTATTTTTAGATCTTCTTCTTCTTTTTTGTTTATAGTTGTTGTTATGAGTGCGTAAAAAATTACTGGTCTGATCAAAGTTTTATGGATTTGTATTTTTGTTTTTATGCTGATCGATTCAGATTTTAATAATTTCTCATATATGCCAAGAATTTGGTTTTCTTTCATTATTTCTTTTATCTTGTCTTTACAAGTGTAACGGTAAGAGGCGCTATTTTGTAACGGTAAGCGATCCATCTTGAAGGGCTCCGGCTAGATACTCCTCTCAAGGGTGATTCGACCCCAAGTTTATGTCACACAAGAATAACAGGAAGGTTGTAAAAATTGAGGGCGCCACTACCTTTTTGACGTCGATAAAAAATACTAATGAATTTAAATAAAGTAAGGCGGAAAAGGTAGAAACGCCTTGTAGTAATAATTAAAAAGGTACTTAAAAAAAGAAAATTTTAAAACTACCCCGGGCGATATCTCCCTCAACTTTTATAGTTGAGGATTTAAAAAAATTGAAGAAAATAGTTTTTAAAACAAATTTATATTTGTTTATCTGCCACAGGAAATGAAAAAATGTGAGGTACTTTAATAGGTACTTAGCTTATGAAGTATTGTTTTCGCAAAAGGTAGGCAAATCTTGCCACTACGAAGTCTTGAGACTAGATCTCGAATAAGATAGATAGATAGAGTCTTGATTTGAAAGATATCGTAGCAGCTGTGTCCTGGTCTAGGTCTTATATCTTGTATCCTAGCCTAGGGTTGGGGTTATATCCTTGCCTAGGGCTTACATCCTAGGGGCTGTGCTCACCTAGAAGTACAGGTGGATCAGGGATATATAGGAACTTGAATGTAATGGGCACATTATGTTGGTCAGCTTTTCAGGTTGAGAAAAGGAAGGCAGTTGTTTGAAAGTAAAAAAATTGATTTAATTTACTGAAAGCTTTCCAACATTATATGTTCCATGTTAAAACAGTAAAAATAGCAATTATCGGCTAAATTGAAAAAATACTAATGATCTGAAAGAAACTAATTAGAGCAAAAAGTCATGTAGTTATATGAAAAAAATATCGTGCTTAAGAAATATATGAAACCGGCACTGGCGGTAGGAAATAATATTTTATAGGCTAGTAGATTCGTTCCGTTATAAAAATGTTATTTTTTGGTTAAAAAAAGCTATTCTGCAACAGAAAAAGCTTTCAAATGTTTGCACGAAAGTGAAACAGTGAATTATAAAAGAATATTTGGTTTAAAACTACCATATTAGTATAAAAGAACCGTGTATGACCATGTGTTAAATTTAATTTCGTCTATCTCTGTAAAAAAGTTAGGAATGCATACAAAAATTATATCAGACAGTACTTCAGAAGAAGCCTATTGATTATAAATTATAATTTTGAACTTACCACAGCAAAATTCATCAAATAGGAAAGGTATAAAAGCGTTAAAAAAAATGGAGGTATTTCCTCGAAGAGAGTCGACGGCGTTGAAAGAATGGAAGCGTCCGTTGGCAGACGTCAATTGTCTTATGTTTAGGGTTGAAATTTGAGATCACATAACTATAATTGGAAGTGGCTAATGTGACGACCAGCGGTAATTAAAAGGATTTATTCTATAAAATCGAAACAGGTCGATAGTTTGTCCTATATATGTTCCTAAATAATTGAAGCTTGATACAATTCCAAACTTGTAATTTTTGATTCTTAAGTGAGTATCATTGTTCTGTTTTTCTTTCCCCTCTCGCATATATTTTGTTTTGTCTTCATTTATTCGTAGCCCGAATCCTTGTGCCTCTGCGTCTAGCTTCTCTACTGCTTTTCTTAGTTCTAGCCACTGTGGTGAGGTCGTCGGCATGAGCAGTTAACTGCATTCCTTGAAATGGATTCAAGTACTAGGTTAAACAGTATTGGATAAATTGAGTCACCATGCTTTACACCTATATTCATTTTGAATTCTTCTGAAATTTCACCTTGGAATTTTACTTTCCCTTTAGTGATTTGTAGGCTCAATTTCACCAATTCCCTAATATTCTTTGGCATTCCTAGTATTTTTAGTGTTTCTATAATCTTGTGTCTTATGATTGTGTCAAATGCGTTCCTGAAGTCTATAAAAATGACGTGTAGAGCATTATTGTATTCCAGTGACTTTTCAAGGATTTCTTCGATTGTGTGTATTGCCATTACTGTTGATTTTCCTGGTCTAAACCCGTTTTGGAAGTCTCCTATTATTTTTCTGTGCATGCCTTCAGTTTTTGACTTATTATGTTTGCAAATATTTTGTAGGTAGTATTTATTGGTTTATAGTTTTTGCAGACTTCCTTATCACCTTTTTTGTGGATGGGTGTTATTATTCCAGTGTTCCATTCGTTTGGCATCATATTTCCCGCCCAAATTTGTTGTATCAGTTTGGATATTGTCTTCTGGAGCGGTTCCCCGCCATACTTCAACATCTCCGCTGCTATTTTGTCTTCTCCTGTGGCTTTTCCGTTGATAGTTCTTTTTATTTCAGTCACTATTTCTTTTTCAGAGGGGCATTTCGTTTTCTGGATCTGCTACTGAGTCGATACTTTTGTCACGTATAATTCCTTTTTCGTTACCTATCGTTTCTCTTACGTATGTTTCTTTACCCAGATTTACGTTTGCGTCTCCTAATATTATTATTTCGTCTTACTTTGGTATTTCTTCGCAAACTTTAATGAGCGTGTCATAGAATTCGTTCTTGGCGTGCGGTTCTACAGTTTCTGTCGGTGCATAAATATTTACTTATGCTTATGGTGTGCTTCCTCATTTTTATATTTATATATATTTATTATATTACTTCTAATATTCTTTCTAACATAAAACCCCACTCTTTTATGTTCTTGTTTATTCTCTCCTCTGTAGAAAAATGTATATGTACCCTTCGTTATTTTTACATTTTTCTCCAATCTAACCTGTTGAACTGCTGTGATATCTATATTATATTTTGCCGTTTCTCTGCCTATTTCTTCCATTTTGCCTGGTTTTAACATTTCTTTGATGTTCCAAGTCGCTATGTTTATCTGTTTCTTTTTGTTTTCCTTCTTTTTGTTTGGTTTAGCATTTTTGTTTTCTTATTCCATGTGCATAATTTTTCTCGCATTTTCTATTCCTTTTTCCCTTTTCCATATATCTGAAGATTTTTCTTGTTTTACAATCATCTTTTGTGTTCTCATCATCATCGATTTTTTCTGATTCCGTTTCCAATATCATATTATCAATGTTCGTTACCTGCCCATTTTTTCCAGCTATATTTCTTGATAGTTAAATAAAATTGAAAAAAATACCTATTCATTTTTAAATAAAAATAAACAATTTTCAGAACCTAATCATACTCAATAATCAACATAAACAATGGCAAAACGGGATAAGTTAAGTATGCGTATAGAAATATAGAAACAGATAGAAAGACCCTTGCAGCCGTTTCTATTTCTATCTGCCGAATATTCACACGGAACTACTCGAAAGTCTCCGAATAGATATACGGAGTAACCTTACAAGAAATTTCCTAACATAGAAAGAAATTTCCTTTCTATTCCCTTACAGAGTTCACGTGCTGGACCGTCTGCTATGCAGCCATTTATTTTTAAGTAATAAAAACACAATAGGTGAAAGAATTACAGAAATATTTGGTACCGCCTAAAATAAACTAAAAATTCAAAAACCTTAACACACATCTGTAACTTGAAATCGAATAGAAATGAGTCAGATCGAATAGAAATCGAGCAGTAGAATCAGAATCAGGCGCGATTGGTATTCTGTAACCATGTAAGGTGTCCACCGTCAAGATTTTTGATCGTCACACATTTGAAAACCAGGATGAGTAATTTGAATTTAAGTTGGCATTTCTGTAGACCTCTGATTGGTCATTTTGAACCTCGTTTCAAACAGCATGTACAAAAAAATTTCACGTCTTATTTAGTTTGATAGTGATTCCATGTGGTGTTTGTGAAATTGTGAGAGCTTATACATGAATTTTTTATTATTTTCTCATTGACGTCAGATCCACATTTAATTATGTGACCAACTTCAAAAACAATCGTCAATTTAGGCTAAACATGTTCACCAACATAATCCAGAATATCCGAAACTTCAATCTCTCTTACATATTATGGAATATCAGCCTGTTTATTGTTTTCATCTCAATCTGACCTCGAGAATCATTTTCAGTATATAAGAAAAGGTTATCTATAATAGGCTTGTTCTCTCCTCAACTCAATTGGAGCATACTTAATAGATTCCCAAAACGACTACTTCGGAATACTTAGTAACTGATCTAGTAAATTCTAGTGGTATTGTGAGGCTTTTGAAATTACGTGAAATTATAGCATGGAATAGCATTTTGATATCGGATTGTCGCTGAGCCTACAAACCGGTCGAAGAAGAATAGCTATTTGTATTTCTAGGAAGGAAAGTGTCATTCATATTACCTAGGTAAACATTTGAAGTTGTACACCCTATTCAGGACTGAAATATATAGCCCGTTCAGTATTAAAACCGTTGCACGTCACATCTGTCATAACTGTACTATGTTGCCAAGCCATTGAAATAATATGAGAATCTAGTATATGTCAAATGAAGTTTATCAAATATTCTAGGTTAGGTTTAGTTATAGATGGTTATTGCGTGCAAAGAAACTTCGACTTATTTCAGTTACATACAGAGATGTTACATATAAAACTTTAATTTGTATGTTAACCGTACAGCACTAAGAAATTCTTATTTTAAAAACTATGGAATTATTTTTAGCACTAAAAAGGTATGTATGGGATAGTTAACACTTTTATTTGTATGTTCATACCACACACTTAATTAGTTAGAAGTTATGGAACTATTCTAGTATTTAAAATGCATGAATATATAGTATCAAGGAAAAAATATTCTCTAATATAATTTTTAGGTTACAATTACCTAAGTACATGTTGGCTTCTAAAATGTTGTCACTACAATATGAAAGATTGATGTAAGGTTTACAGACAAATTATAAATAAAAAAGTTCTGATAACCTGGATCTACCTCCTTTTTAAAGGTAGGCAATTTTATTTCATATTTTGTTGAAATAAATCTTAAATTTTTTTTAGAAAAGCCGGGATGTGAACCTTTGGTGTGTAGGTCATTCTCAACAAGGAAAATCATCCTGAGATATATGATCATAGCAAAAGAAAATTGTGCAGCAAGCTCCACCACAGCTCAGAAAAGAAGAGCAATCCATTCTATTCTCCGAGTGAAGGTATATGCGAATGATTGACTAAATCATAGCACTGAAATCAATACATATTATAATTATCAGTATATTGGTGAATTATTTATCACTCCATCATCTTCTAATCAATCCAAATTTATATTTACCATTTTGTTTTAGCTCTCCAGCACCTACCGCAACTGAAAGTATTGCTAATAAATGATTGATCGAATGAGAGCTTTCAATTCAATAAAAACTATTAAATTAATTCTTTGTAGTTTTTATAAAACTTTGTGATATACACATGTACCTTTAGAAAATGCTGCCTGAATTACTTATTTTGAATATCATGATTAAAATAAAATAATAAATAATGCCACCCCAATGTTTATGGAATTGTTTTATTAAAAAGAAACATTGCAAATTTATAAATTAGTTACTACACCGAAAAGTTTGTAATACTATTTTTTTAAATAAGGTAGAAGAATAATTGTCAAATAGAAATCTTTCAAATTTGAGAGGTTCACGGACAAACCAATTCCAACCCGCAACTTCTGGAATGCATCTATCGGCTTGCTTGGCAGTACCCTGTATTAACTCAATAGGATTTTTAAAAAGATGGTAGGTAATACTTTGTGACTATACTGTTCTATCAAATCCACAATCTATTTTGTTGGGGGGTTTGTTTCTGAAAAAAACATTTATTGAAAGGGCAGTATTCAAATAACCTATATTATTATTTTTGTAAAAATAAAAGTAAAACAGCATTTATTGTCTATTAGGTATAATTTGAAGTAAGAATTTTGAATGTATTAAACTAGTTGTGTTGTCTTCTGAATTCTAACATATAATTTGCTATATCGCTGTTCAAATACAGTTTGTATCTACTTACTAGGCTGTAATATAAATAAGCTCATCTTCAACATTTGTTGATTGAATTCTATATTGTGTCATTTACCTAATATTATCGAAAAGCATTATCCATAATTTATTAAAGGTTCAGAAAGATTCAATAGTGAGTAATTGGTTTTCAAACCATTTAAAAACATGTTCTTCGTTCATTTTCCCATGATAATAACTCAACTGAGATTCATATAAAAATATACTTTCTGCTCCATCAATATAACCATTTTCATTCTCAGCATGTAATACAAAATATCTAGAATAAAAACAATTTTGCATTCTAAAATTTTACAGCACCATTTTGGAAAATTCAGGATTCATTAATAAAAACAAATGTATACAGTGGTTTATTTTTGTTGAAAGTTCCATAAGTCCTCTTTGTGGATGTATCATATTTTAGTAAACTACTCAGGAACATTCTACATTTAATAATTATTGTTCTTCCTCCAATTACTGCAGTAACATTCCTAAAGTGACATGATTATCTATAAAAAAAATGTCCATGTATAATTGCCAAGTATTAAGAATAATGTAACAGAATATAATAAATACAGTTGATTGGGAATAATATTGAACTTATACATACTTGCTTCATAAACGCTGTAAATAGTATCAGGAGTAAATGCATCAACTATTGCAGTATTATTAAGTTTCATTTATACGTTTTTTTGGATGTGACTTTAACTTTGATAACTCATTACTGCTTGTGAAAAATTACTCACAGTTCTTTGCAGTTTTTGTCACAACATAACCCCAAAAATGTCAAGACGTCAACTGAACCTGAAATAAACCATTTTAATCGCGGCAACAGCGCGCATTTTTGCCAACATAAAAAGTTTTTATTAAGACTGACGTTAGTTTGAGTTTAATATTTAATTAACCTACAAGCTGTATTTGATATGAAATTAACTACGAAACCTTTCTTTAAACATATATTTATATTTTTTAATACAATGCGACCTACAAATTTCAATATTTATTGAGCTTAGAGAGGCTTAACATAGTGATTGACAGAGGATTAACAGCAGCAATCGAATGACATGATATAAACGAACGTCTCTTTTCCGACACTTTGATGACGTGCAACGGTTTTTGTACTGAACGGGCTATATAACACTTTATCCACATAAAATTTATTTTTGTAATGTAAAAACCAATTTTCTAAAAAGTAACGTCTACGTTGAAATTTAATAACGAACATTCATAAAATATAATTGTTCCACTATTAAAGAAAATAACAGTTAATATAAGGTATTGCAATAATAACGCGAGAACTCAGTTGAAATACCGAAGTATTACATTCCCTATTTAAGGTAAATTTCAATTAAGCCCTACTAAGATTCTCACTATAAATGGAAACTAAAGAAGCTTTCTGCTCACTTAGTTACTTCATGTTACGCTAGAAATATATATGAAATGTAAATGGTACGACAAAGTGTGGTTCGATGTTATACGCCGAATTTACTGCCTTCCATTTATAGAAGCGCGCGTTTTAAGCACCTTTTCGCTAATGGAAATCTGCTACTGGTTGATCAAAGGGTTATACGAGGGATTTCAATGATATATTTATATTTGGTAACGGAAAATAATCCGCTTACTCATTTGGCATGAATTATTTCCAAAACCTGTAGACTTTTGACTAAATCTATGTCTAGAAGAACGCAAAACAATGTCAACAGAATACTTATTCACGTGTATGTCTGGAGAGTCTCCACACTTTGTCTTCTGATTCTTTGGTAATCCTCAAACAACGTTGAGGTTCAATAGATATTTCGATCAGAAAATATAATCAGATCATATGACAAATCGCGAAATTATATCAGTATTTTCTCAAAATATCCGGTGTTCCACTCGTATTTTCGTTTCGTAGATTCATAAAACAATTCTCGTATCTTCGTCAGATACAATTTAAACCAGTTATGTTGTATTAATTAGAATTATAGAGGCATCGTCGTCTATTAGATAAATTTCGGATGAAACAGCCTCACGTAAAGTAATTACTTTATCATGCAACGCCAGTACAGTCGTTAACCCATTCGGTAATTTCTAGTAGCTTTCTAATATCCCGAATTGTATAATAAATCTGCGAAGTCCTTAAGGACCATACTCCTGCGGTCAATAGCGGCCGATAAAGTGTGGTTTGCTGCACCCCATGGTGGAAACGGCCAGTTAATGGTTAGTTTATAAAGGAGGTTATTTTAATTATTAGTTAAGTGTCAGTTATACACGATGTTTATACTGGTATCTATCGAATTGGGATCAGCTTGCAAAAATATAAGTTATTTAACGGAAAAAAGACATAGTGATTCTTAGATTTTTTCTGGAGGATTGGCGTTTTCAGCACCTAGTTTGAATTAGATATTTAGAATTACTTAGCTACATTTTGAGAACATTGTCATTCCTATCTCTACAGGGTGTTCCAAAAAAGTGTGACCCCGTTTTAAGGATAGGTAGAAAACTGAAAAATAATTGGGGTTTGCTTGGTAAAAAAATTTCGCAATCCCATTCGTATTTAAGATAAAGGGCTTTGAAGACTATGTTTCATCCCTCTGGATAGGGGTCAAAAGTCAAAAATAGACGATTTTTCATCCGGAAATTAGTACGTAAAATGTCATTTTTTGTAAAGGTTTTTTTCTTTTTTTCACTGTGTGTAGTATATTCCCTTGGACTATTATACTTACTCAGCTGATAATTCCAGTCAGTGGATTGAAAAAGATTATTTAAAAATATAAAAGCAGAAAGAGGATTTTCAATGTCAAAGTTAATCTCTACTAGCGTCATTAATCATAAAATTCTTGAGCAGCGCAGACCATGCGGAATGCCTTTCTGGATTAAACTTCACTGGACACGCAATCGGGGAATTTTATTACATTCCAATGACAAGAGACAAATTATTTTTACTCGTTCGACATATTTATTCGATTTAAAAAAGAAAAATGTAAGGATAGTTTTAAAGGATTTACGTCTCAACTAAGTATTCCGAGTAGGTTTGAGCCAAATGTGTTAATCTTAAATATTGATGATTATTGTGAGAGAAAGAAAATATGAATTTTTTATAGAAATTAAGACCTAGAATACAGGTAGTTTCAGGTCTCTGGTTTTTAAATTTTGTTCTTAGAACATACCATTAAAGCAATGAAGCCAAAAAGTTAAGACATTTAACACTTTTTCATTTTGTTGTCAGATACATTTTTCTGCTTTATTGTTACACCCTGTATAATTATGACTTAGATCGTTGGAAAGCAGTTTCTACGGGCTTTCTAACGACGTTTCCCAATTAGGGGGTTGCCATTTAAATTTTTGTAGGTGGGGTAGGTGGGGCATTTGATGTGGGTGCGTTCTCTCTCTTGTCATTTTAGTTCTTCCTCTCTACCCTAGAATTTTTTTTGAAAAATCTTTTCGTTCACGAGGTACAGCCCATTGTAAGTTTTAAAATTGACACCCTATATAATAACCCATCACACAACTACGACCCTGTTTTTTGATATCTTTTGTAGCAGTTGACGAGTAGTTTCCAATCAGTGTTCCATTGTTTTGCATGTGATGTATCTGAGCTTGGAGGTGTCTCCGTGGAAACGCATGGCTCTCATTATAAGAATGGCGCCTGCCTCCTATTGACGACGCTTGCAACTAACGAATTTGGTAATTTTATCGATAATTTTGTTCTTCTACATATTTGACGGTTTACCAAATTCAAGACTTTGGTGAAAAGTTAGACGGCGTATTCCAATTTTACCTCTTGCTACTACAAAACCACAAGCGATGTCTGAGAAAATTTATTAAAGTAACCTAAGTACGAAGTTAATATAAGGGCACGTAAACTTAGAGACGCGATGGGAACAAAAGAAGAAGGTAGTCAGGATCGTATCATATATAATTGATAAGAATGAAATTCCAATGTAACCTGTAGGAAGAAAAGCAAAGTTAATATTGAAGGTTACTGCCGAGGCGTTGGGAATATCACCAAAAACTGTATGGGGAACAAAAAAATTTAGACTCTCACCTAAGAGGTGCATAAAATGTATGAGGAGAGAACATATGTATCGACAGAAAGAATTCGTGAAAAAATGCCTCATCTACAATGTAGCGAAAGAACCATTATCAACTGGATACATAAAATTGGTTTTAAGCACAAACTAACAATAGTAAATTTTGAATGGAGCTTCCAAGAGGTTACAGTTTATTAGAAAATATTCCGGAGAAAAACTTATATAAACCAAAGGATGTATTTAACTTTGTCACATGCTACCCCAATTGCATGAAATAAAAATAAGCCGGTTTATAATAATATCCTCACCAATAAATATTCATGTTACCCTAAACACCTTACGAAAGGATAGGAATATTCCTTAATTATTTAGATACAATTCCTCCTCCTCCTCGCTGGACTATTAAAATCCCCATCGTCAATATAACTCAGCAATATTAAGAGCTAAATTCAATTTAATTTTAAAACAACAATGAAGTGACTGCATTAAAACATACATGGATGCATCTAAATGTGAAATAGGGGTAGGACCGTCATTGTAACCTCGGGGAATATTTTCCAATACAGACAGCCTTCCGCTTTCAGCATCTTCTCTGCTGAACGTATTGCCATATAGAAAGAGCTCTGACTTATACATTCGCAGACTTTTCGTTAAAGTAGAGAGTAATGTCTCTCCATGGCAACCTTCTACTAAAAACAGGAAAATACAAGTAGCATTAATGCTGCTAGTGTGACACTCAAGAAAAACCCTTTCCTATTTATTCGCAAATAGTGAACCTCCAATGAGTACAACATGTGATGTCAAAATAATGAAGAATTATGTCTGAAGTTGGGAAAATAAAACAATAATCATCCAGTTCATATAATTATATATAAGTTTAATTTAATATAGAAAATTACACAATAAATGAGTTGTTTTAATGACAAACAGAAAAAACAATAAATATTAGGAGACATTCTGGCTCTAACTACTTCAGTGATTTACCATTTTCCAGATATAAATGTTCGCTCTAGCTAATGTCGATATGTAAAAAAAACATAACCTCCAAAGTTATCTATCAAAAGAGCAAAAATCAAGCATTTTATTCACGTTTATGCATTCCACCTAGCGGAAAAAAATGACATACCGAGTACATTTTGAAATGATGATGAAATGTGAACGGCGAAGATTTAATTTCTTTGATGACAATATGAGTAGTAAAACTTAACAGACAAATCATAAACAGAAGATTTGGTTGAATTCGAAAAAAGTTCTCGAACAAAAGCTAGAGAACTAGGTTATAAACGGGGACCAACAGCTCAATCTAAATTTGACGCCAAACTTTAATCAACGTAACGAGCATTTCTACAGTCATTATTCTTTTCCTTTTTTATGTGCACTTACGCTAAATGGGTTAGTATAAAATAGATTTTGGCTGTAGCACAACCGTTTGTAGGAAAAAACAAAAGCGATTGTATACGTCTTAATCCAGAATACAGGGAGGACTACACACAAAGTTACATTATGTCGAACTGTATCATACTTCCATCAAATATGTCTATGTTTTCAGATTAATCAAACATTTTGGTCACTCAAATCCATATCTCCTTAAACTCAAAATAAACAACTTTATCTGGAATACACATCAATCTTTTGAAATGTGTCGCAACACTATAATAAAAAATCTAATTAACTCCCTACAGAGATAAATTCTTATCATCCGATTTCACTCACATGTACTGCTGTGAAACAAATGAGCTTTCCCTATCGTAAAAAGACAATACCTCTACCTCTACCTTTCATAATACCTCAACATCTTTCTTCCAACAGCAAAAAATATCAATTGAAATACCGATCTTTTATTGATGCTTCCTCAATATCCCCCCCCCCTTTGAACTAAACAACATCTTTCATTTACATCTTCTCTCGCAAAATTTAATTAAAAAAAGAGTTGCCTAAGCATGGTTTCAAAAAAGCCATACGATGTAATTATCTATACGGCTGCCTCTAAAACTTTCTTTGGTGTTGGCTGCTTAGTCACAACCAACCACGGTTGTCCTCAACATGTACACACTGGTGAGCTGAAGTCTTTAGACATAATCTCATTTCCTGTGAAACACGTTGTCATTTCATCCGATTCCCGTTCTTCTATCCATTTACTTAATATCATCTTCACTGATCATTCAATAGCAAAACATTTATGACATATCAAAATGTCTCAGCTCGTGATGTAGTAGTATGTCCCATTTGACTCCCATCTCATAATGGAATTACTGGGGAAGTCACTTCTTCGATCAATCAATCAAACACGATCCAGCTTCTACTCCTCCTAGCATTAAACTTAGTTTTAAAAATTACTCAAATGGTAGAATCCAAAATTTTTGGTTCTACAGCAAAACAACTCTGCTCGAAATCCAACCTTATATTGTGTATCAACCACATAAATTATAACACATCCACGGTTACCTGATGTCTCCAGGAAACCCTCACGTCTGCCATCACTGCTATAGTATTTTAAATGTTGAACACATCCTCACTAACCTTGAAGAATTGCCAAGCTGCAGCGTGCTTCACTTGGAATATGAAACTTACCATATACAGGGTGAGTTACAAGGAACTGTACATACTTCTACCATGAGTAGAGGCACGCTAGGGGATTATCAAATGACCATTAAAAAATGTCTTCTTGTTTTGATTAATAATATACAGGGTGAATTATGGAACTTCGCCAAAATAATGTTTCGTCATATCTTTTCAATGATTAAGTCGATTGAATATGAAGACTGCTTCATATTCAACACTTCACCCTGTATATGATTTTTCTAAAATATGATATAATTTTTCCAGAGGGCATAAATAGACAGTTAGACCTGGGTATTTGAATTTTTTGTTACACATTCATTTTAGTGTCAAATTGAAAATTGGCAATAATGAAATATCTGACTGTATAATAATGTTTGGTTATTGAAAAGAAATATTTAAAATAAACAGAAACGACAAACACTGTGCTCCAGTATGGTAAATGCCATAATTTGAATTGATTTACAGGATCGGATTTAAAAATCTGGCATATCTGGTTAATCTCAATAATTCACCCTGTATGTAACTTTTTTCACCCGTAATAGACAAAAAGCAGATAAAAATGTTTGTGATAACCTAGTTTTCTTATTTTTTTGAGGAAAAATCATGTCTAATTATTTTAATCGGAATGAAATGAACAAGCCCAGGAAATGTTTATTTATAAATTGAAAAATAAAATAAATAACAACATTAGACATTAGACATTAGATCTTAATAATTGAATAAAAACAAATAACAAAAAGAATGCTCCGGGTGAGGATCGAACTCACGACCTTAAGATTATGAGACTTACGCGCTACCTACTGCGCTACCGAGGCTTGTGTTTAAAATTGAAATTTATTTGTTTGGAGCTCCAAATATCAATCAACAGGTAATTAAAATAATCATATCCGAAGACCTATTAAACTGTAGAAATATTTTGAGAATTATTTTGCTTGGAAAATAGCTGAATGCATATTAAATTGATAAAAATATTTAGACAGATTCTGGAAATAATCTAGCAGTATACTCCTCGATCTAGATGAAAATTAATGTTGCCAATATAGTAAGAATCAATGATAATCGACAAAACTAAACACAATATGGATGACAAAAATTTATCCGCGGTTCATCGGTTCTTGGGATTTAATCTCTTATTTAAACAGATTTCGTTCAATAAATGGTGGTGTCTGATTGGTCTATTTCATGAGGGGAATGAGGGGAATAATCAACATTATTCAGTAACTGACTTAAAAATAGTGATGAGCAAAATTGGTCATGGTCTTGCAGTCTTGGTCTTGGTATTGGTCTTGGTCTTGGTCTTGGTCTTGGTCTTGGTCTTGGTCTTGGTCTTGGTCTTGGTCTTGGTCTTGGTCTTGGTCTTGGTCTTGGTCTTGGTCTTGGTCTTGGTCTTGGTCTTGGTCTTGGTCTTGGTCTTGGTCTTGGTCTTGGTCTTGGTCTTGGTCTTGGTCTTGGTCTTGGTCTTGGTCTTGGTCTTGGTCTTGGTCTTGGTCTTGGTCTTGGTCTTGGTCTTGGTCTTGGTCTTGGTCTTGGTCTTGGTCTTGGTCTTGGTCTTGGTCTTGGTCTTGGTCTTGGTCTTGGTCTTGGTCTTGGTCTTGGTCTTGGTCTTGGTCTTGGTCTTGGTCTTGGTCTTGGTCTTGGTCTTGGTCTTGGTCTTGGTCTTGGTCTTGGTCTTGGTCTTGGTCTTGGTCTTGGTCTTGGTCTTGGTCTTGGTCTTGGTCTTGGTCTTGGTCTTGGTCTTGGTCTTGGTCTTGCAAAAAAGCACCAAGACCAAGATTATCAGTAGACTAGCAAGACCAAGACCGAATGAACAAGAACAAGACCAATACCAAAACCGAATATGCAAGACCAAGACGAAATACACAAGACTGAACTAAAAACTCTCACTTCAGAGCATCGTCACCTTTCTACGAAAACCTCGTTTTTTCGAATTGATATTATATTAGTGAAATACACTCCTCAACACGTTCAACGGATGTTTTTGATGATTTTCCGAAAATAGCCATTTTCCAGATACGAGGTTTACATAGAAAGGCGTCAACATCTAGAACAAAATATCTTTGGTATTTGCAATCGTCAGTTTTCTTTATTAAGTTTTAACTTTAAGTATAAAAAAAAGAAACTTTACCACTGATGAAAATAAAAAGGATCTACAAGAATGTTCTTTGTCATAACGTCTGGAAAACACATGGTTGAAGTATAGAGGGAAACTAATTTTTTTTTCTATATTTCCACTTCTCTCCAGTACTTTTTTCGCTGAAAGGTCAATTTGTGCGTTGGAACAAGGGTAGGTTTTCGAGTTTTCATAGCACTCAACAACTAGAGATATCATTCTCTTGACAAGCTCGCATATACTGGGTGTCCATCTTTATTTTCCCTATTTCCAGCAGGATGGGGCAACCCCCCTCCATTTTTCTTTAATAGCTAGAAACTCTGTTTCCAATAAATTGGGTGACAACTGGATTGGCATAAGTGGTCCAGCAGAAAGGGCTCCTAATTCATGTGACCTAACAGTTCCTGATTTTTTTGTATGGGGATATGTAAAATCTTTAGCGTATAATCCTGCACCACAAAATTTGGACGAATTAAAGAATAATATTCATCATGCATTTAACAGCATTACCCAAGATATGTTGCGCAAGTCTTTTACAAATTTATATGTAAGGTTAAACAAGTGTATTGATCAAGAAGGACGGCATATTGAATATTTAATTAATTAAAACTATTTCATTTTTGTTTGTGTCTTATTATGAATAAAATTGAATTTTATTGTTGTTACGTTTTGTGATTAAGTACTATTTTGGATCTCTCATTTTTAAAGTTAATTGCTCAGTCACACGTTAACCGATTTTAAAAAATTTTGCACTGTAGAATAGGTAAAGGTCGGTACTTTCAAACTACAAAAAAATATTCTGGGTGTTCCATTAACAAAAGTCAACGAAAAAATTGTCAAACATCCGCTATTTTTGTTGTGACGTTGGAGAAAGAATAAAAAAAACTTAACTTTTTTAAACAAAACTTGTGCTGAAATGAATTTTAGTGAAAACCGCATGTTTCTATCTCAAACCGTTTAGAAGTTATGGGCAGTTAAATTGATGGAAAATAAAGATGGACACCCAGTATAACAGAATTTAAAACTATTGTTGCGTCGATAGAATACTCTCTGATTTGTTTACAAATAATATTAATTCTGAAACCTTTGCCTATTTCATATCTAGTTTTCCAGTTTTGGGTGGAAAATAAGTATATTTGTGCAATTTACTTTTTCCATTGAACAAAAAAAATCCGAAATGACCAAGACTGGATACGCAAGACTAAGACCAATACCGGACATATTTGAGCAAGACCAAGACCAAGACTGGATCAGCAAAACCAAAACCAAGTTTGTCCAAGTCTTGGTCTTGCTTTGCTCATCAGGTAAGTTGCTTTATTTTCCTAAATATTATATTTGTGATATTGTTATCAGTGCAATAAAATTGTTTATTAAGATGTGTCTGTCTTGGTTTTTCTCAGGAACAATGAAATATCTAGTTTATAATTGAAACATGGCAACACTGACATTATTAAGTGAGTGGAATGTATATGGCGCACACTAACTATACTTTCCGGTTACCAACTTTTTTACCTCATACGCGACACGCGTCGCTAGAACCACTACAACATGTGTGTGTAAAACCACCAATTCAGTTATGGAAAACGTAACTGTCATATCCTCGATTTCCGATTCCACCTAAGATTGATAGGCAAAGTGAATTATGTTACTTTGCATTCCTGTATTATGGTAATTAAATATGCACCTAAACTGTTTATTCAATCTTTTTTTACATATTCACCCTAAATATTTCAGTATAAAAATTTAACAGAACGCTGCTGATGCTTACCCTTTCGTCAGTGGAGCTAACCAGCAAAGAGCTTAACTTTAATTACTGCAATTTATATGACGATCTTGCTATTTTTCTCTGGCACAATTAAAAAAAGTCGATTAGGAGTTTTTTCTTACCATTAAACTGAAATTAAATGGACCTCCAGAAGTGACACTAAGAAGGATTACTGAACGTCAACTTAACTTTACAAACTGATATTACGTTTTTAAAATTCGCAAACGTTTAGTTTAAATAATTTCAAGAATGCTTACAGTTTCCTGTAAAATTGTCGTATTTAGTAAAGCGCATTACCAATAGATATCGAAGAATAAATATATTATTCAACGATTCAATACAAAGTTTGGAATTTTTCAAAAACAGTTACCGTCCATCCTAAGAAGCAACAACTACTTCCCGGGCTATATGCCCTGACATACTTTGAATTATTACACTTAGATCTACATACATACATCTACATATTCAGTTCGAGATTAACTCTCGGACGATAACATATACCTTGTACTGATAAGGCGCAAATACTCCGAAACCGGTCTGCAAGTTATGTTGTCCCTTCTAGTTGCAGACCAGAATGGTTGGTTATATCTTGTAGACCATACCGACCCCGTTTGACTTAGAAGTGCAATTCAGTGTCTGTCGGGGCTTATAGCCCGGGAAGTAGTTGTTGCTTCTTAGGTTGAAAGGTCACTGTTTTTGAAAAATATTTTTCAAAACTTTCTTGTAAAGCGTTGAATAATATATTTATTCTTCGATGACTACTTTTGCAAAATAAATAAAAACAAGTGTATTGTGTGGTACTGGTCTAATTAGTTCGAGTTTAAATTGCATTAAATGAAAAATGTTTTCGACTGTGATTATATCAATAACCTCCATCCTGTTTCCTTAGTCTTGTAATCAAGACAAATCCTCTCTCTATTGCTAAACACCGTGTCAGAGACAGAGCATTTCATTAACTACAAACTGTTTAAAATGATAATTCGATTTAGCTTGTAGAATGTTAAACTAATTAACTTCACAATGTGGCTCGGCATATGCCTCTCGTACATTTACGTTGAAATTAACTATGCTTTGTACTATTATAATACACCTGTTATACACGAGTGTAATACTGCCAATAAGGGCTCAGGAGGATCGATGAATCTCCTGATGTTGTCTTGAATCTTAAGTTCCCCCATTACCGCATCTCTTAGATGACTTAAGAAATTTTTGCCACTCAATCAACAAATCCTCACTTTTGATTCAGGCTAGTCCCAACAGGCGAATAAAATTTTTGCGCTCTTGCTTAGAGTTAAGAAGGTTAAATTCAGCATCGAATAAACATCTAAAACTTCAAATTCGGTTCAGTGGTTAGAGTTTTCAGTTAGAGACCGTGAAAATTTCGGTTCAAATTCACGTTTTGCTACTTTCCAAACCGATATATCATTGAAACAGATAGACTTGTAATAACAGTTGTAGAGAAAAAAAAAATTTGTCGCTATTTAGACACCTCAATTTCCAAATTGAGACATTTTGGAAAAAAACAATTCTCTCCAAATATGTCAACTACGTAAGCAGCATAAAACCCTGCCACTACAACCATCCTTTTGATAGCTACCTTCACGAGGCATCACTATGAAGAGAACCGAATCGGTTGGGTGTCTTCCCGTAGATTAGATTAGAGCTAGGACTGTAACCTGATCGGGCTCTATGTAGATCTGCTCCAGGTGGTGGTGGACAAATCATCGCAGAATCTGCATATTCCACTGTCCACTTTGTCCATCTTACAGGCTTCGACGTAAAAACAAGCACCCTTCGGCCAAAGTGGTGTTCACTATAACGATTATTTCAATGACAACAAACAACGGCTTATCTCCATGCAGCGTGAGAAACTCGTAGAGCAGAGGTTTGAGCTGTTGAGGACGCTTACAGCCAATAATCAAGTAGCAGAGAACTTAAGGATAGTCATCACATTATAATTAGAGAGGAGACCGATATATTGATCCTATCAACCGCCAAAGCAAGAAATTTCCCAGACATTCAAGTCATGAAACCTAGAAAGGGGAACTCTAAGCACACTTTTCATTCTCCCAAGTTCATCAACTTTTCTTCTGCTGACCAACAAAACATTCTGTTTCTACATGCAATTAGTTGGTGTGATGCAATCTTTGTATTCTATAGCCAAACCAAGGGAAATTCTCTTTCTATCTAGTCTCCCCATATATTCTTCTTTTCATCACGCTCTCTCCTGCCGAAGGTTGGCGATCCAAATGGCAATTGTAGCTCTGGAAACTGCAGCTCGAAGGATTTCTGCAGACGAGCGGTCGAACCATCTCCTTAAATCTTTTAGCCATGAGTTCTGGCGTCTTCCTACTGATCTTTTCCCCCGAACTTTGCCCTCATCATATGACCCATCAGGTATTGCATTTTTCTTTCCTTGATGGTGTTCAGTAGTTCTTTTTGTTTGTGCATGCGTTGAAGTACTTCATCGTTGGTGATCCTTTGTCCCCATTTATATAGCGTGAAATTTAATTCTCTACAACTTTTATTTCACGAGTTTTTTAATAGGAGTTTGGAAAATATGTAGTCTTGGAAAGTCGCAAAACGTAAGTTTGCACCAAATTGACAAATCTTGTCGGGCTCTAACTTTCGATTTCGGTTATACCACTGGAACAAATTTGGAGTTTCAGATGTTCATTTAACCCTCCTCGATATTTAATGGAATTACTATGTCCGTTCGGCGCACCGTTTTCGAGCTACAGGTAAAAACTGGAGAATTTTACAGTTTTTGGTTCTTCAAAGTTATGCTCATCTTCAAATGGTACAAAATGAGATTACAAGCAGTTAAGACAGATTAGAGATATTAAAGTTAGCTCCAGCCTGCTGGAATTGAATTCCTCGATAAATTCTAATTTTATTGGTCTGATTTGTGACTTTCAATGTCCAAAAATGATAATTCAAGTACAGAGAGAAGATATGGAAGAGTAGTTTGAAAATGACTCGTTGCTGAAAATTCCTATATTCCAGGATTTGATGTCCTACATCAACTTATTGGCACTGCTGGAAGCTGTAGAAGCGACGACATGTTATGCAATGCTGGAGAATTTTTGACATAACATTGTTAACCTAAAAAAAATACCGTACTAATTTGAATTTTGCTGGAAAAAACGTTGGCCTGATCTCGCCTGAAATGACAAAGAAAAATATAACTTTTTTAAGAGGCTTTTATTGTTCTTGCTATTTATATTGACTCAATTCGAAAACGCCATTAAAAACTTGAAAGGGAATAAGAGACTTCAAACGTACACACTATATATATATCACTTCTGTCAATCTGTTTTCCAATAATACCTCCATCACACATTCTCTCTCCGACTACAAAACAGATAATTAAAATATACAGATGCCACAATCATTCGATTTGCCAGTAGAACTTAGACATAATAATCCACGTGAATACAATCAATCCATATTGTTCCGGTACATTTATTACCTTAACTTGATTCGATGTGATATGTTCTAACGTCCCCAGAGGTATCAAGTTGATTGTTATAGATGAAGTAGTTTCCAGGGTAAGTAAATATGTATCCTTATAGGAGGATGTTTCCAAACTTTGACGTATTATGTAAGAATATGCTTGAGTAGTTTTTTCATTTGAATCACTTAGATCTGAACAGTGTTTTACAGTTTGTCAATGGTAGTTATTAATTGCGAAGAAATAATATTTAACGATATCACATTTGTCATTATTCTATTGGACAGTAATGGTAATAATATGGCTGTTCCCACCGCAATCAGAAACTGCCAGAAACGATCAGAGAATAGCTCGTCTAAGCAAACAACGAGTTTACTTTCGAGTAATTCCTATCACTGATTGCAATGGTTGACTAATCTCTGATCGTTTCTGACAGTTTCTGTTTGCGGTTGGAACAGTCCAAATATGGGCAGCTGTTGAAGGTTATGAATGATTAGACTTACACTATAGGAAACACTTCACGACTAAATGTATAGCACATTGCATAGTCACGAGATCTTGTTATTCGCGCCATATATTCGCATGGGAGATAGTAAAAAACTTTAGGTTCGTTCCAACCACCAATTCTGTTACCGTACGTAACAAGTAGTTGAACTGTTTAATGCGCATGCGTAAGTTACCGGTAATGATGAACCAAACGGTTGAAACGTATTCTGAACTAGTTTAGTAGATGCACGCGGTGTACAGAATTCTGTCAATATACAGATACATTCAAACACAAACGGAACTTAGGGATTTGATGTATTGTCCGATCTAAATAGTCCACCAACAAAACATTTCTCTAAGTTCACTTCAATGAATACCAAGTATTGATCTGGACAGCTGGATTCAGAACCAATGTAAGAAACCCCGCCCCTTCTCCTTCCAAAATTTGTTAGTTATGTGCGAGATGTGCGAACTGCGATTTAGATTTGAATAATTATTTGAGGGGGGTAGTAAACGTCGCTACATATTGAAACAATATGCTTACGTTTCATGTTGTTAAAATCGAAAATTAATTGTTAAATTCTCGTTTCGAGTTAAGATAATATGTTTTGATTTCTTTTGGCCATATCGGCTTTCAAAATAAAAGTAAATTCGTAAATAAAACAAAATATGATTCTTTAAATTGAAACAAAGCAACGCTCTCATCTACCGACTGCTGTTTACTGACTGTCTGACGCTAATTAAGGACCGCCCACAGTTGAGAATACGGAGTGGTGGGAATTGTACGATATGTTATAGGTGTCCAAATAAACGATTGTAAAAATCGTGTTTTTAATCTGTTGAAGCTGGATGTTGGTCGACTAGTTCAAAAGCAGTTCTGATACAATGCTTAAAATCCCTATGTTCCGTTTGTGTTTGAATGTATCTGTATAACCTCAAAAGAAAACAAATTCTGTATTAAAAATATAAAGATAATTGGAATTTCCGAGGACGGAAGTGGGAAATATGGATGAATATTTACTGAATTATATATATGAGCATTCATCAGATGATGAGGACTTAGATAATATTGGAGATGTAGGAACAAGATGCATGATTTTTTTTGCGTAGGTGTATTTTAATTTTAATAACATACCTACCTATATATGATTTAGAACTAACAGTTTCGCATTATTCCGAAGAAGAATTTTTCAATAATTTCCGAGTCTCGAGAAATGTGGCAACTGAAATAGCACACAGATTTGAAAACAGCAATCATTACAAAGATACTAATGGCCAATTCGGGAAAATTTCTGCACATAATCATGTAAGTAAACTTAAACTGTTGTCACTATTGTCTATTATTGTAAAATACTAATTTCCAGGTTTTAATATTTCTGTGGTACATTGGGCATCAAACTGCAAGTTCTGTTGATCTATCAGACATATTTGACATTACGAAATAATCTCTTAAAAGGATAATTGTAAGAGTGTCAATTTTTTTAGCAATCTCAGGTATCAAGTAATAGTATGGCCAGATGATAAGGAAAAGTTGCATATAGCAGTTTCAGGCCAAAGGCTTTCCCAATATTATTGGAGCTATTGATGGCTCCCATATTCGAATTGATAAGCCGCAGAATGATCCTGACTCTTACATCAATAGGAAGGGTTATTATTCCATTCAAGTAGGTGTATAAAAAGTTATATTGATAAATTATTAATAAAATAAATTTCCAGATGCAAGTAGTGTGTGACAACAATCTGAAAATTAGAGTTGCCTGTGTAGTGCCCCTCGTATAAATTAATTAATTTCAGGTCATTCACAAAATAGCGTCAGCAATAATTATAATATTGGATAGATATATTTATCAACAATGATATAAAAGTATTAGTAAGCAAAAAATATAAATAGTTTTGCAATTGAAGACATAGGACATTTTTTACATTTTACAAATAGATATTAATAAGGTGAACTCCAACGAGGACGTTGCTACTGACTGGAGTTCATTTGTTCATAGTGTATATTGCATATATAATTATTTAATGAAAAGATAATCTACAAGTGACAATGGAATAAGTGTTTTTAATTAACAACAACCCCTAAACCATTACATCTTTATTGGTTATCCTGTTTCTGTCCATGATCGCCGGGTATTTCGGAACTCACAACTTTGTCAATCGCTTCCACAAAAATGTGGTCAATTTTTTCTACTGGGAGATAGTGTATACCCACTTGAAGCCAACTTATTAACCCCATTTAGATACAGAGGACAATTGACTGCGAGACAAACTTACTATAATGTGCAATTGGCAAGAAATCGATATGTCATCGTGCACTGTTTTGGAGTTGAAACAAAAATTTAGGCAACTATTCCATATTAAACTGCGCAAAATGGATAGTTCATTTGATACGTGCAGCTTGTGTACTTCATAACTTTGCAATAGAAGATGAGTTCATAATACAACCTGAAGGAAATATTCCAGTAGATGTTGCAGATTTAAACTCTGCCATAGATGAGGAAGAAGTGGATGTTCTTGGTGACAGAAATGCACAAATAATTAGGGATGCTGTTGTAAATACTTTGCCATGAATAATTGAATTTCAATATCCTTGAGAAACATATATTGTATTTGATTACCATTATTCAGAAAATAAAAGTATGAAAACAAGACATTCAATTGGTAATTTATTTCACTTATTATCTTTGAAAATAACAGAGACATTACTTATGAGTTGAGATAAAGTTTAATATAAATACTAATCTAATTGATATCGAAGAATAAAAATATATTATTCTTACGCTTACTACAATGTTTTGAAAAATATTTTTCAAAAACAGTGACCGTTCAACGGAGAAGAAACAACTACTTTCCGGCCTACATGCCCCGACAGATATTGAATTACACTTCTAAGTCAAACGGGGTTGGTAAATCTACAAGATTTAAACCAACCATTCTGGTTTGCAGCTAGAAGGGACAACATAACTTGTACACCGGTTTCGGCGTATTGCGCCTCATCAGTACAAGGTATATGCGATCGTCCGAGAGTTAATCCCGAACTGAATTTGTCTCTACAATCACCAACTATACATACCTTCCAATGACGGAAATGTAATAGTTGCGAAAGTAGCGACACCTCCTCCTCCAAGACACAAACCAAAATTCGAGTGACAACAAGTCCGTTAGCTTGAAATATGAAGAATTATTACAGTTTCCTGTAAAATTGTCGTATTTACTAAATACGACAATTTTACAGGAAAGTGTAATAATTCACTAATCTAATTGGTAAAACTCACCATTATTAATCAAGCATAATCAAATAAAAAAATATTTGGAGGTACTAAAACTTAGTCTTAAATGTTTGACATTCACAAAAACTTTGTATTCAGCAATCATAACAATAAAAATCAACATTTAATACTTAACAACAAAAATAAAACAAATACATAGTAAAAATAAATACTTCGAACTTATAAAAACAAAAATGGACACTTTCAACCAAAAAATATTAAATAGGTGAGACTTTATACTAATAATATTGCCTATATCAAAATATCAGAACAATCACGGTCTTTGTAGCCTTGGTAATTATGTAGGTAAATGACAAAACTAAGTATTTATGTTCTATTTTGATCATTTTTTGATTATTTATAACATAGATAGAAGCAATTTAGCGGAATATTAAGTTTATGATATATTCGCAAAATAGCCAACATTGAACATAAATATATGGTTCTGCCATTCATCTTCAGAACTATTCTATTCTAAAAGATGGCAGGTACACTTCTTTCCGTTTAAAATTTAGTTTTTCTCCTTTTCAACTTCATTTCGTTCATGAAACACAGTCATGGTTTCTTCATGGGCTTGCCGAAGAAAATTTAATCGTTTTTCTTGGTAGGCAACTCTGTCTTCCCGAATCTGTTGTAAAACTGTCTTACGACTTCTTACATTTTATTCTACAACTGCTATCAAAAGTGACGTATTTCTCAACTTAATTTCAAAACCAAATATTGTTCATACATTTATATGGAGAATCAAAAAAAAAAAGGACAAAAACTGTCATCTTTAAATACCTACTTAGTTGTCACAAAACTGTCAGATTAATTAATATAACGGAGAATTTAGTGAAAAGAAATGACGTTCCGGGTTTGACCATACAAAATTGTACAAATTTCACCATCAACTATAATTTTAAATAAAATTATTTAACAGTTGCATTTTTGTTATCAACATATTTCTCATAGTTCCGTTCAAGAAATTTTCATCTATTTTCCACGTTTTTTTCGGAAATGTTAGTATTAAGGATCTCTGACATTTCTTTCCCTATTAGTTTCCTTTAAGTTCCTTACCTTCATTGAACCGACCATGTCCCTATATTTTTTGTACAAATCAATTATTATTTTTGTATAATTTCCATTCCAAAAACAAAAGGAGAATTTTCAGTTTCACCGACTGCAGCCATGCCTGAAGTGCACACCCTCGTTAACTCTTGGCCAAACAACAACAAATTCTTCCAGTCCTACTTGTAAAAAAAAAAGAATATTCATTAAAATTAACAAGGTGCAAAAAATATAGGTATTACCTTCTGGCGTTCCGGATTTCATTCTTCCTTTTTTTATATCAACAATCAACAACAACTACACACAGTTCCCGGTGAGAACAATTTTCAAAGCAGTTCAAAAACTAAAAAACCACTTCCATAACCTATTTAACTTTCCATAGAAAACAAATTTGACAGCTTAAAACAAAAATGTTACCATTGCGCATGTTTGCTAATTTCAGAACTTTCGGTACTTGCTATCCAGCAAGAGGACTGATAGTAATCGAGAGTTCTGAACCAGTAATTTCAGGTGGTTGGAACGATTTTTTGTAACTGCGCATGTGTATTTATTAGTAATGTTACTGTAAATTACTGGTGGTTGGAACGAAACTATATTATTTGACTTTGGCCTTATGAAACACATCGTGAGAGTCCGTCCCTCAGAGCATAGGTACACCCCCCGGTTTTTAGGCCCACTGGTTGATGCTAAATGAGCCATAATGAGGGTTTACTAAACGATTACCTGGCTTCGGAAAGTTATAAAAAACCACGTATAAATCATTATTTGCCAAACTCTAGCTGAATAGGAGTTCCAATTTTTTTTTGACTTAATAGAAATATCCCAACTTTTTTATACTGATATTTATACTAAACCTTAAATTAATAATTGTAATTTTTTTCACATAAATAAAACACGATTTACTTAAAAAAATAAATTTATTAGGAAAATTATTTAGGTAATCTATACAAATAAAAATAGAAATAATAAATAGAGCAAAAAATATTTTTTGTTTTCCGAAGGCATTCCAGATGAGTCTAATGGAGAATCTCTTTGCATTGCTTCGGAATGTTCAACTGAAAAAATAAAATTATTTGTAAATTTGAATAAGATATAAATTATGAACTTCGACCGCAAACTGGGAATTTTAAAACATTATTAAATTTTTTTTTAAGAATTTAATTCGCAAACAGTATGAACATATTAAATTTTCAGATTCTATATAACTTAATACTTTACCTTCCACCACAATCAGCTTTACACTGTCTGGTTTTACGGATGGTTGCATGCAAGTATATTGTCCGCCATCTTCCAATGACACCGAAGAAAGACGGATTTTGCTGAATATTCTTTGATCTTTATCCTTGTATTCAGTCTCCACAGTAATATTATCCTTTGTGAACTAAAAATAAAGCAAAGGAAAATCAAAATATAAAAAGATTATACGAGATGAGATATACGACGGTTATATACATAACAACTTTAAATTTTTGAATTATTATTCACCATTTTCTAGTTCCTCGGACAACGGAAACATTTACGAATTTATATAGATATCTCACTGACATACAGGGTAATTTATTGTCCTTGCACCTCACAGACTGAAATACAAATATGTAAAGTCTGTTCATACTTATAATGAACTGACTAACTAGACAGCCCCGTGTTGAAGAAGATCCGGAAAGCTATGAATTTGCATTATGAATGAACAGGTCCGTACTTCGCATAGAATTCAATCAATTTTTTATTTATTTATAAGTTAATTTATCACTGCAAATTATAATTATGTTAACATATTCACAACCATATTTTTGAATAATGAAAACTGTTATCCCATTCAAGGGCTTTCAAGTCCAAAAAAGAAAATTCTTGGTATTTGAACATTTTTACACCCCGTTGCTTCAAATTTAATCGTAGATCATTGCAATTGCAGCGAGCCGATAGCTGCTCAAGTCATTGTATGGTATGAAGTGGGTCTGAAGCAAATGGAAATATTGGAACGCTTGAATATAAACGAGTCCACTGTTTCCCATATTCTAAAAAGCCATAAGAAAGTTGGCAGTTTCAACTAAAAACCCGCCCAGGCCGACCTACAGGATACGGCTCTGGGAAATCGTACTGCAACTTGCCTTAAACTTAAAAACTTACCAACTTAGAAAAAAAACTAGTCAAATAAGCAAGAACACATTCAATCTATTGTTGCGAGGTCACCAACTCAAAGCCGGTCCTGTCTCTCGATTATAAATTTTGGTGAATACGCTTTCGAGAACATTCGAGTTTATTGCTTTGTTTGTGCATAGGACGGCAAGGTACTGGAATTTTCTAGAGTTGAGAAGGACTATATATGCGCGGGTTTTTGTGTGCGTAACAGTTAGTTCGAGAAAATTATTGAAATGGACAGTAAAGAGTTAGTTCACAGAAGTTCTTAGTAATCGGACAGAGAATGAAATAGTGAAGATAAATAGTGTAATACTCAAGTGGTGAAAATAAATTAGAACTATTATACCGAGTGTAAATAAATTAGTAGACATTAAGTATAGTGTGTATATAAATTAAGTTTAATACAGTGTGTGTTTCTTTAAATAAATAGATAGTAAATAGCCATATTGTGAATAATTTTATCCCACAAGTAAAAACTATTTAAATAAATAAGAAAAACATTACACTGTTACAGACAAAATTTTGGTGGATAAAACAGTTAACAACTTTTAACATAAATCCCATATTTGTGAACTTACGTAACTTTTGTGGAGCAGTTTATTATTTCATTGTTTATGGTTACCCTTGTAATATCTGTTTCAGTCACTTCAATGTAAGTATTAATTATTCTAAATGATTTTACTCTGCTTGATACACTTTGGACAAACTTTACCTACATCGAAAATTATACAGTTTGAATTAAACGTGGCCTTTATAATTTACCAGTTTTTTTTTAATTCTTATTTACTATTTTGTTTTTTTCAAAAAGTGTCTACAAAATATACAGTCTTCCTTTCCTTTTCTAAGGTAAACTAAATAAAGCATATTTAATCATAGTATAATATCAAATGGAACAAAGAATCCTGATTTATCTTTGAAATACGTGAATACGTTATTTTCCCCTTTATTTCATTGATTCGGTGTATCTATTGGAATAGATTATACCTATCTCTGAAATAGAGACTACCAAGGTAGCTGAAATAATAATCTTTCGACGAAATACTAAACTGGAGTAGAAATATTTATATAAAAGCTCGTGCATTTCATAAAGTATTCTGCGGTATAGGTAATCTGAGCTGTTCACTTTGAAATCTAGATGCATTATTCCCTTTGAAATACTGCTTACTGTGTCTAGAATAGATTAAAGCTTTATGTATAAAAATAAAGACAACCTACGTCAAATATTTACTAAGATTTGTATGAAAAGTATTGAATTAAATTTTCATTTTTAATATTGCAACTGAATGGGAGAAGTCATTTTTCTAGAGTCGCGAGTAAGATGACTAATTACTATATTCAAATGAAATCGTAAAGTCGACAAATGCCGAGGATTGTTAGCGTAAAGCTCTAGCGCAAAAAATGAATCTTTTTCGCTCGCTTATTTAATCAAACCACGCCCTCCGAATTAACTTAATTGGTGAAAATTTAACAATTTATCAGATTAAAAATTAAATAAAATTATATGAAAATTGTCAAAAGTTTTGAAATATGGTCAAAAATGGTCAATAATGGTCAAAAATTGTCAATTATTGTCAAAAACTGTTGAAAATGGTCAATAATTGTCAAAAACTGTTGAAAATGGTCAATAATTGTCAAAAACTGTCAAAAACTGTCAATAATTGTTAAAATTTCGAAAAATGGTCGATAATTGTAAAAATTTTCAAAAATTGTCAACATTGGTCGATATATGTCAAAAAATTTGAAAAATTGCCAAACATTTCCAAAAATTGTCAAAAATGGTCAATTGTCAAAACTTTCAGAAATTTTTTGAAAAATGGTCAAAAAATTTCAAAAATTGTCAAAAATGGTCAATCATTGTCAAAAACTATCAAAAATGGTAAAAAATGGTCAAAAACTGTCAAGAATTGTCAATAACTGTCAAAAATGGAAAATTATTGTCAAAATTGTCAAAAACTATCAAAAATGGTCAATAATTTTGAAAAAGGCTAAAATTTTTTGAAAATTGTCAAAAACTTTGAAAAATTATCAAAAATGGCCAATAATTGTCAAAAACTATCAAAAATTGTCAAAAATGGACAATTATTGTTAAAAATTGTCAAAATTTTGAAAATAGTTGATGATTGTCAAAAATTGTTAAATTTTTTGAAATTTGGTCAAAAATGGTCAATAATTGTAAAAAATGGTCAAAAATTTGGAAAAACGGTCCATAATTGTCAACAATTGTCAATAATTATCAAAAATGGACAATAATTTTGAAAAATTGTCAAAAATGGTCAAAAACTATCAAAAATGGTTAAAAATTGTGAAATATTTTTAAAAACTGTCAAAAATGGACAATTATTATCAAAATTGGTCAATAATTGTCAAAAATTGTTAAAATTTTGAAAAATGGTCGGTAATTGTTAAAAACTATCAAAAATGGTCAATAATTTTGAAAAATTGTCAAAATTTTTGAAAATTTTGAAAAGTTGTCAAAAATGGCCGGTAATTGTCAAAAACTATCAAAAATGGTCAAAAATTATCAAAAACTGTCAAAAATGGACAATTATTGTTAAAAATTGTCAAAATCTTGAAAAATAGTTGATAATTGTCAAAAATTGTTAAAGTTTTTGAGAAATTGTCAAAAATTTTGAATTAATGTCAAAAATGGTCAATAATTGTCAAAAATGGTCAAAAATTCGGAAAAATGGTCCATAATTGTCAACAATTGTCAGTAACTATCAAAAATGGTCAATAATTTTGAAAAATGGTCTGAAATTTTGTAAAATTGTCAAAAATGGTCAAAAACTATCAAAAATGGTTAAAAATTGTCAATTATTGTTAAAAACTGTTAAAAATGGACAATTATTGTCAAAAACTGTCAAAAATGGTTAAAAATTGTCATCATTTTGAAAAATGGTCACTAATTTTGAGAAACAGTCAAAATGGTCAATAATTGTCAAAAATGGTTAATAATTCTTAAAATTTTGAACTGGTCAATAATTGTTAAAATTTTGAAAAATTGTCAATAATTGTCAAAAATTTGAGAAATGGTCAATAATCGTCAAAATTTTGAAAAATAGTCAAAATAATAGCCGTTTCCGAAAATCGATTTAAACACCAAATTTATCAAATCGATTGACCAAAAATCAATTGATAATACTATAAAAATCGATTATAAGGAAATAATAATCGATTTAAATAAAAATCGATTATTTTTTAACATCCCTAGTCAGTAGATCTTTTTAAGGTTAATCATGATGAATAGCGAAAATGACGATTATTCTAGTATCCTATTATAACCTAAGATAATATAAAAGACTGTTTTAATTATTAAAAGGGCGACTGTATGAAAAATTATGTGTTTTTTTCGAGCGTAAAGTAAAATTGCCGATTTCGAAAGATCGCCGCGCTCCGCTCCGCTCCGCGTCGCGCGGCAACATTCTTTCTCAAGCGGCAATCTGTTACTCTAAGCTCTAAATACACAAATAACTACCTAATAAAAATGTTTAAAACTCTTTAAAAAGTGTATTTGGTCTCTATCTTCGAAATAACCTGGTTTAAACTTCACAATTAAAGATTTCTTTTCTATATAAGTAAAATAAATTGCTCCATTATGGTTGATTGATTTATTGGTTCGACAGCACCAGTCAGATGCTTAGAGACCTCGGCACCTCAGCCTTTATGCTTTTTGTGCTCTTGGTTATACCGTTTATGTGAAGAAACCAGCAGCCCTTATCAGGCTCAACAGTCTTTTCTCTAGGTCCTTCTTGGAGAAACCCTCCCTTGGATACTCTAGTCCTAGGAGTCTATATCTCCAATGAGACAGTGCTTCACATTCGAAGATAATGTGAGAGGCTGTTTCCTCCTCCTTCATGCACAACCCACAGATAGGCTCCTCCCTATATATGCCAATTGTATGTCAGTGCTGCATGACTATCTGATAGTATGAGGATCCTTTGGCCTCTATACCCCCTTCCGATTTTCATTTGCTTACACATGTCGATAGCGTAGATTTCTGCCTGAAATACAGATGCAAACTTCCTCAATGATGCGTGGACATTGCACCTGGGTCTAGCACCATTGTGGTTACTAAACTATTGTTGTTTTAGAATATTTTATGTTGTTAACACAATAATTAATTATATATTATTTACCTCAAATGAAAGTTCTTGGCCATTATGCAACCATCGCACTACAGGTTTTGTATTACTTGTAAAAAATAATCTGTGAACACCGGACTGCAGAGATAACGGCGAAATTTCACATGAAAATGTGACTGGGGAACCATTTTGTACATAAACTGTGTTTGGACCTTTTATCAAAGCCTGGCTTATCCATTTTGAATTGGAATTGGCCTCTTCTTCTATAGAATTGTGGTCGTCTGTAACTGAAAGAAAGTAAAATCAATAAAAGGAGGCTACATACCTATAGAACTAAAACATGTAAGATATACGAATTGTTGAAGTTTATGCTGACGTGCAGTATAAGTGAATATAAACATTTTCTGAATTTTAATTAATGTAATGTAGGAATTTTGTACTTTTTCATTCGATATTTACGTGTCTTTTCTGCTGACGTCATTCTTTCGCCTTCGAAAGGTGTCGAGAAATATTCGAAAATCCACTTTTAAAAACAAAAGATACTCACAACTCGACTAATTGGAAAGATAGAGCATTCTAGTCTTCGACAATCGATTTAGGGGGAAATTTTACATCTATGAGTGCATTTTGGGTCGATATTTCCATGCATTAAGGGAGTTAGCAAAAAGCAATTTATATCGAGAAATATTTCCATACCTTTGTTAAAAATTTTTCACAACAAAAATTTTTTTGGCAAAAGAAATGCTAAAGATTTGTGAGCGAGGGTTTTTTGGGAAATGAAATCGACTACCACAGTCAGGTTTTTTATAAAATTATTTGTTCTCCTTCAGATAAAGTCATGAAATTTTCGAAAATCCACTTTTTAAAACAAAAGATACTCACCACTCGTCTAATTGGAAAAATAGAACGTTCTAGTCTTCGACAGTCGATTTAGGGGGAAATTTTACATCCATGAGTGCATTTTGGGTCGATATTTCCATGCATTAAGGGAGTTAGCAAAAAGCAATTTATATCCAGAAATATTTCCATACCTACACCTTTGTTCAAAATTTTTCACAACAAAAATTTTTTGGCAAAAGAAATGCTAAAGATTTGTGAGCGAGGGTTTTTTGGGAAATGAAATCGACTACCACAGTCAGGTTTTTTATAAAATCATTTGTTCTCCTTCAGATAAAGTCATGAAATTTTCGAAAATCCACTTTTTAAAACAAAAGATACTCACCACTCGTCTAATTGGAAAAATAGAACGTTCTAGTCTTCGACAGTCGATTTAGGGGGAAATTTTACATCCATGAGTGCATTTTGGGTCGATATTTCCATGCATTAAGGGAGTTAGCAAAAAGCAATTTATATCCAGAAATATTTCCATACCTACACCTTTGTTCAAAATTTTTCACAACAAAAATTTTTTTGGAATAGGAAATGCTAAAAATTTTTGAGGGAGAGTTTTGGGAAAATAAATCAAGGGAGTTAACAAAAAGCAATTTATATCGCGAAACATTTCCTACCTACCCCTTTGTTGAAAATTTTTGACAATTTTTTTTTTGCATGGAACATGCTAAAAATTTGTTCAGGGGTTCTTTTTGGGATGAAAAATAGACTTCGATAGTCAGATTTTTAATAAAATCATCCGTTCACCTTCAAATAGAGTCATGAAATTTTCGAAAATCCACATTTCAAAACAAAAGATACTCACAACTCGACTAATTGGAAAGATAGAACGTTCTAGTCTTCGCCAATCCATTCAGGGGACAATTTTAGATATGGGACGAGAAATCGACTGGTAGACTTGGTTTTTCGATAAAATCATTATTTTACATTCAAATACAGTGTACCAATCCATATTTTCATACTCTCTATATGTTTATTATACTTTTTTCTAGCTATTTATAAATAAAACTTCTTAAAAGCACAAAAAGTCAAGTTAAATGTCAAATTTCAACGCTAAACTTGAAATTTAAAGTTACCAAGTCGCTGTAAACTGATCATAAAATGCGCATGCGGATCTGTGGGCTGGAAAGTCGCAAGTTAGTATGGTATACTACAAAGTCATATGTAACATTTTTTATAACATTACAAAGTAAGAGCAGGTTTGAACATATTGTACACATTTTTTTTATCGATAAAATGTACTATATTTCTCATCTGATTAACACTTATTACAATCAAAATTATTAAAAATATT
This sequence comes from Lochmaea crataegi, assembly GCA_947563755.1. NCBI lineage: Eukaryota > Metazoa > Arthropoda > Insecta > Coleoptera > Chrysomelidae > Lochmaea > Lochmaea crataegi. The sequence goes on along the minus strand of OX387423.1, from coordinate 81,136,689 downwards.
TTTCACTTTTTCACTCCAACTTCCAAAAGTGACTAATTAACAACACCTCTTTTATGTAAAACACAATGAAAGTAATCTAAAAATACCTCTTGTGAAAATGCGCAATAAAAACTCCAACAAAAAAAATTCGGATGAATATTACGTACAAATATTATTTTCCACTTGAACGCCTTTCCTTTGACATTGATATATTATTGCGTGCGGTTTTTTTTTGTTTACTCTTTTGATATGCCACTTCTTGAAGTTTTAACGCCGGGAACCGATAGAAAAAAATTATCATTAGTCCTTTTTCTTAAAACGAGACAATGAATCGCTGGAGTTTTGAAATATCACTGGTTTATTCCAACGACGGAAATTTCATGAAACCCAATTAATCACCTCGCACGGAAGAGAATACATATTAAATATTCTAACTAAATCCCCTATTTCATGAACTTGGTAGTTAAGAATCCACAAAATATCAGTTTTTTGTTAATTTAACATCTGTTGTATATTATTGGTTTGCAGAAAAAATAAAATGAAATAAGGTCAGAAGATGTAAGTGAAAATTTTGTGATACTGATGATTATAACTAGGGTTGTCTTTTAAGTGTCAAAATTGCCCGTCATGTTTAGTTAACTTAAAGCCAAAGTTTCAGATATCTTCGTTTAAAGACGAAAAATGGAAACTGAAAATGAAACAATTTTAGAATACAGTTGTCTCATCAAGAATGCCTTGCCGAGTTGGTTTCTGTAATGTAGCACCACATCAGTCGACAATTTGGTGTGGAGATTTGGACGGATTATTCTTAACGACGATCCAAGAACAGGTCCACCAATAACGGCTGTCACCCAGGAAAACATCGAGTTTCGAAAAACCATCCCTCAACGACGAATGATCCTCCACCAAGACAATGCAAGTTCCCACGCAGCTCGAAAGACAAATATTTTTAAAGTAAGAAAACATCGAATTGTTGGACAATACTCAATACAGTCCCAACCTAAGACCTAATGACTTTTTACTTTCTTTTTTACTTTTTTACTTTTTTACTTTTTTACTTTTCTACTTTTTTACTTTTTTACTTTTTTACTTTTTTACTTTTTTACTTTTTTACTTTTTTACTTTTTTACTTTTTTACTTTTTTACTTTTTTACTTTTTTACTTTTTTACTTTTTTACTTTTTTACTTTTTTACTTTTTTACTTTTTTACTTTTTTACTTTTTTACTTTTTTACTTTTTTACTTTTTTACTTTTTTACTTTTTTACTTTTTTACTTTTTTACTTTTTTACTTTTTTACTTTTTTACTTTTTTACTTTTTTACTTTTTTACTTTTTTACTTTTTTACTTTTTTACTTTTTTACTTTTTTACTTTTTTACTTTTTTACTTTTTTACTTTTTTACTTTTTTACTTTTTTACTTTTTTACTTTTTTACTTTTTTACTTTTTTACTTTTTTACTTTTTTACTTTTTTACTTTTTTACTTTTTTACTTTTTTACTTTTTTACTTTTTTACTTTTTTACTTTTTTACTTTTTTACTTTTTTACTTTTTTACTTTTTTACTTTTTACTTTTTTACTTTTTTACTTTTTTACTTTTTTACTTTTTTACTTTTTTACTTTTTTACTTTTTTACTTTTTTACTTTTTTACTTTTTTACTTTTTTACTTTTTTACTTTTTTACTTTTTTACTTTTTTACTTTTTTACTTTTTTACTTTTTTACTTTTTTACTTTTTTACTTTTTTACTTTTTTACTTTTTTACTTTTTTACTTTTTTACTTTTTTACTTTTTTACTTTTTTACTTTTTTACTTTTTTACTTTTTTACTTTTTTACTTTTTTACTTTTTTACTTTTTCACTTTTTCACTTTTTCACTTTTTTACTTTTTTACTTTTTTACTTTTTTACTTTTTTACTTTTTTACTTACTTTTTTACTTACTTTTTTACTTACCTCTTTACTTTTTTCCCGTTAATAATTTTATTTTTAAATTAATAATTATTTTCTACTTTTTAGTTCGATGCAAACATACAAGTGATGCTAATATGAAACGTGTAAAAACAATAGTGTTTAACAGTTATCTACTGTTTTTTTCTAGAAAATACTAAACTTACAGGGTTGTACTGATCTGTTCATGACAATCAAATATTGAATCCGAGCAGTGAAGAAAGATTTATATAATTTGAATGAAACACTTATTTGCAACAAATTATTTTATCTTTCAAGCTTCCAGTGGTATGTAACGACCCAATGACAGAAATTTGAATTTCCGGGCAAACGTGATATAAAGACCGAGGATGGACGTCTCAGGAAAGCGACCTCATTAAACTAAGAAGAAGAAGAAACATTATTAAATCGTAATGCAGTTAGCAATAAAGGTTTAGACCCCGTAATTTGTACATCTTGTACAGTCCCCAAATGTCACTTTCTTGAAAAGATAAAGTGACGACACTGAAGAACTGCTGGTGGTACCCATAATTTTATTGACAGTATTTTATCAGTCACTAGAATCGACAATATATTTTTCTGCACTCTCGAAAACTTCCAACCAATAATATTACTTTAAATTTTACAATTCAATTAAAGTAGTAATTATTTCTAGTGTTTGTTATTCAATCATCAATTTTCTTTTCAATGGATCATTAATAATATTCTCAAATTAAAGTAGGTAATCAAAGAAATTTATTTTTATTATGTGGCCGTCGGAAAAATAATGTACATTACTTGTGTGGAATAGAACGTGGGATTTTAATGGGACCACTGATAATTGACAAAAATTCAGTAACTCAAATGAGCTTTTTAATTAGATAACGTCCTATACTAAACATACCGACGTAATTTTCAGAAAATTAATTTAATTCGTAATAATGCTCGTCCAACCAATTAAATCCTCTGCTGGAGTCAAATCTGAAACATAATCATAACACTCAACAAAACGTACCCTACTCATAATTTAACTAATTATATGCTTATTAAATTGCATCATGCCGTAATGACCTCTATGTTTTCATTTTACATAACAGAGCGCTCTTTTAGGAAGATAATCCATGCATATTTTACATTTTTTTGCTAGTGCCAAACTTTACTTTATACTGGGATACTTAATACAAAATGCATGTTTTTTTATTCACCGGTAGATCCAACAGTTCACCAACTGCGTTTTTATATTCATTGGTAGACTTCAGATTGAAGAAATGACTGTTGCATCAACCAAAATTGCAAACCATTCCGCTGCTGTTTCGAGGTGGTGGATAAATTTGGTGGTCTACAAAATGACAGCTTAACCTCAAAAAAGTAAAGATTTGAAGCGGTTATGGGGAATTGTACTATTAAACAGTGGCGGCTCCTCCATTAGGTCATTGGGTCAATTATTAAAAAAATAATTAATAAGCATTTAAAAAAATAAAATATACCTACTATACCTACATATGGTATAGTATTTCTCTTAAATAAAATTTACCTAAAACGTTTCAAGACCTCCGTGTAAACGTTTTTCAAGACCCCCGTGTAAACGTTATTCCGCATCAACCAAAATTGGAAAGCAGGCTGGAGTCCACCGTTGACCTCAGGGTGTTATATGGGAACGGAATTTGCCGAGCGCTGACGATATTCGCGGCGTGAGAGAAACACGCCCGAAGTTTACATGTGATGGGTCAAAAGCCCGGTTTAAAATCGACTTACGTCGGCTGATTATGAGGGGTTGGCAGGCCGCGCTATATTTTGATTTAAAGGAAAGCATTTGAAACGAAATAATGAGAATAATGAGCTGTGTTTTGACGTAATAATGTTGCTAATACAAAATATCGAAGACTTCACTTTAATTTTAAAAATATTTAGACTAATTTTTCATTTAATTTAAGTTTGTCATATTCAATATGTATAGAAATGAATGAAATATGGTTGTTTTTTAAGAGAGCATTATTTTTATATAAAACAAGCGTGACCCAAATAATTTTCTGCCTCTGGGGCTTTGGAAAGGAACTCCACAAATTTTGATTTTTTAACGATTTTAACGACTTCTGGGCAGAAATTGGGAGTGGTTTTTCGAAAAATTTCCGCATACGGTGGATAGGCCTCAGTGGCTTTCCGTATTTTAGGCTTTTGGTCACATCACCTATGACCCCCCTATCAAATTAACCACGAGCCCAACTGCTATTAACAGCGTCAGAAATTGAAGAAATTTCAAGTGGTATCGATTGTCAGTTGACAGATATAATGATGAATGATGTAAATAACAACTGCGTTTTTTGATGTGCCACTGGTGCAGCGGAGACTGACGTCAGTCATTCAATGGTAAATCAATGATGTTAAAAAAAACGTGAATGTTACTTTTATCACAAATGAAGTTGAAAACATTTATATTTTATTTTATTTCAGCTCGACTGGAGAACATTTTTGTAATTACCAAAATTTCTACATACGGCTTGGAGATAAATGAGATGCACGTTTCATATAATAAAAGCTGGAATTTTCCAAGGATTCAATTTGCTTTACAGGTGTTTCTAATCCAGCTTTGCCTCTTGTACTGTTGCGCCCTCTAGTGGATATTTTACAAACCTAAATAATTTCCAGCAATTTCTCTTTGCCACTTTCATACCAATAATTTTCACCGGAAGGTCTTAAGTTAAGCGATTTTATAGATACAGCCGCTCACCTCGCTTTGGTCACCAGTACAGAATAATTTCATAGCCAAAAAGACGTTATAGAAAAGAGGATACTTTTTGTCCCCATTTTAAAAAGCCGACTCTTCACAACACACTTATACTTAGCCAATAGAAGAAAAATCCAGAAATAAACTCTTCCCCTTCACTGAAGTAATTCAAAACTCCAAGGAATTTCCGAAACAGGTCTCTGGAGTCCATCTTGCTAACATCAAATAAATTATTCAGTTGGACTGTCTAAACTGCTAAATCTCCATTGTTTATTTTAATAATCAAGTTATTTAACGACCCAGTGTAAACTTTACGATGCCATGATTCCGAAAATGCGAGAATACAAAGCAACACAAATTTACGACAAGACCAGTCAGCAACGAAAGCAAAATAAAATGCAATTGTAGAATGCACCGAGTTTGCATTAAATAGGTAGGTAAATGGTTGTGTGAATATAGCTCCAATTAAATTTAAATTATTTACTGTAAACAGAAGTTAATGGTTGGTGATTCAATTGATGGAATTTAATGATATATTTACAGGACTCATTTAATGTAATGGAGTATATTCGTCAAACAAATATGTGTATTCCAGCTTCAACAGTGTAACACATTCAAAAGCGTTCAAGATTTGCCTCTGAAAAGCAAATGCGCTGCGTGCGCGTTCTCCCAAAAAGGTGGAATGTACTGAAACTTTATAGGTATTAGCTCAATACATAAAATTGTATAAAAAGAAATAAAAATTATTTCAAAATTAGCTTTAAATTTGGAAAATAAGTGATTTTTTCTTCAAAGACATTTTTCCCCTTATTATTTGAGATAATAGGTTCAAAATTTAATGGTTTCAATGAACCATTACAGCGAAGAGACAATGCATGTTATTTTTTGGAAAAAAAGTTATGAAATCGTTAATAAATTTTGTTAATATTTGATCAATGCAATTATAAATATGCATCGTCTCCGAAACTATTCACTAGTAAGTCTCAAAATTCAAGAAAAATGTCATTGAAGGTGCAAGAAATTTTGAATTGAAAAGGTGCTGCCAAAAGCGACCTCTTACGGAGTACAGTCAGTTGCAAAACGCGAACTGTATCTACAGAATAACTAGACTAAGTTGGGAATTCTGGAACCGTTGGCGATACTTGACACTGAACAATGTTTACACTACGACTACACCAACACTAACACTTTACACTATCTTACGCGAGTTACGATAACCAAGTCTTCTTTCTCAGAGACTGAAGGTAAACTGAAGAAGATAACTTGGTTATCGAAACGCGCGTAAGATAGTGTAAAGTGTTGGTGTGGTGGTAGTGTAAACAGTGTTCAGAATAACGTTGAACGTTTTGTAAAATAAATATCTACCGTAATAGGTATTACACAAAGCCTCTTTTCGAATAGTATGTAGTGGATATTGGAAATGTTAGGGCGATTATTGTTTTAAATTTATTCGTTGTGTTGTCGTTTTTTTGATAATTTTTAAAAAAGTGTTTGTAGTAAAGAATATTTATTGTTCAAGACTTTTTTAAATACCTATAATATTAATTTGATACAACCAATAGATCAGTGTAAAAAAAGTTTTATTAATGGCATTTCATGAAAAGTTTAGACTACAGTTTAAAAAAAAGTAGAACGTGTCGTGGGACACTCGGTAAGAACTTTAGTTACTTTTAATGTTGAATGATCTTTTTAATATTTTTATATATATATATATTTTTTTAATCGACTGATTGAATCAATAAATAAATACACACACACATATTAATATAAGAATTTATTTTACTCTGAATGAAACTTTATTGAAAAAAAATGTGTGAGCCGTCACGGGACGCCTGGCAGATGTGAAACATCCAGAATATTTTGTATAAGTTATATGCATGAAAAAACAAATTTAAAAAGTGAGATAGGGAAATGGGAGAGAGAGAGAAAGTGTATTGCGTGTGATTAAAATCATTATTTTAAATTGTCAGAATCTAAGACGGATTCGGTAAGGATCGCGATCCTCGGAATATTGTAAGACTTTTTTCTCTTATTAGATCATTTATAACATTTTTTCAAAAAATTTGACCATTTTAAAAAATTTTGACAATTTTATTTTCAACAATTATTGATCATTTTTGACAGTTTTTCATAATTATTCACCATTTTCTTGGAATTTTGAGAATTACTGACTATCTTTCAAAAATTTTGACAATTTTTGACAATTTTTTCAAAATTTTTGACAATTTCTTAAAATTTTAACAATTATTGACCATTTTTGACAATTATTGACCATTTTAGATCATTTTTCCAAATTTTAACAATTATTGACCATTCTTGACAGTTTTTTTATAATTACTGACCATTTTTTCAAAATTTTGACAATTTTGGACCATTTTTCAAAATTTTAACAATTATTGACCATTTTTGACAGTTTCTGACAATTATTGTACATGTTTCAAAATATTTAACAATTTTTGACCATTTTTCAAAATTTTAACAATTATTGACTATTTTTGACCATTTTTTAAAATATTTACCAATTTTTGACAATTTTTGACAATTTTTGACAATTTTTGACAATTTTAGAGCATTTTTGACAGGTTCTGACAATTATTGACCATTTTTGACAATTTTAAAAAAATTTTGGCAATTTTTAACAATTATTGACCATTTTTGACAGTTTTTTTATAATTATTGACCATTTTTTCAAAATTTTAACAATCTTTGACCATTTTTGACAATTTTTCAAAAATCTTGACAATCATTGACCATTTTTTTAAATGTTTAACAATTTTTTACCATTATTCAAATTTTTAACAATTTTTAAACATTTTTGATTGGTTTTGACAACCATTGACCGTTTTTGACAATTATTGACCATTTTTGACAATTTTTCAAAAATTTTAACATATTTGGCAATTATCAACCATTTTTTTCAAATTTTTACGTTTTTTTACCATTTTTGATAGTTTTTGACAATAATTGCCCATTTTTGACAATTTTTCACACCTACAGGTGTGCGAGCTCAGTGCGGCAAGAGAGGTTGCGCACAGTCGCTTGCGCATGGCATCGCGTTGCCCCATCTAGGAAACTACCCTCCGCCTATAGATGAAAACATAACCTAACATAACGCATGACGTCACATAACGTCAGGGTCAGATTTTTTGCTGCGCGATCCCCCTCGCTCCAACCCAACATAAAGAACTAAAGTTCTAATAAAAAACGGGTGGTGTCTGAGCGATAAAAATATTTTATTCCTTTGCTTGATTAATTTTGAAACATTATCCTACTTGGAACCTGATTTCGGTTGGTATTGGGTATTATTCACAACACTCTGAATTCTCACGATTATGGGATTGCCTCCGATGACATCAAAGCTATATTTAGCCACCCCTGCAAGTTGTTTTTAACAGAACCTTGATAAATCAACTAAAATTTTTAATCGAAGAAGAGAAAACCTTGCCATTGAAAAAGGCAATGTTAATGAAAATGACAGTCTTACAAGGCGAACTATAATCATTCCTCCGGAGTAGCTATAGGTGCAGCAACAAAAAGACTTCAATTTCTGGGCGTTGAAAATAAATCTTGTTCAATTAACAAATTGAAGGAATTATCCTCATCGAGGAGAAGTAATTTCGTTCTGAAGGTTGTACCTACCGGTTATTCTTTGGAGACAATTAGAAAACAATATTCTGAAATTTGGGGTGGCATGAGAAATATCGACTGAATTCAGGAGCAAACAAGATATATCTTTTTTAGCAGAAATGGAAGGATTTGAAAGGAAACTAGTGATAAATTCCAAATCACATTTTTGGTGAACACATTTCTTTGAAGAAAAAACCACATTTGTGGATATTCTAAAAGTTGCAGGTTTGGAAACTCATACTGTTGTTAAAGATTTTGTCAGAAGAAAAGTTTATAGAAAACAGTTATATCATAGGACTTAAAAAACCGAAAATATCCGGACCAAATGAAGACTATGGAGCTGTAGATGAAACGCAAACTAGAAAATGGATACAACCTTGAAAAAAAAGTGATGAAAAAATGAATTTTATTGAGTTAACTACTAGAAAAGAAACTACCCAGAATGTGGCCAGAATGTGTGGGCTAACTGTTTCTACCTTCAGTCAAATTTGTAAGAGAACCGGTGAATCCGTTTGCATTGCCCAAAATATCATATAACGACCCCTTCACATATAATTAAAATACTAAACACGGATTGGATGATGAACCAATAGCGATTGAAACATTTCAAAAAATAACAACACTGAACACTGTTTACACTACCACTACACCAACACTAACACTTTACACTATCTTGCGCGCGTTTCGGTAACCAAGTTATCAGTTTACCTTCAGTCTCTGAAGAAGATAACTTGGTTATCGAAACGCGCGTAAGATAGTGTAAAGTGTTAGTGTTGGTGTAGTGGTAGTGTAAACAGTGTTCAGTATCAAGTATCGCCAACGGTTCCAGAATTCCCAACCCAGAAAATAACAAACTTAAAAGATGATTATTTTAGATAGTTCATTGGACATGATGACGAATTCTTCCTAGGTGTTAGCCCTGATTATACAAAAAACTCAGTTTTGTTATTTTACGGTATGGAGCTCAATAATATTAGTAGGACCTCGGATAACCTACCGAGATACCCGCTTGCGTTTGGCTGTAGGACCAGAGGAAAGGTTGGCAGTAACTTCAAGGTAGGTAAAAAAAAGTTATTCAAATTGTATTTATATAATTTATTTGAAAACATAGTGAGCAAACAGGTATTGAAAAATTTTTAAAAATTTATTTACATAATTTATTAGAAAATATAGTAGCCAAACGCGTATTAAACTACATAGTCAAAATTGCCGAAAGTTCTGAGTTGTCATCGTCAACCAGCGGTTCATTAAAATAACCACGCTGTTCTTCTGCCGGGAAAGTCAAAAAGAGCTCAGCCACAAAACGTGCTGAGTTTGTTACGTGCCAAGGATCTAGATGGATGGGGAATGTTTCTGACTGCCTGATACTTCTTGTGAAGCTACCTCCGCATATTGATGTGGAAGGAGTTGAATTTGCCCCGGTCCATATTGCAGTATCAAGATGCTTTGGGTTATTCTTTCACTTTTTATTCATATAGCGCTAGATGTGATTTAATACAATTCGATGTCTATAGTGTCATGATTAGGGGAGGACGAGACTGCAACTGAGAATCACCAGTGTGCGGAGACAGGAATGAATATGAGTGTTCCATTTTTGCCGGCAAAAATTGAGTTGCCTGGCGAATAGAGCGTGTTGGAATTTTTTAGTTGCCGCAACTAAATAATCGTGTTTGGGCGGGTTCTCATGGGAACTAGTGTGTTCTAATTTTGTGAGTAAAAAGTTGCTTGACTAAAGTTGCCAATGTGCCTTAATCCCCGAAGGTAAAAATCTGAAGCGATCAAGTCGGGTGACCCAGCTGACCAGGGAAACGTGCTTTTTCTTCCTATCCATCGATCTGTATATTCCGCATTTACAGAAACATATTGCGTCTGTTCCAGATTCAGATCTAATAAAATTATTCCACACCATGCGTTGACACTCCAGCGTCCTTGAACTAAACTTCTTTCACTCAATAGGAATTTTCGGCAGACCAATAATGCAATATTATGTCCATTCACCCCACCATTGCTATTAAAAGTATCTTCGTCTGTCCAAATAATTGTGGATAAAATTGGGGTTTTTGTCAGCCATGCTTAGAAGCCAATGGTAATAGTCAATTCATTTCCGTCAAGGCTAACAATTTCTACTTGTTAACATTGCAATCCTGTTTTTAATGGTTTCAATTGTAAATAGATTGGAGATAAATTGGTGTGTATTGTTTTTGTTGATTTCGAGTTTTATGCCGGCTCTGTACGTTGGTCAAGCGTATAAAGGAGAGCTAGGACAAAATACACGCATGGAAATGTCCGGAGATGATTATCCCTTAGAGCAGTGGACGATTTGTTTGCATATAGCAATGTTTGTCAAATACCTAGACTAAATTTAACAATAACAGATTTAGAATTTCCTTCTGTTGCTTGTTTGGTTTTAACGGATTTAGGAGTTAGGTATGTTTATTACCTTCAACTTTGATAGAATCTAAAATCGTTAACGTGGATATAGGTATTCAATTTAACCTGGCGAAGTACATCTCATGTATACAGTTTGTTTCACGAGGAACTTACACTATCTATATATTGGAGACACTCATACAATTTCTATAAAAATTGGCAGAGATGGAGACCAAGTTATGGCAAATTTTTAGAAAATATTTTGACATATACATTATTCGCCAACTAACTTGATGTCCCAGAAATTACCAACTAAGAAAGACAGAGTAATAATGCCCTGCCTACTCGGCTGCTATTGCTGGTGAAATTTTGACAAACGCCAATTGCATCGAACCTTATCAGGTGTTAAGATTTTCAGTAGCGTAGCGTCACACAGTTATTGTTTCTGCTTTGTAAAATAAAGTGTTTGTGAAAATGTCAGCCGTTAATGAAGAAAATCGTAAATGTACTGAAGGACAAACTCAGTATGTGACGTATTTATTTGATGATCCATTCTCTCAACACGGCTACACTGTGTTACGATTGCCTCCTTATCATCCAGAGTTGAACCCTATCGAGCTTATATGGGCTACGGTTAAAAATGCAATAAGTCAGAAAAACGTCACATTTAAACTAGATGATGTAAAAAAAATAGCAGAAGCAGAATAACAACATCGATGCGAATGAGTGGAGGAAAAGGTGTGACCATGTCATAACAATAGAAGACTCATATTTTAATAGAGAACTTCAAACAGATATGTTTTATGACGTCAACCCTCTTGTGATTACTCTAGATGAAAGTAATTCCAGTAGCGGCAGTGAGTCAGATTCTTCGTAAAGATAAAAACTGTTTATACCTATTCTTAGAAATATACCTAGCTTAAATAATTTCCCATTATCTTCTGTTTCTTTTATTCTCATTACTACCTGGAAGAAATTATTTAGTTTCTAACAAATTTTAATTGAAGTCAGTCCGGAAATATAAGATCCTAACTTTATAATCTTCAATTAGATAAATAACATGTTATTGTAATGGGTACCTCATTGTTAAAATATTATTTATGTACTCAGAATTCAGGTATAAAACAGATCCGTTTCTATTAAAATCAATATACCAATAAACATAACAAAGAATTAAATATTATTTATTAAGTTAGGATCATATATTTCCGGACGGACTTTACTTTATTAATCGTACAAGTTGTGTTAATTTGTAACAGAAAGCGTATCCTCAGAACTTGCACGGCACTGTTTACAGTTATCGGATGGGCGGCGTCAATAGCTCCCTAGAAAGTATTGAGGACATCAAGTTAGCTGGCGAATACTGTATGTCACTTCCGGTTATACCGAGAGTGAACGACAACTTTCTTATTTTAAATATAACACCCTGTATTTTATTAACTTTTAGGATTCTACATCAAATTTTAATGTCACTTTGTGTACAATACCCTATATCTAAAATTTATACTTATCGAGATAATAATTTTTTAAATAAAATATTGACAAGTGCAGACCTTCATATTGAAAATTCTGTGTGAACATCCCCAATACCAAATAAAAAACATCTTGTCGGGTTGATTAGTGGGACGATCAAGGTAATCGGTGACATGTTGAAAACTCCTTTTTTTATACAGGGTTCGTAAAAAAGTTCAACATTACAAATGTCAAATATTTTCCATAAATTCTCTATAACTTGTTCTCGATCTATGCCAATTTTCATATAAATTGTGTAAGTAGTCTCCAATATATAGATAGTGTAAACTTGTCGTGAATCAGCCTGTATATGTTATGTATGTTTCGTAATATCGAATAAAGTTTGCCACCAAATAAATTTCTCATTTCAAACTATAAATGGAAAATGTACTGCTATAAAACTTTAGGAGTTTCTTCCTTATTTTGCAAAGTTCTCCTATCCAATATAAGAATTCTTTATAAAGTATGGAATCAAAATTTATATATCTAGTTAACTTCATTGCAAAACTGTATCATATTGAGGTTATATATTTTACAATCACACACTAACCTCTGTAAGCATAGTTGTTTACACAGATTTACTGCATTTATATTTAGATGAAAGCATTGAAATAAATTTGTTTCAGGTAATATTTTTATATTCAACAAATGAAGTAACTTTCATCACTACTATTATTGACAAAATTGACTTTTGACTGCAAGCTTGAGCTGATGATGATAAATCCTGTAGTAACAACATTTACATCCTGATGGTAACGAAGTAATAAAAAATGTTTACGAATCTTTGCTGGCAAGAAATTTCTCTCAATACAAGCGATGATTAAACTGAGATCTTCAATAAAGGAAAAACCTATCGACAACAACATCGACGAAAATGATAACGACAGAGCGAGACGAGACTAGGGTTTCACTCGAGAGCGAGATTTTTCTCGTCTCATCTCGTTCTCGTCATCGACATTTTTGAAAATATTATGGGCGATACCGAGACCACATACAGCGCAACTCGAGAGTCTCTTTTTTGGTCTCGTTAAATTTTTTTCATGAAGTTTTTATTCGAAAAATTAGAAAAAGTCTACATATAGAATAATACATTTTACAATATATAAAAGCTGGTCACCATTTTATTGTAAATAAAAAAAAAACTCGAAGCTAAATCTATAATTTTTGGAGTATACATATTAATATATCGTAGCTTATCAATATAAAACATCATGGCATCCTTAACCGCGTATGATTTTTCCATATTTTTACTTTAATTTGTTCCCCCTTATTAAACTTATTTACCTAGAAGATAGGTCAGGAGTGATTGTTGTGAATTAATTTCCAGGTAAACTTGTTCAATAATTTCGTTAATATTCGTAGAATTCCGTATTTAGGTACTTTTTGTACTTTATTTCCATGTAAACATTTTGTAATACCGTTGATTGATAAGTTATCAATCAATTTATGGATTTTATTTTCAATATTTAGAATCAAGCGAGACGAGACGAGACAACCGGTTATGGACGAGACCAAGACTTGAACGAGACGAGACAACCGGTAACGAGACGAGACCGAGACTTGAACGAGACTCAATTTTTTCAGAATTGACGAGATCAAGGCGAGACTTTTGATCTCTCGCCCACTCTCGTCTGAAGCCCTAACGCCCAACTATTCCAATATTGTTTTGAACATCGACTTTTGAAAAATATGACTCAAAATAGTGTGTTTATAATGGACAATGCAGAAGTCGTCCGGTAAATAATTTTCCTTGTTATAGAAGTACGAAAGCAGAAATTCAGGATTTTATGGTAACTACATTTCAAAAAAACGGGATATTATTTATTTCATTTAGTATGAATTGTTTTTAATCCGACCCTGTAACCATTTATTGCTTTTTAAAGATTATCGATCCTACACGATGAGGCTTAAGTGTAAACGTTATTTATTGTTTTTTTGTGTTAGTAGAAGCAAACGATAAATTTTGAACTAAAATATACCTTGTGATACAGTAAGACCAATCGCCAAACTCATTTTTGGTTCGGTGTTAACTTGGCACTCGTACTGTCCCGTGTCTAACACGTGCGCTCCACGTATCCTCAACCCCCAAAAATCCCCGGAACTGTCAGTATGAACTGATTCGAATCGCCTGTCGCTGGAAAAAGTATGTCGACTAGACGTAAGTATATGCAAATCTCTACTTCTTATCCATGACACCTGAAACAAAGAGACCGCGTTTAAAGAAAATAATTCCTGAAAATATTATCCTACAGGTTTTAAGATACAAAAAGTTCTTGGTTCTTTTTTTTAGTTTACAAAAAATAAATTGTGTAGTTAACTGTTTGCTCACATCTTTCTTACTTTCAACATTTTTATGCCAGTCGTAACTTCTAAGCGAAAGGTCCAATGAAATAATTTAAAGAGAGATTTACATGTGTACAAGAAATCAAGTGATGCAAAGTGATGCTGACATTTTCCGTATGTTATTGATTGAAAAGCGCATTGAAGCAGAAATAAACTACTCTGAAAGAAGAGTGTCTATTATACCGCTGCAACGCAGAGTCGGAATTTATTGTAGTTTTACTCTAATTTTTTTGAACCATAATACAGTCCATGGTACTCGTTGATAATGTATCTTTCTATAGAGAAAATTTTTTCGAAATAAGTCATGTTGTTTTTGAGTTTTTTCATTAGAAACCAACCATCATCAATCATCAAATATCATCGTTTAAGAATATTAGTGGTGCCATATTTGAGGTTAAGAATTCAACGTAGAGGGACAAAAATTATCATTAAATTTAAATGTTAAAGTAAAAGACCGAGTGTACTGAAAATGCCAGTTGGTAGAGATAATATGTGTGCCTCGCCATGTGGCCTAATATTTCTATAACGATTATTCCTATTATGGAAATTTTATTTTTGAATATGTTTATCATTCTTTGAATAGCGCAGAAGAGTGGATAGTATATATACATATTTGCCACCAACTGAGAGATACAGTTAAAATCTGAGACTCGACGATCGACCTTATCAACTTTGGAAAATCCCCAACGACAGAGAAACTCCATATTCTAAACCTCCATCATCCATTTTTCTTGTATGAAAAACCGAAGTGTCGGTTTGAATATTGATTGTGTTGTGCAGGTGTCCTGGATAAGAAATTTGTTGCCAGGTTGCTTGTTTGTGAAATAAAAATAAAAATTTCCAAACTGATGATTGGAAAATGAAATTTTAGGGTTAACGTCAACATAGACGAGTTACTTTTATTAAGAAGTTTAGGAAGTTTTTTAATAAAAATAAATTGAAGAGAGTGAAGTGAATTCGACATAAATTCTTACCCACATGGCCGTACTCGCCGTTTTCTTTTATTGTCAATGTTTTCACTATTTAAAATTATGCTACATTCATTTTCATTAAAAAATACTAATTGTAAGTTTAGTTGCCAATGTAGAAATGGGTGAAGCTGCAGTAGGAGAAAAGCTCAAAGAATGTTCGAACATAGAACTGTAAAACTGCTCAACTTGAAGAGGAACCAAGTTGCAATGTCTTTTTACAGGAACAGGAACATAAGGATCCAATTAATGACAGTTGGATTGACAAACATTTTTCACAGTACAAAAATCAAAATTTAGGTTTCTGCACAAATGGGTACGAAGAACACACCAAGAGTTTGCTAAATAATTATGCAGCTTACCACTTTGTTTCCTAAGTTTCTAACTGTGCACGGAAGGAGAAGAGTCTGTCCAGCAGTAGCATGGATTTCCCTTGTGAAAACGTCATCAAAGGCAGGTGAAATTATATAGTTCGTACTGTTATTAGAATCCTCTTCCCAGCTGTATTCTGAAAACAAAAATGCAAGGAATTTGAATGAATTTGTAATATGTCTAGTAGGAAAAGCTATAATTGAACGGAGTAAAACCGAAACTGAAACGTTGAATTATTTATTAGAAAACATGAAAAAATGTAATGGTTACAAATACAGATAATAATGACAACTGTCTTTTAAATTAAACATCCGGTATACCCAGGAACTGTGCCAGTAAATAGTGGTGAATAATCTGCTTGTTAAGTGTTGTTATCTAAAATTTGCTTCATTTCTATCTGTGTTTTAAAGTCTAGGCTCTAATCGGATTTTATCATGTAATGTAACTTCCGAAGAAACTTAATCTTTTAATTGAGTTTTCAGAAGTTTCGTTGTGTGGAATTGCAAAAGGATTTAATGATCCAGCCGCAATACATTTATATGATCACATTTTCAGGAAGGTGATTTCGTTATATTGAAAATCTCCCCACGTTGGGCGCCAAAAATATGTAACCCTTTTTTATCGTTACTATAGTTGAATGATGAATGATGGAAAAAATTCAAAAATGAAAGTATAACCACGGCTAGTCAAATCTCAGTGTGAATCCTTCACAGAGTTAACTAATACAATTCCATGGTAGATTTTACCGGTTCGCGGGTAAAAGTCTACTTTAGATTTCAATTAAAAAAACAAAATGTCAAAGATAAATTATGAGGAAATAAAAATGGGCGCCACCTGGAAAATTATTAGTTGCTTCTCGTTCTATTGAAATAGCTTCTGTCCAATAACCTGATGAGGATTGTGGAAAGGTACTGATTATGAACCAAGTTATTTAGATTTACAAATTGACTTTAATGACTAAAAAAAAATTTACATTTGCAATCAAATGAAATAATTACCTGAAGGGTCTATAAAATTACAATGGTAAACAAATGAAATAAAGTGCCTAACACTTGCACTAAGATTATATGTCTGAAGGGTCTATAAAATTATAACCAAGAAAAATTAAACGAAGTGCTTAACACTTGCACTAAATTATACGGTGTAAAGCAAGGGACAAATTGCGGAGACAAAATGTGCGCTACTTCCCTTGTTGGTTGCAGCTGACGGCTCAGGGAAGTTGTTTCTAGCAGCTCATCAATTTCTTCAGATAATTTAGTTCCAATTCTTCAGTAAGATGGGTTTCCTCCAGGATGAAAAACAATTTCACATCAAGGAAAATGCTTCAGGAACGGAAATACCTCCGGGAAAATTTACAACCGGGAAAACTTACCTCCGGGAAAAATGCATCAGACTCTGATGCATTCATATCACGCTTTCCTAATGCATAGACAGAGAGGGCTTTCTTCTTAATTTTTGAATGATATCTCAGATGGTAAAAATTATTAATTTTATATTCAAGGCCACTACAGAAGTTATTAAGAGTCAAACGATGTGAAAATCCGTGTGATGCTACTCGTCCTCCTAACGGTATTTAAGCTAGTAAAAATCACTTTCAATATTCATAAAATCAAGTGACGATTTATACCGTTACAATAACCAACAATAGCAGCTTTTTTTATTAAAATTAACGTGTCTCGGCCTCTAGTGACCACTGACATGGGATACAATTAATTACATAATAAAAGTTGAATTAAATTAAACAGCCGACATTCTTTAAGGAACTGAATCACATCACTAAACTGGTTGGGTAGTCCGAGAACGTTTTTGAGAGTTCCACTGAGCTTGTATTTGCGACGAGTTTGGCTGCAGTGTTTGCAATCTAAAAGTATATGCTCAATTGTAAGTCCTGCACTATCACAGAATTCACAGGTAGGGGGATTTTGTGAAGATATCAGATAACCATGGCCGGGTGTGACCTATTCTGAGTCTTCTTATAATATTTTTGTCCTTTCTTGTCAATGAAGGCATCTTCTGAGCGGTATCTGTGGGTTGAATTGTACGCAGTTTTTGATCATTTTTCCAAATTTTTGACAAGTTTTGACTATATTTAAAAAATTTCCACAATTTTTCAAAAATTTTAACATATTTGGGAATTATTAACCATTTTTTCAAAATTTTGACAATTTTTGACCATTTTTGACAATTTTTCACACCTATAGGTGTGCGAGCTCAGTGCGGCAAGAGAGATTGCGCACAGTCGCTTGAATGAGTTATCGCGTGACTGACTGACTATCATGACTCATGACCGTCAAAGTACCATTTTATTTTTTGTACTTTCTCTGGAATACTATAAAAGGTAGGCATTTTATTTCGTTTTTCAAAATTATTATTTCATTCACACTTACTAGTTAAATGACTCTCCACTTCCACTCACCACCTCCGGTTCTATTTCGGATTCATCTGTCGTGTCGGTTTGTCGGTTGTCGCTTGAAGGGCAAGCTGCTTGCTTACGCTTAGGTATAGGTATTTATTGGCAAAATTTAATCAGGCACTGGCTAAGAATTCAATGGAAAATAAATTTAAATCCCTAAAAATTACTAGTGAAAGCTTAAACGCGATTGTTAACGATTGGGAAAGAGCCGGTTGTTATTTTTTGTTATATGTCCAAAGAAAAAACATTTTCACTTACTTAGAGCAATTCTATTATGAAAACGATTTCCAATGAATGAATGAATAGATAGTAACAATATTTGTAGAAACTTTTCACTCTTAGGAAACAGTGTTTATTGTTGCATTGAGAAGTTGGTCTACTTTCAACTATAAATTATAAATAGGTACATTACATTTTTAGTGAAAAACCATGAAATCGCATGCGCCAATAATGTTTCAGCTGCAATTCCCAGGTTTGTGTTGATTTATGTTTTGGCAGTTTTCGTTGTTACCATTTTTATCAATAATAATGTTGGGAGGTCACCAACTCAAAGCCGGCCCTGTCTCTCGACTATAAATTTTGGCGAATGCACTCCTTTCGAGAACATTCTGGTAATACGTTGTGTTTACGTATATGACGGGCGTAGAAGTTCAAGAACTTTCCAGAATTGATCAAGTCTATATACATACGAGGGTTTTTGAGTGAATTGAAAATTGGTGAAACGAAGACAAAGAGTTAGTTCACAAACAGTTCTTAGTAATCGGATAGTGAATGAAACAGTAAATACAAATAGTGTAATATTCAAGTGGTAAAAATAAATTAGAACTATTATACCGAGTGTAAATAAATTAGTAGACATTAAGTAGAGTGTGTATATAAATTAAGTTTAATAAATAAATCTATAGATAGTAATTAGCCAAAGTGTGTATAATTTTATCCCACAAGTAAAAACTATTTAAATCAATAAGAAAAACATTACAATAATAAAATCGCCTGAAGGCATTTTTGTTGATAATTTTCCAAAATAATAATGGACCAAGAAACATTAATTGACTTGGTACGTCAATATACTCATCTTTATGCCGCATTTGCAAATCCACAATTAACTCGTTCCATGAACTGGTTTCATTAGGCAGTGAAAATGTAATTTGAGTGTAGTTATAATATAATGAAAATGTAATTATAATGAACTGCCTTATATTTCCATACACTCGTTCCTAACATCTTTCTAATAAAATTGGATTCAATAATTGTTTCTTTGCTTGATTAAGTATTTTGTCTAGAAGAGTGGTTGTTTCGTGTAGGGGAAGTATTATGTTCTCTATTGGAGATATATATTTTAATGTTGCTCCTATATAAGATTCTACATATTATGGAAGATAAATATTTGCCGCACCTGTATAATTGTAGATTATTATAACCTTCACACTACTTGTTTCTCGTTAGAAACTGTCAAATTTAGTAATTTAATGCTTGTTTTCTGATGTTTGAGTTTACATCCCAAGTAGATTCGATTAAGGATGTGAATTCCTGGTGAATTTTTTTTAGGTTGCGAAATACAAAATGTGTGTAGAAAAATGCTACTATTCTTAAACACTGGCATACTGTTTTTTTTTGCTTTTTTTTCACCATAACGCCTCGTCGACGAATGTTAACAGTTATCCACCAAATGAAAGAAATAAATTTCACGTTGCTGAACACAGTAAAAGACACTTATATCTTTTAAATAATAAAAAACGTCAAGGAAAAATAAAACGCAAAAACAAAGGAGGACAACAATGTCTAAATATTTGAAAACCAAGTTCTCCAGTAGTGTTCTTTTGTTTTTTTCTATTTTAAGTTAGATACTGCACTAGTGAATAGCGCGGCGCTTGTAAATGTTTTGTATTTTTTTGTAACTATTTTTAAACTTGGCGGCATTTTTAAGAGGGTTTGTGACTAATTGACACTGTTAAAATAAGTGGGTATGTAGTGGTTTTTGAAGATTTATAAATACTTACTTCAAAAGGAGTAGTTTGCCTTTTATATTTGATGGTTACTGATTTATAACAACTTGAATGCTTTTTGAAGACTGCGAAGTTTTTTGTGCGAAATAATATGGAAACTTTCTTCAGCTTTAAGCAACTTCATGAAAAATAATCCATTATGATGTTTAGATTATTTCAAAGTGAAGTTAAAGTGAACTACATAGAAGACGGGGTAATAAATTAGAGAAAGACATGATGAAGTCCAGTCTCTGGAGGGATGGTTAGGTTAGGTTAGGTTAAGGAAGGTTATAGAAAATAGACACTTCAATCTATTTATTGAATAAAATAAAGGAGCGTATGCATCACCAAAAAAGGAAGCTAAAAATGACTGGTGGACTACCCCAGGGGTCAGTCCTCGAACCAACCATGTGGAACGTATTATATAATGGGATACCTAAGAAGAAGACGTAGAAAGGAGTCATAGCGAAAGTCAGATGTATAGAAAAAGTCAACAAAACACTAGAAACAGCTGGAAGTTGGATAGAGTAAAATGATTTGGAGCTCGCACTAGAGAAAACAGAAGCGATTATCTAGAGAGATCCAAGGAATAGAGAACGGATGAATTTCCAATTTAAAAATTCTGAAATAAGTCCCCAGAAATCAGTAAAATATTCAGGAATTATCTTCGACGACAGGATGATCTTCTCGAAGCAGCCACAAAGAAGGCTGAGGACATAACCCTCCAAAAGATCATGCCCTGAGACTCAAAAACGAAGAATTCCCTCTGTGTGTACCGTTAATTTCGTTCATTTTACTTTCCTTCAGTTAATTAATAATAAATTATCGTATGGGCGGCGGATAGCCAGTCCTTTCTCATACCCAACACCGAGAAATGTTTCAAGGCTGAATATATTTGCTGTGGACGAGAGTCGAAATCAACGTTTCTATACGGGCCGATCGAGGTCCGTCTGTCGTGAAAATAGTCACTTCTATTTTGATAGTCCCACTTCAGTACTGGCTCTTATCTCTTCTTCTACCAATTATTAATTAAATATGAATCAAGAATTCACTACTGAAATGTAAATTCCTTTTCTGGTCAAAGCGTATGAGCGTGACATGAACATGAGACGTAAGTCTGTTATCTTTCACATGATTTCGTGTATTTAAACAGTGGCAAAAGATGGTTCTTTCTTCTTTCCTGTGAACATGTGCCATTGAAGCCTTTCCAACTTATCTTATCTTATCTTTAAGAAGTGCATTCATCTGAATGCACTTTTTTTACCTGTATCAAAACTTTACCTGGACCTGAGAACTTTACCTGGACCAGAATTTTACCTGATACACTACCTGTAACTACTGTAACCTAAAAAGGACACCAAGGACACCATCACATCACCGTAAACTCCAGGAAAGTAACATAAATATTTCCTCGCTTCTTCAACAACCTGTATGAACTAGTCATTTAATTTTTTTTGTTTAAATTGTAACAAAGGTTAATATACAACTTGTAAATTTAATAACGTTCATAAAGTTTATTTTCCCTTCCAATCTTACAGGATTTGTCGTTATAATGCTGATGTGAATAACAAATAAGCTAGTATTATTCAGGGTGGCGCCCACTTACCTTTCTTAATTTTCATAATTTACCTTCATCTAATTTCAGTACCTTAAATAAATTTCAAGTAGGATTACCCGAGAACCGGTAAGACTGCTCTCTGAATTTGTACTAGTTTGGTCTCAGAATCTACACCTGAGGTGCTCTCTAAACTGAGTAGCCCAACCTTGTTGGAGGCGTTGCAAATTGGCATTACCTTATCGTAACGTAACATGTGCTCCTTTATAGAGATACAGGCAGGCGAGAGGGTCAAGAGGGACAAGAGGGGCAACGGAATCGACAAGTCGGTCCGCGGTGAAGAAAGAGAGAGAAGCTAGAAATATGGCAGCGAAAATAGGGAAAAGAGCAGAGCAAAGCAGCATGGATTAGGACTCTGATACCAGATGTCAGAAAGTGCTCATAGGCGCAGAAATTACTATTTTACTCAGTTTTTAACGGGACGTGGATCGTTCAGGTCATACACATTCGGAATAAAAAGGACTACGGACGATCTGTGCCCTGAATACCATAGAAAAAGGAGTGACATGGAACTGGAATCGGGATCCCGGTTGGGAAGATCAAATGAAGTTTTCGAGGCAATAAAGGAAAACGACAGATTCGAAATATTCATAGAGGGGATAGCAAAAATTATTAAAAACAAAGAAATCAGGGAAAAACTTAGAGAGCAAAGACACAGGAAGAAGGATAAAGCTGGAGCCACTCGACGAAATGTTCGCAAGTGAACAGTTCCGGGGCGCCAGTCGGAGAAGAGGGGTGGGTTTTAGCTGGTAGGCAGTCGGGAGCTGTTCCTTCAAGTAGCGGACGACCCAGAACCTTTGGTACTGGGATCCACAAAAGCGATTGGATGCATCTACACACCTGGAAAACCCTCCCAGAAAAAAAGGTTAGAGATGGTAGTATGACGGGGAAACAGATTTTCCAAGTTATTTGATATATTTTATGCAATTAACATCTGTCTCTTTTCGTGAAACGTGACGTGGTAGAGTTATTGGGTATAAATGTAGACCCAACTCTTAATTAAATAATACCAATGTTTGAGACAATTATTTTTCGAGCATCTGTATGCTACTTTAATTTTCCCCTAAAATTCTGTTCAATACAGCCAAACAAATGTTACTAAACTAAGGAATTGTCATTGGTGGCGTACTACTGGCGAGTTACCAACTATTTTAATTGTGTCAGGCCGTTATTGTACCGTCGACGTCGTCCTGTTGTTGTAACAGACGCTGGTCGTCGTCACGGCGTTGCTTACTGTATACCGACACGACGGTTGATTATCACTTGATTTAATAGGTAGGTTTGCCGTTACACGGCAGAGGAGGAGCATTCCGTTTTTGAATATCTGTAATTTGTACGCTAGATGTTTACCAGATTTGTGTGTAAACTCCTAGTTTTTTCTTAATTTGTTGATTTATATTTGCCGTTTCAGGAATTATAGTTTAATAAAAAGTATGTTTAAATTTAGAATTATCGAATTAAATCAATAAATAACAAATTCCACAATAGCAATAAAACATATATCAGGTACGATTCACTTAATTAGTATTATTTGTATGAAAAAGGTAATTAATGTTTAATTACTATTTGATTTATAAGGATTATTTATATTTATAACGTATTAAATAGTTAGTTGAGTAATATTTAATAAAAAACCATAAAATAGCCGGATTCACCATTACTACGCTAAGCTATGTATGGCTGCACGCACCACACTCTGCGCCCTCTATCTCAATAACGGTTCGAAGTACAGGGTGTTACTATATTCGACAGACAACGCTCTACCCCAGAGAGCTGTCGATATTTGATAAATTTTGATATAGGAACATTAACCCCTAAAGGAATTGGTAATGAAATACAGGGTGTTAAAAGTTTGAAATCAAAATTCAAAATTTGCCATAAATCAAAAACGCCTTGAAATATTTTTTCAAAATTCGTGACCAATATGCTCTTCAAGAATGTAATATTGTGACATAAGCTAACTTTTGAAAAATTCAACCAGTGGCGCGCTATCGGGATTAGTGGCAACTTTTATCCCCTGACTCTTCACGCCATTGGAACTTTTTTTTAAATTCTTTGTTAATTTAGAGTTAAAAAAAGGAATAACATTTTATGGAGCTAAAATGAACGGTGTTGTAGAAATTTGCTTCTAAACAAAAGTCTGCAAGTACTTAGTTAATTTGTAACTACTCAATATTTCTAAATTCTAATCTATCAGGCAAGTGTCAAATATAGTTCGTTTGTTTGACCAGATCTAGGTAGATGGAACATTTGATACTTTAAGCAAACCGTAAAATTTTCTGCGTATCCGTAACCGTATACCTTAACGTATCGATTTACGTTCACCGCAAATTATCCTTTAAGCAGCACCAATCAACCCATATGTATACGAAACAGATGACGTTAGGCTTTCTATATGGAAATTTCGACCTTGCCCTATATAATTTGCAAAACACACCAGACTGCACCAAATGAAATAAACATGTAGAATAAAACTTCGAAAAATTAGGTTATTTTAACGACAAAATTGAGATTATTGACAACTGACAAATCAGTTAGGATACGTTTATGGATACGTTCACGGATACGACGGTAGGTCCGTAACGATACGGGCAACGTAACCACCGAATCCATACTGCGCATGCGGATACGGATATGTTTGAAATTTTGGACATGCTTAAAGTGTCTAATAGCTCAAAAATGGTAGAATGGCAACTCGTTTAGATACCGCAATCGTCGAATTCCACATCATTCCACATTTGGAAGTATTGAAAGAAGGCTGAAAGAAACTGGAAACTTGATCATTAAGAGAAGTAATGCCGGTAGGTCACGAACAACAAGGAGTGTGCGTCTGGAAGAGGCTATATTAAATAATATTTCTGAAAGGCCATCTTTAAGTAGTCGAACTATCAAAACTATCAAAACGAGAGCTCTTCGGGGTAGAGCGTTGTCGGTCAATTATAGTATAAAAAAAGGTTTCGAACAAAATTTGTGGAGAATGTGAATTCCGAGACAATATTTGTTATACCAAAATAAGGCTCATACAAAAATTCAGCTTATTCCATTAGATTCCGACGTTGACCCCTTTTTTGACTAAGATGACTGCATTAAATATGATTGATACTATGAAAGAAAATTATATAAAATGACTATCAATCCAATTTTCCCAAAACAAAATGAAGAAAAACATGCTAGAATATCATTAACATACTTTGGCAAAATTGCAACTGAAATATCAAAGACGTCAAAAAATAATAGTTCAATACTATTATAACGCTTTACAAATTAGAAAAATAATTTTCAAAGAATAATTAAGTCAATAACTTCAAAACCGAGATGGTTTTTTGTCGATATAGAATTTTGGTTTGTGATTAGATGTGGGGATGTCGCTGATATCGCACTCTTAGCATTTCCTTTACTGAGGTTAATATATTGGTGTGGTATCAACGTAGTCTCTAGTCCAGGATTATGCTATCAGAACTTCTGGACTAATAGCATCTACCTTGTACTGATGAGGCGTAAATACGCCGAAACCGGTCTACAAGTTAGTGATGTTATTCCTTCTAATCCGCAAATCAGAATGGTTTACTTTAGAAGTATAACTCAATGTCTGTCGGGGCATATAGCCCGAGAAGTAGTTGTTGCTTCTTAGTGAACGGTCTGTTCTTTGGAAATTATTTTTCTAATTTGTAAGGCATTATAATAGCATTGAACTATTATTTTTAGACGTCTACAGATCACTCTTTACAAAAATATGACAGCTATTTACAGGTAACTGTAATTAAGTAAATGAAATGTCAAAGATTAGAACACATAAATCAAAGGATAATATTGCATTCCGTACTCACAAAAATATTGGGTCTTTAAGAAGTCTAAAAAAAAATTAGCATTTTTACAAAAATCAGATGTATAGAAGATCAAATGTTCCCATTGTATGCAGTTAATTTCGGTAAAACTTGGAATAAGATCACTGAACATATTATTTCCTTTAGAAATAATCATCCGGATGAGTCAAATTATGCAAATCACCTAATTGAAGCAATTCTTCACTCCACATTACATCCTACCATTGAACTTTTACTCAGTTGCTAAAATTATCAAAGACTCTTCGCCATTATCAGATTGTATTTTAGATAACATAATATGTATTTGATACCTTAGATCATTGAATATTTCATTATAACTTATTGTTGTGAGGTCACCAACTCAAAGCCGGCCCTGTCTCTCGACTATAAATTTTGGCGAATGCGCTTTCGAGAACTTTCTGGAATTAATAATTTTGGTTACGCATACGACGAGAGTAGAAAACTGTAGAGTTTTCGAGAGTTGATAAAGACTATATGTACGCGGGTTTTTGAGTGAAACGGACAGTAAAGAGTTAGTTCACAGAAATGAGGTATCTAAGCTACTTGTTCATTTACATCAATTACAATAATTCACTTCCGACGGTGCGAATGTAATTTGTGAAATTGGTCGAGTCAATAATATTTATTATATTTTTGTTATTTATTGATTTTATTTGATAATTATGAAAAGATTCCTCGTAGTAACTATTGAAACAATTAATTTGTTTAAATTTACTTGTACTGGTTCTATTTTGCTATCCTCAAATACATTTTTTTAATAAGGTGGGTGCAATGGTGTCATTTTTATCGTAGGAAATAGATTGTTGGTTCGGTTATATAAACTGCAGGTTATAAAAAATGATTGCAGAGTAAATTATTGTTTGTATTGATGTTTGAAGTTTTAATCAGAATTACACTATTCTGTTGATACAATAAACTTTTTCAGAGGTGAGAAAAGGATACAGATAACTTATAGTGATTATAAATTCTAAATAAACTGACTACTGAAATGTTAATTTACATTTTCCATCCATTAGGTACTCAAACACATTAGAGTTGAAATAAAGTTGTAATTTTTATTATTTTGCAAATGCAAAAAGGATAATCCACGCAGATTATGCCGGATTATCATAAAAATGGAGTTTCTGCCAATTAGTCCCTACTCGAAAAGACTTTTAACAGTCATCTTACTGCTGCAGAATTAAAATTTAATATCCTGAAATGCTTGGCAAAATGTATTTTGATCCTTCAAACAAGGCAAAAAGTTTAATTTGGAAGTATTAGTAGATTATTTGTTCAATGGTGTACGTATATATGTTTTTTTTATACATGTTTCAAGGATTTCACAGGATGTTTGTTTTTTAAAACATGGTGCGTCAGCATTTAACATGTGTTCAAATAGTAACATGACTGAGGGTGGTCTTCGCAAGATGATGTTACACGTCACTTTGACGTGTCCCCCAAAGTGATTTCCCAATTCGGTGATGTCGATGATAGACATGGAGGTCGTCAGCCTCCACCGGAATATGAGGTGGAATTAGCTCGTTGAAATGTGCATATAGCTGCTCGCGAAAACTGTAGGGCCTTAGCAAATACCCACAACATTAATGTGTGTGATGAAACTTGGAGGAATAGATTAAAAAATGATGGTGGTCTGCACGCTAGACGTCAATTGGGGGTACCCATGTTACGTCATGGGTACCTATCGTGGACTAAGATTGAACACAAAACAACATGTGGATTGGGGCAAACAACAACAAAAGAACTGAGTTCTGTGCTATTTCATAGATGAAGCTATGCTTTGTATCTACCTTAAATCAAAAAATTGTTCGAGCCTGGAGAGAATTAGGTCGACAAGAGAGACATGTTCTTTAATTTGGTGGTCTATATGCATTGTCTAAAAAAAGAAAAAATCTGTCAACCTAATGAGTAGAGCAGAGACCACAAAAAGAGAGATGCATATTTATATACTGAGAGGTGGCGTCATGATGTGGGCTGGAATAATTTTTCATCATCGAACTATTATCTCAAAACGAAATTGATAATTTAATTTTAAATATGCCAAGACGAAGTCAAGCTGTAATTAATGCTGCTGGAGGCAATACAGATCATGATAAACAGTTTTGATTATATTTTCATGTTTTTCATTGTTTATTATGTTAAGAATTCCAATTAAATTGGTGTACTTCTCAACTTTTGTTTCATTATTTTATCAAAGAGATGAATTTATTGCTGACTAATTAGGCAACATAACGGGTATGTCAATTTTCAAGTTCAATTGATTTATATACGAGGAAAATGTTTTGCATCATTTATTGTAAAGCAATCAAAGAGTTTTAATCTTTCCGCAATCGGGGTTGACTTGTTTTAGAAATTCATGTTCTATTGTAGAAACGGCCTTAATTTTTTGTCTGTTTTTTTTTTAATTTTCTATTATTATCATTTATTATTGTTAAAATTATTTGTTGTCATACGTATTTATGAATCTGGCTCAATACGTTTGTACACTATGTGTATCTGTAGAGTAGGGAGGGTGAGTTTAGATCCACATGTGACCCATTGTACGTCCTCCCGAGGAGTTGTCCTCTTAGGTCATCGTCCATCCTATCATTTCCATAGGCGTATATTGTGTTTTATATACACCATTGTTAAATATTATTCAGTAATTAGTCTTTTAATCGCATCTCACAATTTAATTTCAATGTTTCTGTGTCTCCAGCATTTCTTTATATTCTTGTTAACGGCGCCGCTGCACCAAAGCGAAATCATTATTATGCCGAAACCCAGAATATACATAAGTATTATCATAAATATGAGAAATTTTATGTGTGGTATTACGGCGCAAAGTAAAATGCCACATGCCACTTTTACGCTCGTTAGATGAGACTTTTGTTCTCGGCTCGTAATGTTCCAGGACATTTTTATTAACTAGTTTATATTTATCTAGACCTGCATTTATGTACTTATGGAATAACTTCAGTTTTGTATATAGAAACAACTCAATTAATTATAGTTGAACGTTTGACTTGGAGTTCCTAGAAGAAAATCATATCTTCTCCGCTATCGGAAACATGAATTAATAATTTTACCTGGTTTCAGTTGCATATTAGTGTTCCTTTTTAAAAAGATCTGGAGCTAGATTTCTAGCCGTAAGATTGCTTTGGGGTCATGAAAAACTAAGCTTGGTGGGTTTTTTGTCTTTCAAATGTTTTCTGGTGATAATATCTGATCTGTGAGGTTATGGAATCCATAATTTTAGAGTAGGTCAGTGAATTTTTTTTGATCGAAAACATAATACCTGATCAACAATATGGATTTGTAAAAGGACGTTCAACAATGACCAATGACAAGAAAATACCTGCGGACATCATTTGCCTAGATTTTGCAAAAGCGTTTGACCGAGTGCCAAAAAGAAGACTACTGTATAAATTGGAACATCTTGGCATACGAGGTAATCTGCTTGAGTGGATTGTTTCATTCTTAACAAACCGAAAATTCTGTGGGAAATTGTTTTTCAGCTGAGAAACCCGTATTAAGCGGTGTTCCTCAGGGATCAGTACTGGGTCCTCTCTTATTTATAATATATGCAAGTGACCTCCAATTCCATATTCAATGCAACAAAGGTTTCTATGCAGACGACTCCAAAAATTTTTCAGATTCATCTCTGCACATAAATTTTCAAGAAGACTTGGATTCAATCTCTAAATGGTGCTCAAACTGGATGTTGCCTCTTAACACAGATAAATGCGTAGTTCTTTACATCAGTAAAAACATAAATACTTTTTAAACGGTAACGCATTAAATGAAGTGAGTTCTTATAATGATCTCGGTGTTAGAATTACTGCAGATTTGAGCTGGTCCGAACACATTGTAAGTATTTCTAAAAAAGCAAAAAGTAGGCTGTACCTTCTCAACAAGTCATTCGCAAAAGTGTCATTAGATACTTCAACTCGTTTATATAAAACTATATTCGTCCAATTATGTATTGTGGAACTGTGTAGTGTCCGGAACTAGTGCGGGATAAAGAACTTCTCGAAAGAGTTCAGCTTTGGTCAATCAGACTATCCTTCGGGCGTAGAAGACCTAGTTATACTAAAAGACTAAACATAATTAATTTACCGACTTTTGAACAAAGTCGTCTTCATGGGGACATGATAATCACCAACCGCATTTTAAATTTTAATTATATGGTAACTTGGAAGCCTATTTATTGTGGACACTGTTAAGGAACATCAATCTGGGAGACCATCTTGGACACTTAATTAATGTTGATAATTTATTACTTACCAAAACTTCTCCTATTAACACTGAATATTTCACTATTCATGATACACGTAAATCAAACTTAAATGATATCAAATACATCTAATGCTTGGTTTACTAAAGAATTGTGTATTATAAGTAATGAACTTAAGCATATTCAGTGGCTATTAAATCAATATGGTTCAGATGAAATTCGCTTTTTATATAATAATAAAAAAAGAGAATATACACCCAAACTTAAGCAAGCAAAATCAGACATGCAAAAGATAAATTCATCTTCTAATAAAAATAGGGCAACTTGGAAAATAATAAGCGATAGACTAGGTACGAGCATTCAGTTGCAAAATGGTGTACATCAATTACAGTATGACCTAATAAAAAAAATGAAATTGCTAATACATTTGCTAATTTTTTTTCAAACCATTGCAAACAATTAGTTTCCAATATGTATAGCAAGCCGGAATCATACGATAATCCGAGTACCATTAATAGGATCAATTCAATTTTTGTTTCCTTTGTAACTGACAATGATGTATTATCTATCATTATGCATCTAAAAAATAAAACAACTACTGGCCTTGATGGTATTTCCACTAAATTATTAAAACACATAAGTGAATTTATTATAGCTCCGTTGACACATTTAATCAATCTTTATTTACAGTTTGGTGTTTTTCCTGACTTAATGAAGATTTCAATTATTTGCCCATGGCATAAAAAAGTAGATCCACATATCATAGATAACTATAGACAAATTTCATTATTATCAAGATCTTCAAAAATTTTAGAAAGAGCAGCGTATGAAATAGTTTTGGATTAGATAAGGGAAACATTGTTGTATCTTTGTTGTTTGATTTTAGGAAGGCTTTGGATTGTATGGACATTAGTATTGTTTGCCATAAACTAAATTCACTAGGCATTAGGGCACCAATGTTAGATTGAATTCGAAGACCAATTATCAAAAAGTTTTAATATCTCACTAGGTGTTCCTCAGGGGTCTGTTTTGGGACCAGTTATATTTTTGTTGTACATAAACGACCTCCCAAATTGTATTACTCATGGTCACGTAACAATGTTTGCAGATGATACAACGATATCTGTTGCAGCTCCTGTTGGAGAGGTCCTACTCGGCAATATTAATATTATCACACAACAATTCAAGGATTGGTGTAAACTAAACAGACTTATTTGGAACGATGATGAAACAAAAATAATACAATTTCGTTTACCAAATTGTCCCCGTTTTCTTGAAACAAAGAGTCCACGAAATAGTGATCTTGTTGTTCCTTTGCATAGGACATCTACATATAAAAAGTCTCCATATTACAATTGCCTTACACTATATAACTCCTTGCCATGTTACATAAAAAAATTGTTTCTAACTATAAGTACAAAAATAAAGTTAAGAAGTTTCTTGTTAATAGCTGTTTTCATAATGTAAGTAATTTTCGTTCTTATTAATTGTAATTGTGATTTTTATATTTTATATAACATTGTAGATTTTATTTATATTTTATACTTAATGTAAACAAATCTTTTTGACACGCCTTCAATATGTACATATTTAAAGGTAAATAAAGCTATCTATCTATCGGCTTCGTGGAAATAAATGGAAATTGAGAAAAGAAAAATTCACTTGTAGAACAAGGCAACATTTTTTATCTAATCGTGTTTTCTCAATATGGAAACATCTACCTGAGGATATTGTAACGGCACCATCAGTTAATATTTTCAAGAATAGACTGGACACTTCTCTGTTTTTCAATTAATTTCTTCTTTTCGTGTAATTTTCAAATCTTCTAATTACCTACTTTAATATTGTAATCTTTGTATTGTGTAATTTAGGGCTCATGGATTTTAGGGTCCCTGCCCGTAACTTATTGTAATAATAGTAATAATAATTTCAGGGCGTGTTCCAGTTACTCTTATTTCACAAATGTTTTCCAATATCTTCTATTCTGAGGTAAGTCCTTTGCTTACTCTAAGCCTCTTCCTCTTTTATCTGGTAATCTAGATATTACTTTATTTCAAGTTTTTGGTGTGCCATTTTTCTATTTCGACTCAAAATCGCCCGAAATATAATATGTAGATTCAATCAAACAGCATCTGTTATGCATACTAGTTAATATATTGATCATCAAGTACTGTATGATCGTGTTTTCTGGGCGTTTCGGGCGATTTTGAGTCGATCTAGGTGTACTTGTCGTAAATTTTTGTTTTCAATGAAAACGACGCGGAACTCCGACCGTTTGATTGTTTATAACTAATAAACGGCCCACTTTTGGTAGGCAGAAATTTAATATGTTGTTCAGCACGTAACAGTGAACTTGTAAAAAAATTTTGCCCGAGCGCTGTGTAACATTTTCTTATAGATGCCAAGTTTGACTGTTTATAACTAATAAACGGCCCACTTTCTGAAGGCAGAATTTTAATATTTTGTTAAGCAGGTAATAATTAATCGATTTATATGGATTTCCAGCGAGCACTTTGTGACGTTGCCATTCCGGGGCTAGCTCTTAGACTATAATGTACCAATAATTATAACAAAGAATTGAATATTATTATAAATATTTCTCAGCAGCCGGCATGTACCTACGACTATGTAGGTACGAGGGTCGTACGAGAGTTGTCCGCTCAATACATCTATCTTTATTCAAGCAGTGTCTGTTACTTTTTGTTCGCGCATGTCTAAAGTGCCAACTTACACTGGGCGAGTTATACCATAAATGCAGTTATCCTTCTTCCTATGTCAAGAAAGGACAGCATTCCCCTTATATCGAACGAACGTGACAGTGAAAGGCCAGAGAACTATCACGTAACTGGATAGTTGACCTAGGGCAATACGTATATATGCTGATGAAGTAGATAAGCGAACAATTCAGAATAATTCATAAGAAACATTCAGAAACAGTCAGAGACATTCCGATCTATTCACATACTTTCAGATACATTTAGTTATATTTAAATGTAGTTCATCGATATCAAATCTAAAACTATGTTATACCAGAACATGATCATCTTAAGAAAAACACATATGTAAAACTAGTGTAAATAGTTAAGTATACAATAAAGCTCATCCCAGTAAATACTATAGTTTCCGTAAGTAGAGTATTCCATCAGGATCCGGGCTTCCACTAGTCCCTGTGGACTGTGGAACTCCGCATTACCGACATACAATACAAAAAGATTGTGGCTTGGTAGGAGACATGCAAAAAATTAATTGTTCACCCAACAAGTTTCCGGGTTTGAGAGAGACCGAATTGTATACCCCTTTTGATTATTACTTTTCCTTTTTATTGTATATATGACAAATCGTAAAGTAGTTAGTGGAGTGATCATTGAAGTCGAAACACAATAAAAAATAAGTAAAAAAAGCCGTAGTGAAAAAATCAGAACCGATTTAAAGTGACTTTTAAAATTCACCCACACAACTACCTATTAAACTTTGATAACCGAGTGTGTTTTTATAAGCAATAATTTTAGAACCGAAATGATCACATTACAAGAAAAACCTCAAGAACTTCATAGCTGCCATTCCAAATCCCTGACTAATACATCAACAAATCGTAAACACTTTCCGGTTAGCTACCGATAACAACACGCCTATAAACTATTTTTAACCTGATCATGGAACAATAATTCAAATATAATATACATGTCTTGTTTAGACTTTTGAGGTTATTTACAAGAAAAACTCAAATTCTCGTAAATAAATATTAAAATGTCAACAAAACCTATAAACGTATCGTTATTTGTTGAAATAATAATAACTCAAACCATCAACAAATCGAGAAACGTGGCCGCACATAATACATCAAATGTATTTACAGTGCCACCGATGGATGATTATTTAACAAGGCGCATCACATTTTTGAAGTTTTTAATTTTAAACTATTTGAACAATCTAACAACAGTCTGAGGTATAAATTACTTATACTTTTATTCTGAGTAAAAATCTAATTAATCAGAAACCTGCCACCTGAATGGATACGTAAAAAAAACCAAATTAGTAGAGAAGGAAGAATGTAGACTCTGTGGAATGGGAAGAGAAACCCAAATCCCGTAGCATAACATCTGGGATACTACACTAGACAGTAGAGGAAGACAAGCCAAAACTGAAGCATACGTATTAGCAAAAATTCCTTTAAGAAAGAGACTGAAGAAACTACTAATCACTGAGACTTTTTTCAGGAACTGAGTACAAGAAAGAGGCACAACTGATATTCTACGAGTGAATGTTCAATACAAATAAATCATACATACCTACTCTTCACAAACCATTCTAAAAGTCGCAACCGTGACCTGAATGATTCCTGAACACAATTAAAATAAAAAGTAATAACTGCTCCTATATAAGTTCTGCCTCTGACTACTGATAGAAAATCTAATTGTTCGGCAGGAATTTCAAATATCCTTCTTGTTCCTTCACTGATGTATGCAAACATAACACGTTTGAACAGATGTAGGAAACAATGGCCACTATTCTAATGGGATAAGTTTTATAAATAGTCACAAATCGTATATCTATTTTAAATGCAGGTACACCTATTTTAAAATTGTTTGGCATGTTTCGAATTGTGTTACTTTCTTTTTCAACCCAGAAATAGATAGCCATCAATTGAGATATTAAACTGACGAACATCAGCTTTCAAAATAAGTGTTGAAATAGAAACTTTTAAAAGCAATTTGGGATACTTTTATACTTTGAAATAATTTACGAAATTTTATACTAATGTGTGATAAAAGCTGCTTTTAATATCAATTAAAGAACACTTTTCAGGTTTGGAATGTGAAAAACCTTTTTATAAGAGAGATGTGTTGACAGAATCATAGTAAACAGTAAAAATTTCAAGACATGTTGATAGTTAGTTAGACTTACTTTAGTTACAATACAAATTGTTCAAAAGTTAGGGTATGGAATTTATTTTTTGGGACGCCCATGGTATTTTGTTCATCGACTACTTAAATAAAGAATAGCGATTATTACTTGGCATTATTGGATCGAATAAAACAGCAGTATATGTTTAACGATTTAAATTTCCAGATTTCCCAAATTGCTGTTGATGTGTGAGGTGGAAGTTTGTATATATAATTAACCAGCCAGTTTCTGACTTATTTACATACAACCGCAAATTCTACTTGTTTCCTAAACATTACTTCATCTTTCTCATTAATATTAAAGCGTAATAAAGATATTGCATTGGCTAAGTTGTTAATTTAAG
Source organism: Lochmaea crataegi (assembly GCA_947563755.1). Taxonomy (NCBI): domain Eukaryota; kingdom Metazoa; phylum Arthropoda; class Insecta; order Coleoptera; family Chrysomelidae; genus Lochmaea; species Lochmaea crataegi. The sequence continues at coordinate 81,101,549 of OX387423.1, read as the reverse complement.
AAACGTACTATGCACATGACATACCAATAGCTAAAAGTTCTATAACTAGTTGTTTGGGAACTTCATTCCGGTGTTAAACAGTGCAATAGTAATAGGTTTACGACTCATTAAGTCTAGATAATTATATTTACTTGTTAACTATTTGAACGTATCGGTGTTTACTGTTGAGAGAAAAGTGGAACCAAAGTTAAAATGAAATTACACAAGTTTAATCAAGTTATCTAAGAGCAGTCTAAGAAGGATCAACGGAAAGGGTAAGTTAATAATTATATTTGATGTTAACAAGTTGTAAAAATAAATAGAAATACAAATTGATTTGCGTTTATCTATTAATTAAGACATATTAATCTAAACCTATCTACCCGGAGGTGTAAGGTGTGAAAGTTTGGCTTAATCATTGTAAATAAAAGCTCTCCATGTGTTTTTGTTTCTTGCTTTGTCCCATGTTTTCCTTGGTCTTCCATTGGTTCTGCTTTCATGTCTTTTTGCCTCCCATATCTGTTTTACTGGCATGATATTGCTTAATCTAGTTAAGTGTCCAATCCATTTAATTGTCGATCTTGTATTATCTGGATTACTGGTAGTACATTAAGGTTTTCTCTTATTGTTGAATTTCGTATTCTGTCTCTCCTTGTAATTCCTGCGACCTTCCGTAAGTATTTCATCTCCATACTCTGTAATTTGCTTTCCATCCTCTTCGTCAGTACCCAGCTTTAAGTGAACATAGGAAGAAATGTAGTTCTATATACAGTCATTTTCGTTTCAACAGAGATTTCTTTCTTTCCAATGAACGAGTTTTTAAGACTATGGTACACCTTTGATGCATTTTCTATTCTTGTATTTATTTCTATGTCATGATTCCCTTCATTATTGATGTTTACTCCTAGGTATTCAAAAATTTCTACTTGATCTAAATGTTTTCGGTTAAGATTTACATTTATTTGGGTATTCTCTTTTCCTGTCACCATTACTTTGGCTTTTATTTCTACAAGGTCCCCTTTTAGTCCTAACATCCATTATTTCTCTTCCGTATCTCCTGTCAATCACCGCATAGTCTATATTCGATTTTTCATTTCTTCTTTTTACCTCTAGTGAACTTATGGATATCTTTGTGTTTGAAAAATCCTTTCATAACTAGCATGTTATTCTGAATACCGAAATCAATTTTCTCCACGATCATCACAGGATGCTGGAATTCTCTCTTGAGATTAGAGAGAAGAGAGACAGAAGAAATATTCTGCAACACCTCTGCCCCCATGCAATTTAAATGTATTTACATTCTCTCTCTAGTGATAGAATAATATTTTCACACTGGTAAGCAATAATAGCATTAGCCTTGACGCAGTTGATTGTCATCGCAGTGGCAAAACATGAGTAAGTGTCAAAATTATTGTTGTCACTTAACCCTAACCTAACCTGGCAATTGTTGAAAATTCCTCCAATAATGCACCAGTTTTTCATTTCGCGAACTGTACAAATATAACAATTAATACAAAGTAGAATGTTTCTTGAATTATTGAGTGTTTACCTAATAGAATAATTGTGATTGAGTTCAGTAGTAAAAATTATCTCTTGTTCATTTCTATTCAAAAATATATATTTAAAATCTTCGATAGTGGAGAAAGTATAGTCTGATACTTGGTCAGAATGAACATTCGTGATGATCGTGGTTCCTCACGCTCGCCTTCGGCTCGCGCTCGGAACTTTCCACTCGCATCGAATTTTCATTCTAACCTTGTTACAGAATATACTAATCCTGTTGCCGTTGTTATTTCTCACATTTTTGCCGAATTTTTCTATAACATCTCTCGATTTATCTATCATCCTGACTCTTCCATCGAGATCAGTCTTTTCCCCTTAAGTCTTTAACTACTTGTGTTACTTCTCTCCAGAATTCATCATTCTTGTTCGCTACTTCGTCTTCATTTGGGCCACATAATATTGAAATATTTAGTTTTTCTTCTTTTTTATGTCGTATTGGCTGAAAATGTTGCAATAAGGAACAAATTTAAGTTTTAAAATTCGTTTTAGGTTGGGTCTAATCTACTGTAACCCTTCCGTTTTTTTTGGAAAACTTCATGAGGAATACAAATTATTTGATATTTTTTCAAGAAGGGGAAGGGAATAAATATATATGTATATATAGATAGACATAAATATAAAATACTTTGTATTCCACATTAACTCTTCCAAAAAGGGGAAGGATAACCCTTCCCCTTTTTGGAAAACTTCACGTGGAATACAAATTATTTGATATTTTTTCGAGACGGGGAAGGGAATATACCAAGATTATCATATTTCCTCCCACCCGTCGAACCAATTATAACCCGACTAACAGTCACAAATCTTTGTAGTGAAATTATAATGGAATTTCTTATTGTCGAATTAGCATAATTAGGAATAACACATCTTTTACAAATAATAATCATAACAATAGTTTTCATGATTCTCATAATCGCTTACCGCCGACCAACAGACACAGATCAAAGTGTAACTATCTATAGCAATATCAGAAAATGAGAAACAGAAAACAAATAAGAAAATAGTAATTAACAATAGAAATACTACTAAAAAAACTATAGATATTTCGGTTGTTTAGCTCCACGATTATTTAACTTCCCACCTGATATATATAAAATGTATATAAGAAAACTAAATTCAACCAATCTTTTAAAATCAATATTTAGAACATGTAAAAAATCATTAGGATTTAAGAATATAGAAAAAATTATTGAAAATTGACAACAAAAATTTTAAAATAATATTTCTTAAATTAAAAATCAATGGAGTAAACCAAAGTATAGCGTATCCATAAGTATTCCTTTTCATCACTTGTCATCCATGCTCAACCTCATCTATATATTCTAAGGATGTTTATTATTTCAATTTTTATTATTATAAATGCAATTCATTTTATATTTTGATATATCCATATAATCTATTACAATGCAAAATTAATTCAACTAAAAGAAAAAAACGCCATTTGACAACGCCGCTAAACTATCACCTGATCACACCTAAACTATCACCTGATCACACAACAATCTTAATTTGTGAACCTAAGGTATCTAGACATAAGATTTTAGTGTGTAATTTTATAACCTATAAGTGCTGAGTGAAAATAATTTTGCTTAAAAATAATTCTGAAAAATGGCAAAATTTAAGTATTTTCTTCCAGTTTTTTTTGTGAAACAGACTCACATGTAGGTAAAGATAATAACCTTTACAGTTTAAAGTGAAAATATCCATCGTAAAATAGCATTAGATAGTGTTGAACAAGTATCATTTTTCAACTAAATTCGTGATTTTCAAAGTAATTTCTGAATGATCCAAGGAAATTTGTGTTCTAACCTGCTTTATTTAAGGTGAGCTGTCAAACATATTTAAAATTCCGAGGGTCGTGGAGTCTACCAGAACCGCCATTCCATTTTTGGAATCAGGAATAGTAACAATTATAACATTCCTTAATTCACTAGAACGGCACGCTCCAACAATTCCCATTTCCATTACAACCTTCATCATTAAATACATCTCATCGGGGCTTCAAACAGGAATTTATTTACATCTTCCCTGTCAAACACATTAGATTTTTTGGGTATATATCAGTCATTTCTTCTTTTCAATAATGCTCGAAGTTTAGAATACTTGGAAATATCTATGTTTCCTCTATGAAAAGGGTGGACTTCAGCATGGAATATTCACACCATAAGTTTGATGGAGATTTTAATACATCAGATTTTTCGTGAAGGTGCGCCAAAAGAACGGTTTCTGAAACTGCAGTAACAGTCTTTGTTTGGCACCATTTCATGAAGTATTGATACGTTGCTTCATACCCCTTCCTTGATTTTTCTAGCAGCAGCGACAGACAAGCGATATTTGCTGATTCTTGTATATCCATTTGGCTGTTATACAAATCAATAATTTCAATTTCTCTTAATTTTTGATAATAATCTGTCAGCTTGACGTTGTTGATAAAATAACAATGCTTTTGAAGCTATAGAAACCAATCAAAGCTGTCTATAATTCCATGCGAAAAGTATTGAATTAAATTAATAAAAATTCAAGAATAAATTCTGCGATGAGGAGAAAAAATCTTATATACTTCACGGGAAGTATATTTGCTAGTCTTGAATAGGGAAGGCTGATCCCAACATATTATGGATCAGTTCCAACTTGATCCAGTCCAGAGTAATAACTGGTCCAAAGATCAGTTCCAGTACAGCCGGCCTTTTTGGGCTTTTTGCGAAGAGTACAGCAGTAGGTAAACAACCGTAAACGAGTGCATACTAGACTTGAACTGAGTGCGAGGTACGAATTTGAGTATTTACAGTTTGTATGTTAATTCAGTTCAGTTGCTTTGAGAGATTGGACTAATACTCGTACCTGAATAAATTGTCGGTTTCGATCAGTTCTATTAGTCCAATTGATCTCTCTAACTTTATTGCCATCCCTCACTATCGCTCGGGCACGATTTTTCTCGACTAGTAAATATTACTACATCCCTTAGTATAAAAAACTATTTATTAGTTAAGTGTTACGATCTATCTATTTTTATTAAATATACATTTTATGTGGCTCTATACTTTACAGACTTATTCAGAAAGTAATTAGTATTTTCTGAAAGTTTATTTTCGTGTTAGATGTAGCAATAACAATGGCTCGATGGCACATTAACTATAGAAATTTCGTGATTAGCTATATTTTCTCATTTTAATGTCGGATTTTTTTCCATGTCACGCCGGATGCTATACGATTGGGTTATTTCTCACTTTGATGAGGTCGTAAAAATGGTAACGACAAAAAAAATAGATTGGTTGGATAACTAAAGCATGCGACAGTTTTTATGAAAATCGATGTCAAAGAGAGAGGTTTTAATAGAGATTTTTAATCAGGAAAATTAGTTAACGAATACTTATAAGCGCACTGATAAAAATAATGAAATTTCAACATAGTAAAAACGCAATCGAGACGGAGTATTAAAACTACCTGAGCTCTTAACTTCAGGTCTGGGTATTTATTAATTATTAATGAGTACCAAAGCAAACATTATACACATTTTACTTTTACTATACACTACTTCTGGTAAGGTAACACATATTGGAAGTGATAACGGGTTCTTAGAAAGTGGTTTTTTAATATTTCAGAGATTATCACGAAGATATAAATGCTGAAGTGTTTGAAGAATATTTTCAGCATATGATTGTACTTTTATAGTACTGGATAACACTAGTTACCATGCAAAGCGTCAAATTGAACGTGTGCCAAATACTATATGAAAAAAACATGATAAAATTGAGTGGTTAATATTATTTTTCCGGAAAAATCAGTAAATCGCGATTCTAGTACAAGTAGTAATTGTTTTCAGGATTATGCATTTGAAGGAGACATGTTCTATAGCTAATTAACATTGTTGAAAACTTTTATTGCGTACTTGAATAATAGAATATTCATTTCACAATCAAATTTGGAAGCAACTTAGTTTAACTTTTAAACGATTCACAATGTTTTACTCGTTTACTAACGCACCAAAGTCTTTGTTTTGCTTTCTATTTCCCTACGCTGTTCCCCAACATCTCTATTCCAAAACAAACACGTTTAATTTTCATAAAACAACACCATGAAATGTCTTCAGACACCATTTGGAGCATATTAAAATATGGATGGGACTATGTAATCTTTGGCAGACACAACGAAAGATACTTTTAGATTTTCGTGTTTGTTTAGGATATAAAAAGGTTTAACGAAAGTGTTTACAGTGTTAAAACGTAGTAATTATTATTATTGTGTTCAAATGATATCATTTTCGAATATATAATATTTTTTCGAACAAAAATACGATCATGTAACTAAATCTTTGTTACAAAAGCATCTGAATGTGTAATCCTATAATGGAAAATCCCGCTCATTGAATTTCCGATAAGCGGGTTTGACTACTGTAACACGATATGTATATCTTTTAAACAAACCAAGTAAAAGGTAAATTGAAACCATTAAATTTAATATGTCTGTAAACAAATTCGATTTTACATCTCCGGATATAAAAAAAAGTGTAAAGCATTCATCTGCTTGGCTGCATTCTCTTTCCGTTACAAACAAAACAGACCTAAAGTTTTATTACTGGGAAAACCAACAAACGATTTTTATTTTATAAACAATTCAGAGAGGTGTTGGTTTTGAGTCGAAGAAAATAAATCTCCCTATCTATGCTCAGATGGCTTCAACATCGATGTAACATGTATGTATTCAAATACTCTCTAGGATGAAGAACATACGAGCTTTCACAGTATCTACAGGACTGCATAAACCGACGTTGACAGATAACTTAGTAAATACACTGAGAAAATGATCAAATTTTTAAATATCGGCGATATAATTGGTTAACAAAGTGAAGTATGACAAGTATCTTATTATAAAAATGGCGAATTTCAGATATGCGCATACAAAAAATGATCGGAAGCTTCGCTTCTTGTTAAGTGGTGTATTCTTTGGTACAATACTTGAAAAAAAATCCGTTTATTCAATTCAAGATCAGGGATTGTAATGTATAGGTTGTAAAAATATCGAAGTGTCTTATTTGCTAGTTTTATTTCAAGAATTCCTTTATTAAATAACCAAATCTCAAGTGAACTAAAGAGGAAAAAAATTATTGTTGTATATAACAATTTAATACTTATTTATTGTTTAGTTCAGAGTAATTTAGAAATTATTGTTTATTATATAATCATTAAGTGTTTTATAATTTTGAAATGAAATCGTTGCCAAGTAAACAGTAAACCGAGAAACTCTAAAAATTATATAGGTACTTTAGAACCATTTAAAATTGCCAAGTGCTAACGCGACGTGAAGGCAGACATTCACTTGGCACCTACTTCAGAATTATAAAAGAATTAATTACTTGCATAATAAATACTAACTTCTCAAATACATTAAGCAAACACAAATAACTATTAAATTGTTGTATAAAACATTTTTCCAACAGTCGCGCGTAAAATGATTAATTACTATATTCAAATGAAATCGTAAAGTCGATAAATGCCGAGGATTGTTACTTTACGCTCTAGCGCAAAAAAGGAATCTTTTTCGCTCGCTTATTGATTCAAACCACGCCTTCCGAATTAACTCAATTGGTGAGTATTTAACAATTTATCAGATTAAAAATCAAATGAAATTATATGAAAATTGTCAAAAATTATTGTCAATTATTGTCAAAAACTGTTAAAATGGACAATTTTTGTCAAAAACTGTCAAAAATGGTCAATAATTGTCAAAAATGGTCGATAATTGTCAAAAATGGTCGATAATTGTCAAAATTGGTCAATAATTGTTAGAATTTTGAAAAATGGTCGATAATTGTCAAAAACTATCAAAAATGGTCAATAATTTTAAAAAATGGTCAAAATTTTTGAAAAATTGTCAAAAATGGCCAATAATTGTCAAGAACTATCAAAAATTGTCAAAAATGGACAATTATTGTTAAAAATTGTCAAAATTTTGGAAAATAGTTGATAATTCTAAAAATTGTTAAGTTTTTGGAATATGGTCAAAAATGGTCAATAATTGTCAAAAATCGTCAAAAATTTGGAAAAATGGTCCATAACTGTCAACAATTGTCAATAATTATCAAAAATGGTCAATAATTTTGAAAAATGAACTAAAATTTTGAAAATTGTCAAAAATGGTTGAAAATTGTCAATTATTTTTAAAAACTGTCAAAAATGGACAATTATTGTCAAAATTGGTCATTAATTGTCAAAAATTGTTGAAATTTTGAAAAATGGTCGATAATTGTCAAAAACTATCAAAAATGGTCAATAATTTTGAAAAATTGTTAAAATTTTTGAAAAGTTGTCAAAAATGGCCAATAATTGTCAAAAATTGTTAAAATTTTGAAAAATAGTTGATAATTTTCAAAAATTGTTAAAGTTTCTGGAAAATTGTCAAAAATTTTGAAATCTGGTCAAAAATGGTCAATAATTGTCAAAAATTTTGAAAAATGGTATAAAATTTTGAAAAATTGTCAAAAATGGTCAAAAACTATCAAAAATGGTTAACAATTGTAACTTATATTATATCTATGTGATTAGGAAAGTTAGGGTCAAATCTTAGGCCTCTTTTATGCACGTGTGGTTCGTGGTCGGACTGCACAACGGACTGCATCTTAAAGAACCTTCAAGGGGAAGGCTGAATGGGATGGTTATTTTTCCTTTCCCTTCTAGAAAAAGTAAGAGCCGCGAGCTGCGACCCTCGTCGCATGCGCAGATGACGAAATATGGTCCTCTAGTTATCGCCTCCTGCGTCCCTAGCTAAATGGCTGCTGGCTGGTGTCGGGCTGACTCCTCCTTGGCTGTGTAACCGCGGTGGTTATTTCTTCAGCAGACTTCTCGTTGTTGTCTTCTGTTGTGTGTTTGTTTTTTCGCTGCCTCTATAAGGGGCAAATCCTTAGCCGACGATCTACGACTAAAGACGACATTATAGAGTGGATCCACTTGTTATAGTTGTTGTTGAAATCCCGACTCATCTTTCTATGGATGTGTCGGAACTTCTCCTGGGTGGGTCTTCTCAATAATCTCTATAGGTGACTTTTGGACATTAGTTGAGCTAACAGTCTTGTCACCTGTTCGAAAATCTGTTTTGTTTTGTCGGTGTGGTCGTCATCGTTGTCTTTTGGGCGTAGCTGACTCCGGACTTCGCTCCTTTTGGGGCTGGTTTCCTCGACGTCCTGTTATTTGGGGCCTGTGGGCATCCCTTATAATTTGCTGGGTGATCTCCCTGGCAGTAAAGGCTATCAGGATGCCTCTACTTGTCTGTGCAGTAAAACCATTGCGCCATCTCACCTTCTAGGCCATCTATCCTCGAATTACCCTATCACAAGAAGGGAGATACAATAATTGTCTATCTATTCTTGTGGTATTCGTGCAATTATTTGCATTCTAAGTATGCCTAGACGAGTGCAAAGTGTAATGAATAATCATGGATAGAACACAGAGTAAAAAATTGTTTAAACTTCGATCCTCTTTTTTCAAAAGTTTTTTAAACAGGACAACAATTTAATAAAAGCTGTTACTGCAACTGTCTTCTTTAATTTGTTGACCATTTGAAATATCAAGATTTTCATATGTAGGTCTTGTATGAAAAATAAAAATTCTGTAGTCCGAAAAGTATTTATAACATGCGCAAATCATTCTTATAAAGAACATTTTATGTTGACAACAAATTAACCAATTGGAAAAATGTAGCTTGAAGACTTGCTTTAGAAAACTTCTTAGTAAGCTGTGAATCTCCTTTGATCGCCAAAGGGAATATTTTCTGAAGACGCTGTGTTTTCCGTAAAATATTAATATAGAATGTTATATGTTTGTTTTTTCGTATACTTTGAGTTTTAGAAGTCTGGTATTGCAAAAGAATAAATGGGCACAAAGAAAAAACATGTACTATTTGTCTTTCTTTTCAAAAAAAGTAATAACATTAAAGTAGAATCCGAGGTAGAATCGTATATAAACAATTTTTGAAAAATGAATGTTGATCTTTAAAGCTCTACCACAGTATGTTTTTATAATTTCCTTGCATTCATTGAGATAGGTACTATTTTGTTTGGGTAATATAAATGTTTAAAAACAATGTACATTTTTAATTGTAAGTCTTTTCCTTTGTTGTTAGTGTAAATTTTTTAATTGAGTCGCTCAATGTTTTATTAGTGCAAACCAATACAAACATACTCATAATCTTAATCAATAATTTGCTTTGTCTAATCAACCTATTGTGGTTTACTTATATTTACTGTAGGTATCCTATATTATTAATTGTTTCACTGTGTTGAATAACCATATTAACATTAGGTCACACTTAACCCAACTTTTCAGTAGAAATATTTGTTTAATATCTTTTAATACTCTCGTTCACTTTCCAGTTAGTTTAATTAAAGTTTAAGGGTTTCAAGGACTTTCTCGCCCGTTCTGCACCTTCTCCCAGCTATCCACGTCAATTAACTGAATTAATTTTATATTTTATGGAGCGGATAGATACTTGCCCAACACACCATACATATAACATTGTTCTCGAAGAAGCATATTACTGCAATTTATCCTTAAACGCGCCGAGATTTATAATTAGGCACTGGAAAAACTAATGAAAATCCCATTGAAACGGGCCGCACTTCAGACAACGGAATAAAAGATGGAGAATAAATCTCCTGCTGAGAAAAAAAAATACCATTATAAATTAATTTGTTCGAAATTAGCATCATTAGTTTTCTTCGTTGACAGATGAGAAACTTAAGGAGCTAAAAAACATTTCAACGGAGGCACAGAAAGAATAGCACAGAACAGACAACAGCAAAGAGGAAGGAAACGTCACAATTGGCTGAAAGTTTTGTCATTAAATTAGTTTTCCCTAGGGTGTTACGGTTACACTCCTTGACTGCTTGTCTTGTTCTGAAAAGCACAACAACATGAAAGTTTAAAGGACAGAGGCGCACGTTCGTTAGCATAGTTTTAAATTATTACTCAAACGCGGATTTTCCAAATAAACCAATCAACCAATCAAATGGTTGCAGAACTTGAATAATAAATAAAACAGAATTGTCTCGTTTTTGGGAAGTAAATAACGTAGAAGGTCGAATATTTGTGATTTTTCAATTTATTGCCTTCAAAGTCTTCGTACCTCAATGGTTTTCTGTAAATAAGAATATTATATGAAGATAAAAGAATTGGGGGCTGTGCCGAATTCCGCAAGAACCTACCAGCGTTTTTAATCCTAGGTCGAGTTCCGCAAAAGGTCGAGAGAGGATTAGAATATGGCTAAAGGTCAGTTTTTATGAGAGCTTATGAGAATGACACCTTCATCACAAAAGTATTAAATAATAACTATAACTATACCTTCTTCAATCATTTTCCTTACCCTTCTCGATAAATTACGAGAGCTATTTTTGTAAATCACTAAATAATATGGTCCCACTTGCTATAATATATTTTTCTCATATTGATAGCACGATTTCAGGTAAGTGACCCCAAAACCGCAATAAACCATAGGCGGACATAGGAATTTAGGCAGGATAAAATGGATCAATTGTATCTCAATTCTCCAAAAGCGAATAAATATGGACAATAAGTAGGATATTCATACGTGGGAACCTAAAATCTAAACATAAAAATTACGCGCACATACTACCTACTTATACTAGAAAATAGATTCTGATGAAATGGAATTTTGATTAGGTACATCATCTGCAAGTTTTTAACAAATCAGCCCTTTTTAGGGCTACAAATCATTCTTACTAATTAATTAATTAAATTGAATAATCTAGTATTTCTGTTTCTATTGTTATCACTACCTGGAGTTCACTAAATAGCGTAAATACGTCAAAAGTTATTAATTAAATATCTGTGCTACTTATATAAAAGAAATAAATATTGTAATAAAATACATCTATAATAAAATACATAATAGGATCTCATTCTTACCCAACTACACTGCACTGTCACGGCAAATTTATCACTTCTAAATATATTTGAATGGTAATGGTATTAGGGTTCTATAGTCCTCGCTACCTGCGGTTCACTATACAGGAAGAATCTAGCGAAAGTTGCTAACTGAACACTTATTTACATGAAGAAGCGCTTACAATTCTGTTCAATTCTTTGAATCACCCTGAAGTGTCAGACACGTTTTTGAATTTATAATGAGCTCTTCAGCTATCAATATGATAAAAATACACGATAATCCCTCAGGTAGTTTTGCGGAATTCGACCTTAGCCAAAATTGGAATCATCTATCACCCACTTAACATAAACATTTGATATATTTTCAATTATCGTTTGATACAAAGTATAGAGTGGCATATGGGCTATAAATTTACGGTAGCACCTCCTATACAATCACTGGCTTTCACCTAATCCACTCTTTACAATTTCTGCAACAACGTTGTGCAATATAAACCCAGTATATCCTCTTCATTTACGTATTTGTCCGTTAATCAGGAATGGATTTTCGGATATTATGTTTTGGTTTGAGCCAAAGCGCCGTTAAATAGCGTACGATTGATGGGAATTATCAAATTACAAATTTTACAAATAGTGAACGGTTTAATATATGAATACAAAAACTTCTGACATAATTGATTGATACGAAACAACTGAATGTTTGACGTGAACAAAATAATTTAAATCCATTTATTAGAGTTATCAATAAAAGAAATATTGTTTTAAACAAAAGTTCGAATAAACTCCGGATGTATAAATTAATTCTTTCCTAATTGTTTTTAATCTTGTTTTGAGATACTCAATTAGGTTGAAAATGAGCAGTACTGCCCCTATTTTATAAACAGTGGGTCCATGAAGTAACGCAATTTTCATTATTAGTTAAAGAAACAGTAATATAGTAAAATCTCGATTTTTGATTTCAATCTTCTATTTTTTTAATCATAATCTATCATACATGGTGAACAACCTTTGAGTGACAACGTCAGCACTTATTTTTTTTAATTGCGGATCTCCCTTGTTGATCTGCTTCCAAAAATGCACCACAATTTGATTCAAAGTTATACAGAGTGGATAAAAATGCAAAAGTTGTTCAAGGCAATTGACCATTTCCAAGTACCTCATCGTGACGAAAATCTGTCACCGGACAACTTTCACACCAAATTATAATGTCACCTCAAACCGGATAATACACGATAAAACTCGTAAAAATTGCATTTTTACACTTTTAAATTATTATAGTATCCAATTAATACACATTAGTACACAAATTTACCAAACCCAATTAACTTTTGTTCTCGATTTATATTTAAATCAGTAAAAAATGCTATTTCCATCCATCTTTCCGAAGGTTGTTCGTGATCAGCGGGAAACGCGGGAAACGCTCTAGTCGTTATTTACAAGAAAAATTTTTGCTCTAGTAGAAATCCAATGGAATCAGTTAATTTGAGGTCATTTGATTGAACACAACCAATCAGAACTACATTATATTGAAAACAGATCCCATGGGCTGTTTTCACTCTATTACGTTGCCATGGATAGATTTTGATTTATTTCGATTTTGACGTTTCAAATATTTGTTATTTCAAAATCTCACGATTTGGTCATAATACTGACGAGAATATTAATGAAATTATAGAAGAAAATATAACAAAAAATGTGTGTGGAAAGTATTTATGGATTTTTGTAATGATAGAAAGTATCAATTAGATGGAAATCGAACAGTGGAAGAATTGTCGTCGATTTTAAAAGATTGGGCTGTAAACATGAGAAGAAAGAGTTTAAAGAAGCTACTGTCAAAACCATGTGGAAGGCAGAGGCGATTGGCTTGGACACCAAAGAAAAAAAATTACTCCAATAGATCGCGGTCAGCAGATTGGCCAAAAGTGGTGTACAAGAGCAAGAGCTTATAAAAATTACGGGTCATAACAATGCCAAAACTTAATTGAATATTGACCAAGAACATCATAATCACATTATTAACAGCATGCGTAGTGGAAATACATCTTCATCAGTTATAGAAACTAATACGTCTGGATCTTCATTTAACTTTTCTAATTGTTCTTTTGTAATTGCACCTTTAAATAAATCGTTTTTGCTCCGTATTTTTTTCTATAGTTAGAAAAAAATTTCTATTCGAAGACCCCCGAACATTGATAAATGCTCAAAAAAATTTTAACAAGCTTTCGAAATCGGTTATAAAATTTTTTCGAACAATTATCAATGTCCTTGGGTTATTACTATTGATAATTGATAAAGAAATGTGATAGTGCGCCATCTTGCTGAAACCATATTCCGCGTTCTAATTTGGATTTCAAGGGAAAGTTGGGTTAAATCAGGAATTAAAGTATTTCGCAGAAAATCCAGCAACAAAATTTTAGTTAAGACAGTTTGTTAAATTATGTTACTCTTTTACTATCTACACTTCCTTTATTTCTTTAACTTCAACTTTTACAATAATGTTCTCCACTTTTCGAAGACATTTCTAGATGGTTCCAGATGTTTTTGAAGCTTGCTTCTTATTGCACGAAATAGGACTTTTGGGAAGGCTAGTGAACTCGTGAAAAGTGTGATGTTACGAAAAAGCGTTCGTCACGCGATGACTCATTAGAAAGAGAGAGAGAGAGAGACGCAGTACCGTCGTGTATGAGAGAGGGAGACACGTAATTATCTCTCTCTCTCTCTCACTCAGAGAGACAGGCTAGACAGAGAAGGACGCAGCGAAAGAACGCGCGATACTCTCTCTCTTTCTCTGTATCTGTCTCTTTCTCACTCTATAGTGAGTCGGACAGTTATTGAGTCGCATACTGATCCAGCGTCTAGCGAAAAACACGTGGCCTAGCATTTCGTTTTTGATGTGAAACATCTATAGGCGGAAGGTAAATGTGTTAAAATTTTTGTAAAATCGTAAAAAATGTCAAAAGGTCATAATTGTCAACATTTTGGAAAAATGGTTAATAATTGCCAAATATTTTAAAAAATTGTCGAAAATTTGGAAAAACGGACAATATTTGTCAAAAACTGTCAAAAATGGTCAATATTTGTAAAAATTTTGAAAAAATGGTCAATAATTGTCAAAAATTTTGAAAAATGGTTCAATTTTTGGAAAAATTGTCAAAATTGGTCAATAATTGTCAAAGACGGTCAATAATTGTCAAAACCAATCAAAAATCGTCAAAAAGTGTTAAAATTTTGAAAAATTGTCAAAAATTGTTAAATATTTTAAAAAATGGTCAATGATTATCAAAATTTTTGAAAAATTGTCAAAAATGGTCAATAATTGTTAAAATTTTGAAAAATGGTCAAAAATTGTCAGAATTTTGAAAAAATGGTCAATAAGTATAAAAGACTGTCAAAAATGGTCAATAATTGTTAAAAATTGTCAAAAATGGTCAATAATTGTCAGAATCTGTCAAAAATTGCCAAAAATTGTTAAATATTTTAAAAAATGGTCAAAAATAGTCAATAATTGTTAAAATTTTGAAAAATGATCAAAAATGTACAATTATTGTCAGAAACTCTCAAAAATGGTCAATAATTGTTAAAATTTTGAAAAATGGTTAAAAACTGTTAAAATTTTGAAAAAATGGTCAATAACTATAAAAAACTGTCAAAAATGGTAAATAATTGTTGAAAACTGTCAAAATTTCTTAAAAATGGTCAATAATTGTCAGAAACTGTCAAAAATGGTCAATAATTGTTAAAATTTTGAAAAATGGTTCAAAAATTGTCAAAATTTTGAAAAAATGGTTCATAATTATAAAAAACAGTCAAAAATGATCAATAATTGTCAGAACCTGTCAAAAATTGTCAAAAATGGTTAATAATTGTTAAAATTTGAAAAAATGGTCTAAAATGATCAAAATTTTCGAAAAATTGTGATGCATATAGAAAGGTCAGTTGCTGTTTGCTATAGGATTACCTACTACCGCCGTCTGACGGCTACAAGATAAAACTTAGTAGAACGTAGCAACGTACTAAGCCTAATGTAATTCCCAACATCGCATTCTATTGCGCGTATTTTTATTGATGGTTTTCCCAACCTCGCATTCTATTGTGCATAAGAAGCAAGCTTTTGTCGGCGGTCCGACGATCGCTTACCTTTTTTTCTTCGTTTTCTTTATGGACCTTGAGTTCAACAGTTCAACAGTACTTAAACTGAATATTGTTACCTTTTCCTATGTTATCTACTGCCATTCCAGAAGCTTCGTGTCTTCTATAAAGGCAACTTGTTTGACTGGAGGGATTTTCAGTAGTTGTAATGGTTGTATCAATTCCTCTCCAAAGTGCTTCCGTCTAAATACTTCTAAGTTCTCGCAGAAGCAGAGTATGTTAGTAGGTGTTTCATCATCCAGTTCACATTTTCTGCACATAGGTTCACTAACTTTGCCCATTTTGTGCAGAAGTTTCCTCCGGGTGCAGTGTCTAGTCACCAGGTCGGTAACTGTCTTCAAATGTCTCTCAACCAGTTCCAATAGCCTGGTTGAGAGTTCCTTGTCTACCTTGTTCAGTAAACTCTTTGTATGGAGGTGCCCTTGTGTTCCTTATCTAGCCAGTTTCCGATTTCCTCTCTTTTGCAATCTTTTGTGATTCCACAAAATAGATGGAGTATAACCGGTTGATTCGTGTTCGAAAAGTGTCCCTGTTCTTTTGGTTGTCAGAAAGGATATTGGAAAATAGTCTACCATTCCGTCGGACTGTTGGTAGAGAGGCGTAGTGCGTGTTTTCTTAATGTCTAATATTTTAATCAAATCCTGCCATAATTCGGATTTGAAATTTCGTCCTTGGTCAGAATGCAATTCCAGAGGGACAACGTGCCTAGCAATACTCTTGGTTACCGAAGCCTCTGCTATTGTCGTCGTTTCTCAATTAGGAAGAGGCGGTATATCCGGCCATCTGGAGAAATAATCCATTAATACCATTGGGTATTTGTTTCCTCTTTTAGTCAAAGACATATCAATTGACAGTCTTTCTCCAGCAAAATACTGTGCCATTTTTCCTCGGATTCTTGTTTTAAGACCTTTTTTACTATCACACAGGTTACATTTCTTGCACCAATCTTCTACATCCCGTCGACAGTCGAACCAATAATATCTTTCCTGAACTATTTTATTACCAAAAAGTCCTCCTGGGTGGCTGCTACGAAATTCTTCTGATGTGTCATCATTGGTATGTGTATCTTTTGTTGGGAAACGTTTGAATTTGTATAAAGCTTCAACGACCTTCGCAAAATTTTTATCATTAAATCAAGCTAGGGATTTTGCGTTAATAATCTTAGCATTAATTTTCGTCAATTTAATACATCGCCGAACATCTTCTACGTTTTGCGGTAAGTGATTATTCGACAAGATTTCTATTGCTATATGTATCAAGGGATCAAAGTACGTTCCATTTCAGTTAATTAAATACATGTTCACTGAAAAGTGTTCTTGTGGCACAACGGAATGAAACAACGCGAGAGTTTAAATGCAATGCACGTGTCGCGGAAAATTCATCAACCTTCACATCGATACATATTTAATCACCTTTGACGCCGTGCGCTAACATGCTTCAGAAAATTTACTCACTGAAAATAGCCATTTTCAAGTTCAGTAAAGTATTTTGAGCTTAATAAGCCGCAAATAACTTGACTAAAGTGCAAAGGTAGGTTTTATAATTATTATTGTTTAAAAAAGTGTTTTAAATACTACCTGAAATTAGAGATTCATAAAGTCAAGTAGCTTTAATGTAGACGAGTCCACGCTTTCCACGGTTCAACGGCCGCAAAAAATAATGGCTACAAAAGGAAGAAAGTGGGTTGGTGACATTACGAGTGTAGAACGGGGGGGAAACACACTACTGTAGTGTGCGCCATGAATCCAATAGGTAATTTTGTACCACCAGCTTTGATTTTTGCAAGAAAGAAGTGGAAGCCAGAATTGATTGATGATGCACCAGCTGGAACATTAGGCTTGTGTCAAGAATCGGGCTGGATGACGGGTGACCTTTTTTGTGTGTGGCTCAAGCATTATATAAAGTTAACACACTCATCCCAAGACAATAAAACTCTCCTACTACAAGAAAATGGTGTCATAATGATTTGCTTCTCTCCACACTGCACGCACCAGTTACAGCCCCTGGACGCTTATTATAATCGAGCAGTTACAAAGTGGCTCAAAAATAATCCTGGTCGAACTGTAACTCCATTTCAAGTGGGAAAGCTATTTGCTGAAGCATGGACGGAGTGCATCAATGGAAAATTCCGTTAGTGGGATCAGAAAAACTGGAATTCATCCGTTCCACACAGATATTCTTCCTGACTGGATGTTTCTTGCTTCTTTAACAACTGACATTCCTGAACAAAATGATCCCGAACCAGGAACATCTGACCATCAGCCTCCACTCACACTCCCACCATCATTGGACGCTATTGAGATAACGGACATCCCTGGACCATCAAATATCTCTAAAATAACTCTTAATGAAGAAGATTCAGTAGACTGTAGCCGAATTTCCGCAAAGAGTATAATTCCAATACCGAAGGTTTCCACGTCTTTCAAATGATCAAAGCGCAAGAGACCAGGGGCGATTATGCTGACCTCAACACCTAACCCGGAAGAATTCAAGGCTAAAGAGGAGCAGAAACGATTAGTGTTGGAGCGACGAGCAAAACGAAACCAAGATAAAGTCAAGCTGTGGGACGATGAAGATGAACAAGACACCCAAGATCTATTTGCTGGGATTGAAGATAATGAGGAAGATGCTGCATGTATTTATAGCAACAGCCTATACAGGGTGTCCAGAAACTCTCTTGCCAAACGGAAACTACAGTTACTAGAGGTGATGTTAAGTCGATTTAGCTCAAATTACCTCAATCCGAAAATGCTTCCTAAACAGCCATTTGAAGAAGACGTCCTCATATGAGTTTTCTTCAAATTATTCAAAAATACCGTTACTTAAAATATTCAAACTTGGTATAATCAATAAACAGTTACAAACCAGTCGTTCGCTGTGAATAAATTTTTTTCAGATCCATCACAAGCGTGTCAGTCGGGGGGACCAACAGGTATTTTTATTAAAAAAAATTTATTTTCAAGTTTTTTTTATGTATCCGACACCGAATTTGGAAAATTCAAGATAATTTTCATAAAAAATGTTCTCTTCTTTCAAATCGATATCATGAACCATTTTCGACAAAAATAAATTTAAACTTTTTGTGTTTCTCACATAAAAGCATGTTGGATTATAAAATTGTTAAGTTATTCACTTGCGAACTTTGCGATTGATTTTGGTTTTATATTTTGTTAAATCTTGGATTTTTTTTAAGTATAGCTGGGTATGTTTTCTCTTTTATTTTTGTTTGCGTCAGCTTTATTTTTGTTTTAAGAATTAAACTATTTTGTAATCCTTCTTCCTTTTTTGATTTTCCACCTTTCATATAAAAAAAAACTACCTATGTCATTTTACCCTAGTATTAGCCTAAAATGACATACTGCACAGTTTTTATTAATTTGGGTGTCATTTTTACAAAACGTAAAAGTTTGCGGTTTTGTGCCTTTAATAGCTAGAGTATGTCATTTTAGGCCAGTTTCCCCTACTACAAATGAAAGGGTATAGTATATTACACAACTAGTGTAGAAGGTGATACATTTCACACGAGTGAGAATGTTGTTGAACGTGGCGACAGCCGAGTGAGAAAATCTCACCAGTGTAAGTAAGTCACTTTCTTACTAGTTGTGTACACTATTTTTCCTACGAACACAATAAATATTCTTCGAGATTTGTATTAAATTTTGTAATTATTACTCTTTATTTTCTGCACGTGTGTGGAAAATATTTTGATGTCAACATTACTTTCCACACAATACATGTGCGAACATGTGTGGAATTTGATTTTTCCTACATTTTCAGGATTTCCAGCAAGATAAGTTTCAAAAGCTACTTGTGGAGTATATGGTGAAAAAGTACTTACCGTTCAATTTTTTCGAGGACGAAATAAGTTTATAACGCAATTTTGCCTGGTAGGAATAAAATGAATTCTTTGGAAATGGAAATGTTCGGGTCAGCACAGAATACCCTCAAAAATTTACTAAAGAAATATAAACCAAAAATCTCATTCACAATAGATGGTTGGTCTTCTTTTAGTATGAAAGGATACTATGGAATTACTGCTCATTTCATTGATAATAATTGGAAACTGCATGCCATCCTTTTGGATTTTGTTTCGGCAGATGGATAGCAAATATTTTTGCTGATACATTGGAATTCTACGATTTAACAAATTCAGTGCAAGGAATTACAACCGATAATACAAACAGCAATTTCACATTTATGAATGAGCTTACAGGCTTTATTTCCGACATTGACCCTAGGAATAGTCACTTCGTATGTTTTGCGTATATTTTTAATTTGGGGGCAAGAAATTTTATAAAAATACTTGATTCGAATTCTGAGTTTCAAGAGACAGAGGCAGATGCTACCCTATCGGACAGTGATGAAATAACTGGAGATCTAAATTCGCTATCTCCAATAAAAAAGATTCATTGTCTTGGAAAGAAGTTAAAAAATTCTGAAAATCTGCGCAACGATTTCGAAAAATTTGGCACTGCTCTGAATTTAACAATGGCTATGCCAAAATAAGATGTCATAACAAGATGAAATTCAACTTTGGATATGCTCAATATGAAAAAGTCTATAAACATTCTTTGTGATAACACAGAAAATATCAAAACTTTGAAGCCTACAGACACGGAGTGTCTCGATGACAGATCGAGTTTGTAAATATCTGAATAGTTTCAAGACAATTTCCAAAACATTAGAGGGTGAAGCATATTGCACACTTCCGATGGTGATAATTGGTATAAATATGCTCCTGGATAAGCTGAAACAATGGGCTATTGAACTCGATAATAATCCAAGTAGAAATGAGACTGATGAAAAATTCATTTACAGTATTCAAGCGGCTAAAGATAAAATCATCAAACATCACCAAAGAACCAACTTGATGTACTGTGTTATATTAATTTTAGATCCCCGGCATGAAGTGAAAACATTCTCCAATAAAAGTTGGGGAAAAGACTTGGAAAAAGAAGAAGTCAAACACTGTGAGGATAATTTTCAGCCAGGTCTACAGAGCACAACAGCATCATCTTCATTTTCAAAGGATAAATACAGTTTGACATCGATCTCCTAAGTTTATTCAAGAAATCTCCTGTCTGAACAGTTCTGAAGATAGATTAGAATGGTGGAAGAGGCAGGAAAACTAGATTTTTATGAACGCCAGCATCTTCAGCTCCTGTTGAAAGACAGTTCTCCAGAGCTGCTCTGACTGTTACAAAAACCTGCAATAGATAAGATGCCTCATGTGCCTTAAATCCTGGATGGAAAATGATGAAATCAAACAGTGCTTGGAGGTTTCTCAATATTAAGAAACATGTATTTTTAATATTTTGCATTTTGTTATGTTTTATAGCGATTTAATTTGTGTTTACATTTTAAAATAGTTTACATTTTCGGTTCTTTCATACAATAAGTTTCATAAATAAAAGTGTTTTCCGCAACGTTCATTCTCATTATTTTCATCATTTATAAAACTGTACTTGATAAATAAATACTTGAATTGACATTAAAAACTACTACTTGACTTGAACTTGACTTTATTTCATGTCAAGTCATTTAGCTTGAATATCAAGTAAAGCCGTGAATCTCTACCTAAGATTATCCGAGATTACTTAATATTACCTCAAATTCCCCCATCTAATACTGCCTTATATCACCCAAGATTACCTTATAATAATTAAAATAGCCCCGAATTTTCTAAAATTACCCAATATTATTCCAAATTTACTTTGATTATCTAAGATTTCATTTTACGAGCCCGATTACTTCAGGTCACTCTAGACTAGAATATCCATGCTAGGTAAGTAGATATTTTCGAACACATCGATTGTACCATTTCCCATATTTTCTACTTCCATTCCAGAAGCTTCGTGTCTTCTATATAGGGTAAGTTTTTACAGAACACCGACTTGTCCCTTTTTGTGTGTATAATTAACAAGTTAATATTCATTAGAGAAGCTATTTTAGCTGCATTGATTCATAACTATTTAACAATGCCTCCTGTAAGATCCGGATCATTCCTGGCCAATCCTGGTAAACGATCAAACTTTCTAGAAAATATCTTGTCCCTTATGTCAATAAAAAAGTCTCTTATTTTTTAAATATAATTAATATGCTTACTTAATACATTTTTTTCTTTGTAATTCGAGTTTTTATTCAATTATTTCATATAGTTGTTTTAATTTATTATATACTTATTGCAATTACTAATTTTCCAAAGTAAAAAGATCAACACAAACCTGTCATAATGGGTACAAATCCAATCGTCAGTATCCACACTTGAAAAAGCTTTAGCAAACTTAAAGTCACTTTTCGAACACTCATATTTACAAAGTTCATACACTGTCCATGTTATTTGTACACGGCTGCCAACACTTAAAGCACAAAAGTTCTTGATTATTTGCACTAGAGCACAAGTAAAACGTATTATTATCGGAAATTGGCCGAATTACGAGCTCCGTCACAGTTCAGAGTTCCATTTTGTAGGTGTGTGTGTAAATAGTTGTTCGCCGAGAATATGGACTGGATTTCGCCTTTATTGGGCTACACATCGTTTACAATACCGTTTATTATAGAGGGAAACGATGTTCTGAGGGTTCGAGCACATTATGGAAAATTAAATGCTGTTTCATCGTTATTGACTCACTTTCCACTGTAATGTATTCATTCGAGAGGTTATTATTAAGAATTGAGGTGGTTCAGTTACGAGGGTCAAGCTATTAATATGTTTTGACAACAAATATGATGTTATTGTTTTTAAATAAAAAACATGTTGATTTTGATTGGAATAATACTATTTGAAACATCACAACAAGAGTATATTAATTATTAAATAATGGTAATGTCTAGAATTTGATAATCAATATAATTTATCCTTGATGTTTATCATTCCAATTATGTTGCTCAATCTTTATAAGTCATTATAATAATCTTGCAGTAGAAACCAGTAACAAGAAAATACGTTGCTGTTTTATATTTTAGACAATTTTCTAAACATAAACACGCAAAAACTTGTTGCGGAAATATAACATTTTCATTTATTGATAAAATATTGTAGAATTTAGAATGATTCGAACTATACTCGGGTAAACAGTCGTGTACAAAAACGTTCGACAGGTTTTTACACGTCGTTAATATATGAGCTCTATTATTGTTACTATAGACGTAGTAAAACAGATAGTGGTTAAATCATGTCTTATTTTCTTATAAGTGAGCAAAGTCTAACTAGAACTAGACAGGAAGCAAAAAATAAAGGTTTAATACGTCGACCACTTTACTGTAGGACAAAATGTAGAGGACATACAAGTAATTTGGATATATTTTCGCATTATTATTTTTCTGAAACAGATTTGAGAATGTATAGGTGTTCTAAACGACAACAATGCCGACCTTCGTTTTATGTTGCAAAGGAAACCTGGTTTGAAAATAGTTATCTTTCACCAGAAAAGAGTTTAGGTAGGTAAGACTTTTTAAACTTTCTTAAATATTTTATATGCAGGGTTCTTTTTGGATTTGCTCACGAAGAATCATATGAACAAATTTGTGTTGGTGTAGGTGTAGTTCAGAAGGGACTTAATTTCATTTGCTCCGAATATGGCGGTGACTCAGATGCAGAAGACAATATTCCATTGTCCAGCGGATCTTCTACGTCCGGTATAAACAGCACCAGAAGTTCCCAAAGAATTAGTAGCACTAATATGTCTGGAAATGGAAATGTTCTTACTGAGGACAAAATAGATGACGAAATAAGTCCATTTGATGATTCAGACGGTGACATTTGACCCTAATGATGATATTCCTAGGAAAATTACGAAAATATTTCAAATCACCAATACGTCACCTTTATCAAGCGAAAATGAGGAAGACGAAGAGCACATAGAAAATTCTAAAGATTTACCTCAGCCTTAGTCGCCATTACCTGACAGCACTTTTTGTTGGTCAAAATCCTCCTTTGCTCTTCGAAAGTTTTCAGTTCTCTGAAGCCACTAAGGTTCACAACAATGACATAGATCCAAGTAATACTTCCCCGCTAATAGGTATTTATTCCAAACATTTCTTTGATTTAAATCTTTGTGAAAAAATTATTAACGAATCTATCTGTACGCTACTCAAGGAAACCCATCTCTAAATCTAGAAGAAAGTGAATTTTTGGCCTTTTTGGGAGTTCTCATAGTAATGAGTTTTTACTGCTTGTTCACAATAAAAGTGGTCAAGTGACGTAAATTTTCGAGTGAGTCGAATAACTGACATATTTACAATAAAAAGATTTTTAAAAATACTAAGGTATTTACATACAGGGTGTTTCAAAATTCAGGAGGTGATTGCTCGTTTGAAATAAAGATTGGTCTTTACTAAACAAAATTTCCTCAGCTCACCCCTTTCCGAGATATCACCCTTAAAAAGTTGTGACTAAAATTGATTTTTAATTTTTTTTCTAAAATTTCAGTAAAGCTAGCAACTTGAAATTCTGTCTTTTCCAGCATTTATTATGAATCTTATTACATTTTACATCTTTACTGTTTATTAAAAAAATTATAAATTATGGTGTATATTTTTTATCTCTGCAGCTATTGGTTTTGGGGTAAAAATTTAAGAATAAAAAAAGTTTTTAAATAAAACAAGGATTTTAACTTAAATTTTATTTCATAAAACTTCATCTCGAAAAAAAGTTTTGATATGAAATAAACTAAGGGTTGCTAATTTCACCCCCGTATAATGTAACAGGAATATTGAAAAAATACCCGTGGCTAGTCTATTGCGAGTGCACGAAAATTACAGAATTTCAAGTTTCTAGCTTTACTGAAATTTTAGAAAAAAAAAAAAAATTTTAGTCACCACCTTTTAAGAGTGATATCTCGGAAAGGGGTGGGCTGAGGAAATTTTGTTATAGGAAAGACCCATCTTAATTTCATACGAGCAATCACCTCCTGAATTTTGTCGCATGAATTTAGAAACACCCTGTATAAGCGACAACTCTAAAATGCCCCCTCGTGAAAGTCCAGAATTCGGTAAATTATATAAAATTCGGCCACTCGTAAATGATTTGAAAGAAAACTTTTTGTCACAGTTTTCCCCTTCGAGAAAGTGTGACACACACTTAGAGGATCGAATTTCAATGGAGTGCAGCGAAAAGGTATTTGAGAGGTCAGCATATTCCTGAAGATGAGTTTCCAGATAAACTTTGTGAATACCTGTGGAGGTGGTATTGTAAGAAACATAGGTTAGATCCAATGGTTGATATATTAAATTCAATTAGAATGGAGTAAGGTGATTTTAGAGTTTGACTTTAAAGAGTTGTTTCCCAAGGCAAAGGTATTGTAGAAAATTTGTTCTTTTATTTATTACCTACATATATTTATTAGTGTCTTCTTAAAAGTTTACAGTTAAATTTCAGTTTTATTTCCTATAATTTTTACAAAATTTAGTTTCAAAAATTTGACATTAAAGATGCTATTTAATAAATATTTTTTCTGAGTATGTTGTCTTATTTCGCACATTTTATATATACTTTAAAGCAGAAACAAGTTTTCATTTAACTGCAGGGCTCAGCCAATTTACATGTAACACCTAGTAGTGTCACTTCGCTGCGGCACTTTGATGTTTTGTAATCAAAGCGGTGCCGGCCCCAACCGAATCATGTAATTAATTTCAGTTATTCTAACAATATTTTGTCAAAAAATGAAAATCACAAATTTCCGAAGGAGTTTTTTTGCGTGTTTATGTTCAAAAAAGTGTCAAAATACAAAGCATAAAAAAGTTTTCATGTAACTGGTTTCAGTTTCATAATTTTTTTAAATTTTGTGTTTGGGGAGGTATCCATATACTGAGAAAACAAAAAAAAATTTCGCTAAAAAAAATTTCACCTGTTTTTCGACGATGTCTAAGAAATATTGAATATGTTCAACTATGCACTTGAAAAAATTATGATAGTACATATACTTTGCGACAGGAAGGATTGATTAAATAAAGTGGTAATGAAAGATTCCAATTCTAAAACTATTTATACAACTTCACCCTCGTAATGAAAGGTGGTGTTAATATTTATGGAACTATATATTATTTTCGACTAGACGCATAAATTATAAGAAGAAACTAATATTTTTTCTTGAATAATCGATAACCAATGGAAGAGACACGAGTATAATAGTAAATTTTTAAGTCGAGACTAACAAAAATATTTTCTGTAAAAAAAAATTGTTTGTGAGCTTTTTTTGAATTTGTTTGGTTGAATAATTTTTGGCTACAGAAGTTAGCGATCGGGTATAGGTAAATTACATTTATTTGAGAAATACCTGTCGAGAAATAGATAAGGGATGTTTGTGAACAGCCATAATAGCTTTTCGTCTATTCGTAGGGAAAAAAACGGTATTACTTATAAATCTTTTTCAATTTTGAATACATTTTTTTATAATTGAGAAGCGGTACTCAAGTCTTAGCTTATTCCATAAGACAACATAATAACACAATAAAATAAAACAATTTCATTTGTTTAAATCTTCATTATTATTTTTGAACCAATGTTGAAATTAAACTTGTGACGCGTGAATATTTGACATGAATATTTGCTTTAAAACCGATTACAATATATTCAAACTCATTAAAAATAACAAATCTAAATCTTCAAGATTAAACAAATCGGGAGTCTATAAATTATCATGTGGTAGTGACAACTGCGACAAAATGTATATCAACTTTTAGAAATTTGAAAACTAGAATTTCAGAACACAAACGTAGGTATCTATGACAGCAAAAGGTCTGATTTTAACTATTCAAATCATTTATTATCAAACCAACACACTTTCGATTCAAATTTTGAAATTTTACATGTAGAACCTAAATCATTTAAATTAAATCTTTTGGAAGCCCTTGAGATAAATAAAAACATATATTCAGGAAATCTCCTTAACGACCAAATAGATATCAACCATTCTTCCTTATTAAACTTATTTACCTAGAAGATAGTTCAGGAGGGATTGTTGTGAATGAATTTCCAGGTACACCTTTTCAAATTTAATTGCACTTTATTTCCAGTTAAATATTTTCTAAAACCTTTGTCAATATCTTTAAATAAATTAAAAAAAATTATGGTACCTTCACCCGTTTGGTAAAGCGAAACGCATCACAAGTTTAATTTGAATGGTTAAAAAATAATTTAAACAAATTAAATTGTTTTATTTCATCGTGTCAGTATGTATCTTTACCAGGTAAAAACCTTGTCTATTCAACAACATGATATTTATTCCCGGACAAACATTGACCTAATCGGTAGGGTCGAGTTGTCTCCGAAGACCGACAGGTATATTTTTATTTGGAGTTGTCTCCCGTTATTGACAGGTAGATAGTGAAACTAAATCTTAAGGTTTGTTCCAACCAGCGTCAGAAACCGTCAGGATTCTGCGCAGTCACTTAAATACGTTCCAACCAGACATACAAACGATTAGTTAACGATCAGTTTCTTGTTCCAACCAAAATTTAAAACGGTTTGAAAACTATCAGAACGGTTTACGGATTTTCTTCTGACCACTAATCTGGCGCATGCGAATCGCTGTGTTTTTATTTTATTTTACAGTTTCTTTCACTGTTTCATTGAATTGCAGCATAACCCTAAAGTGTGAATTGTGTTTGTATTTATATATAATTAAAACTCGAACTTTTAAAGTTTGAATTGTGTTTGTATTTAGATATAATTAAAACTAGAACTTTTAAAGTGTGAATTGTGTTTGTATTTAGATATAATTAAAACTAGAACTTTTAAAGTGTGAATTGTGTTTGTATTTAGATATAATTAAAACTAGAACTTTTAAAGTGTGAATTGTGTTTGTATTTAGATATAATTAAAACTAGAACTCTTAAAGTGTGAATTGTGTTTGTATTTAGATATAATTAAAACTAGAACTTTTAAAGTGTGAATTGTGTTTGTATTTAGATATAATTAAAACTAGAACTTTTAAAGTGTGAATTGTGTTTGTATTTAGATATAATTAAAACTAGAACTTTTAAAGTGTGAATTGTGTTTGTATTTAGATATAATTAAAACTAGAACTTTTAAAGTGTGAATTGTGTTTGTATTTAGATATAATTAAAACTAGAACTTTTAAAGTGTGAATTCTGTTTGTATTTAGATATAATTAAAAAGCTTGGTTTTATTCCTAATTTTGATCATAATAAAAATCGTGTAAGCATTTAGATCAGCTGATTAACGATGCCAACATAAGCGCATGTACAGTACAGACTGAAGTTGTCAGATGTTCCAACCATAAACATAAATTGATCAGGGATCAGATTATTTGATAGACATGCGCGTTGAAAACGATTTGAAAATTGTTGGAAATCAGTTTGTGATTTGTGTTTGGAACAAACCTTTAATGAAATAACAAATTCTACCATTATAATATTATTTCACTTGCCCCAAGTATTGATTTGTTAACGTGCAAAGTGCCTTGTTCTCACAATTAATGTTCTTGACAATTTAATTCATATATAAAAAATCCCATAAGCCGCGTGATTTTGTCATTATGACAGCGAAAAAAGTTTGCCCTAACTTTTCCAGCGACAATAACGGAACCTAACTTTTGAAAGCATGACAACCAGCATTCTAAACAAATTTTTGATGACGTTATGTCAATTTTTCTCAAACTTGCGTTGTCAGAAAAGTTTTCATTTGTGGAAATGTCGCGTTTTACATATTCATTAAATTGTCTTACCGAATTACACTCTAGCTTTTTTTTTAAATCGAAGTAAACTTGACATTTATCATTCGAATTTTGTTGCCATTAGGTAAATCAACTCAAAAAACTGCCAGAAAAAATTACTCGTCCTACGGACTCGTAATTTTTTCAGAGGCAGTTTTTTTCGTTAAATTGCCAGGCAACAAAATTCTTAAGATACATGTCAAGTTTACTTCGACAAAAAAAAGCTCTCGTGTAATTATAAGTGAAAAAATGGGAGACAACTCGGACATGACCTTTATCGAAAACAGGTAATAACGTCCGATTCGGGAGACAACTCGACCCCGACCGATCTAATAAAAATGTTTATAATAAAATTATTGTGATTTTCAAAACCTGAACCTCACGATATTATTCTTCTCTCTTTCCCTTAAATTGTGTAAACGTCAAAAAAGTAAAACACACAATGTTAACACCACTTTTTCATATGAAAACTAAAACACGAAAAAAACACAAATCCCCTCGAAAACGTCCTGAAATCTAAGAACAAAAACCGCTCAATCTACTAGAATCCCTTAACACAACCAAAAAATCCCCATTGATAAATCACCTCCATGTCCTGTAGATATCCCCCCTATCCCGAAACACATTCCGAAGACCGATCGCGTCCTCCGGGGTTGATACACCGAAACAAAAACGCAACTACACTAGATGCTTAATTGTTTTATCTCATCGTGGCACACTCTGACGCTGCCGCCGATTTCCTCCTCTCAAACCCGCCAACTGGATATATGGATGCGGGTAAACACGTGCTTGGTATATACTAGACGGTGATTCGATATACACTGCCCACATTTGACAGCTCGGGAGAAGAAAAATGGTTGTTACCAGGGTAGTATCAATAGGGTAAATTTATTATATTATTGCCTTGACTTTCGATGCTATTAAAATTATGTAACCATAAATTTAGTAGAAAATATTAAACTTGTAAATAAGTATATAAGACAATATTTTTCATTTATTTATAATAATTATTAATTATAGTTCGGTATTAAGTTATCATTAAATTTTTATTCACAACTTTTGCTAATAATAACATAACATTTCTGCAGATATACAGTGTGTCAATTTTAAAACTTACAATGGATTATATCTCTTGAACGAAACGAAATGTCAAAAAAATCTTAGAACCCATTTCCAGGGTAGAACATAGGAGCTAGAATCACATCAATCCCCATGCCCTTCCGCCACCCACCCCTACTCGTGAGAAAATGTTGAAAAATACTTTCCAACAATTATACCGGGTGAAACAATAAAGCTAAAAAATTAATTTGAAAACATAATGAAATAGTGTTTAATGTCGAGCTACAAAAAAGTTTATTCATTAATTAGATGTTCAAAATGGCCCAACATATTTTCGTAAACAATGGTATAGCATGTTTTCAAACTCCATAGAAAAGTTGACAAATGTGGCTTTATAGTAATATCACGACAAAATCATTCATGTATAATTGTAACTTATCCTTGGAAATCATTTTTTATGAGCTTCCCAACGACTTATCACGAGTGGGGAGGATGCATTATCTCTTGTCATTTTAGTTTCCACTCTACTAGAGTCTCGAGATTTTTTGACATATTTTCTGTTCGTTAGATATGGTCTATAGTTTTAATATAGACATAATAATACCCCTTTTGGATCAGGAAATGATTCGTACGCTTGTGTCATCAACTTAATGCTATATATTTGCTAAACTAGTGATTGTGTGAGAACATAGACGTTCTCATACTATATCGATACGTAACTAAAATGGTTCACCATTTATTTATTTCCCAAAGGGATTAAAACAAAGGGTGGATTTTTAATATAGTGCCCGATAAAATTTTCCATTATTCGAACGTAAACGTGGGTTGGTTTTACTAAAAACACATTTTTTATATTCCTGACGTTATTGATTTTGTTTTTCTGTATCCTTTAAGAATTGGGACATCCTCTATATCATTTGTTAAACCACTGTATTATTATGTGAATTCATAATTATTAATTTTGGTAAAATAAGAAGAATAAGTAAAAGGATTAAATCATAAATTCGTGAAAGTCCTTTTTCGTTCAACTCACATATCTCTGTAATAATCAGAATTTTTCAAGGGTTATCAATCCTTCGGAAATCCCTCAAACTTTCTTTCATGACGTAAAGAATATTTCACAATATTTCGTTCAATCGGAAGCTGGCTTATTTAGTAATAAAAGTAAGAGTAGTAGTAAAAATTTTTTCAAAAACAAATTTGACTTTTATTTATTTATTGGAATTGAACAAATTAAACTGTTGCAACATACAGGGTGGTCCACCGTACACGCTTTGATTTATACCATCTAATTGGCAGATGTTCTCAAAAAATGTTTTAAAAAAATGTTTTAAAAAAATGTTTTTTAATAATGGCCACATTTTAAAAATATTTTGTACTATACAGGGTATCTGCAAAACAATGGAAGGTATCAAAGTTGCTTTTTTTAAATAATAACTGATATGAAATTGAATCGAAAAGGAGCAAAGTGAGTAGTACAGGAACTATGACTGTAAATAAAACAAAATAGCTAGCAGTAAATAGAGGAGAAAAAAAATATATTAATTCTATATTATTTACAACTAACTATTTAACCCAAATCTAGTTCAGTATCACCATCATCTTCATGTAAATTAATATCTACAGTGACATTAGGTAACTTCAACCTTAATAATATGCTGAATCGAATTTGTCCAGCTATCAATACTTGTCACATTAACTGTATAACACATGAGTTTAATGTGGGTGAAACGTTTTCATATCTAACTCTGGGTTTTAGATGATGCCACATTTGTTCTATATAGGGTTAAATATGCAATAATATGGGTGATGCCTTAATACTGTGTAGCCCATATTTTTAGCGATAGTATCACAAACGTGACATTTTTATTTTCTAGCAATAATTGAACAGATAGACTTTCATTATCCTTGGGTTTTTTAACAAGTTTAACAAATCTATATCTAACTTGTAACTATCTATGAGTTCTAATAACCCCAGCTCTAGTGAGTTATCATCATCACTATTGCTATCGGATTGACTATTTTCACTTTCTAATGATTGGGCCTCCAATTAATGGCTGGACATTTCTTGCTATCATAATGGATGCGTAAACATCTTTTACATTGAATATGCTTACCTTCGGTTTCTTACTCTGTTCTAAATCCTGCCGCTTATGACTTTTGTTAAACTTCTGTAGCTATTGGATAGCACCCTCTTCTGCTAACATCTTCGCTTTACCCTCAGCCAACTCGGTAGCTACTGCGATTTGATAGGCCCGTTCGTAGGTAAGGTTGTCTTCTGTCAGAAGTTTTCGTTTTAGGTTTTCAGATTGCAAGCCACAAACAAGTTTGTCCCTAAGGGCTTCATTCGAGAACGTACGGCTAAACTCTTCAGCTTTTCGGCATATGATTTAACATCTTCTTGGCTTTCTTGTCCACAACTATAAAAGTTATATCTTTCGGCAATAACTAAACGCTTTGGATTATAATGGTTTATAAGAGCATTCCTTATTTCTTCACAACTTTTATCCCTTAAGGCTATAGGTGTTAGAATGTTTTTCAATATTCTATAAGCTTCTCCTCCTATTAAGGTTAACAACATTGGAACTTTTTCCTTCTTCTATCTCATTGCAGATGCATAATTGTTCTAATCTTTCAATATAAGAGGATACATCAGATTCTTTAGGACTGAATGGCTTAATTAAACCTATTAAAGCCATTTTCCACTTTAAAATACGTGCTATAGCTATTGGTTAATAATGAACAACTTTACTACCTCAACAAAAGTCAATAAAGTTAGGTTTAGAGGCTAGTAGTGAAAAAAAATTATTTTCCCGAAATCCCCACTTTCTATTTTAACTATAAATATTTTAATCCCATCATCTGTAAATATAAAAAGGACACTGGAAATACGGTGCAGTACAGGTCAGATAAAGGAAAACAAGCAACGAAAGCTCTTTTTATATTTACACAATCAGATTAAAATATTTTTCCGCCTACCTCTATCCAAAGTATACATTTCCTGGCCTCATTGTATAGGGAGCAAACTCGTACTTTTCCTCCCTAGGGAGGAAAAGTAAAAGTGAGGTTATAGTACGTCATCAATGAAATAACTTATACGGCATTGACGACCTAAACTATATTCTATTATATAAGTATAAATTTTACCGTTTAATCAAAGAACACCCTGTATTTTGCAAAATGGTATAAATCAGTAAATTGTTATTTTAATTTAACGATTTTTACATTAATAATTTGACTTCAGCAATACGTTATATTCATGATTCCGCAAAACTTGCTTACGAGTCTCGGTAGCGCAAGGCGTTGGAGCACAGCTCACTGTTCGTGATAGGCCTGTAGGTGTTGGATCGAATTCCGACGAGGACAATTTTTTTTCTTTTTTTTTCAATTCTTTCATAAATAAATTATTTAAAAATGTCTTGTTATTTGAAGGAGGCGGAAAAATCATATGCATAGCATTTTCCTCCCTTGAATGATTAAACTTCATCCTCGGGAGGAAAAGTAGCACTTTCCTCCCTTGTTATACAAATAGCTATATAGATAAGGTGGTCAAGTATTTATCGTGAAAAACAAAAATTCGGAAATATGTCTTCCAAAGCACAAACAAATAATATAATAAATTTAAAAATTAGTCTCAAATATTATTTTACCAGCCAAACATTTCAGTTGTAAAATAATCATACTATTAGGCATTATCTTTTCACTTTTCGAAGGAACGAGTACGATACTGTGCTATTGTTCGGATTAACTACTACCTGTTGTGGGTTTTGGTCTTAAATCAATCATGCTGGAATAAGTAAAAACGAAATATCTTGGAAGGAAGTATACCTGTTGCCGTTATAAAAGAAGCGTTATTGTCCTTCTCCATTGACCGCCGTCAAACTTCGTTACCCATTCTATTGTTCACGAAAATTTCAAGAACAATAGACAACCCTTTTTATTGCACACAATATAGCCCCTTACTGCTTAAATATTATGAATATCTAACTACGCCAATTATGCTACCAATCAAATGAGATTGTCACAACATTTTTATCTACACACAGCCACGAAGCCCTTGTCTAAATACCCTTTTGTTAGGGTTGCTGTCCTTAATTGTGTTTGAACAGATGTAATGAGGTTGAATATACACTGCTGCACTTTAGTTTTTGATCAAGATACGACACATTTAAAAAAATAATAATTAAACAAGGACCTTGAAACGAAATCCAGAATCTTGAATTGAAGGAATTTTTATGAATTGAGCTTTTATTTAAAATAATTTTTCTTAAAAAACTTTGTTGAAGCTTGCTTCTCATTGCACGAAATAGGACTTTTGGGTAGGCTAGTCAAAAATTTGGAAAAATGGTCGATAATTGTCGAAAACTGTCAAAAATGGTCAATATTTGTAAAAATTTTGAAAAAATGGTCAATAATTGTCAAAATTTTTGAAAAATTGTTGAGATTTTTGAAAAATTATCAAAAATGGTCAATAATTGTTAAAATTTTGAAAAATAGTCGAAAATTGTTAAAATTTTGAAAAATGGTCAAAAATTGTTAAATATTTAAAAAAATGGTCAATGATTGTCAAAATTTTTGAAAAATTGTCAAAAATGATCAATAATTGTTAAAATTTTGAAAAAATGGTCAATAATTATAAAAGACTGTCAAAAATGGTCAATAATTGTTTAAAATTGTCGAAATATTCGAAAAATTGTCAAAAATAGTCCATAATTGTCAGAAACTGTCAAAAATGGTAATAGTTATTGACAATTAATGTTAAAATTTTGAAAATTGTCAAAAACTTTGAAAAAATGGTCAATAATTGTTAATAATTGTCAAAAACTGTCAAAAATTTTTAAAAATTGTCAAAAATGGTCAATAATTGTCAAAAATGGTTCATAATTGTAAACATTTTGAAAAACGGTCAAAAATCGTTAAGATTTTGAAAAAATTGTCAATAATTATAAAAAAATGTTAAAAATGGTCAATAATGGTTGAAAATTGTCAAATTTTTTGAAAAAAATGTCAAAAATAGTCAATAATTGTCAGAAACTGTCAAAAATGGTCAATAATTATAAAAAACTGTCTAAGACGGTCAATAATTGTTAAAAATTGTCAAAATTTTTGAAAACTGAACAAAATTTTTGAAAAATTGTCAAAAATGGTCAGTAAAATTGTTAAAATTTGGAAAAATGGTCAAAATTTTTGAAAAATTGTAAAAAATTATCAGTAATTGTCAAAACTGTCAAAATTAGTCAATAATTATCAAAAATGGTCAATAATTGTTAAAATTTGAAAAAATGGTCAAAAATTGTCAAAGATTTTGAAAAAATGGTCAACATTTTCGAAAAATGGTTAAAAATTGCCATTTTTTTTTGTAAAATGGTCGGTAATTATAAAAAACTCTAAAAAATGGTCAATAATAGTTAAAAATAGTTAAAATTTTTGAAAAATGGTCAAAATTTTAGCAAATTGTCAAAAATAGTCCATAATTGTCAGAAACTGTCAAAAATGGTAATAGTTATTGACAATTAATGTTAAAATTTTGAAAATTGTCAAAAACTTTGAAAAAATGGTCAATAATTGTTAATACTTGTCAAAAACTGTCAAACATTTTTAAAAATTGTCAAAAATGGTCAATAATTGTCAAAAATGGTTCATAATTGTAAACATTTTGAAAAACGGTCAAAAATCGTTAAGATTTTGAAAAAATTGTCAATAATTATAAAAAAATGTTAAAAATGGTCAATAATGGTTGAAAATTGTCAAAATTTTTGAAAAAAATGTTAAAATTTGTCAATAATTGTCAGAAACTGTCAAAAATGGTCAATAATTATAAAAAACTGTCTAAGACGGTCAATAATTGTTAAAAATTGTCAAAATTTTTGAAAACTGAACAAAATTTTTGAAAAATGGTCAAAAATGGTCAATAAAATTGTTAAAATTTGGAAAAATGGTTAAAATTTTTGAAAAATTGTAAAAAATTATCAGTAATTGTCAAAACTGTCAAAATTAGTCAATAATTATCAAAAATGGTCAATCATTGTTAAAATTTGAAAAAATGGTCAAAAACTGTCAAAGATTTTGAAAAAATGGTCAACATTTTCGAAAAATGGTCAAAAATTGGCAAATTTTTTTGTAAAATGGTCGGTAATTATAAAAAACTCTAAAAAATGGTCAATAATAGTTAAAAATAGTTAAAATTTTTGAAAAATGGTCAAAATTTTTGAAAAATTGTCAATAATTGTCAGAACCTTTCAAAATTTTTGAAAAAATTGTCCAAAATTTTGAAAAACTGGCCAATAATTATCAAAAATTGTCAAAATTTTGAAAAAATGGTGAATGAAATATAAAATAAAACTTAGTTGAACGTACTGGGCCTAATGTAATTCCCAACATCGCATTTTATTTGAGCGTAATTTTATTGATGGTTTTCCCAACCTCGCATTCTATCGTGCATAAGAAGCAAGCTTCTGTCGGCGCTCCGACGACCGCTCACTTTTTTATACCTAGTATATAGTATATAGTGAATATTAAGTATGGAACGCCCCAATTATAACTTAGAAATTATGGCAAATACGATGTGGTTCGTTTGTTATTATTTCCAGAAAAAAAAAAAGATCTGACAACAATGTAAATCCTACCTTTAGATTAAAAAACTCTCACAAACCAAAATTTATAAAAATTGCGCTAGCAGTTTTCGAAAGAATTAAGGCGTCCCATACTCATATTCCGTGCATTGCAAGTAGGAATCTTAATCTTTGAATGATAAGTTTAATTTGACAGTTAAAGTAGCTTCAATGCAAAATTTCAGTTATTTATCATTTAAAATGTTGAAATAAAGTAGAAAAAATATTTATCGTACCAATTTTATTACAACTTTTCTTGTTAGTTTGATATTTCGAGTTTCCCCTGCTAGTAAAGAATATTTCACAATATTTCGTTGACTCGGCATCTGGCCTAAAGGATTTTGTAAATCTCCACATACTATTAGGCATTATCTTTTCGCCTTTGGAAGAAACGAGTACGATAGTGTGCTGTTGTTATCGACTGTGGGTTCATGTTGGCATAAGTCAAAACGAAATATCTTGGAACGAATTATACCTACTTACTTTCTATTATACTGTGCAATATGACAGAATTCTTGGAATTATTGAAAATTGACGATGTAATACAGGATGTAACCATAAAATTGGGAAAAGCAATATCTTCCGAAAGGTGTTTAATGTAAACACAGGATAACAGTAAAGTGAGAAAGTTTAAAGTGCACTTAATATCAGCCTTTAACCACTTCGATATCTGACATTAATCGTCGAAGAAGTTATCTACCAAAAAAGAAAATTCTCTTGAAGCTGTTTGAAAGGATAACATCAAAGTTTGTAGAAAGTGAATGAAAACTTCACAAAATTTTTAACTGCAATACACGTACCTACTCAGAATGATTGATAATAAACATCGTTCGCGTGTTTATAAAAAGAGTTGTTTGCAAATAATACAAATTGCTGTAACTGAACACAGGTTACAGTCACTACACCAACACTAACACTTATGGTACACAGGAAGCGACAAAAAGATTAGTCAAACAAATTTTAAAGCAGTTATTAACCCACTGATGCGTTTTTGGCATGGTGGAAAAAGATGACACAAAAAATGCAATTATTAAACTAAGCAAGATGCAAAGGCTTCCTTGTCTCAGTATTGCAGGATGCATGAGAAGCACGCGAACAGCTCTGCTCTCCTAAGCAAGAAGGTTATTTTCAATTTTCAACTTTTGTCATTTTTGGAATGTTTAATAGTCAATCTGTTTTATTCCTTAGCCTAAAAGCCATATCTAATCTGGATCATGTCCAAAAACTTTAATTCAAATAAACGTATCTCAAAAATCATGCAAAATGCTAAACAAAATTTTCCGTACCTCATTTTCCTAAATCAAAGAACCCGATCTCTGAGGTACGGCCTATTCGCTTAGTAAACCTACGCCACGTTTATTCTACTAACTACAGATTTTGCTGACATACGTCTGTTTTGCGGAGGAAAAAACACTTCATTTTGGGATAGTTGCCAGCCAGACTGTGAAGAAAGGTATTAATTTTGAGGTTATTTTTAAAGCTATTTATAAAAGTGCAGTTAGTTACTGTTTGGTTTAAAAAAAAGCATCAATAAGGTAAATGGTAGGTTCTATCTTAACAGATATACCAACCTCGTTTACTTTATAAGTGTAATTCAATGTCTGTCAGGGCATATAGCCCGAGAAGTAGTTGTTGCTTCTTAGTGGACGGGCTGCTCTTTGGAAATTAATTTTTCTAATTTTGTAAAGCGTTTAATAGTATTGAACTATTATTTTTTGACGTCTATAGATCACGCTTTACTGATATGACAATTATTTACAGGTAACTGTAATTAAGTAAATATCTTCAAATTACCTTTCTGCTGGAGCGACGTTTATGCTCTTGCCCGAAGTGCGTCCTATTCCAGTTTTAAATAATGGTACTGATGATGGTTCTTTAGCCAATGAAGATGATGTTATTCAAGAGCTGCTACCACTTATCCCTAATTCTCCAACCCGTTGTTCATCACGGCAAACAATCAATGTAGATGAAGAAATTAATCATACAACAAGCTTACATGATGAATTACTTGACGATAGTGCATATGGAGCTGATGATGCAGATGGAGCTGAAGGAGATGGAGCTGAAGCAGATAGAGGTGAAGCAGATGGAGTTGAAGCAGATGGGGCTGAAGCAGATGGAGCTCATGAAGCAGAAGGAGCTGATGATGCAGATAGAGCTGAAGCAGATGGAGCTGAAGTTGAAGTTCAGTATACAAAAATAGGGACAATCAGAAAAAGAAAAAAGTACGAGCTGTCAGTAAAAGAACGAAAGAAACAAAAGTTCAGTGATGTGCTTTCAAGAAACCTAACGATAGCGTCACAAAAGATAATATCGACGCAAACTGTGAATGTTGTAACTCTTGGAAAAAGCATGATGACAGAGCAAAAAAGGCAAGAGAAATGTATACCGCGGATAAAAACAAAAAAGAGGACAAAGACTGTATTATATACAGTGCAGATATGGAAAAAGGTGTAATGTTGCCCCGCCTAGAAATGTTTAAGTCTGCAATATTTACACTTAGAATCGCAGTATATAAGTTTTGTTCCTGTTGGAAAACATAAAAAAAGTTCCAAGCCGTTTGCAGCTCTCTGGCATGATGCTCTTTTTGGACGAACCAAAGATGAACTAATTAGCAGTTTTTATCCGTTTCTGTCAATTAAGAGAGATTCAGATAAAATAATAATATGGCTGGACAATTGTTCTGCTCAGAACAAAAATAGGTCCCTCTTTTCATTTTTTATCTATGTAATAAACCGTGATGAAATAGTTGCCTCACAGATCATTCTTCGATATTTTGTTATAGAAGATAAACCATATATTAAATTTCATCAATGGCATTCTGCATTGGAGATGTCTTGCTTTTCGTTTCGGAGGTTACTTCACAAAGACCCAGAGCGGTCTAAAACAGGAGAGAAGTGATTATTCATTTTTCAACATTAATAGAAGATAAAAGGTATTCAATAAACTTCAATTTAAAATAAAACTCACTTGTGAGTGTATACAAAAGGAACTTAGATATTTTGCAAGTTCAGATACAACTGTATCGTCCATTTTGCTTTTCGTTTTGGCTTATTTAAAACGGTATCACTGTAAATTCACTAATGTATAAAAAGTTGCATAATTGCATGTATTAAAAATAATTTTCATTGTATGAATGTGATTGTTGAGTGAAACACCATCTTAGTTAAGTTTTATTTTCCTATTTGATGTAAGAAATAACGTTTATCTTGCTAATTTATGCCCACAAAATTAATTTTCATAAAATATATTTAAAATTGTTTCATCCCAAGTATTATTTCGAAGTAATTCTTTTTATCAGTTTGGTACAACTATATTGAACACCTGTTACACATCACTGGGGCACTTTCAGGGTGAGTACACAGGACCGTATTCAGGAAAGTGTTTAAATCCAAATAAGATGTTAAAAACTTTATTAAAAATTTCATTTAAATAACATTGAATTTTGGCGCTCATTAGAAAATAACAGTAATTAGATTTCTTACACATTAAACCCATGAACCCAAACCCTGAGAAGCTAAGTTTTCATAAAAAAGGTAAGTACACTGTGTAGAGTTATTAAAATTGCAAAATTTGAAATTATTCCGGGTAAAACAAAAATCATAAATTCAAACAATAAAAATATAAAAAAATTATAAAACACAAAATAAAATATCATATCAATATATACCTTTACAAAAACGCGCGTAGCCAAAACTTTACTTTTTTGAGATACGCCCTTGTTGCTTAGGAGGGCAGAGCTGGACTAGAAGTCTTATCCCGTCTTCCCCCACTGCACTTCGTGATAATGGGATAAGCAAGGATGGGTTAATTCAGGCTCCAAAACAAAACAGCTAAATATGTGCACACATACATACAGATACCACGAAGAAAGTGGTCCGAAGACAAATACAAAAATGGGTACGAAGCCAACATACACTGGAAAATTTACTGTAACATCAGAATGATTTGTTACATGATCACTATTGTTATTCTGAAAGAATTTGTTGGTCTTTTTAACAGAATATGATTGGTGTGGAAATCACACAAACAAAGGAAGGTTAGAATAAAGATTAACACTTTTGGTGAATATATAACATTTTTGAAGTGATTGTAAATGTTTTAATCACAAGTAATTTTAAAGGTTTTAAGATCTTTGTGATCATACGATGAACGTGTTGAAACAAATTTATAAAACCAACAATATGAAAAATTCAGTAAAACCTCAATGCGCTGTCCTTTTCAATTAATCGATATTTTCAACTTAGTTCTCTCTCGGTATTTAATAAAAAAAATACTGTCATATCTGGCTTGGAAATAAATTGCGGCAGATTGTCTCTTCACATCTACGAAATAGGATTACAGCCTCTTTCAGCTGTTCTTGTCATAATACGCATCTTACTGATAAAAACCACTTTTTTTGAGAGCCCTGAACATATAAGATCAGCAAAAAAATGTAGGTGGAACTTCAATATTATTGAAAATAAAACGTATATAAATGTATACACTAAGAAAATTTCTATGATAAAAAAAAATTATTAAATTTACACAAAATCAATTAGGTTAACTATTTTTTGCGAGATCTTCCCGTATTCAATTTAGTAATTCGGTTTCATTCGGACTCGCTGAATATTTAGATAGTGAATAAATATTTTTATACAGAGTGTACCAATCTTACGACAAAGTTCGGTATGTGGGTTATTTTAAGAGATATCAAAAAATGTTATCAAGAAAATTAGTAGATATTTTTAAAGCGCATATTTTGAACTTATCTCGAACTATACAGAGTGTTGAATCACTCCGTTACAAACCAAACATATGATGATTTTTTAAATGGGTACCCCTCTATATTATATTGAATTTGGATTGCTCACATTTTTTTGAAGCTGTTGATATAAGTATTGTTCAAGTACTTATACAATGATATAAGCTTTTGCTACGTTATACAGAGTCCTTTAAAAGGTATAGACACTTTTATGTGAAAAT
Source organism: Lochmaea crataegi (assembly GCA_947563755.1). Taxonomy (NCBI): domain Eukaryota; kingdom Metazoa; phylum Arthropoda; class Insecta; order Coleoptera; family Chrysomelidae; genus Lochmaea; species Lochmaea crataegi. Next base: position 81,060,650 of record OX387423.1, on the reverse strand, counting down.
CGTAGGTACGTTAAGAAAAAAATCCCCCTGTATATCCATATGCCGTTTGATAAAAGTTTCAAATAATTCACGAGATAGCTTTCCAGTGCCTACTATTTTTTTACTTCACTTTTCTGGAATAAACACATGCATGCTTTTAAAAAGTTATTATTGAATTTTTCCATTCTCAAAGTGAAAAATTCCCTATTGCATCTATTAAAACTAAAAAAAACTTGTTAACTTTGTAAAAGCGTCATCCACATACCCCGTTGTTACCAAAGCTGTACAAGAGAGACAACATAATCCGCATCGGCGGCCTCAGCTTCAGCTAAAGCTTTAGCTGCGAGACACCGCGCGTCGACACGCTGCGGCAACAAATATCGTCGTTGGCACCGTTTTCGACGCCGTCCTTTGTCTGTCTGGCGTTGCGGCGCCCCAGGTGGTGTGTCATTTCTTATCCGTACACGTAATTCATCATAGAAACATGATTGCTCCAGCAAGGGTGTGGTTGTCCTGCTGACTCATCGTTGATGGGGGCTTCTTTTAAATTTATGAACTATCTAGTTCATCTTTTAATGGTGGATTTATTACTTATTGATTGAATTGTGAGAGGAAAGCAAATTTGACATGGAAAATCAAAGAAACACTGCTCCAGTAAGATATGGTTATTTTTCTATAGTTGAAATATTGATCAGTCAGGAGAACATTATCTATCCTTCGTGGAAATTACACTCTACTGGAGCCAATTTTGATATAAGCTTTTCATGAGAAGGTCAATTTCTTGGTTTCCATCCTCATAGCATTTGTTTTATGATTGTCGGAATCTTTTTCTTGTCTTGTTTCTCTTGTGTCTATCTTTAACACGCTTCTATTCCGTGTAATTTTTGCTTCTTATTCTTTTCATCTTTTCTGATTTCGTTTGAGCAGTTTTAATATATTTTTTTTATTTACCATATGCTGCGCCAACCACCAGGATTATGGGCAGTTCAGTGATTACAAAGATGGACAGATAGTAAAAGGTATCATGTAGTGTCTTCGCTGATCTGCAAACTGGTGACATTCTTTGGTACCATTGAGGTGGCTCTTCTTCAGTAATTAGGAATTGGTGAGTGAGGATAGTGTCCTCAATCGGGTAGGGATAGAACCGTGGATGGAAGATGAAAAAGTGAGGGGGAAATAGAGAATTTGATTGGGAAAGGGACAAAGGTAATTAATGTGGTAAGGGAGAGGAACAGGATGAAAATGGCGGTGGTGAGGGCGGAATGGGAAAAAGCGGTAGCATTATTGGGAAAAAAGGAGATTAGATTGGAGTGGAACAGGGCAAGTGTTATAGAGGGTAGAGAGGATGGCAGATGCTTTGGATGTGGGATAAAGGGGCATAAAGTAGCAGGGTGTGAGGTGAAGGGAGTCAATGAGAGGAATAAGTGCTGGCTATGTAAGAGCGAGGATCACATGGCCAGAGACTGTCGGCAGGCCTTCCTTTGTAGGGTATGTGAGGAAAGGGGACACAAACCAGGGGAGATAGAAAATCGAAAAAATCGACTGGCAGAATCAGTTTTGTGATAAAATCATTATTTCGCCTTCAAATAGAGTCATGAAATTTTCGAAAATCCACTTTTCAAAACAAAAAATACTCATAACTCGACTAATAGGAAAGATAGAACGTTCTAGTCTTCACCAATCGATAGAGGGGACAATTTTACAAATTTTAGTGAATTTTGAGTCCATACTTCCGAGGATTAGGGGAGTTAGAAAAAAGCAATTTTTATCGCAAAATATTTCCATAGCTACCCCCTTTGTTCTAAATTTTCGACAAAAAAATTATAAAAAATGCTAAAAATTCGTAAAGAGGGGTATTTTTGGCCAAAAAATCGACTGGCACAATCAGTTTTGTGATAAAATCATTATTTCGCCTTCAAATAGAGTCATGAAATTTTCGAAAATCCACTTTTCAAAAAAAAAATACTCATAACTCGACAAATAGGAGAGATAGAACGTTCTAGTCTTCACCAATCGATAGAGGGGACAATTTTACATATTTCAGTGAATTTTGAGTCCATATTTCTGAGGATTATGGAAGTTAGAAAAAATCAATTTGTATCGCAAAATATTTCCATCTAAATTTTCGACAAAAAAATTAAAAATTGCTAAAAATTCGTAAAGAGGGGTATTTTTGGCCAAAAAATCCACTGGCACAATCAGTTTTGTGATAAAATCATTATTTCGCCTTCAAATAGAGTCATGAAATTTTCGAAAATCCACTTTTCAAAACAAAAAATACTCATAACTCGACAAATAGGAGAGATAGAACGTTCTAGTCTTCACCAATCGATAGAGGGGACAATTTTACATATTTTAGTGAATTTTGAGTCCATATTTCCAAGGATTATGGGAGTTAGGAAAAATCAATTTGTATCGCAAAATATTTCCATAGCTACCCCCTTGGTTCTAAATTTTCGTCCATATTTCCGAGGATTAGGGGAGTTAGAAAAAAGCAATTTGTATCGCAAAATATTTCCATAGCTACCCCCTTTGTTCTAAATTTTCGACAAAAAAATTATAAAAAATGCTAAAAATTCGTAAAGAGGGGTATTTTTGGCCAAAAAATCGACTGGCACAATCAGTTTTGTGATAAAATCATTATTTCGCCTTCAAATAGAGTCATGAAATTTTCGAAAATCCACTTTTCAAAACAAAAAATACTCTTAACTCGACAAATAGGAAAGATAGAACGTTCTAGTCTTCACCAATCGATAGAGGGAACAATTTTACATATTTTAGTGAATTTTGAGTCCATATTTCCAAGGATTATGGGAGTTAGAAAAAATCAATTTGTATCGCAAAATATTTCCATAGCTACCCCCTTTGTTCTAAATTTTCGACAAAAAAATTATAAAAAATGCTGAAAATTCGTAAAGAGGGGTATTTTTTGCCAAAAAATCGACTGGCACAATCAGTTTTGTGATAAAATCATTATTTCGCCTTCAAATAGAGTCATGAAATTTTCGAAAATCCACTTTTTAAAACAAAAAATACTCATAACTCGACAAATAGGAGAGATAGAACGTTCTAGTCTTCACCAATCGATAGAGGGGACAATTTTACATATTTCAGTGAATTTTGAGTCCATATTTCTAAGGATTATGGAAGTTAGAAAAAATCAATTTGTATCGCAAAATATTTCCATCTAAATTTTCGACAAAAAAATTAAAAATTGCTAAAAATTCGTAAAGAGGGGTATTTTTGGCCAAAAAATCGACTGGCACAATCAGTTTTGTGATAAAATCATTATTTCGCCTTCAAATAGAGTCATGAAATTTTCGAAAATCCACTTTTCAAAACAAAAAATACTCATAACTCGACAAATAGGAGAGATAGAACGTTCTAGTCTTCACCAATCGATAGAGGGGACAATTTTACATATTTTAGTGAATTTTGAGTCCATATTTCCAAGGATTATGGGAGTTAGAAAAAATCAATTTGTATCGCAAAATATTTCCTTAGCTACCCCCTTTGTTCTAAATTTTCGTCCATATTTCCGAGGATTAGGGGAGTTAGAAAAAAGCAATTTGCATCGCAAAATATTTCTATAGCTACCCCCTTTGTTCTAAATTTTCGACAAAAAAAAATAAAATCTGCTAAAAATCCGTAAAGAGGGGTTTTTTGGGCCGAAAAATCGACTGGCACAATCAGTTTTGTGATAAAATCATTATTTCGCCTTCAAATAGAGTCATGAAATTTTCGAAAATCCACTTTTCAAAACAAAAAATACTCATAACTCGACAAATAGGAAAGATAGAACGTTCTAGTCTTCACCAATCGATAGAGGGGACAATTTTACATATTTTAGTGAATTTTGAGTCCATATTTCCAAGGATTATGGGAGTTAGAAAAAATCAATTTGTATCGCAAAATATTTCCATAGCTACCCCCTTTGTTCTAAATTTTCGACAAAAAAATTATAAAAAATGCTAAAAATTCGTAGAGGGGTATTTTTGGCCAAAAAATCGACTGGCACAATCAGTTTTGTGATAAAATCATTATTTCGCCTTCAAATAGAGTCATGAAATTTTCGAAAATCCACTTTTCAAAACAAAAAATACTCATAACTCCACAAATAGGAGAGATAGAACGTTCTAGTCTTCACCAATCGATAGAGGGGACAATTTTACATATTTCGGTGAATTTTGAGTCCATATTTCTGAGAATTATGGGAGTTAGAAAAAATCAATTTGTATCGCAAAATATTTCCATAGCTACCCCCTTTGTTCTAAATTTTCGACAAAAAAATTAAAAATTGCTAAAAATCCGTAAAGAGAGTTTTTTTGGGCCGAAAAATCGACTGGCACAATCAGTTTTATGATAAAATCATTATTTCGCCTTCAAATAAAGTCATGAAATTTTCGAAAATCCTCTTTTCAAAACAAAAAATACTCATAACTCGACAAATAGGGAAGATAGAACGTTCTAGTCTTCACCAATCGATAGAGGGGACAATTTTACATATTTTAGTGAATTTTGAGTCCATATTTCCAAGGATTATGGGAGTTAGAAAAAATCAATTTGTATCGCAAAATATTTCCCCTTTGTTCTAAATTTTCGACAAAGAAATTATAAAAAATGCTAAAAATTCGTAAAGAGGGGTTTTTTTGGCCAAAAAATCGACTGGCAAATCTTGACAATTTTTTTAAGTCTTAAACTTCAAAATATTTTCGTAAGTTCCAAATTGTCAATCTTTTTAAAGGCGTGAGTTAGGGAAAAAATTAGTTAAATATAATAGTTCTTGATAACGATGTTTGTTAAAACTCTATTTTTAAAGTTTCGGTAGCGGTCCAGCTGCCGTTATCAAGAATAATGAAAAATAATAAATTTTCGAATCATCGAAAATTGGTTATTTTCGATTTATCGATTATTTTAGATTAATCGATTATTTTCGATTAATCGATTATTTTCGATTGATCGATTTTTTTCGATTAATCGATTTTTTTCGATTAATAAATTAATCGATTAACATCGATTAATCGATTAACATCGATTAACATCGATTAATCGAAAATAATCGATTATTTTGTATAATCGATAATCGATTATGTTTTTTGATAATCGCCCAGCCCTAATTTTGAGTCGATATTGCCAAGGATTAGGGGAGTTAGAAAAAAGCAATTTGATTCGCAAAATATTTCCATACCTACCCCTTTGATCTAAATTTTCGACAAAAAAAATAAAAAATGCTTAAAATTCGTAAAGTGGGGTTTTTTTGGCCAAAAAATCGACTGGCACAATCAGTTTTGTGATAAAATCATTATTTCGCCTTCAAATAGAGTCATGAAATTTTCGAAAATCCACTTTTCAAAACAAAAAATACTCATAACTCGACAAATAGGAAAGATAGAACGTTCTAGTCTTCACCAATCGATAGAGGGGACAATTTTACATATTTTAGTGAATTTTAAGTCCATATTTCCAAGGATTATGGGAGTTAGAAAAAATCAATTTGTATCGCAAAATATTTCCATAGCTACCCCCTTTGTTCTAAATTTTCGACAAAAAAATTATAAAAAATGCTAAAAAGTCATAAAGAGGGGTTTTTTTGGCCAAAAAATCGACTGGCACAATCAGTTTTGTGATAAAATCATTATTTTGCCTTCAAATAGAGTCATGAAATTTTCGAAAATCCACTTTTCAAAACAAAAAATACTCATAACTCGACAAATAGGAGAGATAGAACGTTCTAGTCTTCACCAATCGATAGAGGGAACAATTTTACATATTTTGGTAGATTTTGACTCCATATTTCCGAGGATTAGGGGAGTTAGAAAAAAGCATTGTATCGCAAAATATTTCCATACCTACCCCTCTGTTCTAAATTTTCGACAAAAAAAATAAAAATTGCTAAAAATCCGTAAAGAGGGGTTTTTTGGGCCGAAAACTCGACTGGCACAATCAGTTTTGTGATAAAATCATTATTTCGCCTTCAAATAGAGTCATGAAATTTTCGAAAATCCACTTTTCAAAACAAAAAATACTCATAACTCGACTAATAGGAAAGATAGAACGTTCTAGTTTCCACCCATCGATAGAGGGGACAATTTTACATATTTTATTGAATTTTGAGTCGATATTGCCAAGGATTAAGGAAGTTAGAAAAAAGCAATTTGATTCGCAAAATATTTCCATACCTACACCCCTTTGTTCTAAATTTTCGACAAAAAAAATAAAAAATGCTTAAAATTCGTAAAGTGGGTTTTTTTTGGCCAAAAAATTGACTGGCACAATCATTTTTGTGATAAAATCATTATTTCGCCTTCAAATAGAGTCATGAAATTTTCGAAAATCCACTTTTCAAAACAAAAAATACTCATAACTCGACAAATAGGAAAGATACAACGTTCTAGTCTTCACCAATCGATAGAGGGAACAATTTTACATATTTTAGTGAATTTTGAGTCCATATTTCCGAGGATTAGGGGAGTTAGTAAAAAGCAATTTGTATCGCAAAATATTTCCATAGCTACCCCCTTTGTTCTAAATTTTCGACAAAAAAATTATAAAAAATGCTAAAAATTCGTAAAGAGGGGTTTTTTTGGCCAAAAAATCGACTGGCAAATCTTGACAATTTTTTTAAGTCTTAAACTTCAAAATATTTTCGTAAGTTCCAAATTGTCAATCTTTTTAAAGGCGTGAGTTAGGGAAAAAATTAGTTAAATATAATAGTTCTTGATAACGATGTTTGTTAAAACTCTATTTTTAAAGTTTCGGTAGCGGTCCAGCTGCCGTTATCAAGAATAATGAAAAATAATAAATTTTCGAATCATCGAAAATTGGTTATTTTCGATTTATCGATTATTTTAGATTAATCGATTATTTTCGATTAATCGATTATTTTCGATTGATCGATTTTTTTCGATTAATCGATTTTTTTCGATTAATAAATTAATCGATTAACATCGATTAATCGATTAACATCGATTAACATCGATTAATCGAAAATAATCGATTATTTTGTATAATCGATAATCGATTATGTTTTTTGATAATCGCCCAGCCCTAATTTTGAGTCGATATTGCCAAGGATTAGGGGAGTTAGAAAAAAGCAATTTGATTCGCAAAATATTTCCATACCTACCCCTTTGATCTAAATTTTCGACAAAAAAAATAAAAAATGCTTAAAATTCGTAAAGTGGGGTTTTTTTGGCCAAAAAATCGACTGGCACAATCAGTTTTGTGATAAAATCATTATTTCGCCTTCAAATAGAGTCATGAAATTTTCGAAAATCCACTTTTCAAAACAAAAAATACTCATAACTCGACAAATAGGAAAGATAGAACGTTCTAGTCTTCACCAATCGATAGAGGGGACAATTTTACATATTTTAGTGAATTTTAAGTCCATATTTCCAAGGATTATGGGAGTTAGAAAAAATCAATTTGTATCGCAAAATATTTCCATAGCTACCCCCTTTGTTCTAAATTTTCGACAAAAAAATTATAAAAAATGCTAAAAAGTCATAAAGAGGGGTTTTTTTGGCCAAAAAATCGACTGGCACAATCAGTTTTGTGATAAAATCATTATTTTGCCTTCAAATAGAGTCATGAAATTTTCGAAAATCCACTTTTCAAAACAAAAAATACTCATAACTCGACAAATAGGAGAGATAGAACGTTCTAGTCTTCACCAATCGATAGAGGGAACAATTTTACATATTTTGGTAGATTTTGACTCCATATTTCCGAGGATTAGGGGAGTTAGAAAAAAGCATTGTATCGCAAAATATTTCCATACCTACCCCTCTGTTCTAAATTTTCGACAAAAAAAATAAAAATTGCTAAAAATCCGTAAAGAGGGGTTTTTTGGGCCGAAAACTCGACTGGCACAATCAGTTTTGTGATAAAATCATTATTTCGCCTTCAAATAGAGTCATGAAATTTTCGAAAATCCACTTTTCAAAACAAAAAATACTCATAACTCGACTAATAGGAAAGATAGAACGTTCTAGTTTCCACCCATCGATAGAGGGGACAATTTTACATATTTTATTGAATTTTGAGTCGATATTGCCAAGGATTAAGGAAGTTAGAAAAAAGCAATTTGATTCGCAAAATATTTCCATACCTACACCCCTTTGTTCTAAATTTTCGACAAAAAAAATAAAAAATGCTTAAAATTCGTAAAGTGGGTTTTTTTTGGCCAAAAAATTGACTGGCACAATCATTTTTGTGATAAAATCATTATTTCGCCTTCAAATAGAGTCATGAAATTTTCGAAAATCCACTTTTCAAAACAAAAAATACTCATAACTCGACAAATAGGAAAGATACAACGTTCTAGTCTTCACCAATCGATAGAGGGAACAATTTTACATATTTTAGTGAATTTTGAGTCCATATTTCCGAGGATTAGGGGAGTTAGTAAAAAGCAATTTGTATCGCAAAATATTTCCATAGCTACCCCCTTTGTTCTAAATTTTCGACAAAAAAATTATAAAAAATGCTAAAAATTCGTAAAGCGGGGTTTTTCTGGCCAAAAAATCGACTAGCACAATCAGTTTTGTGATAAAATCATTATTTCGCCTTCAAACAGAGTCATGAAATTTTCGAAAATCCACTTTTCAAAACAAAAAATACTCATAACTCGACAAATAGGAAAGATAGAACGTTCTAGTCTTCACCAATCGATAGAGGGGACAATTTTACATATTTTAGTGAATTTTGAGTCGATATTGCCAAGGATTAAGGGAGTTAGAAAAAAGCAATTTGATTCGCAAAATATTTCCATACCTACCCCTTTGTTCTAAATTTTCGACAAAAATTTTTAAAAAATGCTAAAAATTCGTAAAGAGGGGTTTTTTGGACCGGAAAATCGACTGGCAAATCTTGACAATTTTTTTAAGTCTTAAACTTCAAAATATTTTCGTAAGTTCCAAATTGTCAATCTTTTTAAAGGCGTGAGTTAGGGAAAAAATTAGTTAAATATAATAGTTCTTGATAGTCTTGAGGGAGTCAATGAGAGGAATAAGTGCTGGCTATGTAAGAGCGAGGATCACATGGCCAGAGATTGTCGACAGTCCTTCCTTTGTAGGGTATGTGAGGAAAGGGGACACAAACCAGGGGAGATAGAATGTGGTAGGGGAGGGAAGGGAGTAGATGAAGACGATGGAAAACAAGAAGGAAAAAATGGGAGGGACTTTCTGGATCCTTCAGAGGGGTCGAGTCTGGTCAAATAGGAGGAAAGGGAGAGCAGTGCGCGGGAAAAAGGAATGTAGGGGATGGATGGAGGGTGTCACAGATAAATTTAGGGAAATGCGGGATAGCGCATGATATATTGGGTGAAATGGTTTTTAAGAAGGAAGTGGATGTGGTGTGTGGATCTGAGGTAAATGCTAGATATGTGGGAATGCAGGGATGGATTATGAATGATACAGGAGAGGTAGGAATGAGAGTGGTGGGAGATGGACTGAGGACGGATGAAGTGAGGTAAGGAAACTGATGGGAGGTAGTGCGAATGGGAGACATGTTGGACTACAGTGTGCATATAAGCCCAAAAATCAGCCTGGGAGAATATGAGAGGAGCATGACAGGATTGGAGGACGATCTGAGGGAGTCAAAAGGGAAAAGGAGTATGATCAGGAGTATTGTGAAAGGGAACTTGATTGCTAAAATACTGTGTGGGGGGGGGGGAAGAAAACGGACAGGAGAGGGGAGATCCTGGAGGAAGTGTTGACATCCAACGTTCTGCCTCACCTTCGTGAGGGCGACGGGGGTTCGTCATTCATTGATTTAACAGCATGTGATGAATCGCTGGGGGAAAGAGTGAGTAGTTGGAGGGTGATGGAAGATGAGGAGAGCTTGAGCTTACATAATTATGTGGAGACGGATATAAGGAAAGGAAGAAATGAATTATCGGGAGAGTGGGGATGGAGGTGGACGAAGGCCGAGGCAGAGAGTATGAGGAAGAAAGTAAGAGAGGTGATAGAAAGGGGACTTGGACATTATGTAGAAGAATTGTACAATGTGATGCAGAGCTGTAAAAGAGAGGGAAAGAGGGGCAATAGGCGTGAGCGGAGGGCTAATTACTGGTGGAATGAGGCAATAGAGGAGCTGTGGAGAGAGTGTAAGAAAGAACGAAGACGGATGCTGAGGGGAAGAGGAAGGATGGAGGGAAAAGTGAGATACAAAGAGAAGAATAAGGAACTGGAGCGTAGGGTGGAGAGGGAAAAACGAGGGTAGTGGGAAGAGTTACTGGGGAAATTGTTCACAGGGGGAGAAGAAAGAGTTGGAGGCAGGATTCGAGAAGTCCAGGATACTAGGGGTGTAGGGAAAATTAGGGGGATAAGGGCTATAGAGAAGTGGGAAGTAGGGGAGGGGGGAGGGACATTAAAGTAAGGAAAGCCCCAAGGACAAGATTGGGAGAAGGAGATTATAGGCAAATTGTTCACAGGGGGAGAAGGAAGAGTTGGAGGCAGGATTCGAGAAGTCCAGGCCACTAGGGGTATAGGGGATAAGGGAGCTAGAGAAGTGGGAAGTAGAGGAGGGGGAGAGGAACATTAAAGTAAGGACGGGGGACTACAGGCCCATCAGCCTGCTGTGTGGTATGGGTAAATTGATGGAGGGGATAATAAAGGTTAGGACTGAGGAGGAGTCTGTAGGTATGGATGCTTTAGGGTAAACCTGCACGGGTTTGCGAAGGGAAAATCAGGTATCTCGGCGCCGGGCAGGGTAATGGGCTTGGTGGAAAGCCTTCGTGGATCCAGAAATACACGCTGGAGTGCGACCAGGAATGGATGGAGGAGGACATGGAGAGAAAGTGGGGGGAGTATGAGGGCGCGCTAAAAGGAGCGATTGGGAATAGGAGAGATTGGATGGACCGGAAATTCGGGAAGGTGAACTACTTCTTGACACAGGTGTTCACTGGTCATGGGTCGAGAGTACCTCCACAAGATTGGAAAAAGAGAAACTGGGGTATGCGAGAGGTGTGAAGTGGAGGATGATGGTGTTTATATGCTGGAGGAACGAGGAAGTGCTGAAGAAGTTGGAGAGGAAACTAGAAGAGGCGGTGTGTTGGGAAAACATGGTGGAGATAATGTTGAGGGGGAGGAGGAATGGATGGAGGTAAGCAGCGTAGTAGAGAGCATGGTTAGGAGGAGAGAAGGACCCGATATGGCATGAGTGGTAGGAGTGAAAGTTAGGGAGAAGACGCCTAGGGTAGTGATTCCGAGGCGGGGTGAGTTTGGTTGGTAGGCATCCCCTTGAGTAATTCCAACACTGTTTGGGTCCTGGACCCATTCGAACATGAGTTTCCCATCCCGGCCCGAGAAAAAAAATCCTTTATCGGGTAGCTGATAAGTCGGTAGAAAAGGAGTTTCTTCCACATTTGTAACTATTTCATGTATTTTGGATTTCAAGGCTCCATTTATATTGCTAGTTAGATTAAATTTGTTGAGGTGGCTAATCGGCCTATTCCACTGCGACCTTTTCAGATCTATTGTGGTCCTCTGAATCTAGATTACATTCTCCAGGTGGACTCTTTTTAATGTATTGCCACTTTTTCATAACAAAGTTCTTAACAGCTAGCTTTTGGTCTTGGTGAGGAATCAGCTCTAATTTTGCACTATTACTGGTACTGACTGATTCTTGAGCTGAGACATCGGCTTCTTCGTTGCCCTGTATACCAGTATGTTACAGTACCCATGAGAACGTAACATATTTACTATCGGACTGGCGTTTGAAAAGTTGGTTCTTGATTTTGAATTTGACTCCGTATTTTGAGTAGACGTTTTTAAAACTTTGCACAGCACTTAAAGAATCGGTAACAACTAAAATGTTTTTATTGTCAAGCACAGGCAATTTTGATAAGGGTAATAAAGCTGTAAGTTAATAATGAATTATTAAATATATTAAATAATGAATATGCTGCTGGTATCTGGTAGCTGTAGGTTATATTTTAAGTCACCAGAAGTAATTGCTGAGGATTTGGATGCAAGTAATATTCTTAAGGAATCGGATTGGATCGTTACAGGATTGGTCCAGTCTTTAGGGAATGTTTATAAGGAAGTGTTTATAAAAGGGATGTTTATGATCCATGGTGTGTTGTTATAAGTGTGAAAGTGTTAGAGGTCAAAACCTGTATCTTCAAGCTTTTTGTGAAGTGGAAGACATTTTTTGTTTGCTTAGAGGGTTGGTGAGTAAAAAAAATTAATTCAATTAATATCTATTTGCTGGTAATCTGGAAGTATTGGAGAAGTTTTGGAGATATACCTATTTCATTAAGTTATCTTTTAAAGACCATTTTTAACTTCACTAATGTAATAGCTTAATTTTCTCATCACACAAAATAAAATAATAATCTCAACAAATTAGTATATCCCGAAAGCAAAATTAAAAACCTCCCAACCGAACTGTTTTTTAAAGCAAATGCGTACGAAATATAAAAGTGGTGTTGAATGACTAAATTTATGGTAAAATTATACAGAAACCGTGGGAGGGTTGAAGCGAGAAAGATAATTTAAATTCTAGTCATTGTTGCGTTCAAGTAGTTATATTGTATAAAGCCACGCTGTGGTCAAGAGTACTGTTAACAGGTAATAGAGGATAAAAGCATTTAAGTTAGGTAGGTCACTACGTGAAATTCAGATGAATGGGCTATCTAATAGAAGATATCAAATTTTGTCAAAAAAAGTAAACTTTAAAGCTTTATTTTGGTTTTTTTAAACATTTTTGCGAGCTGTCAATATTTAGAGGGAAACTCAGCCTCTACTTTAACGAGGAAGCTACTCCTCCTTGCTGACATCCACTTGGAAGTTGTGATGTCTACACCTCTTATTTAAGGTATGGTAAAAAGCTCCTATGTCTACAGTTTCTTGTTAGCCTAAAGGACCTTGGATATCCTCCGTCAGCTGTACCAGTTGTAACTCAACAGGTAGATATAGCGATAAAAAGATAATGCTAGTATTACTTACGTTATGCCTTCGACTAAGCTCTAGGTAAAACAATGGGCCGTGAATTTTCGCCTAAATGTTGTATAACACTTAGATAATAAAAATTTGTCTGGCATATAACTTGTTTGAGCGCCACGTCATTTGTCAATTGAAATAATATAATTCACCCTGCTAAAATGACGAAAAACAGAGTATATGGTTTTTTATGGGTACTTAGATGATCATTAAATAAAAATCGGAAAAGTAACTTAACAATCTAATGAAGAATATCCTACTTAAAGTCGACTTGGTACCTACTATTTTACAAATATGGCCCTTGGCCGTTGTACATTAAATACACAAATTCATAAGATTTCGAGGGAAATTAGTTCAATGCTAAAGGTTCTCCAACGGTATGATTAATCAAATATTAGAAAGATATATCGGCTTATGCGTCTATAAATGGTTTTCGTATTCTCAAATGGAGAAGAGAAACGAATTTTATGTCAACAAAGTACTGGACATAATATGATCCATACTTGTTAAAGCAAGTATAGCGTAGTGTCGGAAGTAGAGAATCGAAGTGAATTGTTTTTCGAATCTAGTTGATTTTCAAATCAAGTTGCTAGTTGAATCAAGTTGATCGTAGAATGTAAAGTTGTTGCAATCTAAAAAGACACAGGAATTTTAGAAGCTTCTACAAGCAACAAGTGCTGTCGGCGAAAACAATTAATTTTGAATGACAGAGTCATCCCACAACATTTCAAAGATATATACACGACAATCATTATTAATTTATAAGAAGGTATTGACTTACTTAGAATTTCCTTCGACACAACTCACATTATAATTGTCTTTTTTAGACAATCAAGAGAACGCTTGTCTCCAAAATGGTTTCTTTTCAACCAACTTATCTGCGCACATCATTTCTGACAATTTTCGGATGTTTTAAATCTTTAACAATGCCCTCTCAGAAAAGATATGAGTACATAAGTAAGGAATCTAACTTGCGTCGACATTATAGTTAAATGCGTTCCTAGGCCTCACCGTTAGATGGCTCGAGAGGTACTAAAATAGGTAATTTATAAGCAAAAGGAATTATTTTGGGCAGAGAAACAGGATCTCCTGTTACACAGTGCACTCTTTGTAGATCTAAGTTCTAAGTTACTCCTAATAATCCCAGCCAAATGTAGAATTTCGTCTTATCCAAGCTGAAGCAAAGCGGAAAAATTCCATCGGCTCCTTGTACCTTGAGAGGAAGAAAGGTGTTCATAGCCTTTTTCAGTCTTTCGTTACTACATTATGTATAGTAAAATTAATACCTATTTAGAGGTACCAGCCGTTTTAGTAACTTAACGTATGCGGCTTCTTGAACCATCTGACATTAACATGAAATCAAAATTTGACGTAACTTCAAAAACGTGACATCTAATAAATTAGTTACGACGTTCATTTTTGTTGGTAATTTTTTGTTTCAACCGATTTATTAATAATAAATAAGGATGGTCTTATTCTAAATGGGTATAAAATTTACTATACCTAACCATTGCAGTGCTTTCTCTTGATGGTCTGTTTTGACCTTTAATTTACTCCTGCGTTTAGGTTAATATTGGAAAAATAAGTTTCTCATCTAGCATTTTAACACGTTAACCGCCATGACACCTCATGTTTGGGTTTCAGGGCTTGTGGTCAACCAGGTTCTGAAACACGTATATAGGGTGTCACCATGTGCGTTCACTTTGAAGACTGTGGCCCGGAGTTTGGCCTTCAAATTACACTGCAGTATATTTAAGAAGGGCCTGGGGGCCTCTACTAATGAATGAATGAATGATTTTTTGTATTTTTTCTTATAGAACAATATGTTTATAATGAACCAAAATAAAGTCTACAAAAGTGTGTATTCTACATATTTATGATAGTCAAAAAAACAGGACAACAATAAAATTTTTTACATTGTATGCAATAAAATCTAATTGAATTTACTGTTTGGACCCTTACTTTGTGGAATCTACTCATATTACTTTTTTACACTTTGTTTCATTTAAAAAAGTAACAAGAGAATCTAGTTTTCGGTCCTTTGACTTGGGCTACTTTTCTACCTTGTTCGACGCTCAATTTTTCGTAGCAAGTCGCACATTTTCCACGATCTTTGGTCTGAAATTCTTCAAGAACATGTCTTGGATTCTCGTCTCTTGGTCGTTCTGCTTCATTTGCTTCTATGTGCAATAAACTTGCAGTAAGTTTTTCTCTAAATTCGGTTATAAACATTTTAGCTTTAGTGGCATTTTTATAAACAATGTAAGAATTAACCACAGTAGTACCAAGGAAAGCTAATTTGCGGTACCATTTGACACCTTTACGTAATAAATAATTTACTGGCATTGTAATCATATATTATGATGGGTTTTTCCTTTTCCTTTTCCTTTCCTCCTCTTAGGTACTTTGTCATTTGGGTTGTGTGGACTGTACTAAGGCATAAAACATCACGCTTGTCATGCCATTTCAGTACTGTTACTCCAGTATTTCTTTCCTTTGCGCAGCTTTCTGTAGTTTTTGAGATTCCACGTTTTTAGGATTATTTTTCCAATTTTTTCTTAGTGTGCCGACCAAGTAAGTCTTTCGGTTTTGAAGTTCATGTGCATAGGTATGTCTTTCTCAATTGTTCATCATTTGTAGGTTATCGGTTATCAATGATCTCATCCTTCCTCGCTCTCTCATTTCTGTGTTTACTATCTACTTTTCAGGGCTCCGTATGTCCGAATAAAAAAACGGAATCCTTATAGAATAACTCGTGTGTCGTCTGCCCGATTGTCACAGTCAAATTGCTCCAATCTACTGAACCGATGAAGTCAAAATTTGGTACATATGTCTCTGTATCCTGTAAGCTGAATAAACATGGGATATGAAGGTCCCGTTTTGG
Source organism: Lochmaea crataegi (assembly GCA_947563755.1). Taxonomy (NCBI): domain Eukaryota; kingdom Metazoa; phylum Arthropoda; class Insecta; order Coleoptera; family Chrysomelidae; genus Lochmaea; species Lochmaea crataegi. The sequence continues at coordinate 81,044,837 of OX387423.1, read as the reverse complement.
GGTATAATTGGAAATAAAAAAAGCTTTGCAAACTGTACCGTGTGATATATCAAATGAAAGGGTCTTGGAATAACATTGTCAGACTTAAAAAATCATTGCATCGCTTCGAACTCTATCCACGTGAGCTAAGCTCTCATTCGATTAAAAAAAAATTGAGTCTCCTAATTGATGAGATGGCTTTGTTAGTTCTATAATCACCATCCGTAAAAAAGCACGAAAACCGACTCCGAAAATTCGAACCAGAAATTTAAAACGTAATTTTATCACACTTCAGCTGGAAGTGTGGATAGAGTTTTGAAATTTCCGAACAACAATATATAACAAATTGTACCATGATGAATTACTTGTTGTTTGACAGTTCCATCAGAAAGCCGTTCAACCAATATTAACTTTTCCCATTTGGTAAACAGTATTTGGTATGCAGCGCAACTGATGTTTATAGAAACAACAAAACGAATATTACGTCTAGTGTTTAGTGTACACAAGTATGTCCTATATTTGTATGATTGTTTAGACAACAAGGAGTGGTGGTTACTTATACATATTTTTTTAGTTGACTGATATAAAGTTTTGTTATGAAAAATGATGGTTTAGGTGCTGTAAAATTGTCTGTTATTGATCATCCAAAAAAACTAACTCCATTGACGGTTTTCTTACATTGTATGAAAATGTCATACAAATTGCAATTTAGTTTTGCAGTTCCTGATTTCATTAAATTATTATATCACTTTAATGTTTTTATTCTTTAATTTTTGTCTGTTACTTTTAATGTTTATTATTTGGTAGGTATCATAAGTAACATATATAAGTACACATTTTTTATTGTAACTTTTACTATGTATTTTTTTGCTTGCTCGGATATGAATAAATTAATTAAATGAAAAATAATTTAAGTTTTATTTTATCCCTCTTGTCTATGACTAATGCGGGCATATGGATACATTTAACTACCCTTGTCATAATAAATAAATATTAAACCACCCTAACGTAAATTCCCAGGTAGAACTAACAGCATATAATACTTATTGCTAACCATTTGTTATAAATCATCCATTCCCAATAAAAACAATATTTTTTTTAAAATAATATGTACCAAATGTATCGACTTATCTTATATGGTATCTGACACGCAAGTTCTTGTCATAGTCCCCCAAAACCTTTTACCATTCTTCATTCCGAGTCTGAATTTCAGTCATTAAAATAAAATCAGTCGGCTCTTAGTATTAGATTAAAGTGACAGGGGCGGACCAACACTTGAAATATTTCAATTCAAATGTAAGAACTTTTTCTCCTCTTCCATGCATAACTGACCAATGGGCTAATATCTGTATAAGCCAATTGTATACATCTACTTCTTTAGGGTACAGTGACTACTGAGTAATCCTGTCACTTCTCATTTGACCCCCGCTTATTTTTAATATTTCGTTGAACAGGGAATCCGAAGATTTTTTGACCAGTAGTTTGCTGTGTTTCTGCTTGGGCATGTGGCTCTAGTAGGTAAGTCTGATATTTTGTTTTAGATCCTTTCTTTACTCGTCAATGCTCTTGTGCTACAATATTCACTCAAGTGTTACATTTTTGTGGTTTGCCAAGGTTAAGAGTTTTTGTAGGTAGTCCCAGCCTGGTCTAGATCTGATCTGGAGACTTGCTGAAGATAGATAGTCGGAAATAAAGCATTTATAGTTTACAGTGTTCCATCTTAAAGTCTACCAAAACTCGAAACTATATTCACAAAATACCCCACTCACATAGAAGCGAAACAAGTAATGCATTGTTGCTTGGGTAAGCGATTTTGATTCGACTTTGTTAACAGTAACGGTGCCTACTACGCACTGAGAAAACTGTCGAAATAACTTGCAGAAACCAGAAAACCACGTGGGGACGCTTTAGAGATTACCACCAAAACGGCAGATTGACACTACCGCAAGTGGTGAGGGTTGTCTACTTTTTACATAGTAGCTATAAACAATAAAATGACCGTATCGACAATCGGCACCTAATAATGAAGGTATTTTGTGCTATAAGAATTATACTTCTCTTCGGATTCCAAAAACAGAATCAGGACATTTTAGATCACACAACATACTTGAAGCCTGTTGACTGGTTGCTTATGCAATAAAATTTGCGTAAATACTAAAAGATAATAATCATTTTGTAATATTGGTTATTAATTTTAATATAATTGATGAAACAGACAATAGTTTAAAGATTGATTCCATCATATTGAGGTATAACATAATATCAAAAGTCCACCTCTGTATAGCTTTTTTCTATCAGACGACGCGAATGGTGTATGTCGTGAAAATATGCCATTAGAAGCTGGCTTTTTTGAAATGAGTTTATTAATTGACAATTTGGAAGGCCATTGTAGGAAAGGATCTAATAAGAAAATTGTCGTTATCGCCACCATCGGAAAAAGTCACCTTTATTATTATTTAGAGGCTGCTTGAAAATATGACTGCTATTTCTTATTACTTTAATTGGGTAAATTCTATAAGAAGTGGTTAAAAATTGAAGGCACCCTTGAAAATGTGTTTTTAACGTTCCGTTAATTGAATGTAACTCATATTGGGGTACAGTAAAATCCTGTAAAATCGGTTTAAAAGTCGTGTTGAATGAAGCAGTGTTGAACTTAATTCATTTGAACTATTTAGCTTAGCTCGTCAAGTATACTTTCTTCAGTATAAATACCGTCTCACGTGACCAAATTGCCCTCAGCAGATATGTTCGCTTTTATTATATCACTTGTTTGCTGTTGTCAATCAGATGTTTTGCCACTTTAAACCTAATAAATACTGAAATTCATAGGTCGCATGTTATCACCAGATAGGTACAACGACTCGTTGTTTGAGAAAATATCAAAGTCAAGCTGACGTTAATTGTGCTAAAAATTTTATATGTTGGCAAAAATGCGCAAGGTTGTCGAGATCAAAATGGTTTATCAGGTTAACATTTCAAATTTGACGTCTTCAACACTTTTGAGGTTATATTTTATCGATTCTTTTATCATTGAAAAAACTGCAAAGGACTCTGAGTGATATTTTACAAACCCTGATGAGTTATCCAAGCTAGAGTCGTCTTCAAAAAAGCGTATAAATAAAACTTAATAATAAATTTTCTATTTCTGATACTACAGCATGTATTATGGAGCAGGTATAGGAAATATGTACAGAATGACATATAGTTTTGTTTTTGTATCATAACTGTTTATTGGTAGTTCACAGCACATCCATAGTTTACATCAATCATCTTTGGTCCTTGAATTATCTAAACTAATAAACATTTTTAGCATAAGATCCACAGAAAAAAAAAGGTGAGCGGTCGTCGGACCGCCGACAGAAGCTTGCTTCTTATGCACAATTTTTTCAAAATTTTGACAATTTTTGACAATTTGTTCAAATTTTGATAATTATTGACCATTTTTCACAATTATTGACCAATTTTGACAATTATTGACCATTTTTGATCATTTTTCAAAATTTTTGACCATTTTAGACCATTTTTCCAAATTTTAACTATTATTGACCATTTTTGAGCATTTTTGACAGGTTCTGACAATTATTGACCATATTTGACAATTTTTCAAAAGTTTTGACCATTTTTCAAAAATTTTGACAATTTTTAATAATTATTGAGCATTTTTGACAGTTTTCTATAACTATTGTCCATTTTTTCAAAATTTTGACAATTTTTGACCATTTTTCAAAATTTTTGACCATTTTAGAGCATTTTTCCAAATTTTAACTATTATTGACCATTTTTGACAGGTTCTGACAATTATTGACCATTTTTGACAATTTTTCAAAAGTTTTGACCATTTTTCAAAAATTTTGACAATTTTTAATAATTATTGAGCATTTTTGACAGTTTTCTATAACTATTGTCCATTTTTTCAAAATTTTGACCATTTTTGACCATTTTTCAAAAATTTTGACAATTATTGACCATTTTTCCAAATTTTTGACAATTTTTGAAAATATTTGGCAATTATTATCCTTTTCTTTAAATTTTGATAGTTTTTGACAATTTTTCCAAATTTTTGACCATATTTAAAATTTTTTGACAATTTTTCAAAAATTTTAGCAATTATTGACCATTTTTGACAGTTTTTGACGAATTTTGACAATTATTGACTGTCTTTGACAATTATTGACCATTTTTGACAATTTTTCAAAAAAATTTACATATTTCCCAATTATTGACCATTTTTTCAAAATTCTGACAATTATTGACCATTTTTGACAATTTTTCAAAAGTTTTGACCATTTTTCAAAAATTTTGACAATTTTTAATAATTATTGAGCATTTTTGACAGTTTTCTATAACTATTGTCCATTTTTTCAAAATTTTGACAATTTTTGACCATTTTTGACAATTTTTCGCAAAATTTGACCATTTTTCAAAAATTTTGACAATTATTGACCACTTTCCAAATTTTTGACAATTTTTAAAAATATTTGGCAATTATTATCCTTTTTTTTAAATTTTGACAGTTTTTGACAATTTTTCCAAATTTTTGACCATATTTAAAATTTTTTGACAATTTTTCAAAAATTTTAACAATTATTGACCATTTTTGACAGTTTTTGACGAATTTTGACAATTATTGACTGTCTTTGACAATTATTGACCATTTTTGACAATTTTTCAAAAAAATTTACATATTTGCCAATTATTGACCATTTTTTCAAAATTCTGACAATTATTGACCATTTTTGACAATTTTTCAAAAGTTTTGACCATTTTTCAAAAATTTTGACAATTTTTAATAATTATTGAGCATTTTTGACAGTTTTCTATAACTATTGTCCATTTTTTCAAAATTTTGACAATTTTTGACCATTTTTCCAAATTTTTGACAATTTTTGAAAATATTTGGCAATTATTAACCTTTTTTTTAAATTTTGACAGTTTTTGACAATTTTTCCAAATTTTTGACCATATTTAAAATTTTTTGACAATTTTTCAAAAATTTCAACAATTATTGACCATTTTTGACAGTTTTTGACGAATTTTGACAATTATTGACCGTCTTTGACAATTATTGACCATTTTTGACAATTTTTCAAAAAAATTTACATATTTGCCAATTATTGACCATTTTTTCACAATTTTGACAATTTTTAACCATTTTTCAAAATTTTAACAATTATTGAACCATTTTTGACAATCTTTGATGAATTTTGATTGGTTTCGACAATTATTGAGCGTCTTTGACAATTATTGACAATTTTTCAAAATGTTTGACAATTATTGACCATTTTTGACAGTTTTTCACAATTTTTGAAAATATTTGGCAATTATTAACCATTTTTTCAAAATTTTGACAGTTTTTGACAATTTTTGATCATTTTTCCAAATTTTTGGCCATATTTAAAAAATGTTGACAATTTTTCAAACATTTTAACATGTTTGGCAATTATTAACCATTTTTTCAAAATTCTGACAATTTTTGACCATTTTTGACAATTTTAGAATCTAGACTTCTAGAGTAATCATCAAGATTCAAAACCTTTTGTATCTATAGGAAGTCTGTAAAATTTACATGAGCCCAACATGTGATTGCTATCATACCTAACCTAAAAGTTATATTAGATAATGAATATTTATTGTTATAAAACTTAGAACTTTAGAACAAATAATTGTGACATATTTTTTAATTAATATTATTTCATACATACTTTTTAATTTAGTGCTGTGGTATTAACATACAAATAAAAGTCTTATATTTTGTGTAACTGATATAGACGAAAACTAACTAACCTACAAACACATATTCAAATAAAAAGAAGAATGTTTGATAAACTTCATTTTACCGAGAAGGTCAAGGAAGCTATATTCTAATTCTCCCGCGACCTTTTGCGGAACTCGACCAAGGATTAAGGACGCAGGTAGGTTTTTGCGGAATTCGGCACAGGCCTTGGCAACATAGTCCAGTTTATGACCATTGTCTGACTCAATGTGATTTGATGAAGCTGACTGGGTGTTTGGTAACAAAAAAATGCAATTATATAGCACTCTGATATGATTATTAACAAATATTGATCTATGGTGATAATAATAATAATAATTTTATTCACCAAAAGAATATACAGTAGATTAGTAAGGTAATAGGGAAAGGCACCTAAGCAATACAAGAAACTCAAAAAAGTTCATTGAAGAACTTGTCTTCGAGTTGAGACTTAACCTGGATTCGTTGTTCCTGCCTGTTAAAAAGTTTCTAAGCATATTATGCACTACTCCTCATATTCCAAGGTGCTCAGGTTTATCCAGGAGGAGACTGTGAGATACCGTGTCAAACGCTTTCGCTAGATCAACGAAGACACCAAGTCACGGTCGACTATTGTCAACAGCTTGATAGACCGTAGTAGTTAGTTCAGCTTAACAAGTCTTCACGAGATCCAAATTGAGCTTGTAACAGTATATGATTTTTATTTAGATAACTGATTAGTCTATCCCATACTACTAGTTCAAATATTTTCGAAATGGACGATGTTTTTTTTTCAAATTACCAGTTTTATATGAAGGCCGGACAATCGCTGTTTTAAAGTGGGCAGGGACTGCACCTGTATTGAAAGACATGATTATGATGTATGACAATGGAGCGGAAATATGTACAGCTAGAAGTTTTGAAACTTCATTGGTAATTTGATCCTTACCAGGAGATTTCTTATTTTTAAGATTTGAAATTTTCTGCAAAACTTCTTCACTGTTTGTCTCCTGTAAGAACATTGATTTTGTCTCTCTCTTATGTTTGTAGAGGTTTAGGGCACTTGTCTGGATTTTAGAAGCCAAATTTTTGCCAATGTCAGCAAAATAATCATTAAACTCATTAGCTATTTCTAGTTTGTTGGTCAAGGTTTTGCCGCCTTCTAGTACAATTTCATTTATAGGAGTATCATTTTTATTTTTTCCATTAAACTTTTTTACAACATCCCACAGTTTTTTTGAGTCGCCTGAATTATTTGTTACCAAGTTCTTGTAGTAACTAGAATTTGTTTTTTTTTATTAGAGTATTAAGTTTATTTCGAAAGTTAGTGAATTTTAGCCTCAACTCCAAGCAATTAGGCTGCTTTAAGAAATCTTGAAATAGTTTATCTCTATGCTTAATGGATGTTATTAACCCTTCTGTTTTCTTGTTATAATTTTTTCTTTGATACTTTGTGGTGGCGTGATCAATTCAGGTTTTCAGTTTATTTATGAAAATTAAGTCGCCAACACAATATCATTGGAAGTGTGAATATTATCCCAAGACTCGTTTTCTATCATTGAAACTAGTTTAGTTTTATCTAAATTACATACAAAAAGTGGTGTATTTAGGATACTTTTTGATATGACAGTTTTTGTTTCTACAGAAGTGGAGTAATAATCAGATATTCGTGTCTTGATATCAGCTGGCAAAATGTAATTTTTTGTAAGATTCCGATTTCAATTTAACAAATATATAATCAATACAAGTTGAACTGGTTTGAGTTACTTTGTAGGTTGGTTTATAAGCGAAATGAAGCCTTTTTCATATAAGATATTTTTGTAATCATCTACCAGAACGTCGTCATTCGCCATAAGGTCAATATAATACTGATCAAACTCAGATAATTGCACACTCTAGATATTCTTCCAAACTCTATTTGAAATTTTTTATTAAAGTTCTAGGAGATCGGTATACTGCAAGAACTCCTATTTTATGTTTCCCTATATTTATTTTGTGATTGCTGTGATTTTGTGATTGAAATCAATGCCCTTTTCTAATTATATTATCACGCCATCATTTTGATTAATAACGTAGTCATTGTTATGGACCATGTTGTAACCTGGTAAACAATTTATGGTACTATTTATACAACTGATTTTTTTTTGGGGGGAATTGCTTTAAAAAAACCTGAAGTTCATCTTGGTGTTTGTTGATGCTGCATATATTGTTATGAAAAATTGAGAAAGTATCAGCGTGTTTCAAAAAGATGTCATTTAGGTTGTTTGTGCTGAACACAATGGTATCTATAAAGCTTGGCTGGAAATCTCTCATATATTGATCCATTATTATAAGATTTGCAATCATTATATATTGTATATTTGATCCCTACATGTATATCTATATTCAAAAAGAAGAGAAAAAGAGGAATTTAAATTTTATTTATCAGATGTGGAATTTGTTCTTTGCTTTTGGGATCTTGTATTTGCTGTTTTTATGGATGGCTCTGGATTGATTTCAAATTTTTGTATGTTCTCCAAAAAAATTTCCGGCAGCTTGCTTGTTGCCTAACCTTTTTACTATCTGATAATCCTGTGTTTTAGACAATCCAAATATGATGATATAATTTTTTTTCTGTTACTTTGATTTCTTCAACCTGATCTTTTACCTGTTGATTTTCTGTCTCATGTCAACTGTCAACGTGGACTTGCTCTATAGTTGAATATCAAATTCATTTCTATAATTTACTTGGATTGAAACCGATTCGTTAATGGTCCGCTATTAAAAATAGACAATAGTAGGGTTCGTCATGTTAATTTGAAAACTAACTAAATGTATGTTTTTTCTGAAAATAAAATGTATTTATTTATAACGAGCATATTTAACCATTCCAAAAAAGCTCATAGCAGACAATTTTGTACCCTCTTATAATTTTCTACGCCCTCTTCTTAATAGTGTGAAATACATTAATCTGTTTTTTTTTGTTTCGTTTATGGTACCAACGCATTTGCTCCACTCAATTTCCATTTCCTTTTACTGTTTTAATCAAGTCAATTAAAACAATGCCACGAATGTTCGTTAGGTATTATTTGAAGTCAGACAAAACAATCTTTCAATGTCGGTGAGAAAATCATTAAATTCAATACTGCCTTACATTCGTCATCCCCCTTTTCTTTTCTAAAGCCAATTCACATGTTTTTATGGGCTTTGAGATCTTTATTAGAAAATAGAGATGGGAACAACCTATTATATTTACGTAAGACTGAAAATTTTAATAGTACGGTGGTATGACTGAACACAGACGTTTCCTACTAGATTACATGAAAATATGAATAGATAATAGACCGTACAGACCCAAGAAAGCCGAGGGGGCTATAATAGGACGCACCGGAATTCGGTCCCGCTACCTGCGGAAGGGACTACCTGTAACGGATTAAATTCGAAGTGCGATTTCGGAATTGGGTCCCATGTACCTACTATTTGTTCAATTTGACCAACCTAACAAAACCTAACCCCAACCCCAGTTAGATTCGACAGCGGACCGAATTACGAAATCACCCTTTCGGATTTGGACAAAATCCCTGTGAGCAGGTAGTCCCTTCCGCAGGTAGCGGGACCGAATTCCGAAACACCGCTATAATATATGATAGAACAGTACCGACCATGTTTTCATATATAATTTTCAAATGTTTACACTTTTTCCATTCATAGTAGACTTAACGCAGATAGAGAACAGTACAGTTACGTCTTTTCCAATCTTTTCCAACCGATTCTAGTTCCAGTGTCGTTTCCCCTTTAAACTGTATCAAAATACCTACTACCAACTATTTAAATTCGTAAAATATCCACCTAAAAGTCTAAGTCGAATTTTAACTATCTCATCGCAAAATCATTAAACGTAGAATAATACACAAAAGCTCTTCATTCACATAGGAACAACCCGTCACTCAACAACAAACAAAACAAGAATATCCTTTCCTCATAAAACGATGTTTACTAGACGCCTCTGAGACTTAAATATGTGATCAGTTGCCAAGCAATCGGACGACGAGGGTTGTGTGAAACGATATGGTCCGACAATGTCACCAATTTCGTTGGTAGCAATGAATTTAAACAAATTATAAAAAATATTCAAAATGAACAAAATGTCGTCAGGTTTTTAAATTTAGGTCACCGCATTTTGGCAGCAATTGGGAAGCGGCCGTCAAAAGTGCAAAGTACCACCTTGTTCCAATATTAGGTAAGGCTAGTTCAACCTACAAGGGTATATGTACACGGTGCTCACGCAGGTGGAAAGTGTCATGAATTCCCGTCCTTTATCGTCAATGTCAGACGATCCCTCTGATCTTTCCCCCTTAACTCCAGGACATTTTTTAATTGGCGATGCTCTCACCGCCATGCCACAAGAGGACGTCAAGGAAATAAATACTGGTAGACTCTCAAAGTATTTATAGTTACAACAAAGGGTTCAATATTTTTGGTAATGATGGACCAGAGAGTACCTGCCTACGTTACAGCAAAGAAGCAAATGGTGCACACCTTCAAGGCAGTTGAAGGTGGTGCCAGGAAAATACAGCCCCGTTGAACAGGCCAATGGGCCGTATAGTTGATGTTCCCCCTGGAGCCGACGGAATTGTCAGAGTGATTCGCATTATAACGTCTTCTGGAGTTTATGAGCGTTCAGTTGGACGTGTGTGTGTTCTACCAATTAACGATTAAGATTATTAAACAATAAACCAGACAACTAACGCGTTGCAAAAAGACAAAAGACCTAATCCTCTAATGATTATTAAGGTGCTATGATTTTGTTTCGATGTTAGGTTAAAGCTTGTAATAATTGTCATGAGCTTACTCAGTTTTTATTTTTATATGTAGAAATTTAATTCTTATATATAGTATTGAAAGGCATATGCCTTCAAAGGGGGTGGCACGTTCATCCCAAATTTTTGTTTTTCACATTTCGCACTGTCTCCCGGTACGGCCGAGGCTTGGAGGAGAAACCAGTCGTCATCGAGAGTTCAGAACGTAAGGTACTATTTTATAGTTATGCAATGGTACAAATTGAATATTGACAAAACAACTGAGTTTCTGGGGATAATCAAAATAAAAGAGAAAAAATCCTACACTCTACGTAGAAATTCCATTTTTTTAACAAAACTTTTTTTCTTAAGAGTTAATTTGATATTGTGTGAAATAAATAATTTATTGATTATACACATTTACGTATTGAGGACAAGGATTCCATTGTCCATAAATACCAAATTTGATTTTCAGCTCACTAGTTTTAAAATTTGAATAATAAAAAACATTCCTCTATAGAATAATATCTCACCTCTACCCCAAAACACTTTACGTTAAATTTCATTTACGTATTTCTCTGGCAGCTTGACTGAAATTCTTGAGCCACATGTTTTGCCTTTATTACATCAAAATATTACACATTACCCTAACCCTTAGTGGTACTATTAAAAACATTTATATTTTACGGTGTAGAAAAGTGATGGGGAAGCATTTTTGTTTTAATCGACGTGGCTTTGTGGCTTTTAAAGACAAGGGGTGAGTTGAAATTAACAAGAACATAAAGTCATTTTACAGAAACATTGGTTTTGGAAAAGTGTTAGAAGTTTGATAAAAGTTTTGAGCAGCCGAAAGGAAATTTGGATAAGTTATTTTGAAGGGGACGAAGAAAATATTTAAAAAAAATTCATAGATATATTTTTTTCGCAATTTTTCCACAATTTTGTGAGGAACATACTGAAAAAAAATAATTTCACTCCTCTCCTACCTTTTGCCAACCGAGACCTAATGGAACTATTCTGCTTTATACTTCTACTCAGTTCCAGAGACTAGTATTTCCTTTAGTCCGCAGGTTTCAGGTTATTCGCGAGCCTTCCTCTTTTATCCAACAATCTCCCAGGAGTCAGATTATTGACTGAGGGAATGAAGTTTCCCGAGAAAACACATATTTTGTCTTCATCTTTCTTATTCACTTTATCATTGCTTTGACGAAAACAAAATATCTGTTCTCTCCCTCAGAGAAGAATCCGGTCCCAGGTGTGAATAATATTAACTATCACGTAAATTTTATAATATCGAATTTGGTTCACAATAAAGTGTGTGAAAATTAATATTTCCAGCACTGCAGTGGCCGATAAACTTTTTTGAAATTATGACCCATCCCCATTATCCACACCGTTCAATTAAAATTATCTAGCAGATATCTACCAACAACCCCTCTTATAAGTGTTATTTCTAAAATTTCTCATTATCAGATTAATTTCGGATACTCCTAACAAAACAGCGCAATCATAATCCATCTACTCTTACTCATACACTGCCCATCGCCCTTTTCATCCTCTTAACTACCTGTGATGTTTTGTGCTAGGCTGAGACCTTCGGGACTACAGGAGCGGTTCCAAAAGGATAGCCAACATATTATCCTACAAAAAATGTTTCGAAATAGATACAACATACATTTACCATGACTACACAAAAATGGAAGTGAGGTAAGATTCAATTTTCATTCAAATTTCTTTCGTTATCGGCTGAAGGCAGAATCTTAAAAAAAAATTGGAAATTGTAGGAGTCGTACATAACTTCTTGAAAAATTCTTTTAGATATTTGTCCTTAGTAATATTTTGTAGGACGACTGTGGGTGTTTTGTCATTAGGAGATAGCGAGGAGATATTTATTCATTTGATAAAGAGAAAAGTTTCATGTTTTTTCTTATAATTTTCATTAACTTCGGCTTTACACGTTTTCATTTATATACATCGGTGTTTCTTTGAATTTTTTCAAATTATAAATTCATTTTGCCACCTGTCAGGTGCGCTTCTGGTTTTTACCAATATTGATTGCCTCCTGAATCGTTTCTGGCAGTTTTGTGTTCAGTGTTTCTGGAAATAACAACGCTAAAGTTCCAGAGATTGATCCAATTATTGCAAACAAGATTAAAGGTAGACTTTCGGAAACTCTTGCCTGAAAATGAAAATTAATTAAAAAATTAATAAAATTTCTTAAACTGTCAAAAGTATACGTCCACAAGTAAAAAACCTACGTTACCGAGAATTTAAGATGTTATCGAGTTTGGATAAATTTTTAAAACTTTCGGTTCGAAATAAAATTCCACTATAGGGGAAAGTGTCCTAAAATGACATAGCTGCTAAAATGACACACTTGCTCTATATAGGAAACCAGAAGCGGCATCTCTTATTCGGTAACTGTACTAAGTAACAAACACTCTATTGATATATACTATAAGTTTACAGATCTCTCCAGGTTTATTAAACGGTTTTATTGTGTAGGTTATGTTTCAGTGGCAAGAAAGTTTTGTATGCGTGGATTTTACATCGCTGTTTTTATATCATTCTTCGTGGTAATAAATATTGTGTTGGCATTAATTGTTATATGTGAACAGTGAACAATTGATTGGTAAGTAGGTTTTTTAATATCAACTTTAACATTATCAATAATAATCTACATATTGAAAATGTAACGTTGAGTTTGAAATGACATATTGTGGTTGTTGTTAAAATGACATAGTATGTCATTTTATACGACGCACAGTACAGTTTCTAGTCTTTTTGATACAATGATTTATATTAATTGTAATTCGATTTTTAATTTTTTTTCAGATAAAGGTGCGTCAGAAAGACTAATTGACAGTCCTGGGATGAAGAATCTCTGCAGCCAGCTATAAAAGATGTACAAGAAAAGAGAATGGGAAGGTTAAAAGCATCTAAAGTGTATAAAGTTCCCCAAGCAACTCTTAGACGTATAGCTGTTAATAAGAATAAAATAGTTAAAGGTGTAGAGAAAAGTCTGAGCCGATTTTCAATAACTTTTGATTCCCAAACAGAGTTAAGTTGGTAAAACACCTAAAATATCTTGAATCTAGACTGTTTGGTTTAACCACAACCGAAGTGAGACAATTAGCTTATCAGTTTGCGGAAAAAATAAACTAGATCATAGATTTAACCGTGGAAAAGGAATCGCAGGAAAAGAGTGGCTCAGAGGATTTCGCAAAAGAAATACCGACATATCTCTACGACGGCCAGAACCCACTTCAACAGCCAGTGCACGAGCTTTTAACAAGCCTCAAGTTTCCAAATTTTTTGAGGTTTTAGATTCTGTTCTACAAGAGAAATCTATCTCTGTTGAGAAGATTTACAATATGGATGAAAAGTGCACTGTCTACTGTCCAGAAACCTCCGAAAATATTGGCATCAACTGGGCGCAAACAAGTAGGATCCCTGACAAGCGCAGAAAGAGGCCAGCATGTAACTGTTGTTTGTTGCATGAGTGCAACAGGTAACTATATTTCTCCAGTCTTGATCTTTTCAAGAAAAAAAAAGATGAACTTTTTGATAAAGCACCTCGTGAAAGAGTCTGCTTCACGATGACAATCAAAAAGGAAAAAAAAATCAACCAGATGTCGTTTCTGAACTTCCAATTAATAGTAATGAAGAAGACAATGCAGTAGTAGCAAAGGTGCCACTTTTAGAAGTATCCCCACCTCCAAAAGCAATATACCAATCAAGGAAAAGGAATGTAACAAAAAAGTAAGCAGTCCTAAGATGTGTTCTGAGAATCTTGAGGAATTGAAATATAAAAACGAAGAGCAAGCAAAGAAAAAATCAAAAATTGACGCACGGAAAATTAAAAAGCAGATTTCCTGTGACAACTCTAAAGAACAAAATATGTCAGAAGCACATTGTTCTAAATTACATATGAATTTGCGTGATGAAACCACAAAAAAGAGTCCCAAGGCAATATTTGAAGATGAGACAGATGAAGAAAGTGAACCCTATCAAGAGACTGATGATGAAGATGATGCGTCTTACATTTATTGCAATGGGTTATTTAGGGCATCAAAATCTAAGGAAACTTGGATCCAGTGTATGCTGTGTCAGTTGTGGGCTCATTTGGAGTGTACAGAATTTACTCCAAAATCAAAGACATTTATTTGTGACTTGTGCAATTAATTTTAGGTCCCTGTTCCATTTATTTTCCAATATATTACGTTTTTCTTTAGGACATTTAAGAATTATTCATTTTTATTTGCTCTACTGTGAAAATATTTTCAAAATAAAGCATTACAAAAAAATTATGATTTTTTTATAAAAAGTATGTCATTATTATAGGACACCTTCCCCTATTTAATCAACTGTTTATATTGATTTTCAGTCTAAGTGCTCAAGATCTATTGTTAATATTAGTGAATACGTACCACTAATGGAATCTGGGGTGCTACCATCGATCCCAAACGTCCCACCATCGAACAAACTGACAGCATGGAATGTCTACAAGTAGTTGGGAACATTTCCGTTGTATACACGTACATCACAGTATAAGTTATAGTTGCACTGCATTTTCCAAGCAAATAAAGTATCAGTTTCAACCAATCTGAATCTAAAAGAAGTAAATTATGAGCTATTTAGTAAAAATGTGATTTAAAAATTATTCACAGTATGATAACGATAAAGTCCAGGAGCCAGCTGAAAACTCAATGGAAATGAATTGAAAAGGTAAATCACCAAGCTTATACAATAGGTTTGAAGAACTGAAAAAATGCCAGAAGTCTTAAATGGGGTAGTGATTTTATAAATAAATGAAAAATAAGTGACGGACTGCAATAATATTATGTACCTCGGGGAAAGAAGGATAAGACCGGGTAGCTAACACTTTTCGGCATGTTGAAGCCAAACTCCTCCAACTAGAGCTTGCTTGATTGAACGAACTGACGTATTGTTTATCGTATCACAATAAAATGTTTCAGAAAAGTCGTAGATTCATTACTTTTTCCAGAAAAATATGTTTTTCCTAAAATGTCTTATCCCACTAGTGGGGTAAGATCGGGTGCACATATCAACTTTATGGAAAACTATAAAAACTACATTTCAATTAAAAAAACTTTAACTTTAACAAAAAAATATTAATCTTACAAACAAAAATCACATTGAAAGAAGGTATCTTCTTCACCCGCTCCACTGCAGCCTTCGTGAACCCAGTCAAAACATATTCCACATTGGATCCATCCTTCCCCTTGTTTTGAGTTGAAAAAAAATTCGTTGCAGCATAAACAATGATCGTCGGACTTGTTATCTTCCCCATCGGAAGTTTGAGTCATCAATAACCAATTTTTTTTCTGTGACGTTATTTTTCTTTCATTTTCTTTTTTCTTTTCCTCTAACTGAGATTCGAGTTCTGTTTTGTATGGTGAAGAAGTTGATATTGCACAATTCCCTTTTCGTTTATCTGTTCTTTCTGTTTTCTTTCTTTCAGCAGCAGGTGGTGGCATTAGATGTTTGGGTGATATAGCAAAAGCTATTGATGCAGCTGGCTTTTCATCCGTAAAAAATTGTGATTTTGAACTTTTAGAACAGCAGGGTTCATTTGGAAATGGTTCGTCAATATTGGTTTGTATTGGTTTGTTAATCTCATCTACCGTTTCACACGTTCTTTGTGCAGGCTTTTCTTCTGTTGCTGGTTCTACTTGTAGAACAACATCTGCCTGTGCCTGTGGGTCTCCTTCTTGAACAGTATTTGCCTCTACAGGAACAGGTCTATCTCTGGTTGTTGAGGGAGCAAACAGGTTCGGTTTAAAGGATAAATTCCTGTTTGCTTGAATCCATTTACTGCCGTCCGCATTCCCGATGCCTTAAGAAAAGCTGCACCATACAGTTTGGCTACTTGTTGAATTGTAACAGCTCTACAAGGATGTTTTGCAAGCCACTGGCGCACCTCCTGTTGATAATAGTTGCTCAATGGAGCCACGTAGGTCACGTCTAGCGGCTGGAGTCGATGAGAACAATGTGGTGGCAAGCACACAACATTGTTTTCCCTGGCTGAGACTCTTTGTGTGGGAAGTATGGCCGACCAAAATCAGGAGGACTGGTTTTTCAGACGTTGGTTTAGAAAACTCAATAAATCTTCGAAACCAATATGTTTGCATTCATCCAGAAGGGTGATATTGAGCGAAGCTTCCCGGTGGTGCATCGTCAAGCAGCGCGGGATTTTCTCTCTTTCGAGGAAAAACAAACATTGTTGGTATAAAATTTCCGGCCGCATTCATGCAAGTTTCAGCAGTAACCAAAACGCCTCGTTCTGCTGATACCAATGATCCAACCTGCTTTTTTCCTCTTGAAGGATTGGATGGTTTGTTGGTTTGTGGTTATTCCCGTTTCATCGACGTTATAAATATCACTAGGAGAAAAATTGTGTTGTTCATACAAACCCTCCAACAGATCGGAAAATTTATCAACATCTTGCTTATTGAATCCCATAGCCCTTGCTACTGAAATATTTTCTGGAAATCGAAGAGAAATATTGTTCTTATGCCTCCTTAAAAAACCATATAACCAGTCTTTTTCGGCCATCTTAGTTTTTTCATTGAATTTGTGTTTTAAATTATTTTTAGTTGCAAGTTTCAAGATTAAACGCTAATCTTCGGACATCACTCAAAGTTAAACCAAACAATCTCTTCTCTAATAGCAATATGTGGTCTAATAATTCTCTTTCTTGCTCTTCAGAAAATATAGTCGTACAAGGTCCCATGCTACCTTTTCTAGCGGCTTGGCTAGAAGTTAGTTGATTTGTTCTAGCCTTTTTTATTCGATCTTCTAAAGTAGACCGCGGAACATTGAAGGGTTTTGAGGTTTTTAGATATCCCATGCGTCTAGACAATACTTCCTCTATAGCGCGTTCCATACTTTCCTGTCTCCAGGATTGCCGATTTGTTTTCCTTTCGTTCTAGGCATATTGACCCTGTAAAGAAATAGTTTTGAGGTAAGATCGGGTAGTACCCGGTTTCGCACCACTCGGACTACCCGTTCTTACCCAAAGTATAGAATTCAAGAAAATGCTCCAAAATCACTCTAATATTTAAATTATTCCTTCGTTTTTATGCATATATTATTATTTATCATATAACAGGCGATACTGAAGCAAGTTCTCATAACTATAAATGCCAATAGGTAATGATCGTTTTAATTGGAAGCAACATTAGAGAAGTGGAATAAAAAAACAAACTTACCTCAACTGACAACGTGCCTTCTCCGGCATCGACTCGATTCTACTGCCACTAAGTCGCCTCAGCTTACGGAATGTATTTCACGTTCTGTGCACCAGCTGGCAAGGTACCAGATCTCACCCCACTACCCGGTCTTATCCTCCTCTCCCCAAATACTAACCACCTCAATAAAAAATTGGTTAGAGGTCTATGCGAAAGAAATAAAAGAAGACTAGAGCAGCAACGGACCAAATTTTCCCAATAAAGCAAGTATTAACATACTGTTATCAGAACGAAATACCTGCGTTCATACAGTTCATTGACGTTAAGACAAAAAATTGAGCAAAATTACTGAGAACCTTGGAGAAGTTTGAGGTACCAGAAGGGTTATGTAAACTTATAGAACTTACATAAGTAAAAAATGTAGTAAGAGTAGAATAAGTAATTAACCGAAGAACTGAAACAGGGTGATTCTCTAACCACCTTGTTATTTAACATAGTCTAGTGAAGTATCATAGTGAAAAGCAAAATAAACCATCGGGGTAGGTACTCTAATAAATAAAAGCCAACAGTGCCTCGCCTATGCAGACGACGTAGTTCTGATATCAAAGGAAAAAGCGAAAGTTGAAGAGAATAGCAACACAGCTAATGATAGCAGCAAACAAGATGGATCCGGAAATAAACGAAATAAATAGAAAAGGAATGAAACTATAAATGAATAATCTGCAATGTTGCAGCTGGAAGTGCAAAATGATTATAATTTTAAAGTGCTTATAAAGAGAGCCTAGAAGTTCTAATAAATGATAAATGCGATGAAGTGGTAGATGTTTATCACATGGATGAAAAATAACAGAGAAAACGGCAGAGAAAAATGTTAAGAAGAATCTATGAAGGGGATTGACAATGGAATTTATGAGCTGTACAATTAGCTGACGATAATATGTAGTCTATTAAAAAAATGTGCGAGCCGTCACGGGACGCCAGGTAGATGTGAAACGTCGAAATTGTTTTGTATAAGTTATATGCTTAAAAGAACAGAATAAAAAAGTGAGATATTGAAGAGAGAGGGAAATGGGAGAGAAAGATGGGAGAGGGAGAAAGAAAGTGTATTGCGTGTGATTACAATCATTATTTTAAATTGTCAGAATCTAAGACGGATTCGGTAAGGTTCCCGACCCTCGGAATATTGTGAGATTTTTTTTTCTTATTAGACCATTTTTGACAATTTTCCAAAAATTTGGACCATTTTTTCAAAATATTGATAATTTTCAACAATTATTGACCATTTTTGACAGTTTTTTATAAGTATTGACCATTTTTTCAAAATTTTATCGATTATTGACTAATTTTGACCATTTTTTTAAATATTTAACAATTTTTGACGATGTTTGACCATTTTTGACGGGTTCTGACAATTATTGACCATTTTTGACAATTTTTGACCATTTTTCAAAAATTTTGACAATTTTTGACTATTATTGACCGTTTTTTCAAAAATTTTTACAATTTTTGACCATTTTTTTGAAATTTTCACAATTTTTGACCATTTTTGACAATTATTGACCAATTTTCACTGTTTTGACAATTATTGATTATTTTTCAAAAATTTTGACCATTTTAGACCATTTTTTCAAATTTTAACAATTATTGACCATTTTTGACCATTTTTGACAATTTTTCAAAAATTTTAACCATTTTTCAAAAATTTTGACAATTATTGACCATTTTTGACAGTTTTTGACAATTATTGACCATTTTTCCAAATTTTTGACAGTTTTTAACAATTTTTGACGATTATTGACAATTTTTCCAAATTTTTGACCATATTTCAAAATTTTTGACCATATTTCAAAATTTTTGACAATTTTTCAAAAATTTCATTATATTTGGCAATTATTAACCATTTTTTTCGAAATTTTGACAGTTTTCGACAATTTTTGACAATTATTGACCATTTTTTCAAATTTTTGGAAATATTTAGCAATTATCAAACATTTTTCAAAAATTATGACAATTTTCAACAATTATTGACCATTTTTGACAGTTTTTTTTAATTATTGACCATTTTTTCAAAATTTCATTAATTATTGACTATTTTTGACCATTTTTTAAAATATTTAACAATTTTTAACCATTTTTGACAATGTGTGACCATTTTTGACAGGTTCTGACAATTATTGACCATTTTTGACAATTTTTGACCATTTTTCAAAATCTTGCAATTATTGACCATTTTTTCAAAAAATAAATAAATAATTGTGAATTTATTTTTTTAAGTTAATAACACTGGATAAATTTTGCTTTTCCAAAAATGTGAGTTTTGCGATTTACATCAATCTACCATCTTTAAAATTACTAGCTGTTTCGATAAATCCCTATCGTCCTAAAATTTCTAGAATTCAAAAAATTTTTAACACCGTAATTAATAATGCTCATTAATATAATTCATATTGAGATTGCAAAGTGATTTCAATCTTGGAGAAAAGACAAAGAAAGAAGACCCCGAAAGCGGCTGTAACAAAAGGGCACATTTTGTTCTTGACTAGGGTTGAATGCATTATTTTAATAACCCATTGTTTAAGACCACATTTTCAATTCAAGAGGAAATAAATTTTGGTGCTTTGTTCGTTTTTTTTTTAAGAGACTTCGATGAAGTTGATTCAGATGGTATAGGAACACTAATTTATTGGATTGTGAAAGAAATAAATACATATTTAATAAGGTTCAGGGTAGGATATATTGGACGATACATTGCTTTCACAGGTTAGCTAGGGGGTATCAATCCGTAGTTATACAGGGTGTTTCCAAAGTTATATAAAATTTTCGTGGGCGATTCGTCATACAATTTTTTGACGAAAAGTTCCTATAAACATGTTTGATAAGTTTTACCGTTAATAACAACATTGTGATAAACAAAAACATGAAAGTAGTATAATTTCAGAGCAAATGTTCATGTGCATCTCCAGGTAAAATACAAGCACCCCCCGACGTCTAATGGATTCGACATTCGATAAAGCCAGGAGTAATGCGAATAACATCACCTCCTCATATGATGCGATTATGGAGATCTTCTGAATTTAAGATCGGGGTTGTGTAAACAGGTGATGTTAAATATCCCCACAAACAAAAATTCAGAGGATTGTGTTCAGGAGATCTTGGGGGCCCATAAGTGAGGAGATACTCGTCCTATCCAACGCTCTGGAAGACATACATCTACATATAATACACTTTTGCATCTACTTTGCAACAAAAACAGAATTTTTTAAAATGATAGATTATTGATAAACAAATCCCTTAAAAAAAGATGGATTAACAGCACCACATGCGAATGGATAGGTTCCATGTTCGAGCATAGGAGAATATCAGCACATATGCATGATAAAACATACACCGTTAGGACAACTAAAGGATGTCCTTAAGGTGGAGTACTTTCACCATTTTTATGGAACCTAATTGTGGATGACTTGATTTGCAGGTTGAATTATCATTGCATATGAACGCAGGGCTTTGCGGACGACATACTGATAGTCACCAATGGGAAATTCCCAGAGGTAGTTATGAGTGTCCTACAAGAAGTACTAAGAATTGTGGAGTAATGGTGCCTTAAATAGGACCTTTCAGTTAATCCAAAAAAAATAGTTATTTTTACGAATAGAAGAGTTCTCCCTAATGTTTGGAGAAGAACAAGAAATATCTGGGAGTGACCCTTGATTCCAAACTGAATTGGAAGACACACCTGGAATAAATTTCTACCAGGGCGACTAGGCAAAGTAGTGAAGTTATGGGCAAAACCTGGGGAATACGATCTGAGGTGGTTCACTGGCTTTACACTACTGTGATAAGGCCAACGATCACCTATGGAACAATAGTCTGGTGGAGGAGGACAGAGGTGTCCTCTGCAGTTAATATATTAGTGCAAGTACTGAGTTTCTACATGTACCTAAATAGTTACTTCAATAAACAGAGTAGGAATAGTTAAAAACAATGGAAATTCCCAATGGGAGGCGTCAAATCATCAAATTCTTCCATTGTTAAAGTCATTTTTTTATGTAAATATATTTATTTTGTAGATAAATACGAACCTTTTGGGATAAAACCAACACCTAAACACGCAATGCCCGTTAATATAAAACTAATGGACGTGAGCCATCTTCTTCCAATTTTTCCATTCCCATAATAATAAATAAAATATCCTGGAATTTCCACCGCTGCAGAAAAAATAAAGCTCAAATATATATCTTCCGATAAAGAGACTGAATTCATCGTTAGTCCATAATATAAAAAAGTGCAACACATCCACGTAAAAGAACAAAAAATTAATCTAACTAGTAAAATTCTTGATCTAAGCGCATCTATAAAAGTTTCTGAATGTATAGATTGTTCATCGGATACTGTGGATTTCTTCTTCTCGGCGAACGATTGAAAAAAGTTAAGAAGGGTCGTATTTTCACTCATGGTTTTCTTGCCCTGAAGTCGGGAAACAATTATTTGGATTTCGTTTAATTTATTTTTGGATAACAGCCATCTAAAACAGAAGCACACATTAATGAGAACAGATTAATACAGAATTCCACAAATTGTTGGCATCATTACGATATTAAACAAATAGACAAAAGGAAATGACAATTAATCTGATATATTTTTTTAATTATTTTTCATGTATAGACGTTGGAGTTGTCAATTTTATTGACAAATTGCTATCATTATTTGAATATAGACAGTCCGACTCGCGTATATATAGTTTTTCTTAATTCTCGAAGGTTCCTGAATTTACCACGCTCCTCGTATGCTTGAACACTACCGTACCAGAAGACTCTAGAGGACATCAGTTCGAGAACAGACGCTTCGCATTCGCCAAAATGTATGGTTTAGTGACATGGTTTTGAGTTGGTGATTTCGTAACAATACTTCGTTTTGGTTGTAAGGACAAATTAAATGGAAGAATAAAAAACTTTTCATCTGTCGCTATAGGTATATTTACAGGACATAAATAGTCCTTAAATTAATGGAAATAATTTTGAAAAACGGTGCTCTTAGTACATTTTGTTATCACTGCTCACCTTATTGACTCTGGTATCGTCCAATAAAAAATAATAGCAATGCAACCCGGAATGTACAGTACTCGTAACATTATTCTCCAAGAAGGTGTCAACCAAGCAACGAGTCCTAAAGTACATTGGCCTAATGAAAATAGACAACATATTATTATATTTGCTATGTTTCTACTTTTTGGTGCTACGAACTCCATTGCTACAAAAGTAAAAAAAAATCAGAGATTGCTCTTATTAAAATTGTTAAATTTCGTCGATTAACGATGTATTCACCTACCTAGTATGAATGCAGCATTGTACGTCCCAGCTCCTACAACTGGGTCGATAAATTCCATGATGACATACATTGTGTAAGATACAGATAAAGATTTGAGGATTCCAGATATGGTACTGAGTAATATGCCAATAATTAAAACTGTTTT
The DNA here is from genome assembly GCA_947563755.1 of Lochmaea crataegi. Classification (NCBI taxonomy): domain Eukaryota; kingdom Metazoa; phylum Arthropoda; class Insecta; order Coleoptera; family Chrysomelidae; genus Lochmaea; species Lochmaea crataegi. The sequence continues at coordinate 81,021,665 of OX387423.1, read as the reverse complement.
TCTTCCATATCTGTCATGAGAAATGAAAGAAACATGGTTAACGTAATGCAATATGAGCAATCGTCTTTGTTCACAAAATTGACGTCAGATGCTGGGCATCAATCTTAGCAATAGTAATAGTCGAAGGAGTGTGAAATAATAATAATAAATATACCAGTGGACGTACCTAAACTCGACCCCGAGCAGGTAGTAACCGATAATTCTACCCTTAAACTCGTCCCTGTGTAGTGAAGGTAGACAAAAATAAACAATTGAATTCGTCCCCAAAAAATATTTCAATTTTATCGAGAAGGGCAAGGAAAATCATTGGAGAAGTTATACATTGTTGAAAAAACAAGGTAATTCCTAAGAATATATAATCCTTTGCTCGGGGACGAATTTAGTTATGTAATTAATGAACGTGTTACTTAGCATGGGATGACTTTAACGGGTTGATACCTGCCCGGGGACGAATTTAGGGACGAAAATACCAGTACCTAGCTAAAGAGAAATTTTTGAGGAAGCGAGCCAGACAATTAAATTTTACACCTGCCCTTATTTGAGGTGAAGCTTCGACAGCGGTAAATTCTTACCTGTCAGAAATAAATCCCGAATATGCTAAGCATACTAGCTCTCCACACATAGAGATTGTCCCTACTATCGTCAATTTCCAGATGTTTTCATCGCAATGTATCCCAAACTAAAACAATTTAGAATATTTTCGAAATACTGACCCCCTACATGTACAACGTTGCTGAAAAATCGCATCAAAAGGAATTATCATTGAAACTGATAAAGGGAAAGTTATGTAATTCTAGGACGACGAATGAGAATTTATTCTGCATATTTTAGAGCAAATATCAAATCTTTTTCACGTCAGCGTTTAGCGTACGGCCGCCATCTTGAATTTTTGGAAATGGCAACACAAAGAAGCTTATTTTATTCTCTTTCCGCAAATAATAGCAATGTATCACTTTACTAATTGTAGTAGGAGTTAACTCATTTCGATATTCTGTAAGGAGAGTACGCCTCTGTGGGATGGTTTACCCTTCAGTTACCTGCCACCCTGACCAAGGGACGAAAATAGATGATATTGAGAGATAGTTTGGTTGTATTTGTGAAGTTGAGGGCTACATTTGTCTGTTAACTAATAAAGTGTGTATTGAAACGAATACGTTTTTTAATGTGATAAAAAGTAGTGTAACAATTCAGGACTTGGCTCCTTCGTCGCCTCATCCTTAAACATCTCATTCGTAGTGTAATACTTGACTTACCGGTTTTATGACGTAAATTAGGGGAAGGGGGGCAGAATGAAGTAGCGGGGTAGAACGGGGTACGCCAGTAAAAAACCGAACGTGTGAATGGAAATAACCGAAATTGCACTGAAGGTCACCTAAAAGCATCGGTTACATGTTAGCATCGATTAAAGAAATAAATCAATGATGTTAGGTAGTTTAGGTACGCCAGTTGTCCGAAAAACGTCGAGTAAAAGGTTAGTCTCGTTAACACGAGTGCTTAAAAATTACCGATAATTTCCATGAAAGCTTGTTGTTAATAATTCCTCGAGTTCGAAGAACGAGAGGAATAAGACAACAAATTATTCATTTATTGAAACAGTAACGTAATACATTTTTGTCAATTTCCCGTTCTGTTATATCTCCGAATCGATTCATGACCTCTAAGAAACTCTTCTTTGACGTTTCACGTTTATTATTTTAACGTTGTTTGACAACGGTTGTCATGGTAACGAGGAATTTCCGCTGGGTTGTCATGGCAACGTGGAATTTCCGCTGAGTTTCCATTTAATAATTTAGCATTCGTTGCATTGATACAACATGTATGAGTGAAATATTCGTGTAGATTTGTAACTTTGCCGCCCATATTAACCACCGTAAGTAATTTGGTTATCCAATTTTAATCTATTTCAATTATGTAATGCAAAGAATGTTTGTTGAGCAACTTTTTTATCACTTTAGCTTTACCCTAGGTCATGTTTTCTTTCAAAATTTTAACTTTAAAAGTAAACGTTGCACATGGGGCGGAATGGGGTAGGGTACAATGGGGTACCCCGTTCTGCCCCGTTAAATGTGGTACTTGATTTAGTATTCTTTCAAATGGTGAGAAATTGTTCGGAAGGCAAAAAGCGTCAGGAATGGAGTACCGAATCCATGAACGCAGCAGTTGATGCCGTTATTACTGGACAAATGGGGTACAGGACATGGTGTGCCCCAAACAACTTTGGAAAGATATGTCACGAAAAAAAGGAAGGATCAGCAAAATCTTTTTGTTGATAAATCTGCCGGGAAATTTCACTGCATTTTTTCACAAGAACAGGAGATAGAACTTGTCGACTATTTAAAAGTAATGGAATCAAGACTTTTTGGCTTGACCATGATTGACTTTAGACGTTTGGCTTATCAATAAGCTATACAAAATCAGTGCCAACATAAATTTAATACTGCATCTGAAATGGCTGGGAAGGATTGGATGCAATATTTTCTAAAGGTCGAAACACACCTATCAGCACCTCATAAGAACAGCGACTGATCATCACCGTCGAGTGGTCAACTCGACGGTTGTGTATGGGCTCACTTAACTCATCGACACGGGATCATCACCTCCGCGATACCTGACTATAGGCTTCACTTTATATTGTCAGAGATACTGTATTGGCACGCCGTCCGCAGAATATTCTCTCTGAAAAATGTGTTGTGGTTGAGGCGTTGACGTGACTTGTCGGTGCTGTGCTGATGTTGTTAGGCATGCGCACTTACATTTAAATACACATAAGAAATGAAATCTGCTGGTGATGATCAGTCGCTGTTCCTATGAGGTGCTGATAGGTGTGTTTCGACCTTAAAACGCCACCCTACTTTGACGCTATGAAAACCAGAATCAACTTCGAGAGCTCGAGCTATGGGGCTTAATAGGGTTGCGGTGTCACAATTTTTCCGCCTTCTTTTGGAAACGGTAGACACACATAAGCTAGTTGGTGAACGCATCTATAACTGTGACGAAACGGGGTTGACTGTGAATCCAAAGGGACATACCAACATTTTAGCCTTAAAAGGAAAACGTCAGGTAGGCACCTTAACTTCCGCCGAACGAGGAGAAAGTACATTTAAGTACATTTTATGAACATGAAGCTCGGACATGGCTGCGCCGCAAACCAGGAAAGGTGATAACCATATTTCAAATTTCCACGCTTTTTGGTAGAGCCTTTTTTAACGCAGCCACTATGATAACAGTGATAAACGGATTCCGCAAAACTGGGATTTTTCCTCCCAATGAAAACGTTTTTACGGAAGTAAATTTTTCACCAGCTGCTACCACGGACATTACAAACAATACCCCACCATCAGCCGATGATCCCTCTGCACCAAGAGCTGAGACGCCAACGGAACCTTCAATTTCAATAGCACTTCCTGCTACAAAAACAGGGATGTAAGAAAATCTACTAAATCTCCTCCAACTGCATCAGCAAGTGACATTTTAAATCCCCATCCAGGTTGCTCCTCATGGAAAACGCAAAACGAATTTGCTTCCTTGTCGCCAGAAGTTGCTTTACCTATTTCAAAAATTCAACAAACAGTTAAGAGTGCTATTCGCAGGAGAAGTAAAGCAGCAATATTAACCGCAACTTCGTATAAGGAATAACTAGAGGCAGCAGCAGCTGCAAAAAAGGTTTCACAAAAGAAGAAAGAAGGCATTAAAAGAAAAAATAATGGCAATGAGAATGAAGCAAGTAGCATTACGAAAGAGAAGCGAAACTCTTCCTGGAAAGTGTCGATTAAAAAGGAAGATTCTAATTCATCTTCAGATGAAAATAGAGACGTAGAATGACTTTACGGTTGTGAATACTGGTCCAAGTCTGTTGAAGGATGGATTGCCTGTTCAGCGTGTCACAAATGGGCACACAATGTCTGTACTGGCGTTGATAGCGATGACGACGAATTTCAGTTTGTTTGTGAGAAGTGCCAATCCTAAGTGGATTTTTGGCTGACGTTGCCTGAAGGTTCTAGCTATTTAAATAAAACAAATAATTAAATTGTGTGTACTAAATATTCTTAATACCATTTTCCACCATTAACAATATATTTCAGGAAATTTAACCAGATATTAATGAGTTCTGGTAAAATTTATGAAAACCCCATCCTATCCCGCCCATGGGGCAATGGGGCAAAATGCACTTTTTTGGTTTCTCACAAGTATTTTCTTTAAAATATATATTCAACTGTTGAAAAAGGGGAGAATGATTAATTTACATATTAAGTAATACACCGATAGCAAAAAGAACTTTTTTTGGTTAATATTGTAGTGACAGTAAACCATCAAACGTTAAGTACCCCGTTTTGCCCCGCCTTCCCCTACTATTACACTACCAGTTACATTAAATTTGTTTATCAATATCATCATTGTAGATCTACTTATAGGTATAGGAGGACATTCGGGATTTAAATTGTTAAGAAGTTGAGCTGTTTCGACATGGGAACGTTTGCAATCACATCCAACATTACGATTTCGATTCGTTGTTTTTTCGATAAATGTACCATTATTCTTAATTTACTTTTAAACTTCATGCTAATTTGAAAAAAGTATCAGTTTTGAAATTTGTACCTAAATAATGATGTGATTGACGTTTTTAATGCCTACTATTGTTTTTTGTTAATTTTAAAAAACTACAAGGTCATTATCATTAGTACTGCACAATTTAATTTAGAAAAATAAAACTGATATTTTATAAGACATTTTGTATTCACGTGATACATTTCTATTATTTTTGGAAAGAGAAAAAAATAAGTATCTTTCTGATAAGTCACTTGATCTGGGTTGCCATTTCAAATAATTCAAGATGGTGACCGTACACTAAACGCTGACGTCAAAAACATTTGACATTTGCTCTAAAATATGCGTATTCATCGTCCTCCTAGGATTTCATAGCTTTCCCTTTATCCATTTCAAAGATAACCCCTTGGTGCGATACTTTTCAACAACGCTGTATATTCAAATCAATATCCACAAAATATATCTATAAAAACAACTGTATTAGTTAGCAGATAAGGAATTTCGTTTCATAGCAACAAAAATTATCTTGTTTAAAAAAAAATACGGTCAATAAATAGTGTCTGGTTTCTTAACCTCTCAACTCTTGTCTACTTCAATCCGAATGAAAAAATGTACATTAGACAGAGATCAAATTTCCTTGAGTGCTGTGAGTTTCGAGTCATAAAAATCCAGATTATGATTTTGATGAGTTATAGAAAGACTAGATGGAAAAAAGTGAAATGAATCCAGAAACTTTTATATCTTTTTGTACCTAAGAGGTATCAAAATGATAAACAAGCTGTTTCTGTTTGTTTTCAAGATCATTTTATCAATTTTAAGACAGTCTATTATTTCGAATGAATCTGATTAGTTGATATTAATTAAATTTCAATTAGTGATCCATATATACACTTAGTAATAGTTATTATTTGAAATAGAATGAAGAAATTCTCTAAAATTAGCTTTTGATTTATAAAATATTCTTCAATTTAAATAATTATTGCAATTTGGCCATGGAACGTATCTCGTTCGAAATGTAGTCATGTTCATCACATTTAAATAAATATTCAATTTTGCACAGGTGTTGTCTCAACATCGATAGATGAATTTATTATTTCTACTAATAAATATTTATCGAAAAAAAATTGTTAACTTAGAAGTATACCTTGATCTTCAATGTTAATCAAAATTGTTTAAAAAAATGAATTTAGTCTTGTTTACAATGAAGTTAATACGTCAAACGAACAAAACGAGAGGAACTTAATAAAGATTGATGTGACCTAGAATTAATTTGAGCACAAATTTAAAATTTATTCTATTCTCTTGTAACGTGAAATTACAATTTTAATAAATATATTCAAGATATTTTGGTAACACCTGTTATTATAAGATCAAGATGGTAATTTGAATTCGTATCTTCTGGTTTCCTTTTGTTCTGTGAATGTTTTTTTAACCCCTCTTTACATTCCGTGATACGCCTATGGTCGTTGTATACGGATACGTAGAGTCGTCCAAACTTTAGTTTGTGGCTGCTACTAGAGTGCGCAGGGGATTGTTTTCTTCAGTCGTTACCATAGCAACAGAATTCGTCAGGTGTTTAGGTCTGAACAATACTTACAATTATTGTTTTTGTGTTGATAATCTATAGTGTGACCCAAAGATTATGTGTAACCCGAGCCCGTCTGCGATGACCACCGAATTGCTTATTGTATTTTTGCTTCTGCTTTCTCATAGCTCCCAGTTCAGCAGCATTGTCTCTGGTACCAGTTTGTACAAGTTCACAGCTGGGTGTTTGCTTTATAGTTTTACGTCGTATGGGCTGGTGGCGTAAACGACACCTGTCACCGTTTAACATCTATGTGTAAACATACTTCATGATTAAGACTAACAATTTTTAATGAAATTTTTAAATTGACGAATATTAATTCCACATTCAAGCTCTGTGAAATGGAAAGTACAGTGACCCTTGATTCCAAACTGAATTGGAAGGCACACCTGGAAAAAATTACTACCAGGGCGACTAGGCTTTTCTGGCAATGCAGAAGAGTTATGGGCAAAACCTGGGGAATACGACCTGAGGTGGTTCACTGGCTCTACACAACTGTGATAAGGCCAACGATCACCTATGGAACAATAGTCTGGTGGAGGAGGACAGAAGTGTCCTCTGCAGTTAATACATTAACTGCAATCCAAAGACAAGCCCTTCTTGGTATTACCGAGGCAATGAACAGCACGGGGACGGCATCAATGGAAGCCCTTATTGGACTTCCTCCTCTAGAACTTTTTATAAGGGCGGAGGCAATTATGGCAATTCTTAGGCTGAAATCGGGAGACTTATGGTCCCCGAACAATGTTCGAGAAGGACACACTGATACAACTGGGACTACTAGACGAACCCATATTTCACATGAGTTTTGATAGCATGACACCAGAGAATATATTCACTGAGCGAGTGAATATCATCATCCCATCTAGGGAACAGGTGATGCACCCAGGTAATTCTGGAGAAATCATCTGGTTCACCGATGGCTCCAAAACAAACCATGGCACTGGGGCTGGTATAAAAGGACCTAGAAAGAGAATGTTCTTTAGCCTTGGTCGATATACGACTGTGTTTCAAGCAGAGACGATTGCCGCTATAGCCTGTATTGATGAAAACATCAGAAGAGGATATACCGGACAAAAAATTGAAATACTCACTGACAGCCAGGCTCTGCTTAAGGCTATCAGTAATCCAACAACTAAGTCTAGACTGGTGAAAAACTGCAAAGAATCCCTCAACAGGCTGGCAAGAGACAACAAAGTGTCTCTAATATGGGTGCCGGCACATGAGGGGATTGCAGGTAATGAAATGGCGGACCAGTTAGCTAAAGAAGGCTCTAAAGGAGACTTCATAGGTCCGGAACCGTTTTGTGGAATCACAAAAGATTGCATAAGAGAGGAAATCAGGAACTGGCTAGATAGGGAACACCAATTCAAATGGAGGGTTACGCAAGGGCACCTTCATACCAAGGGTTTACTGAACAAGGTAGACAAGGAACTCTCAACCATGCTACTGAAACTGGGTAAGAGACATTTGAAGACAGTTACCGACCTAGTGACTGGACACTGCACCTTGAGGAAACATCTGTACAATATGGGCAAAGTTAGTGAACCTATGTGCAGAAAATGTGAACTTGATGATGAAACACCCACCCACATACTCTGCTTCTGTGAGGACTTACAAGAACTTAGACGGAAGCACTTTGGAGAGGAATTTATACAACCATCACAACTACTGAAAATCCCTCTAGTCAAACTAGTGGCCTTTATAGAAGACACGAAGCTTCTGGAATGGAAGTAGATAACATGGGAAATGGTGGCTGATGAGCACAACCCAAATATATGAATGAATGAATGAATGGAAAGTACAGTGCCTCTTTTCCGAATTATTTCTTTTTTCCTCCAACCATTGTATCACAAACGCTGCTTTCAGTGGCGGCTCCTCCATTAGGTCATTGGGTCAATGACCGCCCAATAAAAAAATAATTTAAAAAAATAATTAAATAAGCATATAAAAAAATAAAGTATACATACTATACATATAGTATAGTATTCCTCTTAAATAAAATTTACCTAAAACGTTTCAAGACCCCCGTGTAAACGTTATTCCGCATCAAGTACTCGGCGAAAACCAAAATTTTCGCCTACGTTGGATAGGCCTCCGGGGAGCTGGTCAGTGGCGTTTTGTATTTTAAGATTTTTGTCATCACCCCCTATCAAATTAACCACGAGCAGCCACTGGCTGATTTCTAGCGCGAACTTACACGTAGTTGTACCCAACTAAAGTTTGTATTACTCCACCTGTATTCTACTACCCGGAAGATAGTGGTTTTATCGTGTCTTCAACAAATCCACTTCGCCACAGATTTCGACTGGTTCAGAACTGGAGAACTAAATCGGCGTCGTACAAAAAATAGAAATACCTACGTCGGTAGATGACAATGAGAAAATCTGTATTGTATAAATAAATTTTACCACATAAAATTCAAATACAAATTATTAGATTCGATTATACTAGAAATGTATTAGTGTAAAAACAAATTCATGTGGTTTTTACATAAAAAAACGTTACAATATAGAAGTGTGGGAAAAAAAAACGAATAAGTAAGCTTACATCATGTACAATGGTAACATCTTGAGTCTTGTAGACGAATTGTTCACAAGTTCGTGTTTCGTTTCTTAAGACATTCATTACAGAACAAGTGTTGTTCATCAGTGCATAACGATGACAACTGTCTGGAGAGTCTCCTTTGAATGGCACGAATTCTTCCAGCCATTTGGGATTGTAAGAAGTCCCTGAAGCATTTTCGCATTCCGGTATGAGACATCTGTAAACAAAAATAGATAAATAATATGTGAAACCATAAATATTTAAGACGAATATTCATCGAATATTTTTTGAAATACTTTTATCTTTCTATCTTCACATATATTATAAAATGAAGTCGCTTCCTCTGTCTGTTCTCTTAGATCTTTTAAACTACTCAACGGATTTTAATGCAGTTTTCAGCAATAGATAGAGTGATCCAAGAGGAAGGATTATTTGTATAATAATACATAATATTACAGTACAGAAAAGCCGAAAAAAATATTTGTGTGCGCTTAAATCGCCAACGCTGGCTAAATATTACTTTACTTATGTTTGAGAACCTGCACCTGCACCCAAGCCAGCAACAAACAGCTAAGAAGCAGGTAAGACATAACAGCATCCGACGAAGAACGACGAGCTAGAGAGGAACGACGGGCTAGCATAGAGAGGAAAAAAAGCCGAAGACAGGACTCATCATCAGACAGTGAATATGACTACACGGAAAATACCACGGAATTGATGAAAAAGGTGAAGGAAAACATCTACATGCATAAACTCCAAGCTGAGAGGGACAAAGCGAAAAAAGAAGCCGAGAAAGTGAAAAGGGAAACAGAAGAGCTGAAGGGAACCACCAAGCGGATGGAGAAAGAAATGAGGGAATTGAGGATTGCCATAAAAAACATGGCAAAAACAATGGAGGACATACAAGAAGAATAAAAAAGAAGTCGAAGCCGATCAGAAAGTGCCCGAAGAAAGTCAGAAAGAATAGAATCCCCCCAAGAACAGGAGGAAAAAAACGAGGATATGGATTTCACGGAAGTGATATCCATAAAGAAAATACAGAAAGAGCAGAAGAAGGAAAAGCCGCCGGCCGAGAGAAAGCCGACGAAGAAATGATGGACGAAGCCATCAAGGAAAACAAAAAGACGACACACCGACCACCACCCGTTATCCTCAGGAGTATCCTCCACTGGAGCTACGTGAGGAAAGACATTCACAGGATGGGAATTAAGACAGGGTACATAACTATCCGAGGAAGATTCAGAGTAAAAATCCCTTGTGAAGAACCCGAAGACTACAGGAACCTAATAAGGTACCTGAGAGGAGAAAGGAAAGAAGTGGAGTGGTATACATAGAAGAGAGGAAAGCAAGGATTGCCATCCGATGATTGACAAACTGCGAAGATACCGAAGAGCTAGAGGAGGAAATCGAGAAATAAGGAGTCAAGATAGGAAAAGTCAGCCAACTCCACTCCAGATTTGGTGAGAGGAAACCACTACCCATCTACAAGGAAGAACTCGAAGTAGAAGAGAAGGAAAAAATACGAAAAATACAACACATACAAAACGTAAGGATCAGATGGGAAGGGCAAAGAAGAGGAAATTGGCCGACGCAGTGTTACAACTACCAAGGATTCCACCACGGATAAACGGCATGCAGCATAAGTACTAAAAGCGTGAAGTGCGGAGGACCACTCAGATAAAACGAATGCCCAAGACCGAAGAACATGCCAGACACCTGCGCAAACTGCCAGGGAGAACACCCGGCGAACTACAGAGGATGCCCATAGGCCCCAAACAGCTTGAAGACAAGGAAAACAGCCCCAAAAACAACGAATCCAGGAGTCAGCTACGCCCAAGCGGCAACCAACAAAACAACGAAGACAACAACACCGACGAAGTAACAGATTATCGAGCAGGTCACAAGGCTCAGCTAATGGCCTAAGTCACTTCTAAGAAATCTTAAGAGGACAGAAAAAAACAAGAGGATCCACTCTTTAAGGTCGTCTTTAGTCGCAGTTCGTCGGCTAAAGATTCTCCCCTTACAGAGGCAGCGAAAAAAAAGACACAAAAAAACGGAAGACAACAGCAAGTTAGAAGACCGCCGAAGAAATAACCACCGTGGTTACTCGCCCAAGGAGAAGACAGCTCGACCCCTGCCATCAGCTAGTGACGAGCTGTACGCGAAAACGCGAACGACGACGTTGAGAACCATCGAATAAGAGGGGGGGTCTGGTGGAAGTCCTCCCCGGAGAGATGTATCTCGGTTAGAGAGATGCATCCTGGGAGGGATGGGCTCATCTAGCACTGTGTGTCTATAGCTTGACGGATTTGGATCAAATTGTTTGTATGTGTTCAAGTGGATTCGAAAATGGTTTAGATTTACAATTGGTCCCGCTAGGTGGCGTTGTGATTGGGTTCAAACTAAATTTATTCTAAACTACAGGACCTATTTTGATGAAATTTTGTGTTTGAGTGAATTCCTGGATGGTTCAGATTCAAAATTGGTTCGGGAAGGTAGCGTTGCAGTAAAGTTAAAACTGTACTTCCCCTAAGTTACTTTATTAAGTGAAAATTTTAAGTTGGGTGGGCAAATAGAAATGACAACTGTTACCTTAAATGTTGAGAATTACTTAATCGGAATTTTGACTAGAATAAACGTTGATAGAATAACTTCCTGGTTAATTTTACAATAATTAACATCATTCGATCGTATTTGTATATAAGTTAAGAGAATTATTTATCAACAAATTCATATCACAAAAATGGAGGTTTGACAATCAGGAAATAACATGTAAATATCGTATCTTCACTAAACGGTCAAAACTTTAACATTTCTGTTGATCCAGCGATATGTATGTTTATTATTATGAAATATACAGGGTGTACCAAAAAAAAGTAGAGTAACTATCAAAGTTTTTTTTATATACTTAGATAGTTCCATTTTTTACTTGTACCTACGTAAAAAATTAAATTAATTAAATAAAGCTTTCCTATACCTACATACAGAGAGTTCTGATTTATTCCAATTTTTCTAAAATTGTATTAAATGCTTAGTGAAAATTTGATCATCAAATTCTTTAAAGGATGGTCAAAATTCAGTATAATTATTAGTAATTGAAAAGTATGTTTAGTTTCCCAACCAATTTCTGCCAACTTTGACGTACTTTACACATTCTTGAAATATAAGCAGTATTTTTTGATAAACAATAAACAATAAAATATTGACACAAACAAGTCTAGGCTCGTAATATCTATAACGATTATAAAGAAATTATACGCCATTGAAAATATGTTAATACCATGCCTAAATTAAACCATACCTATTAGTAAAGTGTATCTGAAAGTATATCGTCTTGGTTTTTACCTCATTAAACGATTTATCTTCATTGTTATTAGAAAACACTAATATGTTAAATCGTCTTCAATGCACAACCGACCCTTTCTTCAAACTACTAACTTTCTCATATCACGTAACATATTTGGAGATATTGTCCGAAAAACGACCCTAATTCCTTAATTCATCTTTTCATATTTTGTAGGAGGGGTACTATATTTATATATCTTCCAGATATCCCCATAGAAAGAATTACATAGGAATCAAACAAGTTACTATTTAGCCATGATGAAAGCTGTCTAAACCTGGAAACCTACTTTATAGCTCAAGGAAAAATCAACTACAAATTATTAAAAATGTACTACAACAAGAAAATGTTGGTTTACCCGTTAGGGGGCATCCATTAATTACGTGAGCTCAGAATAGGGGGGGAGGGGCCTAATGAAATCTCACCAAATATCCGAGGGGGGATAATCGAAAATCTCACGTTAACTAACAACTAACAAAAAATATAAAGCATTACAGATATTAAAAAAAATTATGTTTTCATCTGTTTTTACTTTGAATTTTATTTAATTTGAATAAATTAAGTAATTAAGTATAGTATACCTGAACAATTTATTATTTTCCCGAATAATGAAAATAAATTAAGTTTAAAATATTTTTAGCGCCAATCTCATGTAAGGGGAGGGGGGTCTAGGAAAATCTCACTAAATCTCACCTAAACTGACCGAAAAAGAGCTCACGTAATTAATGGATGTCCCCTTACCTGGTTGATCGATATTTTCATTATTTTTCAGTTAATATTTCTACTGCAGAAAAAAAACATTGATTTCTAAGTGTAGTAAGTTTTACTGAAAAATGACACTTGTGTTATCAAGTAGGGTTCCAGGCTTAGACAGCTCATTCATAATGGACCGTCGCGTCAACAGTGACTTACCCTGTATAAATACTTGATATGGTGATTTAATTACTTACCTATATTTCACATCTCGTGCTATGAAAATATATCCCATGTTATAAACACAAAACGTATACACAAAACCCAACGACAGGTACGCAAAAATTTGATTTTTACCAAACTTGGGGATTCCTCTCAAAATACCTTCCACATTATCAGTTACTTCCATTTTCACAGAAAATTACATGTAAAAACATCAACTTACGTTCGTCGAGATATAATTTATTGGAGTTGATATTTCACATTTTACAACAACAATCGTACACCACATTTATATTTATTTAAAAATAATTCATCGCAATTATTAGGCATGGTTATCGAAGGAAAGTCAGTAAGAAACAAGATGGGATATTATTCGATCGAGTAGTTACATCGGTTACATAATATTTATGGATAAAGTATTATGGAGAGCTACATGATATTATTACTGTTACTAGGAACATCCTTGGAAGGTTATCACTTGCGATAACTGTAAAGAATATACATCAATAAAAACAAAACTGAATTTTCCGACGATATTCTTGAAAAACAAGCACGAAATCAAACGTATTTCGCACTAGTGTGGAATGAAATATTTCAAATGACATTTACTATCCAGCGCCTGCGCTATTGCATGATTTTGTATTTTTTACTATTCCAGAAGCATGAGTTAGTTGTGCTACCGATTATACGGATCTGGTCACTGTTTTATAGAGAATATGGAGAATACACGCATAACGATTTGTTGAACCCACTCCTTTCCTTCGTGTCTTTTCGTTCACGTTGATGAGCGATGCATAAGCATATCAAGTCCAATGGTCGGTGAAAAGGTGGGTGATCTGTAGAAATAGTGCCATTTGCGTGCGTGCTATTTGCGTAGAAGGGTCGGCGGTTTGTCACCAGGTGGCAAAAGAAATTTCGGCAGAGAGCCATTTGCGTACACCTATATCTAAATAGACTTATTTCTGTGCTATAGCATGTTGTGTTCATGACGGTATTATTTATCTATATTTGGTAAAGTGTGAAAATATTATTATTTTGTTAGTACTGTACTTCAAGAAAATTAAGTCTTATTATTAATATTTACGAAGTTTATTGTTCGAAACCATACTTACTGGGTTTCTTCTCGGCTGTATCTACTAGGAAAATGCAAAAATGCATTTTTAATCCTTTATAATCTTTCAACAAAGCCGACCAATACCTGATAATATATTTTCTTATCTTCTTATGGTCTAGCAGCTAGACTCTAGCTAGTCTAAGTTTATGCTGAAAGTATTTACAACAATAACCTAACCTAACACTTGTTGACTTGACGAAAATAAGTAAATAAATATAAATATAAAGAAGTATGCACGAATATCTCAGATATACCTACCTACACAGCAGATTTTTTTTTAATTTAGAAATTTTAAAATGCGCATCAACCCCTAGGGTTATTATCGCCCAACAATTAATTTACATTTGATAGGATGATTTACATACTATACTTATTAAATTTTATACAGTAACAAACAAATGTAACAATTTTTGAGTGTCACAGTTTTCACTGATAATGTCTGTGATTTTATTCGATAAATTATACATTATTTTTTTATGAGCAAAACGGGTACAATCCACTAGCACATGCACTACCGACACTGGAGCCTGACACGTTTCACATATGGGTGAATTGTCCAATTCTAAGTCGACTTGGAATTATTTGATCTCTTCTCTTGGTTGGTAGGAATTTCCAGGCAGCTACACTTTCCTTCACACTCCTCAATTTTGATGGAGATCGAGACCATCAATTTTGCCAGTAGCTGATGACTAACTGTTTAAAAAAGTTTTTACAGTCTCTCACAGTAGTTCTTGACACTAAAGAACAATTTGGGTCATCAGTTGCATTTTTGGCCTCAAGATCTGCCTTTTCGTTTCCGATTATCCCTATGTGTGACGGAACCCATAAAAAACTAATATCTTTATGAGTTTCTTGTAGATTGAACAGCTCTCTTCTCTTCTCTTCGAGGAGTACATTTGGAGAATGCTTTCAAGAGTGTTTAGAGTGTCCGTAATGGTCAAAAAATGAATTGGTTCGTGGTTTTTTGCATATATAAGGGCTTGAAAGATTGCATACAGTTCTCCAGAGTATACACTTGCCATTTCGGGTAGCCTAATATTAATAACTGAAATTCCTACTCCTTTTCCCTTTTCCATTTTCGAGGAATCTGTATAGATTTGTGAGCAAAAGATTCATTCAGGTAGGTGTACGCAAATAGCACTCTATCGAAATTTATTTTGCTACCTGGTGTCAAACCGCCTACCCTTGTACGCAAATAGCACGTACGCAAATAACACGACCCCGATCTGAATGTCGAGCAGTATTTGTTTACAGAGGGTACAAAAGTTATAAATTAGTTCAAATAAAAATTAGAACTGGTAGAATAGTTTGTAAATGGACGAATATAACTGTTGCAGCTGTTACAGTAAATATCTATTTGTTCCATCTCTAGTAACCACTAACAAACTGCTAACGACACTGAATCCGAAAATTTGGATTGAGATTTTTAAATATTTTTTATGTTTAAATTGATATCGACTATTTTCAACCATTAGGTATCTTGTTTAACGTTATTTTAAAAATGTTTAAAGGATTTAAGTATTGTTTATCTGAGAATCTAAATCTATTGTTAAAATTTTACCTGTATTTGATATCTCTGGCTGTGAAGATGTATTCGTATACAAATCCATTAAATGCAGCTGTTAGAGCTAAACATAATAAAGCTGTAATTTGATAGAGGCTTACTTTAGGAAAATATGTGAAAATAGCATCAATTGGATCTTCGTCCATTAAATGAAAATAAAGTTTGAACTAAAAGGCAAGAAGTAGTTTACTTTTGTTTTGTGTAACTGAACAATACATATCATCTATGAATGTATATTTATATAGGTAGGTTTGTCTCATGAGCACCTATTTTCTATCTAATCTTTAATAAGTACCTATATATGAACATTTACCTCAATGCATATGATTAACGCAAGGACAAAATTTTGCGACATTTAAAGATAGATTTTACTCAATTTTATTGGAATAAAAATGGAGTCAGTGACATGACCCGACCACTGTTGAAAATATCACGAACTGTTCAATGTACTTTGAAATACAGATCACTGCATTTTAAACGGCAGATACTATTCACAAATCATTGTATTTGGAAATAGCTTTTTGTGTCCTTTGTGAAACGGTAGGAATACTTATTTTCAAGCCTAGTGTAATACTGAAATTGTATTTAGTATTTATACAATACTGAAATTATTATTCAGAGTGAATAACTGACTTGGATGGCATCACAGGAAGAAACTAAACTATATTTCTCTGTAAAGTTTAGCTTCTCACTAAGAGAGAGCGCCAGAGGTATCAAATAATTTGAATTGACAAAAATATATTGGAAAAATAATTTTCATACCAATCTTTATTCGTATTGTTATTGTGAATTAAAAGAACATGATTGTTTTAATTTGGAAATTTTTCTCCAGCTTGATAGAGGTGGAAATTAATTATTGTACGTGTCTGATATAGATTTTTTCTATGATATGATATCTGCATTATACGACTATGATTAGAAAAATATTTTACTTAAACTTTAACATGAGGTCGGGAATCCTATCATCTAATAATTTCAGCAGTACTCAAACGTTATTTTTAATAATTAATAAGATGGAAGTAATTGCCATACTAGCGGAGTGGTATTTTTGGACGAGAAATGGATATTTGCAAAAGGTAATTTGACAAGATATTCTTGGCAAGATGGTACAATTTGCGAGCAAGAAAAAATTTCCTATGTCTAAACTAAGTGACAAAAGTAAAACTTTTGCTTTTAAAAAGTTTCCATCATTCAAAAAGATCATGTCGATAGCTTACTTTGTTTTTGAGATAATATGGCGCTGAATGTACCTACGCGCGAAACAACATGTATTTCAAAAAAATCGAAATTTCTCTTCTTTTTTTATAAGAAAGGTCATGATCACTAAAAAAGGTAGTAATTTCTGTTTTCATATGTAGAATAAAGTATCTAATAGATCTGGTTAGGTCTCATCTGGCTATTATATATATATATTGCTGAAATTTCCGACGAACAGAACACCTTATCGCTATAAGCTTCTAATCCGAAAGTGGTAAATTAAGAGTGGCGCTAATACTTCCATTTTCACAAAAAACTACTTATAAATGAACTGACGTTCGTCGAGAGATAATTTATTGGAGGTAATATTTTACATTTTACAAGAACAATCATACACCACATTTATATGTATTTAACATACAATTTCTGACTCAACCCTAATAGCACAAAAATTGTCCATTGGACATACACACTATGTCCGATTTATGTCCAGAATGTCCCTGGACACAAACTGGACATCCATACGACATCTAAAGTTATCTATTCACTGGCTATATAAAAACCACTGTCCATCGGATGTCCACTGTTATCATTGCGCATGTTGGCATCTAAAGTTCTTTATCCCTTGGACATCTAAAAGCCGCTGCCCATCGAATGTCCTTTAAAAGCATTACGCTGATTGTGCATCTAAACTTCTCTATCCCATGGACATCTAAAGACAATTTCCAGCGGATGTTCATGCGGTTGGACAAATGAAATGGTAGTCTGGCATTGTTGAAGCAAACCCAATAACACAGAAATACTCTATTAAAACACTTTTATGTTTAAAGAAAAAATATAATGATGACAACTATTAAAAATTATATACGACAAGTATCATTTTGTATATTATAAACAAGTACATAACTACTAGTAAACTATATTTGTACAAAGCTGTACTAATCTAGGTTTATGAGGAGCTTTGGTCATCATATTAGCCAACTGATGCTAAGTATGTACTTTCTTAACGTCAATTTCTCCTTCTGATAGCAATTCCCGTACAATAAAGTGCCTTGTTCGAATATGTTTGTTACGTCTATAGAATTCGGGATTTTGAGCTAACCTCAATGCTGGTTCATTGTCAATATGAAGTTCTGGTACAGCTGATAAGTTAGTTATTTCTGTCAAGAGACGTTTAATCCAAACTATTTCGCGAGCAGCCTCACTAGCAACAACTATTTCTGATTCGGTTGTGGAAATTGCTACTGAAGCATACCTACCTGCAGCATAAATACAAACAATTCCTGATGTTG
The DNA here is from genome assembly GCA_947563755.1 of Lochmaea crataegi. Classification (NCBI taxonomy): domain Eukaryota; kingdom Metazoa; phylum Arthropoda; class Insecta; order Coleoptera; family Chrysomelidae; genus Lochmaea; species Lochmaea crataegi. The sequence continues at coordinate 81,003,563 of OX387423.1, read as the reverse complement.
ATCTACCAATGAGTATATCACCACCATGATCAGCATCACTGTATATTCTTATGATTCCTTGCAGATGGTGTGGTTTATAAGTGATTCCATAATCCAATGTTCCTTGAAGGTATCTAAATATACGTTTCACCTTAATAACATCTTCTTTACTGGGATGTTCCACCGATCTAGAAACAACTTCTAGTGCATAAGATATATCTGGTCTCGTAGATACCATAAGGTACAATAATGAACCAACAGCTTCTCTATAAGGAAAATTTAGAGATTCATTCAATTTAGAGATTCATCTTTCCCTGATTGAGAATAGTCCTTAATAGTAGGTGTTGAAACTGGTCTGCAATTTTCCATGCCAAACTTTTCTTAGTATAGGACTTTTGGTGTATTTTTATTGAACCATTGTCTTTGGTGGATATCTCTATACCTAGAAAATATAAAGAAGACTTGAGGGTAATTTTGAATTCAGATTTCAGTTTTTCAACAAAATCTGCAGTATGCTCAGAGTGATTAGAAGCTAACAGGCCATCATCTACATAAAGAGCAAGTAAAAGTTTGATTTTTCCATGTAGCTTTATGAAAAGACAAGGATCAGCTTCGCTCATTATAAATCCATATTCCTTTAGAAATTTAACAAAACGTTGATTCCAGCACCTAGGCGCCTGTTTAACCAATATAGACTCTTGTGTAATCTGCAAACCTTTTGAGAGTTATCATTGAATCCTTCAGGTTGACGCATGTATATTGTTTCATCTAGCTCTCCATAAAGAAAAGCAGTTGATACATCAAACTGAGTGAGTTTAAACTTTTCATTTGCTGCAACACTAAGTAAAAGTCTTATAGTGCTAGATCTCGCAGCTGGACTAAATGTGTGATCATAATCTACGCCTTCTTTTTGAGCAAAACCTTTTATGACTAGTCGAGCTTTATACTTATCAATGGAGCCGTATCATTTTGTATATTATAAACAAGTACATAACAACTAGTAAACTAGAAGGAAAAACCTAGAAAAATGATAATATTTCAACAGGCATGACTTCGAATTGATAGCGGCATTAAATGGCTGCCCTCCTGAAACGAGAATTGGCATCTTGTTGTATCTAAAAGCAAAGAATACACCACTTAACTAGAAGCGAAGTTTCCGATCATTTTTTGTATGCGCATGTCTGAAAATCGTCATTTTTATAATAAGATACTTGTCATACTTCACTTTGCCAACCAATTATATCGCCGATATTTAAAAATTTGATCATTTTCTCAGTGTATTCACCAAGTTATCTGTTAACGTCGGTCTCTCAAGGTCATAAATTTTGCTTACCAAAACATCAAAGAAAATGCTTCGCTTCTTGTTAGTTGGTGTATTCTGCACTAAAAGTTTTTGGTTGGCTGTATAGACTGTTTAGAGTATTCAACACGGCAAATTCAGTAAGTACCTCCTGAATGATGTTAGTTCTGAACTTGATGGTAGTGAATGTAGTGATAGTGTGTTGGACTTGATGTTCTAATTATATATTATAGATTATGATCTGCTGCATCAAAATGTACATGAACTAATGGAGAATATAAACAACATTACACATAAACAAGCACTGATCGTAAACATATTGACAGATCTTGCAGGAAATGTGGAGAAACTGACGAACTGGCGTGTACCATTAGACAAAGATATTACAAGGAATCCAGATCCATTAAAAGCTTTTGATTCCCAATTGATACAGATGATAAGTTTATCGAATCAGAAAAGTTTTGGGAGGAAGAAAGCAATTTTCATGCAACTGTAAGTAATATTGCGCCAGAACAAAATTCAAGTAATTACTAAGCATTTATTGTTCTAATAACTTCAGTACTTGTTTTTAAAATTTCACATTAGTGGGATTTTGAATATAACAGTTCATAAAATTAACTACTCTCTCGCCCCTTAGTATCTTGTTATCCCTTTTAGACAACAGGGAACATGCTACGCAGATATTGAACAGCATCAGATGCATATACAGATTGCGAAAATCCCTTTCTTACAATGCGACTTATACAAGTACGACAAGGAAAATATGAGCAAAACTACATGGAAGAGAGAGAAGACTTGTTAGCCCAGCGATCAGTCCCCTCTACCAAAACAGTTGGGCGAGTAAAATCGTGGACCTTTTCCAATTTTTCTTACAAGCTTTCTATGTACATATAGGAGGTGTACGTTCTTCTGTTTCTTCATTGAGAGGAAGTCTTCCGAAAAGAAGATCATGGGGAAGTTTCATTTCTCAGCAAGTGACTAGAATATATGGACTATAACCGGTTGATTCGTGTTCAGAACTTCTATAGACTAGCAGAAATAGAGGAACTGAAGTGTCCCAGTGTTTTTGGTTTTCAGAGACGATCATTGACAGATATTGGCAAATATTTCTATGATATCTTTCTACCATTCCATCGGACTGTGGGTGGAGAGGCGAAGTGCGTCTTTTCTTAATGTCTGATGTCTTCATTAACTCCTGCCATATAATTCGGATTCAAAATTTCGTCTTTGATCAGAATCTATTTCCAGAGGTACTCCGTCGCAATAACGTTGGTTACAAACGCTTCTGCTACTTGATTAGGAAGAGATGCTATTTCGGGCCATTTGGAAAAATAATCCATTACAACCATCAGGTGTAATACTCCGGCCACTTTTGACCGACTGATGGAGATGATTTTAAGAGGATTAACTTGACACAGGACTTTCACTTCTATAGGTTTGTCTGTTTTGTGATTATTAATTGAAATAACTTAAATATTAATCTCAACGTAGTTTATGTTTTAGTACGCACCTTAACATACCCAAGCATGCTGCTAAATATTTAAAAGGTTACTAGCGTTAGCTATGAATAGGTTATTTGGGATTTTTTAACTTGTATAGAGTCCTAGTAGCCACTAACTTTGACTATGAATAAGACTGATAGATTCTATTTTATATTTTGTTGGAATAAAAAGCGAGTTAATGCTACACATGACCTCTGTTGAAAAAATGACGAACTGTTCAATGTAATTTAAAATACAAATCACTGCATTCTGGATGGCATATAATTCGTTTTGTATTATTGTATTTGAAAATACCTTTTTGTGTCATGTTTGGAACGGTAGAAATACCTCTTTTCAGGCCAAGTGTAACACTGAATTAATTGTATCAGGTATACTGAAATTATTATTCACTGCTATCATTATATGCTGGATAACTGACATAGATGGCACTACACGTAAAAATTGAAATATTTTCTCTATAAAGTTTAGCTTCTCACTAGCAGAGAGCGCCAGAGGTATCAAATAATTTGAATAGGCGCAAAAATAAATTTGAATTATAATTGGGATTAGCAATATTTATTTGCATTATTATTGTGAATTAAAATAATAGGATTGTTTTGATTTTTGAATTTTTCCCCTGATAGATGGGGATATATGCATTGTGTGTTTCTGATATCATAGATTGATTGAGTTTGCTTTTTTCCGAGAGAAGAGTTTCAGAAAGTAAGAAATGAGCTTGAAAATAAATTATATTTTTTTTTAGCCCAAATAGACTAGTTCACATGTACGATTTTCCTCAAAATTTTTGTATATTCACCGAAAATTACGATCAAGGTGTCATTCGATTCGGATTGTTATGTAGATACTTTAAGGAAAGGTTCCGAAAGGGGCCGAAAAAAATTGTAAAAGTTATAAACAATATAGTAAAAAAAAGTGGGGGTTTATTTTTTTCAATATCTCGAAAACTATTGAAGATTTTCGGAATTAAAAAAAAGATCTAATAAGATCATTGAATTTACAAAAAAAAAGTTCTGATTCCCGGAACTGTATCTCCAATATTTATAATTCTTACAGAGCCCTGAAAATAGAACCAAAACCGGGTAGTCTGACTTTCACGCGCGGTTCGTCACTCGGACACAGTAACTTAAAAAATTATTTAAACATATTAGATATGAATATTAAGGAATAATAAAATTCAAGTACTATTGGGATACATAAATAAACAATAATCCGCGGTTAAAAAATGTTTATCCCAATTTTTCCATCATTTATCCATTTGTTAATTAACAATTTTTTCTACATTAAATGTTAACAGAAAAACCGCGAAAATTATTAAACTAAAACCTTAAGATTTTTTTCACTTTGTGGAGTTATTCTTAATAGGCTAATAAATAGATCACCGTTGGAAAAATTCAAAAATTTTGATTTTCCACTTTTTTATTAACTATTGAAAATAGATAAAAATTAAAAATTACAAAATAGTAATTAATAATCTTTTTTTTATATCTTGAATGTTCCGATTTTTAAATGTTAAAAGATACACAAAAATATATTTTTTCATTTTTTATCGCCATTGTTTAAAAAATTGTTATAAACAAATGCATTGTTTATGAGCTAATCAAAAATTTTTTTTGCGTAATCTATTGGTTGATACAATTTATGATTTTTAGAGAAAAAACGGTTTCTTAAAAAAATTTATTTGTTGCTAAAAAATGCTTTTGTTAATTAACAATCTATTTTTGCGACTAAATATTAAAGTTAAGAAACCATTTTTTCTCTAAAAATCATAAATTCTATTGTTCTTTCGGATTATATAAAAAAATTCTTGAATAATTTTTATTTTTTTATTTAATAAACAATTTGTTATAAACAAATTATTTTTTCCGTATATTTTTTTCAAATACTTTGTTATGAAAACAGCCATGTGCTGTTTTTTACGAAAACAAATTTTTTTCTATTTTTTAAATAAAAATAATTTTTTTTTCATCATTTATTTTGCTTTTATAATTGAAATAACTTTGGAAATATGGCAGATACGGCAACAGTACTTCAAGTCTTTTTTATCAACCATCAATTAAGTAAGAATTTAAGTTTTTAATTGAAGCTCTAGCTCTATTTTTCATTTAATTATTTATAAAAAAAAATTCAATTTTTTTTCATACTTTTCTATTCTAAAACCTTATTATCTCTATATTATCTATCATTATTCGAAATTACGTAGGGTTTAACTATAATTTTCTACATATTATGCTATTATAATGAAATCTTTATTGAAATTTAATGAAATGGATCTTATAAAGTTAAGAGTCAAAAACGTAATCAGTTTTGTTTTAAAATTTTTTAAATTTAATTTTATTGCTTACAATTTTTTAAATAATTATTTACTTCTTTTTAATCTTTCTGGCCGTTTTAATTAATTGATGGTTAATTAAAAAGACTTGAAGTATTGTTGCCGCATCTACCATATTTCCAAAGTTACTTCAATTATAAAAGCAAAATAAATGATGAAAAAAAAATTTTCAAGGCACAAAAATATCAAGTTATTTGAAAAATAGAAAAAATTTTTTTTTCGTAAAAAACAGCTCATGGCTGTTTTCATAACAAAATTAAGTATTTAAAAGAAAATATACGGAAAAATAATTTGTTTATAACAAATTGTTTATTAAATAAACAAATTAAAAATTAATCCAGAATTTTTTTCATATAATCCGAAAGAACAATAGAATTTATGATTTTTAGAGAAAAAATGGTTTCTTAATTTTAATATTTAGTCGCAAACATAGATTGTTAATTAACAAAAGCCTTTTTTACCAACAAATAAATTTTTTTAAGAAACTGTTTTTTCTCTAAAAATCATAAATTGTATCAACCAATATATTACGCAAAAAAATGTTTTGATTAGCTCATAAACAATGCATTTACTTATAACAATTTTTTAAACAATGGTTATAAAAAATTAAAAAATATATTTTTATGTGTCTTTTAACATTTAAAAATCGAAACATTCAAGATATAAAAAAAAATTATTAATTACTTTTTTGTAATTTTTACGTATTTTCAATAGTTAATAAAAAAGTGGAAAATCTAAATTTTTGAATTTTTCCAACGGTGATCTATTTATTAGGCTATTAAGAATAACTCCACAAAGTAAAAAGAATCTTAAGGTTCCGGGAATCGGAACTTTTTTTTAGTAAATTCAATGATCTTTTTAGATCTTTTTTTAATTCCGAAAATCTTCAATAGTTTTCGAGATATTAAAAAGAATAAACCCCCACTTTTTTTTACTATATTGTTTATAACTTTTACAATTTTTTTCGGCCCCTTTCGGAACCTTTCCTTAAAGTATCTACATAACAATCCGAATCGAATGACACCTTGATCGTAATTTCCGGTGAATATTCAAAAATTTTGAGGAAAATCGTACATGTGAACTAGACTAAAAATGGAATGCATTTTGAACACAGTTTATTTTATTTGAATTTTACTTTTTGTTCGCCCATGTATTAAATTAAAATAAAATTCTTGTGCAAGTGACTACTACTTAAAAAGACCTTCAATTTGAGGTATCACAAAAGTGGTGGTGTCATTTGAAATTTTGGGGTTGGGGTGCATGGGGTTTAAGGGGTCGCTCACCCCACAACCAAAATATGGTAATTCTAGTTCCCCCTATACCTGCATAAAATTTGTACCAAATTGCGTTTTTCCAATTTTTTTACTTTCAGCGATAGTCGCATGGAAAGTTTTCAAATTGACACCCTGTATATGACCTAGTCTAGATAATTGGTAGTGGTGAAGTGTATATTTCAATATAAACACTGTTATGCACTTTAACATTCGGCTGTTAAGAAAAACGAATTTTTTTAACAACACAAAGAACACTGGAAAAAGTAACAATTTCAAATACCAAATTGGTCATACTATTTTTCCACTTAATTTTCTTGTTTAAGATAGGTCAGTATTGATTCGAATTGAATAAGGAGTTAACAAACGGCTCTACTCCAAAAGATCCTGATTCGACTTTGTTGACATATCTTTTGACAGTTGACACGTATGGTATCGATATTTGGTCTTCGATTCAAAATATCCATTGTTACTACAAAAATACAACTACACCGACATGGACACGACCACCGATGGCTCTTGTTTGCTTCTATTCAGATACATTTAAATAAAAACGGAACATAGGGATTTAGTGTATTCGCCGATTTAAATAGTCCACGAACAAAACATTTCTATAAGTTCACTTCAATGAATATCAAGTATTGATCTGGACAGCTGGATTCAGAATCACTGTAAAAAAGCCCGCCCGTTCTCCTTCCAAAATTTGTTATGTGCGAGGTGTGTGCGAAGTGCGAAGTGCGAACTGCGATTTAGTATTGAATAAATAATTTGAAGGGGGTAGTAAACGTCGCTACATATTGAAACAATATGCTTACGTTTTATGTTGTTAAAATCGAAAATTAATTGTTAAATTCTCTTTAACAATTAATGTTTCGAGTTGAGATAACATGTTTTGATTTCTTTTGGCAGTAACGGCTTTCAAAATAAAAATAAATTCGTAAATAAAACAAAATAGGATTCTTTAAATTGAAACAAACTTATGGGCTTAAGCACTCTCACCGATCGACTGACTGACTGACTGTCTGACGCTAATTAAGGACCGCCCACAGTTGAGAATACGGAGCGGTGGGAATTGTACGATATGTTATAGGTGTCCAAATAAACGATTGTAATAATCGTGTTTTTAATCTGTTGAAGATGGATGTTGGTCGACTAGTTCAAAAGCAGTTCTGATACAATGCTCATGCTTTACCATTATGTTAGGAATTTTTATTATCTAATCACAACAAATTATAAAAAACTGTGGAATGACATTCATCCTATTAACTAAAATCACATAGAATGATGAATATTATATTTCGTATAACAATGGTTGGAATTAAAATAGTGAGCGGTGTATACATCGCCAAAGTAATATGAGGAAGTGTCAACAAAGTTTCAAGTTTTTCTCATTATAAGTCACTAAGTTTCTCTATGGCTGCAACTCTAAAGTGTCCATTGTATTAATGTGCCAAGAGTCAACTATGTTTTGAGTAACAGACAGGTAAATTAATGGGAAACGATGTCTTCTGGAAGTGAAGTGGACGGTTCAACGATCATTCAATTTGCTTAACAAATTTCCATTGAAAATTACCGAGAACAGGCAAGATTGCTGCTGCATACCAAATGCCATGAACGTAACATAACAATATAACATCAACACCGTTGACGGATCTAGCGATCGGGTTCGCTTCGTGAAATTTGAATCAATACAGAGATTACAAAGGAGTAGTTTGAAACTGATAATAGATATAAAATATTCAAGCAAAAAATTCCTATAGTTTTCTAGACTAGTTCTTAATCACACAATAACGACTACCAAAGAAAAGGTAAACTGGAAGCTTCAAAATTAGCATTGCAGCATTAAAAATATAATTTAATTGAGACAATGCAATGCAACAATGTAATTGTAATTGATCGATCGATTATATTAGAATTACTACTATTGTAAAAAATAATGACCGTTCAACTAAGAAGAAACAACCACTCCTCGGGCTACATGCCCCGGTAGACATTGAATTACACTTTTAAGCTAAGCGGGGCTGGTATATCTGTAATTAAGTAAATAACTACAAAACCGAGTTGGTTTTTTGTCGATATTGAATTTTGGTTTGTGGTTAGATGTGAGGATGTCACTGTTATTACATTTTTAACATTTCCTTTAACCCCGTTTAGCTTAAAAGTGTAATTCAATGTCTGCCGGGGCGGGGCATATAGCCCGAGAAGTAGTTGTTCCTTCTTAGTTGAACGGTCATTGTTTTTAAAAAAAATATTTTTCAAAACTTTGTAAGTAGTTATATTATTAATTCTATTATGGTCACACGCTTTACTAAAATTTGACAATTTTACAGAAAACTGTACAATTAAGTAATTAATTGTAATTGCTTTCATTAGTAAATGGAACTTTATACTCCATAATGTGAAGTTACAGCTCAACAATTAGGTCCTCTTTCACTAGTGCGGTTATTTTACTGGAAGCAACATCAAAGAATCCGTATGCTTTAATACTGTTAACGCAGAAATGTATGGTCAAAAGCGTCTCTAATGAATTTATTTGAATGTTTGAATGTGTTCGTCATTTGCATTCTGACAACAACTTGCAGGGCTCGCTTTTTGGAACTTTCACTAATGATTTTCTTAATGATGTTTACACGTTCGCAAGGATAACAAATTATAAACTAACTCCAATAGGCCGAAGTTTTTTGAAGTGAAAACTTCTTTTGGTGCACCGCACACAGATTTTTCCGTAGGTAGTAAGTTAGGCTGATCCGTCACGCTCTGAGGTGAAAGGCTCGATCGGGTGAACTCGGGACTGCCGAGTGTACCCGAGCGAGAAAGATACAGTCAGCTGCCCTTCACTGTTGTGTCGCTGTTTAGTATATTCAATTCATACCTAATAATTGTCTTTGTTAATTTAATAGTTTAATAGTCAGAAATTGTCAAAAACTGTCAAAATTTTGGAAAAATGGTTAATAATTTCCAAATATTTTCAAAAATTGTCAAAAATTTGGAAAAATGTTCAATAATATTCATAATTGTCAAAAACTGTCAATATTTGTGAAAATTTTGAAAAAATGGTCAAAAATTGTCGAAAATTTTGAAAAATGGTCAAAATTTTCGAAAAATTGTCAAAATGGTCAATAATTGTCAAAGACGGTCAATAATTGTCAAAACCAATCAAAAATCGTCAAAAATGGTCAAAAATGGGCAAAAATTGTTAAAATTTTGAAAAATGGTCAAAAATTGTCGAATACTTGAAAAAAATGGTCAAAGACGATCAATAATTGTCAAAACCAATCAAAAATCGTCAAAAATGGTCAAAAATTGTCAAAATTTTTAAAAATGGTTAAAATTTTTGAAAAATGGTTAAAATTTTTGAAAAATTGTCAAAAATGGTCAATAATTGTCAAAACCAATCAAAAATCGTCAAAAACTGTCAAAAATTGTTAAAACTTTGAAAAATGGTCAAAAATTGTTAAATATTAAAAAAATGGTCAATGATTGTCAAAATGTTCGTAAAATTGTCAAAAATGGTCAGTAATTGTTAAATTTTTGAAAAATGGTCAAAAATTGTCAAAATTTTGAAAAAATGGTCAATAATTTTAAAAAACTGTCAAAAATGGTCAATAATTGTTGAAAATCTTCAACATTTTCGAAAAATTGTCAAAAATGGTCTGATATGAGAAAAAAGTCTTACAATATTCCGAGGATCGCGAACCTTACCGAATCCGTCTTAGATTCTGACAATTCAAAATAATGATTGTAATCACACGCAATACACTTTCTTTCTCTCTCTCCCATTTCCCTCTCTTTTCCATATCTCACTTTTTTAATCTGTTCTTTTATGCATATAACTTATACAAAACAATACAAACTCGGGACCGCCGAGTGTACCCGAGCGAGAAAGATTCAGTGCTCTTCACTGTTGTGTCGCTGTTTAGTATATTCAATTCATACCTAATAATTGTCTTTGTTAATTTAATAGTTATTATTGGTTCGTGATAGTAATTATTTTAACAAAAAAGCGTGAAGAAGAAAATTGCGAAATAAACATTGATAACAATTCACCGCCACTACAAGTTCACGCACATGCATCGGTTGCTCCCACTTCTCAATTCAACAGATCATCGACATACAGTTTTCACTTCTGCCGTGCGGTCTTAAGCACACACTTTAATTTTTTTCACTGTTATTTGTAAGTTGTGTTAATATTGTGAATTAAAGTGAGTTTATACTTGATATTGAAGTTTTTTTGGCGTTTTACCCATTTTTTATGGTGGGCCACGTCGGCCACAAGTAAAATTTAATTGTTGGAGCCGTCGTGTTACACCGGCGGCAACCGGATAAACTTTTAAAAATGATTTGTATATTGAATACATTGTTTCAGATAGTAGCTAAGAATTAATGAAATGGCATCAAGAGCAAAAAAATTCTCTCGTTGGTCTCTCAAGAGAAATCCTGTTCCCATATCATCCAAATTTCATCGATCAACCATCCACATCAAATGACGAGGATCCAGCCCTGGCCTCTTCTAACAGATATCAGGATCAACAATATTCCGCAATTCCTTTGATCAACCATCTACGTCCAATGAACAAGATACAACTGTGGCCTTCTCCAGTAATCGTTAATCTAGTTGGTACAGATTAACTTCAAGTTTTCCCTCTTCAGAAGAAAACGAGCCATACGAAGATTCTGATGAGTCTTACGTTCCCTCTGATGTATATTTTGAAAGCGAGAGAGACGAATACTGCGATTCTGGAGAAGAAAAGCAAGAGAGGGATGACTCTGAAGAAACTGAAGTCGCACAAGAGGATCTGCAGAAACACGATTCACAAGAAGTCGAAAGATGGGAAACATGTACTGACATACCTGTAGATTTCCATTTTTCTGGACAGGAAGGCTTAAAAGTGCACACTATAGACTCAACAAATCCATTTGCTATATACAGACAATTTGTTACTGACGAAGTTTTAGACATTATAGTTATAGAAACTAATCGCTATGCAGCTCAATATATTAGATCACATTAACTTCGACCCCGATCTATATTTCGACAATGGCAAGATACTGACAGAAATGAAATAAAACATTTTTTGGCAATTCTATTTATAATGGGCATCAACCATCTACCAAAAATACGACACTATTGGACAAAAAATGATCTTTTTGGCACAAGTTAATCCCAGATATAATGAAACGTGACATATTTGACTGTGTTCTAAAATTTTTCCATTTGGCAAACAATGAAAATCCTGTTGCTGGTGAATATAGCAAATCTTGCCTTGCAACAACTACACCACTTTCTCGACCTCTATCACCAATACCAGTGGTGTACCACAATATCAATGCCAATTATAATGACGCGAACCCCTATCAACGATCAACAGCCATATCCACAGTTCCATCTCCGTACCCCTCACCATATTCAGGAGTTTCAACTACCAAATCTTGCCCTGCAACAACTGTGCGATCCGCTATTATGGATCTATCTTCAAGAACTCCTGTGAGGAGAGCTAAGCTTTGGGACTGTACAATTTACCCCAAAAATATGTCTTGAAATCTGGTTTTAATTAAGAAGATGCCAAATTAGCGAGAATACAAAATTGACCTGTAACGAATAGAGATTTACTCACCTCAGTTTTTATCACGACAACTCCAAAACGTTCAGAGAGCTCTCTCCCACACAGCTTCGTTTACCATCAATAGCAGTCTTTTTCCTTTTATTTCAAAAACGTAGAAAAACCGTACATATCATTAATTTTATAAGTCACACGAGTTCCACTAGCTGAATTCTTGTCCAAGTCTCTTTGTCGATTCAAAATGTATAGTAAATCTCTAATTAAACGCGCGCATAAATAACCACCACGAGTACAAAAAGGCTTGTTGTTTGGGTTGTCTACTACACCACTTTCTCAACCTCTATCACCAGTAGATCACAGAAAATAACCAGATTCGGCCTTCAGCAGCAGCTAATTATATAGAGACCTTTAACCCAGATGATTCATATATTTCCCAGATTCGTTAATATTGTATTAACTTACATTAGGTATAGTAGTCGTTTTGTAGTAGTTTACAAGTACGTACCTATATAAATAAAGAGTTTAGATAATGCACAATCGTGTACTTACTTTTACGTGCTCCTTCAAAGCTTCTATGATACATGCATATACTCCAGGAATTATTTTGCCAATTAATAACTTGAAAACTCTAAATAGATACATGCGGCTACTGTAGGAATCTCCTGTAGCCAAAAAGCGAAGGGTGATTGCCAATCTAATTTCTACGGGAATACACTCTCTGTAATTTTGTAACTTCAAGGTAGATATAACGATAAAAAGATATAATTCTAAAGTTACTTACGGTATGCCTTCGACTAAGCTCTAGGTAAAACAATGGGTCGTGAATTTTCGCCTAAATGTTGTATAACACTTAGATAATAAAAATTTGTCTGGCATATAACTTATTTGAGCGCCACGTCATTTGTAAAATGAAATAATATAATTTACCCTGATCAAATGACGAAAAACAGAGTATATGGTTTTTATAGGTACTTAGATGATCATTAAATAAAAATCGGGAAAGTAACTTAACAATCTAATGAAGAATATCCTACTTAAAGTCGACTTTGGTCCCTACTATTTTACAAATATGGCCCTTGGCCGTCGTACATTAAATATACAAATTAATTAGGTTCCTAGGGAAATTAGTTCAATGCTAAAGGTTCTACCATGGTATGATTAATCAAATATTAGAAATATATATCGGCTTATGCATCTATAAATGGTTTTCGTATTCTCAAATGGAGAAGAGAAACGAATTTTATGTCAATAAAGTACTGGACATAATATGATCCATACTTGTAAAAGCAAGTATAACGTAGTGTCGGAAGTAGAGAATCGAACTGAATTGATTTTCAAATCAAGTTGCTATTTGAATCAGGTAGAATGTAGAATGTAGAATGTAGAATGTAGAATGTAGAACGTAGAACGTAGAATGTAGAACGTAGAATGGAGAACGTAGAGTTGTTGCAATCTAAGAAGACAGGAATTTTTAGAAGCTTCTACAAGCAACAAGTGCTGTCGGCGAAAGCAATTAATTTTGAATGACAGAGTCATCCCACAAACATTTCAAAGATATATACACGACAATCATTAGTAATGTATAAAAAGGTATTGACTTACTTAGAATTTCCTTCGACACAACTCACATTATAATTGTCTTTCTTTTTAGACAATCAAGAGAACGCCGGTCAGGCTTGTCTCCAAAATGGTATCTAATTACCAACAAACTTTTCTGCGCACATCATTTCTGACAATTTTCGGATGTTTTAAATCTTTAACAGTGCCCTCTCAGAAAAGATATGAGAACATAAGTAAGGAATCTAACGTGCGTCGACATTATAGTTAAATGTAGTTAAATGCGTTCCTAGGCATTGCCGTTAGATGGCTCGAGAGGTACTAAAATAGGTAATATATAAGCAAAACGAATTATTTTGAGCAGAGAAACAGGATCTCCTGTTACAATTTGTATCTCGTTTACTTATTCTTGAGCCGATTAACGAAATAAGAAACTCAAAATATTCCTGTGACTTACGGCAAAATTTTTAAATAGACCACTGCTACTAGCTGTTCGTAAGTCAGTTAGCAGCGGCGTTGACAGTCTTGTTCTCAAAAAATGGGATGTCCAAAACCTGTGTTTTCTTCTCTTTCTCTTTTCACTCTCTTTTTTAATTAACACATGCATAATTATGAACGCTGCGGCACTATTAATAATAACACGAAGTTTTCTTATCGGCGCTATTTAACTACCTATTTTTCTGGATCAATGACAAATGTTTGCAAACGCACAGTTGCTTGCAAATATTTGGGTGGTGGAGACGAATGGATTGCAAACATTTACAAACATTTGCAAACGTTTGTTCGCAATAATTTCTTTGGTGGAATCGCACCTTAATAGATTCGCTCACTCGATTCATAGTATATGGAAATATAATAATATCATACAGTCCCTCTCTGATCAATTATACACTGAATATACAAAGTGGGTGAGTTTAACCTAATTACCACAGAGTTTGTGGAACAATTCCGTCGTCATTAATCAGTGAGTCTGGCTCTTGTTGTAACTCTGTGCTACTGTGTTTTCGGTAGTTAAAGTTAGCTTTAGTGGTATACCGTAAATAACTATAGTCGAATAAAACACAATTCACTTCATTCCAAGTATAGAATTCGGGAAATATCTTCATGAAAATTACATTATACAATGTTAAACTTTATATACGTCTAAGACTATACTTATGAACAACTATTTAAATTTGCATTGCTCTTAACAATCTTATTCACCAATTTACGAAAATAATAATTTCTGGAAAGAGCCATTTCATATTTTAATTGTGTAGATTTTTTTTATACGAAACATTGATTAATATATATAATTTTTAACCTAAAATAAGTTTTGTTAAATAATCTAGAGGTAACTTCATAAACGGCTGTGTTGAGCTATAGCTCAGTGTCTGAATTTCCTCCCACGGGTGTTTACCAGTCCGAATTGTGTTCGGACTCTGCGGTCTCTTGATGGATGATTCATGTTGTATTCGCCAGTCGCGTCGTAAATAAAATTCAAATTTGAGTTAACGACAATGAGAATAAGGGACTTTGTCGCAGCTCTTAAGTCATTTATTTGAATGATCCATAACGATGATAATAAAGTGATGGGCGAATATGTTGAAGCTGGTAAATATCTCGGGAGAATTAATTTCATATGTGGAGGTGTCAGTGAGTTTGTTGCTATAGAGTATGGATAACCGAGAAGAATTTATTATCTAATTTACTAATACATATAAACAGCATAAGGCGGTATGGCAAATAAAGACACAATGCTGCATGGACAGAAAATTCGTTGCGAAGGCTTGCAGAAACTGTTAATGCAAAAGCTACACTGGACATTGTTAAAAAGAAATATAATCTTTGTTCCTGGTAGCCATATTCAGCTCGCTGTCCGGAATACGCTGTAGTGTGTGTCCAATCGGCAGACTAACTGTCGTTTTGGATTGGACAGTGTAAATCCATATGTGGGACTGCACACTTACTGCACTGTAACTGACAAATCCGCAGAAGTTATCCAATACAGAATCCGGAAATAAATTTCATGCCATTCTGCATACTAAATATGGGATTCGGAATCTATGTCTGAAAAAGAGTCTAATTAAACTTAAATTATTGTGTACCGCCATGAAAGCCTAGCAACACTATTAACTTACGCATGCCCATTAGAAAGTAAAATATCTTGGCTAATGTTTTAAACTTGAGTTTAAGTGAAAAAAGTATATGAATATGACTAAGAAACGGAAGATTCAAACACCAATTTATTTAAATTTATCCCAACATATCCAATCTGTCCGTGAGAAATATATTTGCTTCTACTATAAAGTAATATGGCAACGTTGTGATATGAAGTAACCAATTAAAAGTGGTGAATTCACATCCCGTAACTGAGCCCATTAGGCTAGAATGCCACAGGATAGGAGACATTTGCAAATGGCGGTCAAGTAAATACGACATTTCCTTTTCAGTTAACTACGTCAAAAGGTACACAGTCCGTAATTTGTTTCTATGATGTTGGGTTAAATGATGAATTTAATATAAAGTATCAGAAGATTAGATAGAGTGGAATTATTAGAATATTTCTCTTCTACGTGATACAGTTGAAAAAAATCATGAATATTATGCCGTTATAACCAAACATTGCTTAAAGCAACACAATTTTTAATTATTTAGTATAAAAAATATAGTTTTTAAATCTTTTTTGTTCGTTACTACTTTTCTAAATTTCTTCACGTGCTGTTAAGGATAAAGTTTTCTGAATATTACACAGCTTATACAAAACTCCCAACGGGTTTCGTGTACACACTTTTCCTTAATGCTTATTTAACTGCAGCCAGTGGCGGGATTTTATGTCATAACCGTGGGGAAACTTTCGGGATAAAATTGTTATCTGAAACGGTTCAACTCCACTTTAATGTTTTATGGGAACATTTAAGTTTAATATTACTATAGTTTGTAATGCTTTCTGTTGGAATTTTACACCGACAAATGACTACATCTGATATGAAAATTTTTAATATTAAAAATTGAACAATTCATTTAAACCCAGAAAATTATTTACTACTAATATAAGCTTGATGATTTCAATATAAAAACGCCAAGAGGACGAAACATATTGACAAAATGCAAAAAATATGGGTACATTTTTTACTTTGCTTAAAACAGAATAAGTGGGATTTGAATCTCTAGCTACTTGGAATGTTGATGTACTCCATTCGAGTAATGAAATAAAATCATCAACCAACTTTGTGACATTTTAAAAATCTCCACGCTACTGACTTATAACAAAGCCGAAAGTGTAAATAAGAAGATAAGCCCAGAAATCATCGAGTTTGGAAGACAAAAAAGTTACGGCCGAGCTGGAACAATTTTTCTTCAGCCCTGGTGGAAACTTTAAATATAAAAACTTAGGTCAAGATAAATGCGAGCTTCCGCGTTTTTTTGCGTTATTAATAACTAACAAGAAATGCGCTTTGTATTAAAATATTATCATAAAGAAGGTGCGATTCAATATTTTTCATAGAAGATAAAAAGGGGAGATAAAAATAAAAATGTGAGTAAAGTTTGTCCAAAATCAATCGCAGAAGTTAAAGCATCTGTTCGTTTCCTATGCCGAATTTTAACTTTGATTTGGCATATTTAGATCAAAGGAAAAAGTTGGCAAGGGAGACACACACCTGCTTAAGATCTTTCAATTGATGTTGGATAAACTTTACCAAATGGTAAAGTTATTTTTCAATATATTCCAAGAGTATACTTTCGGATTTCACTGATTGGTGAGTATTTATGATTTTACCATAAAATTAACATGACCTTGTATGGTTTTCAATACTTAACTAAACTGTTTTACTAAAATTCAACATTTTTTAAATTGTGGGTATTTATCAGGGAAGCTTAAGCTTCCTACAGAATTGTATAATGGCATCTGACAAATAATCCCCAAGCTGAATGTTGTCTACAAAGTATATAAAATAACTAGAGGCACTAAGCAAATTATGTAAGCCGACGGCAAGATATGTACTAATTTTACTTGTGATGTATCAGGTGGTGTGTATTTTAACGTCTAATGTGCTGATCCACTACAAGTAGTGGTCGAATACCAGTGGGTTTTCTGTCAATCGGGTGCTGTTAGGAAGGCAATGAGCAGTTGTCTGCCTGAATATTGTAATAACCTGGAAAAGAAGAAACAGTGATGATAAGTGAGTTGAAGATAAAGAGATTGACGAAGTTTATGTCGAAGACTATGACGAAGAGATCTGAAATATGAAGCTCCCATAATGCCTGGGTCAATATGAGAGATAAGTAGGTACTTACCATGGATGGAGTGTGACCTTGAAGTTATATCCTTTTAGCCTGTTGGAATTATATCCACTAAATGCGTTTTAATAACCACAGAAGGTTTTACTTAAAGATTTCTAACAGTTTTGGGTTTGTCACCACGCCGAATTCTAATACAGTTCGAAAGAGCACTAAGTGACCATAACAAAATGGCGGATCAGGAACATGTCCAAGCCCCTCCAGGTCAAGGTTGTTTTTTTCTACTTAATAACCTTAAGCATTAAGTGAGAAGGTCAAAGGTTAACCTCATTATCAGTTGAATAGTTCATTGAACTTTACTTCCAAGGGCATCTTGAAAATTAATGTAATATTAGTACATTGTCAAAAAATGTTAAAATGAGCAAATAAAGTGTGGACAATGTATTGGAGTAGTAATTTTTTTAGAGCAGCATATAAGAGGTGAGCATAAGCAAATTAATATTGAAATACCTAGATAGTTATTTACTTTATCGTATCATTGGAAACTAAGACATTTTTATATGCAATCTTTATTAATAATTATAAACATCATAATCGTACCAATACCTACATAAATCCTTAGTTACTCATAATACGTTAGTTACTATAATTTATTACGTTAGTTACGAAAGCATAATACGTTAGATACCAAATAATATTAGAACTAGTTTTCATGAACATGTAAAACAATATTTTGACAGTTTTCAAATTTGATGGATACACCTTTACCTTTAGCGTCCAGGATCATTGGTAGGTTCTCTGAAGCCTGATTAATAACCGAGCAAGCACTCCTTTCGATTTCGTGCTAATATATTGTCAGGAATATCAAAATCTTGCATGATTTTATTGAAATGCCAAAATGAAATGTCATAAAACCTTGTTGCATCGCCGTTGTCAATGATACGATAAAGCTTTAAATATAACTTGATTATTAGCGATTTAACACCGTCTCGGACATTGCTAGGTGACTCGGCTATCGCCTCGTCACCTAGCAATGTCCTCGACTAATATAAATCGCATAATAATCTCGTTATATTAATAGCTATTCAGGACAGGCTGAACTATGAAACCCCTTTTTCTAAGTGAATAATTTATGCAATGATACTGAACGCGATGATTAATAATATGATAGCTGGGAACTGAATATTTGTTTGCGTTTTGAATTGCTTTACTACATAATTGTTTGTCTTTTCACTGATTTTTTCAGGTGAGTGGTGGATTTTTTTTATAGGGTAAGTCCGGGATATGGGCATAGTTTTTCTAACGGTTCAAAACGCACAAAAAATTATTTTTCTGCAGAATATTTATTGCTAAAGTAAAGACATAATAGTACTAGTTTAACAATTTGCGTGTGTTTTTTGCCTTTTTTGTAAAGCTTTCCACACTTTTGATAGAAGACGCCGTAAGACGTGCTGTCTTCGTGTAACCACATGTTACAGTGTATGCATTTAATCCAGTCTACCTTTCTTTTTGTCTGTGTTTAGTCTTCCCCACACCCGACGCACAAATTGTCACCAAAATCCTCGGTTTCACTTTCGTCACTTTCTAAAATTACTTCTTCATCTTATTCACTGCTTGAAAACTCCTTTTTTCTTCTCTTTATTGTCTTGAATACCTTTTTATATTTATTTGCAGCCTTTTTGTCTCCAGCCTTTTTTTCTTTCTCTTGGGTCTTTCTCTCTTTTTCTTTGCGATTGTTCAGATGTTCTGGAGACGTTACAATAGTCGCTACTTGCTTAGCTCGTTTTCTAACTGCATTAATTTTTTTGGAGCAGATGGCGACAAGTCGGACAATATTTTCGAGGGAGTTATTTTGTCATTTATGGTTTTAGAGGTTGATGGCTGTGCTTCGAAGTTACCGTTTGGTTGGTTTGTAATCTCTGTTTGTTTTTGAGGCGATAAGTTTACAGTTTTTGCCGGAGTGGTTTTTTCAACAGAGAAAGCATAATCCGGTATAATATTGCGATTGAAATGTAGAAGTCCCGTCACTTTAAAGCCAGACGAACCATTTTGTACAGTAGCCGCCTTTCCTCAACTTACACTCAGAAGCTCACCAAATTGGTATCTGGTAATACGCCGTCCAACAAGATTTCTAAGCCGTAAACGACACAATTAATAAGAATGTACTTTTAACGACTTAAAAAAGCTTCTGTCTGTAAAGCGATTGCCCTTTAATTCTCAAGGATCGTCACCATTGACGCGAATTCTTTCAAAAATTTTTATAATTTTTTTTATTTCTGAATAATAGATTGCAAAATTATTATTCACCAGAGGGACTTTCTACTTGGCTTCGTAGTGGGACTTTTTTCTGGGCTTCGTAACTGCTACCAATGTCGAAGAAAAAATATCAAATATTGGGAAAGAAGACTTGTAATGTACAATAAACATTAAACAAATTGGATACACAATTTGTGGGCATCAATAGCCAACAATACAATCTATTTTTCACGAGACTGGCTTACACGCCACGGTCATCATTTTTTACTTGTCACTGTCAGATCACGAGTTACCACGTTCTCCCGTCGAGATTTTGAGAGGAAGCGCATCGATCGCGGCTCATGCACGGTCGAGAAACGTCAATTCACCGCTGACGGAAATAAAATAAAACTAAACGCGAATGTTTGAAATGCGAACATACAAAATGAAATTAAACGCGAATGTTCGGAATGCGAACATATAAAATAAAATTAAGTACGAATGTTCGAAATCCGAACACTGTCCTAAGACTGAAGAAAATGTGTGGTAAGGCTGGGCAAGCATAATATGATGATCTTATTAGATTCGGCAAACTCCAACATTTCGACTGAATTTACATGAGAAGCATGCCCGTCGAGCACTAATAGGACTTTTCCTTAAGGTTTTCTAAATACAAAATGTGCACGCATCCACTGAAGAAAAATAGTGGCGTTGATGTAGGCAGCCATAAACAACATAGATCCTGGTGGCAGATCATCTTCCCACTCTTGTTTTCTATTTTTTCCCTTCATTATAACCGCAGGCGGTGAAAAGTTACCCTCAGCATTGCAGCAAACTACCAAACTGACTGTTTCTCCCTTTTCGGTGAATGTTACCGTCGACACAGCTTTGGACCCCTTTCTGGCAAGCACTTCGCCTGGTCTACTGTTGAGTTGGAGACCCGTTTCATCGATATTGAATACGTTTGCAGGTTTATCAAATAAAGAGTTCTGTTCCATAGTTGTTTCAAGTAAATCAAAATAATCTCCCACTTCTTTTCGGTTCATAGCCGTTACTCTAGCTATGGAGACACCGTCTGATTTACGAATACTAATTTTTGGAAGACGGCTTAAAAACAAAGTAAGCCAGCAGTAACCAGCTTTTCCAATTTCGTTATCAAACTTGTGTTTAATTCTTAGCTGTTCTGCGAATTGATTAGCGATGGTCCTGATGTCGTCTATGGTTAATGGAAAACCTCGTTTTTGCACAGACAGAACATGTCGTGATAGAAGAACTTCATTATCTCTTCCAAAGACGCTGCTAGGGCCCATGATTCCCTTTTGAGAATTTCCGGTTTTAATTCTACGTTCTAAGGTCTTACGTGGTATGTTGAATTCAATAGAGGCTCGACGAACAGAACTATTTCCATCAACAATACTTTTGATTGCCTGTGACAGATCATCTTGTGACCACGTACCACGTGTTTGCACAGATTTTCTTATGTACTTGTTTGGCATCTGCAAATAAATAGTAAAATCATATTTTTATGAGCTGACAGTTCCAAAAATCCAACATTTATTTAGAGGGAAACTATGGCCATCTATCCCCGAAAAAAGCGGGTCATCTGTCCCGATTGTCCGGTAGAAATGGCCATAGCGAGTTTCAAAACCACGTTTTGACTAGAAACTTGATTTGAGGTTATGTAGGATACCGCAGCATCGCAATAGCCAATTATTGCCATACTTATTTCACCACATATTTCAAGCTACTTTAAAGATACATTTGGCAAGTGCGCAATTACAACCATACGTCTCTTGTTAATATACAAGGAATCAAATTTCTTAAATTGTATCAAAAACCCGAATCTCAGTGCAGCTTTTGTTAGTACAGTGAATCTGTGCATAAACTCAAATGGAATCTACGAAGATAAACTTCCACTAACATGTAACCTACCGAATAATTTCACAACTGAATTGTTGAACGCTAACCTTTCGTAGTATTCTAACAGACCCAAGTAAATAAAGCTAAATCTACAGGAAAGCTCATCGTTTCGAAGTCGCTCTACTTGTTAAGTTTACCGAAATTTGAAATTATCGTGTGTAAATGTTCTAATTTATTGCGGATGTTTGAATAGGCATTGTGTGAGGAGAATTTGAAAATTCTGATTAGGAGCTGAGATGGACAGAGATTTTGTGGAAATAACGGTTAATTTATGAATATTTGGAAATTCCTTACCAATTGAAAGTAAATTTTCTCAAATCTACCACTTGCTAAATAGCTAGTTTGATAATTGTTGTTTTCTTGGGCTCGAACGTTTATTTAACCCGCTTTTCAAAGTGTAACAAAACAAAAGTTTTTAGAAAAAAGTTCTTATCTATACAAAAAGCATAATAGCTTTGTTATAAGTTGGGCATAGTATACTTAAACAAAAGAGCTAACTCCCTTCGTCTCTTTACAGTAACTAAGGATGGAATTCCGAAAAACGATTCACTTTCGTAATTCAATTTGCTTCCTAACTTTTTACAACAGCGATTTTCAAATGAACAATAAAAGACCGTAATTGCTGTCAAGGTCCATAGAATGAAAACCTAGTAAGATATGACTATTCTATTTTGAAGTTTTTTTTATAGTTAGCGGGGAAATATGTTAATTAATTCTTGTTATTTGATTTGGAACAATTTAAAACAGCGAAAGTGACCGGAACCTGAGACAGCGACAGGAGACAGACACAGGCGATAGGGACCATCGAAAATCAATGAGCCCTCGTTCGAAGACTGCGACAAAACAGACCGCTGAGACGTTACCGCCTTATTTGTGCCCTTTCACATATTTTATAGTAATAGTATAATAATCCTCCTTTTTCCTCTTCTGCTCCCTTTAGTATTTAGGTTTAACATTTTTGTCTGCGGAAGTTTTTAATAAACACCTTGCACTTCTACGAAGACCTCAGTGCTTATGTCTAAACTGACGTCGTGACCGTCGTGACTGAAGTCGTATGATATTGCGAACGAGGTCTCGCTCTCGTGTCTCCGTTGTTTGTCGCCTGTCTGCATCTCATGTCGCTGTTTTCGGTCTCAGTCGCTTGCTGCGAACGAATATCTTAAAGATAAACTTGAGTAATGTTTAATTAAAACTTAGTTCTAATTATCAGACCGACAGAATCTCATACATTGCGAGCTTAAAATGTGAAAACGGGTCATTATCTCACTTTTTTCAGAGGCAGTGGCTGATCTAGGATATCTAGGGCCCTACGCTTAATAACTCCTGTGGCCTCCGCCGCTACTTAACGTTTTTTTCTCAACAATTTTTTAGGCAAATCTTGGAAGTGTTAGCTTAGTGCATGTGTATTGAAATCAGAGAAAAAGCGCGAGTGAAAAAACACATCAATAAAAAACTGAATAAATAAAAGGTTTTTAGTGAATCCGGTCACAAATATTTTACGAAAAGAAGTCGCAGTAAATTATTCCAAGGTATCGCCCCTAAAAATAGTCAATTCTTCTTCTATTACAGAAATATCAAGGTCTTCTCGGTTTTTTTTCACTCTCTAATCCTTGTATGTATGTATCATTATGTAATAATAATTTTGGTGTTTGTTAATATGTATTATTTGTTCAAGTTGTTTGAGTTATGTCAAATATTTCGTTATGATAGTTGTCTACGTGTTGGGTTCGTTTTATTTGTCAGAATTCTATATTTTTGCCACGGCTTCTCAGAAAGAGATTCGACTACTTACCTCAAGATCGTGTTTCAAGGATACTATAGATGTCGGTTCGTAGATGGCGTTCAAATCTAATTATTTAATTTATGTTTACTTGTACGTAAGAAATGAAATAGTGATATACTCTGATTCTGATTTAATAAACAATTTAAAAAAAATTAATGTGGAATTAAACAATGAAATGAATTATTACAAGCAACAGCATAACATAACAATTTGTCATGTTGACAATAATAAAACTGTGAAATACTCTTACCACTAATATTCGCACCACTTCGAATTACGGAACGTAAAATGTTCGCTCGGTTAAAACAGCTGATCAACTTTCCTCACAGAAATGTGAGGACGTAACCTAAATCAAATATTAATACCACTTACTTCAGTATCATGCGAATATTAGAAAATTTAACGTAAGTATGCAACTATTAATAAGAATAAATACAACCTATAATCAAATGCCTTATTTATACACTCTTAATCACTTTCAATGCGTTAGTTTTTCTATTATAATCTCAAATTCGTGAAGCAAATAAATTGTTATAAATAAGAACCGTAACAATTTTTTTTCAGCTCCTGGCTACAGCATTCAACTCCTCCAAATATTTATTAATTAATGATATATTATTGATATATATATGATATACAATTATGATATATAGCTCGAACAAAATTTACTGGATTGCAAATTCAATATATTAATAAATTGGTTATCTCACCATATGCATGAACAGGTTGTCCTAATGTGGACAGATATACCACAACTCGCTCGTAGACCTCGTTCTGGCACTTAATACACAACTCTTTCCTTCTGGTCTTTTCTACCAGGAAAGAAATTTACACCAGAACGGAATTATCTCACCCTTCCTCCTTCCCAGTCAACAACTTCCCTCCGGATTTTTCTACCAGAAAAATTACACGTCCACAGTACACAACAACTCCCTCTTTTCTGGTTTTTCTACCAGAAAAAAATTACACAGAAAAAATTATTTGCGTCCACGGTACACAACATCTCCCTAGTTTCCCCTTAGCAATCTCTTTTTTCATTTTTTTTTTAATTTCCACTTCCATTTCAAAACATCTTACCAACCAATATTTAATATTTCGGCTAAGTACTAAGTACTAAATTTTTACTTTGACATTTTCTTGACATATTTCTATAAAATATTTATTTACAATATTACTATCTAAAATTCACAAATCATACAAAATCAGAGTATCACTACCACTGGTTAATAACTTTATAAAATTTAATATTCTTATATGATTTACAATAGTGACATAAAAACATTACCTTCTGATTGTATACCCTATTGACATTATACTCCAAATAATTATTATAATGAATCAGCCTTTAGATATGAAATGTTGACATCCGTCTTTATACAAAATATGTACCTATACAGGATGTATCGAAATTGTTAAAAATAAATTTCATTGTTACTATAAAATAATTTGAATTTATATTCCAACAAACGTGATCTTAAATTTAATTTGATACAATCGTATCACGATTCCATAAAATCCATAACAGTATGTATATTGGAGTTATATTCACTGGAACCTAAAAGATCTATTGTGCCCCCTTACTTCTACTTACTTCCTGAGCAAAGTCTCAGAGACAAATAGCTCCTTGAAACCTATCTCCCGGAGGAATTTTCGGATATCTTCAGGTTTAAGTTTAGGTAAGTGTTCCTCTTCCATCCAGTCGTCTCCTAGATGCTGTCAGGCCCTAGAATTATGAATTGATATGCAATCCGTAAGAATGTGGATGGAGGTTTTTTCTTCCATTCCACATGATCTAAATTCTTCTTGCACATTCTTAGTACAGTTGTACTCTGGCTTGGGAATTCATTTGTTCCCAACTGGTTGTAGTCTCCTCGATTGTCTAGGCCCTACTAGATCTATCAATGGTCCGATCTTCTCCTCTTTCCAGCGTTGCCTATTTCTTCCAATATTACATTGGAGCTGATATCGCAAAAGGGTTCTATCTAATCATTATTAACCAAATAGTTTCATCATACATTCAACGTCTTTTTCCGTATACACTGAAACTTTATGTTTCTAGAATTTTCCTGTAAATCTTATCGTATCTTGATGCACAGATCACCTTCTTGATGTTCCAATAAAATCATTTTCACTTCTAAAACAAGTTATTAGTAAACATTGCATATTAAAAATTAGCAGTGATTGTGTGACCTTGAAAAAAGTTGTACTTCTGATATACGGTTCGGCAAATATTTATCTTCAATATGTAGAATCTCATATAGAAGCAACAGTGAGCACTATACATAAAATTATATATGTCCAAGAGAGAACAGCTTACTTCTCCTCCACGAAACACCCACTTCTCTAGACATTGGCTCTCTGTTATTCTATAGTTTCCTCTCTTCCACTAACAGAAGGCTGAACGAAAGATAATTATTTGCCGAGTCTGTACCTACATCGTTTCAACTATACTAAAAACCATAAAAAAATTTTAATTTGCACAATATCTTTCTTTAGAGCATATTTCACTTCTTCTTGTACATATTTCAATCTTTCACAGTGTACTTTCCTCGAATTGTTTAATTGTTCATTTTTCTGTATAAACCAGGTGAAAAATCAGCTATCAATCTAAATCTGCGAGCGTTAGACACATCAGTTACCTCTAAAAACCACCAACATCTGTGTTAATACAGTCGTGTCTACTTTCGTCACATCTGTTAATGCTTCTGGTTTGATATATGAGTTGCATGAGATTAATCACGGCAACATAAAGCAAATATTTAGTTAAACTCGTTACAGCTTAGTCCCTGTGACGTATATTCAACGGTTGTATAGCATCGTCACTCAGTTGTAATAAGCTTAAGCAGTTTACACTGTCATTGCAGTGTGCGGAAGTTTTCCACAAGAATCAATCAGGTGTACCATCGTGTTAAATTGGTAGAAAATATTTACTTGCTCTTTAAAAAAACGTATGGATTAACCTAGAGGCGATCATAGAAAAACTCAGTGGCGGTTCGTGGTTAATTTGATAGAGGAGTCATAGTGGATATGACCAAAATCTTAAAATACGGAACGCCACTGACCAGCCCCCTGGAAGCCTACCCGCCGTAGGCGTAGCGAAAAACCACTCCCAGTTTCTCCCCAGGAGTCGTTAAAATCGTTAAAAAAGCAAAATTTGTGGAGTTCTTTTCCAAAGCCCCAGAGGCAAAAAAAAATTTTGGGCCACGCTTATTTTATATAAAAATAATGCTCTCTTAAAAAACAACCATATTTTATTCATTTCTATACATATTAAATATGACAAACCTAAATTAACTGATAATTAGTCTAAATATTTTCAAAATTTAAGTGAAGCCTTCGATATTTTGTATTTGCAACAACCTATTACGTCATAACACAGCTAATTATTCTCATTATTTCGCTTCAAATGCTCTCCTTTAAATCAAAATATAGTGCGGCCTGCCTGCCTACTCATCTTTTATCTAAGCGTGTAATAATCAGCCGACGTAAGTCGTTTATCGTCGATATTAAACCGGGCTTTAGACCCATCACATGTAAACTTCAGGCGTGTTTCTCTCACACTGCGAAGATCGTCAGCGCTCGACAAATCCCGTTCCCATATAACACCTTGAGGTCAACGGTGGACACCAGCCCGCTTTCCAATTTTGGTTTTCGCCGGGTACTTGATGCTTGATGCGGAATAACGTTTACGCGGAGGTCTTGAAACGTTTTAGGTAAATTTTATTTAAGAGGAATACTATACTATATGTACCTATATAGTAGGTATATTTTATTTTTTTAAATTATTTTTCAAAGGGATGTCATCAACCCAATGACCTAATGGAGGAGCCGCCACTGGAAAAACTTTATTTTTGGCCTGCTAATGGGTTATGAAAGCAAAAAAATATTTTAATAAAATGATCCCTCGATTGTAGACATTTTGTTGTTGTTCTGGGTAAATACGAGTGGTACAATTTTTTCCGGCCTAGTCTTCATTATTTAGCACCACGATCTTATAGAGTTCACGTTATTTAGAGTATTTTGATGGTTATTTAAGTATTTCAAACAATGTCGCCCAACAGAACAGTCAGTACAATACCGACCGGCTGTACATCTTCTCGTTTATTGGGAGTTCAGAAGAATCATGGTTCAACTAGATCTATTGATCCAAAATTGAACAACGGTAACTACCGGGATTGCTTAGTTGCTTTTTGAGCAGAACCCTCCTCTTCTTCGTTTCCATCTTCACATTCGTCTTTTCTGGAAATGGGACTGATGATGATGATTTTGCTATTTCATCGCCTTCATTGGGTGTGACACCCATTGATTTAGTGTTTGTATCGTCATTACTATTGGTTAATATGGATCACTGAGAACACTCCGCATTTTAATTCGAACAGTTTTTTCCGGTTGACTGAAATACTTTTTGGATGCTTCCGCTTGTGTAGAGATTTCTTTAATTCTTCTCTCAACTGATTTCCTTTTAGTCTGGTAGACACATAGAAGAAACCTCTAGCGTTGTTGAAGTGTTCTGCTATATTTTTTTGTTCAAAAAGTGTTAGAATATGGGTTATTGATAAGAAATCCTCATATCTGCTGGAAATGTTAGGAAAAATTGAATCAAATAAATACATAGTGGTTTATAGCGATGTTTTAGGTTTTAATCTGGATAAAACTGGGAATCTCAAAAACCCCGGTCGGTTACCCAATTTAGTGAAAAAATTGTACTTTTTGCATCGTTGCCGAAGGTGACTTGACGGTTGACGCTGATATACAGTACGCTACCTTCTTCCTCGTCTCTATACCAGAGATGGTATATATTGTTACGTCGGGCCTCCAAGGAGAATATGTAGAGGTCCTTGAAGAAAAAGAAGAAGACATACATCTAGAATCATATAAAACTGTGATCGAAAAGTCTAGAAATGTCATCGAATAATCGAGAACAGTCTGGAACAGTCTGACATCAGATAGTTAGTTTGTGAAGTATTAGAGATTGGAGTTCTGTGTTCAGATAGTGAGAAGTTATTTGTATTGAATTTTGGAAGTTGAAGTTGTAAAAATAAATAAAATTTAAGAAAGTGAAAGGAGTATCATTGGTGACAGCGGTGGGATTTAAGAAATATTTGTTCTACTATCTTTTTATGGTAAATACTAGATCCACCGCATACGACAGAAGCATGGATACTTCCGGACCCCCAGCATGGTTCTTAAAGATGGAAGAAGGGAAGGAAAGACGCAGAAAGGAGGAAGAAGAAGAGAAGGAAAGACGCGAGGAGGAGAAGGAAAGACAGAAGGAGGAGAAGCGTAGACAGGCAGATGTAGAAATTGTGGATGCCCTAACACAAATTCAGAAAACATTAAAGCTACAGGTTGGACATCTTAATAATTACAGTTGGGGCTACAGAAGAAAATCAATGTGACATTTAATTTAATTATTTTATATTTAAAGGGCACATCAATAAACTTTAAGTTCAAATTATCAAAATTTATCATTTGTGGGTTGGACGTTTTCTGCTTTACTGCGTCTATTCAGAACATCAACAACAAAATTTAAGATCTAATTCAGAAAAAAAAAACAAGAAAATTTAAGATCCGATTTAGAAAAGCAAATTAGAAATGAAATAGTTGATTTAGAAAGAATAATTCGTATCCAAGCTTCAGTAACTAATATTAAAATTGAAGGCACGATTTCGTCCTCCTTTATGACCGAACCTGTCCCCATTCAAAGTACAGGTCATTTTTAACAATATTTTACCACATGTGATTTTAATCTACAAAGAAGCCTCTTTTGACAATTGATCTTCGAGTCGCGTGACAAAAGTAGTATACATAAATAATAAGCAGCGGCACTGTAAAACTAAACATCCTTAGGTGTTTCAAAACTATTCCACTCAATTATTTTTTTAAATGGAAGTTTAAAATTTGGTATCCTCTTCCTTGCCTTATTGATGGCTCTCTCATGAATCATGTCATCAAATGAAGGATGTTATTAAGAATGGACCTGCGCACACTGTGCACACGTTCTATTTTTTTCAAACCATGCTATACTATCGGTAATTCGGGATTTATATTGATTTCTCAATAACTATTAAATATTCAACATTGTTGATTCGACTTATAATGAGTTGTTTCCTTATTAAAATGTTTTGATAAATATTCAAGGAAAATTGGGCGCCACTGCCTACAACGTTAATCAGTTATTGTTGGGTACAGATTTATTATCCACTCTATTATGATTTATCAAAAGGTTTTATTAGAAGGGAATTCGTGTCAGCTATGTCGGGTATATGGCAGAGAATTTTCAAATTTTCCAGTATTATGTTATATCATGATAATGAGATTTTCATGTTACAACATTGTATACCATTATTTATATTGATCGAACTAAAAGGCTAAGGAAAAAGCTTTGTTGTCAAATTTTTTCAAAACTACTCTACTTTTTGCAGAGACTTGTTCCATTCTATATACTTTTTCCGATAAAAATCTGCTGATAATGTCGGTTTAGGGGTCTATTGTGTAACTCTTTTCCTATAATCCGTTAAGTATGAATTGTATTTACGGTTGGTGAATTTGTATTTATTCTGATAAGCAATAAAATGAATAAAAAACTCACTGAATCAATTTCACTTACTCAAATCACTAAAACCGATACTCATCGATTTGAATAATTTGATTTAAATTATAGTAGAAATCTTTCCCCATCGTCTGGATGTACCTCTGATTGCTTCTATTGTAATTGCATCAAATCCGTATATATGTTATGGCAGCAATATGATCCTCGGGTATTATAATCGACTCTGTTATGTCGCATGTGATAATCTATTTTCTGCTTTGGTCCGTTCACAACCATTATATCTTGTCACAATACGCAATGGATGTTAGAATTTCAGAAATCACATACGTGAGTTCAGCTCAAGCGGAGCCAACGCCATTCTGAGCAATGTTATCCTCAATTCAACAATCGGTTACGATAATCCTCCTTTGTTCGAGGCTGATAACTAATGGTTAATCGCCAAAGTTTTTCAACCTGTAAGGTTGATTCATTTGAAGAGGTTGGTAGAAAACGGTTTAAATTTTTGTTTATCTCGATACGAATCTTGACGATTTCTTCATTTAAAAGTCAATATTAAGACTAGACGGCAGTACTTTATTAAAGTTATTTTGAACAATTTCAACCTTATTTTCAACATTTGAATTGTTCTTTGCTCCATCGGTCCAGTCGTAGATGGAAATATTACATGGATCGCTGATCAAAAAGATTCACACGGCTAGTTTATCGTTGTGGATATGTGAGATTTTTGGCTTACGACCCAATCAAGTCCACTGGATAATTGTGATGATTTTAGGGCTGATGATCTCATATAGAGCTATTGCTTGGTGGTTAAAATTATTACAGCGAAAGAACCAAACAAAGCTTCCTGTAAATAGTGACAGGCTTATCTCGCAATTACAAGTTCCATTAGTACATGGACTGCTATAAGAGTTATAGTAGACTTCTGGCATGATTTACCAGAATTGGTTCCATCAGACGTCTTTATACATCCTTCGAAGAATGTCTATAGCTGAACTGTCGCAAGTCGCAGTGGAGGGACCCACTCACCGCAAACCTAACCTACATCAACCTGTACGGCTTCTTATTCCTCATGCTGTCTGCCAGAGCAGCATATGTTGTACCTAAAAAAACTATTCCTGTGACAAAATTGTTGAGACATGCTCCAGACGTTGACGTTGGTACTAAAATGACAATTACAATGTGAAAATCGTTTGATTACAAATAAAATAACTCTGCGCTATTGCTTGCTTCTTATTGCACGACATAGGACTTTTGGGAAGGCTAGTGATTTCGTGAAACGTGTGAACTCGTGAAACGTGTGATGTTACGAAAAAGCGTTCGTCACGCGATGACTCATTCTTCATCTCTTTCTCGGCCCCCCTCTCTTCCTTTCTCTTTCATGGGCTTCACAGCGGCACACCTCTCTCTCACTCTCTCTCTCTCACACGTCGGCACGAGAGATTCTCAAACGATCGGAAGAGAGACAGAGGGAGAGAGAGAGTATCGCGCGTCTCTCTCTCTAATTGCCAAATATGTTAAATTTTTTGAAAAATTGTCAAAAATTTTGAAATATGGTGAAAAATTGTCAAAAATTTGGAAAAATGGTCAAAAACTGTCAATAATTGTCAAAAACTGTCAAAATTTTGAAAAAATGGTCAATAATTGTCAGAATCTGACAAAAATTATCAAAAATGGTCAACAATTGTTAAGTATTTCAAAAAATGGTCAAAATAGTCAATAATTGATAAAATTTTGAAAAAGGATTAAAAATTGTTAAATATTTTGGAAAATTGTCAAAATTTTTGAAAGTTGTCAACAATTGTCAGAAACTGTCAAAAATGATCAATGATTGTTAAAATTTTGAAAAATGGTAAAAAAATGTCAAAATTTTGAAAAAATTGTCACTTTATTATAAAAAAATGTCAAAAATGGTCAATAATTGTTGAAAATTGTCATAATTTTTGAAAAATGGTGAAAATTTTTGGAAAATTGTCAAAAATGGTCAAAAATTGTAAAAATTTTGAAAAAATGGTCAATAATTATAAAAAACTGTAAAAAATGGTCAATAATTGTTAAAAATTATCAAAATTTTTGAAAAATTGTCAATTATTGTCAGAACCTGTCAAAAATGCTCAAAAATGGTCAATAATTGTTACAATTTGGAAAAATGGCCTAAAATGGTCAAAATTTTTGAAAAGTTGTCAAAAGTGATCAATAATTGTCAAAACTATCAATATTGGTCAATAATTGTCAAAAATAGTCAATAATTCTTAAAATTTGAAAAAATAATCAAAAATTTTGAAAAAATGGCCAATAATTATAAAAAACTGTCGAAAATGGTCAATAACTGCTAAAAATTGTTATAATTTTTGAAAAATGGTGAAAATTTTTGGAAAATTGTCAAAATAGTCAATAATTGATAAAATTTTGAAAAAGGATTAAAAATTGTTGAATATTTTGGAAAATTGTTGAATATTTTGGAAAGTTGTCAACAATTGTCAGAAACTGTCAAAAATGATCAATGATTGTTAAAATTTTGAAAAATGGTCAAAAAATGTCAAAATTTTGAATAAAAAGTCACTTTATTATAAAAAAATGTCAAAAATGGTCAATAATTGTTAAAAATTATCAAAATTTTTGAAAAATTGTCAATTATTGTCAGAACCTGTCAAAAATGCTCAAAAATGGTCAATAATTGTTACAATTTGGAAAAATGGCCTAAAATGGTCAAAATTTTTGAAAAGTTGTCAAAAGTGATCAATAATTGTCAAAACTATCAAAATTGGTCAATAGTTGTCAAAAATGGTCAATAGTTCTTAAAATTTGAAAAAATAGTCAAAGATTTTGAAAAAATGGCCAATAATTATAAAAAACTGTCAAAAATGGTCAATAACTGCTAAAAATTGTCAAAATTTTTGAAAAATGGTCAAATTTTTTGAAAAATTGTCAAAAATGGTCAATAATTGTCAGAACCTGTCAAAAATGCTCAAAAATGGTCAATAATTGTTGAGATTTGGAAAAATGGTCTGAAATGGTAATAATTTTTGAAAAATTGTCAATAATTGTCAACACTGTCAAAATTGGTCAATAATTGTTAAAATTTGAAAAAATAGTCAAAAATTTACGAAAAATGGTAAAAAATGGTCATTCTATTGGGCATAAGAAGCAAGCTTCTGTCGGCGGTCCGACGACCGCTCACCTTTTATTTTCCTTTCCTATTAACATTTAAATAGTTTATAAGCGAGAAAGAATATATTTTTCGAAGGTTATATCGATTTTAGTCGACGATTTTCAACATTTTCCATTGTAGGTACGCAGATAATTGAATTTTGGCGTTATTTGATCCAAATTCGCAGTTCAATATAAGCAAAGAGCAGTCAAGTGTTTACATCCGAAATCGAATAAGTAAATAGGGGGATATCAATTTGTCACACCTGTAAACACTTTTAGATTAAAAATTAGGTGTTGGTTTACATTTTATTAGGGAGAGATATAGTAATAGCATTGTTATTAAACAATCTGATTATACTGTGAATAAAGTTACAAAACATACGTGTTTTATTATTTCAGTTTTAAACTGTAAGTTGTTGTCAAATTTATGAAGGATCAAATACCCGGAGTCTACACTTTATAGACAGCAGCTATTGGGATATTTAGTACACCAGTGCCCAGAGACAGGATGTGAGCGAAAGCGATAGTTCGCTAGCATCTAGCCTACACAAGGATAGTTTCCCAGCTGCTAAGTAATGGAGCACATACAAAACATGGAAAAACGGTAATTCAAGGTTTGAAATATTTCAGAGACCCGTTGATTGAATTTCGTAACAAAAAGCTTCAATTCTAATAGCTCAACGTTCGTATCATGGTAGTCGCCAATGTTTTGGTTACTTTTGAAACTTCCACCTGTATCTTCAACAAAACCATCCTCTCCTGCTGCATGCAGGATTATATATCTTGAGCCCTCACCTGTTTTCTCGCACTAAGTTGATACAGTATTATCTTGCCATGTTTGCCTCATCTGAACTTTGCTAAAAATTCACGTCTTATTCAAAACCCGTGGTAAATATTGGTACCTTTTTCTTCGAAATATTTTCTAAGAAGCTGTAACCTCTTGGATCATACCGAAGGAAGCCACATTAAAATTTTTCTGTTATTAGTTTGTTTAAACTCAACATCAATTTCATGTATCCAGTTGATAATGGTTCTTTTGCAGCACTGTACATAAGGCATTTCTTATCGCAACCGCTCACGAATTGTTTATTCTTCAATATTACGAATATTAGCTAAACACTTTTTCCTTTCCAAGTATCATTTTTAATCGCTTCAAAGTAATAATATGTCTGGAAACATCATGATACATTTGTTTTCATTTTAATTCCCTCTCTCCATAGAAATGACGTTGAAAATACCAAATTTTGAACAAGTAAACATTCACAGTTTTGAGCTGAGTAATGTAAATAAATATAAATGGTTATTAGTGAATTTCGCTCCAAAGTACATTATTAAAAGTTTGTTAATTCCTGTGATTGCAATAGAACATAAATTTATTTAAATAGCATAATTTGAACCATAATTCCACTGTCACCAAAAGCGTCAGCCACAATATTATACAACGATATTTTTAACATTATATTCTAATATTGAATAATTTATTTGTATTTATCAACACTAAATATGTTTATAAACATAAATGAATAATTTGGATACAACATCAGTGACTTATTTAATAATATGTAGGTATGTTATGCTATATAAATTCAAATGTAATCAAAATGCCCCATGTTTTTTTTTTGGAAAATTTAATCATAAATAGTTTACTCTGCTGAAATTCTCAATAAACGCCATATAATATTATGTGAAACAAATTTATACGGACTGCATAGAGGATTGGTTATTGGTTTTCACACATGTCAATAATTATTCAGATTTAGTTATAGTCTGCATTGGAATATTATTCAACAATAAAATTGGCAAGGAAAATGCGGAAGTTTTGGTTTTTTGTAACCCCCAGTAAAATGAAACTTCCTAGCAAAATATTTCCTACCTAAAAGTTATAGCAACTTTCCCAAATGATAATTTTTACTCAGCGTTTTCCTGATAAATTTCCAATAAAAGTTCCTAGATCAAGTTATCTCATTTTATTATTCTTCTCATGCACAACGCAAACAAGATATCAACATTTTGTCTCAATCCACTGCCATAATCAAAGTAAAATTACCAAGAAAGCTTTTTTTATACCATTTCATTGTCTTTGTCGAAATATGAAACTTGAAAATATAAAAGTCATCCTTTAGTACCATAGGCGTATATCTAAATTGGGAATTCATCTTCCAGAAGCAGAGTCTTTTTTTATTTTTTTTGTTTCTTTTTTACACCTACTTATAATATACTAATATTTACATATATCTATTTTTTTCACTGATGTTACTATTGTATAAAATCTATATAATGAGTTTTGAGTATTTTCTCTGTTTTGTGTAAGCCTAAATCACCAGAATGTGTACTTTAAACTATTGAGTAATATAGTCATCAACTTTTTCCTAAGTTAATAAACAAATGAAACAGAGAACAAAATATTCAGTACAGATTACTTTTTACAATTTTTTTGCTGTGACTTTTAAAAATACTTTGCACGTTGAAACGTTATCTTTGCGGATAACATTTCGGATACGAAAATAAAATTTCAAATATAATCTTTTGGTGGAATAGACAACAAGTGTATTCGGTCTAAAAATCAATAATAATAGTTCCGGTGTTAACTTCAGCGCGAAATTTAAAATAAGTTGAACGTATATAAATATGGATGGTGAGTTTTCCGACCTGCTTTCTATCAATTGCCTTCACTTTTCAGAAAAATACGATTTGGGAAAGTATCTAATCATTATTAGGAGTACTGGTATGTAATACATTTTTAATATAATTTAGCTAGCTTGGTAGATGTTTGAAGATTAAAAATATATGTACTGCCTTAATTTTAATATACAAAATGGCTACTAAATGTTTCACCTTTGTCATACAAGTTTAATTCACTTACTTGACATACTTGATATTTCTTTCTTCTTCTTCTTGTAATTTTGCCAAAATTGAATGAAGGTTTGTCCAGAATGAATCACTAAGCTATTAGATGGACGATTTTATAAATATGATATGTATTTATCTAGACAGATAGCTCATTATGCTAACTTTGTAAATTTCATTTTTTGTAAATGTAAAAATTGTAATTATAGCATAGCTCCTGGGATATACAAATATACCGTCCTGTAAGACAGTTCCTGGACTAAGGCTAATTTCACTTTTTCTTTCCAAAATGTCATAACTCGCTGTGATGAATTTGTTAAGCAATTCACTGTTGAAGAGTGGAAAAAGAGGTGTGATCGCGCGAAACGTTTTGAGCAAAAATTTTTGGAGAGCTAACCAATGATTGACAATATTGTTGAAGATTTGATTATAAATAGAGATTCTGAAGAAAATTCAGTCACCGATAGCAGCGGAAATGATGAATATTCTGATTTATCGGGCATTGAAGAACTTTCCGAAGAAAATGAACCATCTACAAGTAAACGAAGAACTTATACAAATTTGACTAAAACGAGGTTTTATTGAATTTGTGAAGTTTGGTTTTATCACCTGTGGGTTCTGTTAGTAAATCAAACTTTTTAATATTTAAAAGTTAGCAACCAATTAATAATAATTATTGTAAACAATTTTAATTAGGTTTTAATTTGAAATTCCACTCCTATCCTCCCTATTTCCCCTCAAATTATTCGTTATTTTCTCCGCTTTAAATAACATAATTTGAGAAGATATGGCTTATTTTGATTTCGATATTTTTTAATAAATTTCCTTTTGTTTAATTTGTAGGAAACCACACTTTAACTTGTATCAACAAAATATCCAAATTTTTGTTTTTTCTAATTGTAAAACTTTATATATCGTCAAGAAAAAAGAATGTTCAATAAAAACTTTTTGTTTGAAAAAGCGACTAATTTGTTTAATAGAAATGAAAATAACTCTACTTTTTACAAAATGCTCAAAAGAGAATTGAAATTAAATGACAGATAAAAAGAGAGTATTGAAATCAGTAATTATTTTTAAGATTGTTTTAGTTTTGGTTCTGTGCCATACTGATAATTTTTTGTCGATTTTTTATTACAGAACTCACCATTATATCAACAACAAAAAATCATAAACATATATTTTAGAAATTATGAAATTGGTATTAAAATTTAGAATAGCAACGAAATTTGCCTGATTACCTAAGCAATAGTTCCGAACTTGTTTCACAGACAGTACTTTCCCAAAATAGTGAGTTATTGTTATCATTTACACAGCTGAGTTCTCTGTTTTTCTTCAGCGCATTTCAAGGGTCTTCCTTCGTTTGGCAAACAGAACAAGTCTCGTCACATCACTAGTTCTTGGAGAAACTTTCCGGATGACATCGTTCCCGGATGTACTGACAAATCTTCAGAAAAGGAAAGTAATTTGTAAAAGTTTCACCAATGTTTGTAATTTTTTAATCTCATAATTTTAATTTACTAAACCACCTTTTGAAAATTGCAAATGTAAAAGTTTTTTTCCATTATATATTTTTTTTATCGAGTAACAGATATTTTCTCTAGTGTACCTTAGTATTCTTTAAAAGCAGATAACGATAGTTAAAAGTTAGCTGATTTTGTTTATTTGAGTTTTTTCTAATTTTTTTTATAGAAATAAAATTAGTGACCCTGTGAACTATCTTTGTTATCTCCGGATATAAAAATCAGTTTGGCAACCTTCCAATATTTAAACAATGATTTTTTTGATCGATGTCCAGCGCCGTGAGAGTAATTTTGTTTCAACGTCAAAACTTCTCGTTGAAAATGTCAAAGCTGAAACATTTTCTCACCCTTTTCACCCACATCCATGGTTGTTTCGCTTTGTTACAAGACCTTCGTTCGAACTGCCAATACGTAGTAAAATGTATCTCTTACAAATCGTGAAACCCTAACATTACACTAAACTGGCGACGAGGAAAATCCGAAATAAGGCGATAATCTCACACCAACTCGTATTTTTATTTTGTTTTTTTAGAGTCACTTGGAAATTGTATAGATTATATTATACAGAGTGAGTTTTAAGTATGGAATGCCTCAATTATCTTGGAAAGGGCTTTGTACGTTTTTGATAGATCTGGGTGTGAAAGGATCTTGTGATGTATTTACATTGTTGTCAGATCTTTCCTATTTTCGGAATAATAATAAACTTTGTTATTTCAAATGGATCATCCTGTATATTTTTTGCCTTTTGAAATTCTTAAGAAATACTTAATATCTATTCAAATTTGATATAAGGAATTATTATTGTTCAGTTATTTTTATTATTATTATTTTATATTCCCCCCACAATAGTTATTATTATAATTTTACTTTTCAAATGTCCAAAATATTATTAATTTCTGCGACTTTGTTTCGGCATCAATAATTTGAGATTAATTTAAATTTCAATAAGTTAAAACTTACTTCCCTCGTTCTTCTTCCCCTCTCCACAATTTTAAGTCTTCATATCATGAAGCTCCTTGTCAATTGGTCTTATTTATTTTATTCTGATAAAAATATTTAAAAATTGATAATTTTGATTTATTCCATTTATATTTTTGTTAAAAAAATTTTCTCAAAATATTTTAAAAATGAACAACCTCATTTATCTCGCAACGCCCCTCAATTTTTTTGCGTTAACATTTGGATTTAACTTTGTCTTCTTTTTTAAATAATTGACCTATCTGTCTAATCTTATAGATCATTTGCAAACAAATATTTATTTTATTATACTGACTCAATGATGTATAAAAAAAATTTATTCTAAAATTTCATACCTATACAGTATGTATTTTAAAAAGTTCATTTTATCACAAATAACATCTTTAAAGTAATACATATTTTTGCAAAAACTTTATGTCAGCCATAAAGACATATTCGCCTGAGCCGCACAAAGAACGTTCGAA
The DNA here is from genome assembly GCA_947563755.1 of Lochmaea crataegi. Lineage (NCBI taxonomy): Eukaryota > Metazoa > Arthropoda > Insecta > Coleoptera > Chrysomelidae > Lochmaea > Lochmaea crataegi. The sequence goes on along the minus strand of OX387423.1, from coordinate 80,964,393 downwards.
ATAGGCGATCCATTTCTTGTCGGTATTTTGACGCCCCATTGGAGGAGATGACGCGTCTAGTGAAACTTGTATGTTTCAGGCTCTCTTAAAATTGAAATTACAGCGTGATTGACGTGTCAAGCCTCTTCAACGTGCAGCTGTGTCAAGAAGTCAAGTATCTGGAAGTAACTGTGAATGCTAAACTAATTTGGAATTCATACCTGCGAAACAGAACAAATGACCAAAAAGACCGCTATACAGCGATAAATGGGAAATAAATCCACGAAACGTTCATTAGCTGTATACAACTGTGGTAAGACCCATGGGTACCTATGGTGCCTTAGTTTCGTGGCCAAAGACAGATCAAAGGAGAGTTAAAGTGATGTGAACCAGTGATGTTGGCCAGTGAAATACTAAACCACCTTAGTGGAAGTCAAATAAAGAAAGTTACTGGATTACTTACCGGTCTTGGCTCACCAACCACGGTTACTTGAAAAGGAACATGAACAAACCCAATACCCCAGTGCTAGATTTCACCTCAGCGGCATTGTAGTCCAATTTTGCTCTATCACTATGTAGCTATTGTTGTTACTAAATAATTTAGCGATGAAAAGGTTTTTTTTTAATTGAAGTGGCTTATCTACTAGAGGTTGATTCAATCAAAGATATTTTCAATGTACCTACTGGTGTTTTCTTATACAGTTTTGAACAAATAAATTTTATATCGCAAAAAATGAAGTACGCGATAAATCTCCAAAAAAACAACAACAATAAATTCAAAATTAATTCAGTTTATATCATGCGTTATATGTTAATATCAAATTACGGATGGATACATTGTCCTTAGTGTTTGATGTATAGCTGTAGTACAAATAAAGCTGATTGGATACATCAGTGTCATTGTCGGTAAATATACTCATCGATCTACCGATACTGATTTAGTATTTGTAGGTGGAACGTACTGTTGATTTTAGGTTACAGAAAACGCTTTTGGTGGAAGTGAAATTGTTTGCTTAGTTTGAACTTCGGTTCAAGTCGAGGAATTTCCTGAGATCAGCGTAATCGATAATTATTTTCTATTTACAACGTTGTTTATGATTGGGAAGGAGGAAATTCTGTGTAGTTGTGAATATTAAACAAAGTCAACAAGGGGGAAATGCTGATTTAATTAGAACTAAGTTTCAGGAGCCCACACATCGTTTATCTTCCTCTTAGTCATAAATTAACAGTTTTTATGTAATATCGAAATTTTTGTAGGTATATCAATATATTGAATAATAGGGAAAATAAAATCTCGTAATTCAATTGCAGAACATTATTTATTATTATTACGAACACACTAATATCATGTACTAGTCTTCGAATTCACAGATACGCCTTTATTACCTCCACCATATCCTCCCCCATAACCTCCACCATATCCTCTCCCATAACCAGCACCGTACTTTCCATATCCTCCTGTTCCACCAGTTCCTTGCACTTTACATTTTCCTCCATTACTTGCTCCTCCTCCACCTTGCAATCCTACTCCTCCCGATACTCTTACTCCACCGCTCACTCCTACTCCGGCGCTGACTCCAACGTTCCATCCACCTGATGCACCACCCTGACTTCGTGGTGATATAGGTATTTTTTCGCACAAAAGGAACCGTTGTTTGGAGCAATCGTCTCTACACCAAACTGCTTTTTGAGTACTATAGTCTAGATGAATGGATTCGCACAGATCTGTTGATTTCGGTGAACAATCATTTCCTGGATTAGTCCACTGTACTTGTTGACAGTTCGGTAGAATTAAAACGTTGCCGTTCATAAAAGATATTTGTAAGTACCATGTGCTGTCGTCTAAAAAGGGAAATTCAATGAGAAAAATAATTTCCTCGTTAGGTTAAGGTTAGGAATGGAAAGCAAAAATATGTATTTTGTAACGAAATACTCTGATATATTGAGGCCCTAGTTAAGCCTATATGGAAAGTTATTCATCAAGTCATCGTATTTCCTGATAAGGGCAATCGGGTTTTCGGGGTCCACCAATAAATTTTCAAGCGATTGAAACTTGTGCTGTCAGTTCAAAATGACGCTTTAATATGACGATAAGTCATATGACGATCTTGAAATCACAGTTTGTGCTCAGAATGAATGAATTTACAACAACCGGACGGCTTTTACGGTTCGTGTGTGAAAAAATTTTACATGGCCAAATCTAAAGGTCAGGTTGAACGTGACAACACCAGTGCTACCAATTTCGAGAAATAAATAACAATTCTATGTAGGCTGAATAAGCTGAATTTACCATTTGCTGTTAATATAGTGCCTAGAGCATCGTTTTTCGTTCCATTGTTGATTGTGACCAATGTCATGTTTAATTTCGCACATTCGATAGTTGCGGCTCTATAAGAATTTATCTGAAAAAAAAATTTTTTTACCTGAAGTTGATTTGGAAAAGAAAACTTTTACTTACGATGGTGTCGCTGAAATAAAAATTGTACGGATTTTCTGGTTCTGCTGGAGCTAAAAAAAAACAAATTATCTAGGTATGAAATTTTATACTGGGATTTACAAAGCACATCCTATGCCAGTACGACTGCCTGGCAAATGTGCGGTTTCTTGTATCAGGCGATGAGAAGCAGCCGGCAAGAAATTACATGAAAGGTTCTGTCTCGAAGTTGATTGGCTATTTAAAAAAAGTCGGCCTGGAGAATGTAATCTAGATCCAGAAGACCACCTCATCAAATCTAATCTAATCTGAACTGGGATATGGCCAGTAATGTTCAGGAACTTATCTTTGATTTCTTTCTCATAGAAAAGTAGACAGGGGAAAGTTGCGATGGCTGATCTGGAGGTATACCAGTGATGGGTCGGTAAGACTTCTAGATGTTGCCCTATGCTTGGACCTTGAAAATTATTCCAGGGCGTCCTTGAAGCTATGCTCACCACAGCAATTGATACATAGGGGCAAGGATCAAAACATAGGAAATTAAAAAAAGGTGAGCGGTCGTCGGACCGCCGACAGAAGCTTGCTTCTTATGCACAATAGAATAACCATTTTTCGGGAATTTTTCACCATTTTTCAAACATTTTGACAATGTTTGACCATTTTTGACAGTTTTTGACGAATTTTGACAATTATTGACCGTCTTTGACAATTATTGACCATTTTTAACAATTTTTCAAAAATTTTAACATATTTCGCAATTATTGACCTTTTTTTTTTCGAAATTTTGACAATTTTTGACAATATTTTCAAATTTTAATAATTATTGACCATTTTTGACAATTATTGATCAATTTTGACAGTTTTGACAATTATTGGTCATTTTTGACAATTTTTCAAAAATTTTGACCATTTTTGACAATTTTTTATAATTATTGACCATTTTTTCGAAATTTTGACAATTTTTGACCATTTTTGACAAGTTTTCGAAAAATTTGCACATTTTTCAAAATTTTTGACAATTTTTGGAAATATTTGGCAATTATTAACCATTTTTTTTTAAATTTTGACAGTTTTTCACAATTTTTGATGATTTTTCCAAATTCTTGACAATTTTTGACCATATTCAAAAAATTTTGACAATTTTTCAAAAATTTTAATAATTATTGACCATTTTTGACAGTTTTTGACAGTTTTTGACGAATTTTGACAATTATTGACCGTCTTTGACAATTTTTGACCATTTTTGACAATTTTTCGAAAAATTTGACCATTTTTCAAAAATTTTGACAATTTTTTACAATTATTGACCATTTTTCCAAATTTTTGAAAATATTTGGCAATTATTAACCATTTTTTCCAAATTTTGACAGTTTTTCACAATTTTTGACGATTTTTCCAAATTCTTGACAATTTTTGACCATATTTAAAAATTTTTGACAATTTTTCAAAAATTTTAACAATTTTTGAGCATCTTTGACAGGTTCTGACAATTATTGACCATTTTTGACAATTTTATAATTTTTGACAATTTTTTATAATTATTGACCATTTTTGCAAAATTTTGACAATTTTTGTCCATTTTTGACAATTTTTCGGAAAATTTGACCATTTTTCAACATTTTTGACAATTTTTGAAAATATTTGACAATTATTAACCATTTTTCCAAAATTTTGACAGTTTTTCACAATTTTTATGATTTTTCCAAATTCTTGACAATTTTTGACCATATTTAAAATTTTTTGACAATTTTTCAAAAATTTTAACAATTATTGACCATTTTGACAGTTTTTGACGAATTTTGACAATTATCGAGAGTCTTTGACAATTATTGACCATTTTTGACAATTTTTGAGCATCTTTGACAGGTTCTGACAATTATTGACCATTTTTGACAATTTTTTATAATTATTGACCATTTTTTCAAAATTTTGACCATTTTTGACAAGTTTTCAAAAAATTTGCCCATTTTTCAAAAATTTTGACAATTTTGAACAATTTTTGACAATTTTTGACCATTTTTTCAAATTTTTGACAATTTTTGGCAATTGTTAACCATTTTTCCAAAATTTTGACAGTTTTTCACAATTTTTGACGATTTTTCCAAATTCTTGACAATTTTTGACCATATTTGAAAATTTTTGACAATTTTCAAAAAAATTTAACAATTATTGACCATTTTTGACAATTATTGACCGTCCTTGACAATTATAGACCATTTTTGACAATTTTTCAAAAATTTTAACATATTTGGCAATTATTGACCATTTTTCCAAATTTTAACAATTATTGATCCTTTTGGACCAATTTTGACAATTTTTGACGAATTTTGATTGGTTTTGACCATTTTTGACAATTTTTCAACAATTTTAAACATTTTTTCAAAATTTTTGACAATTATTGACCATTTTTGATAGTTTTTGACAATTTTTGAAAATATTTGGCAAATATTAACCATTTTTTCAAAATTTTGACAGTTTTTGATCAATTTTACAAATTTTTGACCATATTTAAAATTTTTTTACAATTTTCCAAAAATTTCAACATATTTGGCAATTATTAACCATTTTTTCAAAATTTTGACCATTTTTTACAATTTTTGACAATTTTTCACACCTATAGGTGTGCGAGCTCAGTGCGGCAAGAGAGATTGCGCACAGTCGCTTGAATGAGTTATCGCGTTACGAACGCTTTTTCGTAACATCACACGTTTCACGAGTTCACTAGCCTTCCCAAAAGTCCTATGTCGTGCAATAAGAAGCAAGCTTCAAAAAGTCGGTATTGCTTTCAAGACACTCGATAGCGAAAAGAAGCTTTGCTCGTGGCGGATGACAATTGTCTTATGATCAGGGTTGGAGAGTTGGAACTGGCAAATGAGACGATCGGGAATTAAAGAAGGATTTGCGATTTAAATTATATAAAAGTCGAAACAGGTGGATAAACATGTTACAAGCTATAGGTTTGTAGATTAGATTGAGATGATAACCTACCAGAAACATTAGACGGATTAGGTTTTTCGCATATATAGTAATATTCATCTGTAGGTTTGACGTCCAGCCATTTTAATTCTTCTCCATCGTTCATAACTGCGATTACCGTTCTATTCCAATCAGGGTAATTTCTAGGCATGCCTTCCATAAAATTTCGAAATGAAAGTCTATGTAAATTGTCCCAACGGAATGGTCCGTTTGGACACTTTTTACCATTCAATCCTCTTCTTACAGCTCCTGTTAAATATTTTTTCGTGGTATCTCCTATAAAGAAAGTATAACAATGAGTTTTGAATACAATGACCATCTTTTAATAGTCAGAATTTTATTGTTGAATGAAGTTCAGTATTATCCGAAAATTATCTGGTATTAAATCATCTGAGCAGCTTGCCCGTTACCTATTTCCTGCAAGTAGGCTTGTATTGCGTCATTTTTCTCTTGTTCTTCGATGGTAACCAATTTCATATCCATTTTTTCACAGTCGGTTTCGGCTTCTGAGTAGATAACCTATAATTTATACAATATTAGATGTTTCAAAATTTCACCACTTACCGAATTCCATTTCACTATTGATTATTGGAAATTACTCCTTTGATTACATTCAGCTGAAATGCTACCTTCACCTTTCTCTGCATTCAGTTGCATTAAGCCACTTTCTTTAAACTTTCGTGTATTACTACGTACGAAAAAAATTTATTGCATTTGTTAAAATTTCCGACATTCATAGACGTACGACGAAATTTTCATAATTTATTTGTGAAAACTTCTATATCATGGGCGCACGATGAAATTTTTGAAGAAGGTTATTTCATTTTCAAATTGTCCACTTACCATGGGCGTAGAATAAAATTTTTAAAAGGGGTTATTTCATTTGTAAAAATTTCCATCTTTGATGGGCATACAATAAAATATTCAAAAGGGGTTCATTCAACTGTATTTGCACTTCTGTCGGCAGTTCTCCAATTATTTTTTCTAAATACAGCATATTATGCTTTATAATATTAGTGTAGATAAATTAACCACCTATAAAATTTTTATCGTACGCTCATGGTGGATGAAAAGTCTTGCAAATAAATTTTAGAATTTCATCGTACTCCCATGATATAGAAATTCTTACAAATAAATGAATCCCTATAAATACTGGACAAAATAGATGAAAGGCCAATGACTAGACCAAAAATTGGTTCACAATAAACTCTTGGACAAAATTTGACAATTTATCATACCAGGTGGAATGAAACAATATTTATGTAAGTACCGTAAATTCTGATCACAAAACAAAGATGCTCAATTGGGCTTAAGCCGGCACTGTGAGTTCAATATGAATTACAAAACTTGTAGAGTTTTCTTTAAAAATTCGTATTTTTTGTAAAGAGAAAGATATTGGAATTAATGAAAAAACAAAATATCGATAATTGATCAGTCTTTCTAATCATTTGCGAAGAAAACATTTGTAGCCTTCGGTCAACAGGGTGTTTGAAATTGACGGTACATAAATATTGTTTCACTCCACCCGGTATAATGAATTGTCAAATTAATTTTTACAAAAATTCAAAATGCTTGTGATAATTTCAATGAATTTCCTACAATGTGCCATGAAAATCATTTTAATCGGTTGAAAATGGAAAGAGTTATTCTAAATCAAAAATAAGCAAAATTTCGAGTGTTGCGTTAATTTTCTCCAAGAGTTTAGTATACTATGAAACTAATGCCTGTAATACAAACAAGGGCTGCTAGAAATGAAAAAAAAATCAATGATAGTAATAGCGGAAAATCATTTTTAGACTTACCGGATCCAAGCCGAAGTACAAGTCATACTTTGTTTTAAGTACCGACTCCGTCACTGTTGCGGCTTCTGTAGTTACCACTGTAGATTCTGCAAATGTATTATATTCACGTGTCTTATCTTTTTCATTATTTGATAATAAAATTCCTTTATGCAGTAGCATTATTCGTATTAATACAACCCCTTCGTTAATGTTGATTATGTGAAATTCTCACAGCAATATAACTAAGCGCGACCAATCACTGACGCCTATCACTAATATTCACACTGAACAATTAAAGATACAAAACACATATAATTTGGATTCGTATACAATACCTGTGGCACTTTCGTTTCGTTCACAAGCTACAAACGAGCGGTAATAACACCCAATATCCTTCCAAACGGCAGTATAAAAATCATTTTTATAAGCTGCTTGTACGCAAAATTCTCTGGTGGCATAGTCAGGCTCGTTTGGGCCCCAACTAAAATAAGTTGCGATCCGTCCATCTGGCAAATACCAGTTAGTTATAAGTGAACTTCTTTGCATTCCTATGTAAAATGGAGCTTCCTCATAATATGGACCTTAAAGTTTCAAACGCACAATTTGAGGAATCGCTTGTAAAATTAAAGATATAGAAATCAAAACATAATAATAGTGGAAAATTAGATACCTTGCAATATACGTTTACCAAATTCTTCATTTTTCATTTGACTGTCAATTACAAGAAGCTGCATTCCCCTTTCTTCACAATCTTTAACTGCCTCAGGTTTACTGCCAACCTAAAATCATTAGAATTGAAGAGAACACAAGATGGATCACCACAACATTTTTTGACATTTATCCACTATAGAAAATTCTTTAAAGTTTATAGCTAAATATAAATTGCAGAATAAACACGCCAAAAAGCTTAGTGCAAATCTCCAAGGAAAACAAGTGCACCAGTGTTGCTAAACTTTTGTATGAAAATGAATACAGTAAATTCTCCAAGAGTCGATAGATATTGAAAAACTGGTCAAACAAGATGAGGTCACACGTAATTTTGTACCTAGCTTATGAATTCGGCCTCTTTCTGCCACCCATTCTCCTTCATATTTCCAAGACATTAAATCGCCCATTGCCAGTCAAGTCGACGAAGAACTTTAAACATCCACTCTTCACAGCTGCGCTAGCTGCGGAGGTCGCAATTACAAGGCCGACAAATGCGACAAGGCAACGAAGACTGGTAGGAACTGTGGCGCTGACCACGCAACTTACGACCCAAATGCCCGAAAAGGCAAAAGCTTCCCTCAACCCCTAGGAAACAAGTCCAACAACTCTACAAGAAAAAACCTAATTCCTTCCAAATTCCCCAAGTCCAAAAAATTCTAGAGGCAACATCCGTTAAAGAAAACACATTGTCATCTTCTCCTAAGACTGTTATTGTGACGCTCATACCATCATAATATAGAAATAGAACTAGTGGGATAATTCCTGGGAATTCCATCAGATTACGCATGAGAACATGGGCATAGGTAGCCATCTTGTATTATTCTAAGTTGTCAAGCGACGTTAAGCGAGGACGGACACGCATCAGAAATTAGGGGATTTTTACAAAATATACCATTTAGGCTGAACATTACGATATTAGACACGCATTATTTTTGTTCACGTTAATAAAAAGTTTGGTTGACTAGAACAGTCCAAGAGCTGGCACCAATTTTCGGGTAGGTATTTGAGGAAAGCTGAAAACTTAATCCATACCTCTCCCATTATACCTCAACACGGAATTGCACACCTGGCTGATGAGTAGCGGGCCTAAATTTTTAAAAATATTAATTTTTTTTCCAAAAACATGAAATTTTGATAGGGTTCAATTTATAGTAAAAAAATAAGAAAACAAGATCATTTGGTGGGATTTTCTGCCTGCCAGGTGATCTAAAAAATTTTGGATAGGTGCGAGTGAGTAGCGCTATAGGCGAAATAAAACAATTTAATTTGTTTAAATCCTCATTTTATTTTGAACTAACGTTCAAATTAAAATTAGTGACGCGTTTCGCTACACAGTAGCTTTTTCAAATTAGTGAAGATACAATGAAAAACTTTTAATTTATATCTTTATTTATTATTTTCATTGTATCTTCACTAGTTTGAAAAAGCTACTGTGTAGCGAAACGCGTCACTAATTTTAATTTGAACGTTAGTTCAAAATAAAATGAAGATTTGAACAAATTAAATTGTTTTATTTCATCATTAGTATGGATCTTCATCAAGTAAAAGCCTCATCTATTCAACAATTATTTGGTTAGATTTGTATTTTTGTTGTTTTGTAGTGTTTTGATCCTTCCTATTATAAACAGTCAGATATAGCTTTTAAAATACCTAAGCAATGAAAACAATGTCGAAGAAAGCACCAACTTAAAATTAAATTAACTCAAACACGATCAAAATAACTACAAGAACCACGTGTTGTGCTGTAATGGATGAAAGGCAGGATCGCCATGTGATGGATGCGTTGGTAGACTAAAGGTGTGGAAAGGCCTCTGAATCGCTGGTGTTGCGGGTCGCTTGAAGGATCATCTCCAGGGAATGAAACAACTACTTCTAGCACTAGGATATGTTTGATTTATTTACTATAATACATTACACTATTTACTATTGCTAATGATAAACATAAGTACCTAGCCGTATAGCATACTTATACTCAATGGTTATAGATTACTGATCTCTGATCATTCGACTATATAGAATGTTCTTCATGACTTACTCTAAATCAACTTCTCCTATAATGAATAATGAATGCATATTTATATAACCAGTCAAGTTCAAATAAAACAAATAAACATATTATTGTTTTGACCTAGTTCACGCTTGAACTTGACTTTCTATTCAATAAACTTCTTAATTTATATTTATATAATAATGAAATAATCGAACGTTTTGTTGAAATGAGATCAAGGGAATTTAATTCTTATTTTAAATATTTATTATTATATTTGGCCAAAAGGCATCACAGTGCTTAGAATATACAGAAATAGCATAGAACGCGTGACGTCACGTGGACTTGCCCTATACAATTCTAAATGTATTGAATCATTTAGATATTTGCTATTATGAGAAAATATTATTTTTTTCAAAAATCATAGGACACATTTTTTTTAGAAATTTAAATTTTCAACAACTTTTGTTTCAAAAATTTTTTTTTTATCACCTATCAGGCAGAAAGTCCCTGTAACTGATGTAACCAAACAAATGAATTGATTGAATATAACTTACCGTATAGTCACTAAGGTAAATACCATATGGATTTTCCGGCGGACCTACAATAAACAATCTATTTATTACTACAAATTTCCATGAATCATTCATAAATATCCATCAAATAATATAATTTTGTTAAAAATAGCCTTCAAAATACTTGAAAGAGATATTGAAATACTATTCACCATACATACCTGTAGGTGATGGTAGAGGCGCTGGTGTAGTTTTGGTTGGATCTGGTTCACAAGCTACGAATGATATAGTATAACAATTTTGATCCCACCAAACTTCTGAACTAATTGGAGGACCCCTGTTACTTGCTTGTATGCACCTTTCTAGATCACTACTTTTATCAGGCTGCCGAGGAGCCCAATTGAAAAATGTTGGTTTTGTTCCATCGGGAAATAACCATGGAGAATTTACCGTTTCTCTTGTGATCGCTAAATAGAATGGGCCCCATTTGACTAAAAAATAAAGATATTTGTTTCAAACAAATCCCATAAAATGAGCTGGAATAGTGATAAAGAGATACTGATTTTTATTACTGAACTTTTTACTTGATTCTGTGATATATCTTACTTGTTGGTGCATATTTAGAGAATGCGTCACTTTTTTCTTGACTATCAATAAGAATTAGTTTCATTCCTAAGGTGTCGCAAATTTTTTCTGCAGCTGGCTTAGAATGCACCTAAAAATATACAGGTAAGAAAATTCACCCAATGGCGAGTGATGAAGTGGAGTTTGAGGAAATTAGTTTACACATATTACCTGAATAATACGAAAATTTCGAAAATTTTATTCGAAAAATAGATATGGAGCCAATACGGCTAGTTTTTTTATGCTTGCTTCTTCTTGCACGACATAGGACTTTTGAGAAGGCTAGTGAACTCGTGACACGTGTAATGTTACGAAAAAGCGTTGGTCACGCAACAGTGATGCCAAAATAGTCAATAATTGTTAAAATTTTGAAAAATGACCAAAAGTGTTAAATATTTTGAAAAATGTACAATAATAATTGTCAAAATTTTTTAAAGTTGTCAAAAATGGTCAATAATTGTCAGAAACTGTCAAAAATGGTCAATAATTGTTAAAATTTTGAAAAATGGTCAAAAATTGTTGAAATTCGGAAAACATTGCCAATAATTATAAAAAAATGTCAAAAATGGTCAATAATAATTGTTGAAAATTGTCAAAACTTTTGAAAAATGGTCAAAAATGGTCAATAATTGTTAAAATTTTGAAAAATTGTCAAAATTCTGAAAAAATGGTCAAGATTTATAAAAAACTGTCAAAAATGGTCAATAATTGTTGAAAATTGTCAATATTCTTGAAAAATGGGCAAAATTTTTGAAAAATTGTCAAAAATGGTCAATAGCTGTCAGAATGTGTCAAAAATGCTCAAAAATCGTCAATAATTGTTAAAATTTGGAAAAATGGTCTAGAATGGTCAAAATTTTTGAAAAATTGTCAATAATTGTCAAAACTGTCAAAATAGGTCATGTCAAAAATTGTTAGAAATTGTCAATAATTGTTAAAATTTGGAAAAATGGTCTAAGATGGTCAAAATTTTTGAAAAATTGTCAAAAATGATCAATAATTGTCAAAACCGTCAAAATTGGTCAATAATTGTCAAAAATGGTCAATAATTGTTAAATTTTGAAAAAATAGTCAAAAATAGTCAAAAATTTGGAAAATATGGTAAATAGTTGTCAAAAATTGTCAAAAATTTACGAAAAATGGTCAAAAATGGTCATTCTATTGTGCATAAGAAGCAAGCTTCTGTCGGCGGTCCGACGACCACTCACCTTTTTTTTCTAGCAAAACATTAAAAAAAAGTATTCTAGTGGACAACTTATAATTTATTTGAGTTTTTACTTTAATAACCCCTTAACGCACTCAGCCCAGTTAACTCGGGAGGGCTTGTCTGACTTTTTTCCGCGAGCCCGAGTATACTCGGGCATCTTTGCATGTTTTTTATTCAGAAGTATCTCAACCGTTTATACTAGATATAGGTCCGTAACGCATTCTCGCTCAACCGAGCGTCGCTGCAATTGGTTTCCCACCACTCTTCTGTTATTTCATGCCTTGGGAAAAAGAAGCACATGGTGAAAATTCTAGTTTAGCATATTCGCAGCGTTTGCGCAAGTAAGTTGCTCTTGTGTTTACGTACGTTTTATTTTGACGTTATGTGTTATATTTTGATATCGTTCTTTTCTACGAATTGACGTTTTGGAAAGCGATGCTAACGACGCTAAATGGGATGCAGGTTCCGAGAATTGGAAATGGGTGATAGCGATTCCGAACTTGGAAATATTTCCGATGTCGAAAGTAGTGACGACAGTAATCTTGAAGCTGCACGAAAACGGTTTCAGCTTCCTGGAAATTATCAGCCACCTCCTAGATTTCCGTTTACGGGAACTCCTGGTATAGATGCTAATATTGATCAAAATAGTAATTGTTCGGATTTCTTTGAGCTCTTCTTTGTAGATTTTTTAGTTCAACATATAACAAGCGAGACTAACAGATATGCGGCCAGCAAGATACAGGGGACAGCAAATATTGTGTGGCATGAAACAAATTCGAATGAGATTAGAGTGTTCCTAGCTGTTATTGTTGAAAATTGTTAAAATTTTGTAGAAATGGTCGGTAATTATAAAAAAATTGTCAAAAATGGTAAATGATTGTTGAAAATTGTCAAAATTTTTGAAAAATTCTCAAAAATGGTCAATAATTGTAAGAAACTGTCAAAAGTGGTCAATAATTGTTAAAATTTGGAAAAATTGTCAAAAATTGTCAAAATTTTGAAAAAATGGTCAATAATTATGAAAAACTGTCCAAAAAAGGTCAATAATTGTTAAAAATTCTCAAATTTTTTGAAAAATGGTCAAAATTTTTGAAGAATTGTCAAAAATTGTCAATAATTGTCAGAACCTCAATGCCCAAAAATTGTCAATAATTTTTAAAATTTGGAAAAATGGTCAAAATTTTTGAAAAATTGTCAAAAATGATCAATATTGTTAAAACTGTCAAAATTGGTCAATAATTGTCAAAACTGTCAAAATTGGTCAATAATTGTCAAGAATGGTCAATAATTGTTAAAATTTGCAAAATGGTCTGAAATGGTCAAAATTTTTGAAAAATTGTCAAAAATGATCAATAATTGTCAAAACTATCAAATTTGGTCAATAATTGTCAATAATGATCAAAAATTGTCAAAATTTTTGAAAAGTTGTCAAAAATGATCAATAATTGTCAAAAATGTTCAATAATTGTTAAAATTTGGAAAAATGGTCAAAAATGGTCAAAAAGGGTCAAAAAGGGTCAAATTTTTTGAAAAATTGTCAAAAATGATCAATAATTGTCAAAACTTTCAAAATTGGTCAATAATTGTTGAAATTTGGAAAAATGGTCTAAAATGGTAAAAATTTTCCAAAAATTTTCAAAAATGATCAATAATTGTCGAAACTGTCAAAATGGTCATTTTATTGTGCATAAGAAGCAAGCTTCTGTCGGCGGTCCGACAACCGCTCACCTTTTTTTGGATTGGTGTAACACTAAAAAAATTAAAAATTAGACGGAAAATGTTCTTATTGCATATTTCTCGGAAAAGTCAATGGAAATCATCAACGTTATGGTCCCATTATTCAATGTCTGAAAACTACCATAAATTTAAATTTAAACAGTTTCATAAACGAATTACCTTCATAAAACGACAATCAGAGAGCCATAAACCAAAAAAATCAAAAATTTTCACAAGGGAACAGATTTTGGATTTTATAAATGGAGCACCAGATAATGAATTTCTTATGATGAAGGTAGGCAATAATTCAAACATAATTATTAAAAAGAGAGGTTATGTAATATATAATTAAGGGACATTATTTTTAATGTGGTCGTAGATAAAACATTGTATGATACTTATGCGTGAATTACTTTTGCGCACTCGTTGCGAAAAAAGGCACTAGCTACACTCGTGCCTTTCATTTTCGCAGCTCGTGCGCAAAAGTATCACTTTACGCACTTGTATCATGAATTTTCACGTCGTAGATCTGGCAATGTGGAACGCTTTTTTGTTATACCAAAAATGTGGCGGTCGGATGGATACCCTTGATTTCCGTCTCAAGGTCATAGAACTCATAATTGAAAAGTACAAAACTACAAGTATTTCCAGAAGCGGACGTCCATCTTCAGCTCCAACACCACTAAGATTATCAGCACGGCATTTCCCAGATTCCATACCGCCAACATAAAAAATCCAAACCCAACACGTCAGTGCTTTATCTGCGCACGAAAAAGAAATGAGCAAAATAAGAAAATCCGTAAAGAAACGAGATATTATATATATGTCATGACTGTGATGTGCATCTTTGCGTCTTACCATGCTTCAAAATTTATTACACAGCTGCAAATTTAGACTAAAAAACATTTTTTTTTGCCCGAGTTAACTCGGTATGGCGAAATAAGGTTACTTTAGTTGTATTTTTTTTTGTTCAAATATTAAGAATTTCGAATGTTTCCACAATATTTGTTTGTGTTTTCATATTATTATGTAGAACAAAATTCATAAATAAAATAATTGGTGAGAACGGGTCGTTTTTTTACTTTATTTGATGCATTTAATGGGATAATTTCGGCAATTTTCTTTTTATTGGTATTATTTACAGACTTCAAATAACTGAAATGCTGCCGTGCAAAAACTATGGAGAGTATGAGTGACAAGTTGAAAAAGTGTCCTCCTGTAAACAGCAAATTATAATTCGAAGATTCGCCGAAATGGCGCTCGTGTAGCTAATGGAAATGATGTGAATTTAGGGTTATGAACCGAGTGAAGTGTGCTGGGTTGAAAAATTTAGTATTTTTCGTGACTTTTGTAATTGAGAAATATGCAGTATTTAAAATCTCAATTATTTACGTAGTATTTCCTTTTTTAATTTTGTATCTTACTCTAATAATTCATGGCGAGGTGTTTTGAAAATCTTTCCACTTGCTACTATGGCGCCACCTTAATTTGCTTCCTTTCGATGGACACTTTTTAATACATTCAGATGGTGCTCCTTCCTTCTACCCTCCATAGCAAAAACCTAATATTTATTATTATTTAGATAAATGGTTTACGGCCGGCCAACCCTAACACATTCTAGCGAAGGGAGGCATGTAATGCCCCTCGTATAATAAAGTAGATCATCAGTTATTGAACATTAAAATGTAGTTTATTAAGAACAGTAGATTTGTTTATCAACAAAACATGCACTAATTTGTAAGCGAAAATGATGTTTGGATAAAGATTATTTTATATGACAATTGATAGTATCAAGTTAATCATAATAAAACTCGATAAAGCCCAGCTTATACTGACCAGAGTTCATTGTAACATGCAGATAATGCATTGAGTTGAAATATAAATGGTTTGAATGATACTACAACCCAACCCTTACAGTGGTATTAAGAAATACACAACAAATAAATCGTATAATGTACTAAATAAGCAGAAGAAACATTTAATATTAACTTACCGTAAAATTACTTATCCAAAAGTTATAAGGATTCTCAGGAGGAACTGAAAAAATAATACAGATCCTCAAAATGTTTTTTTACAGATAACATGTGAATGCAAATTGAACTGCTAGATTTAAATATTAACCGCATTTATAAAGTATTTTTGCAAACATATCCAGACTGCCTGGTCACTTATAAGTTTTACATAAAAGTATTAGAATAAGACTTTCCAAATGTTTCCTTTAGAGCACCTAGAAGTGACACATCTCGAAAATGTGAGAGTAGCCGACCAGCAGAGTAGGAGATGGATGTGCATCATCGAAAGGCAGTAGTAGCTACCATGCTTATGAAAAGTGACATCGCATTGTCGCAAATGCCAGGAAGCATGACCAGTGTGTTCCCAATGGATTGAGAACAAGTCATGTTCGTACCTACTTTGACCCACTCTGACATGTTCTACATTAGTCAAGTTTCATGCTATAACTTAGGAATCAACTTTGGGGATAACAAGCATTCATACATGTGCTGCTGGCATGAAGGAGTGGCAGGATGTGGCGGTAACGAGATTGCATCTTGCTTATTACGCAATCTCAATGAAATCTGAGTTGATCGAGAAAAGAAAGCGTACATGTGCTCCGATGGTATCCTCCACAATGTCATGTTCGCACACAGGCCAATTTGAAGTAGTAGATATGTTACAGAAAAATGTTTTTGATGTACAAGCGGCAGCCGACAAGATATTAAATCTCAAACAAGTACATAATAGCAAAGTTGTACGATTGAAAGTTGACTCCCAGAAATCTAGCATTTTGTTTACTTCCGAATCTTTTGCTGAAGTAGCTACGCTGCCCATAAAGATGTTTGCCAAAACTGATGATATAGGGCTTCCCACTGGTGAACCTTAATTTTAAATATACAGATACATTAAAACACAAACAGAACATAGGGATATAATGTATTGTCCGATCTAAATAGTCCCCCAACAAAACATTTCTATAAATTCACTTCAATGAATAAAGTATTGATCTGGACAGCTGGATTCAGAACCGCTGTGAGAAACCCCGCCCCTTCTGCTTCCAAAATTTGTTAGTTATGTGCGAGGTATGCGAACTAGGATTTAGTATTAAATAATTATTTGATGGGGGTAGTAAACGTCGCTACATATTGAAACAATATGCTTACGTTTTATGTTGTTGAAATCGAAAATGAATGTATCTGTATACCTTATTGTCAAAAGCAAAATAGTTCTGATTAATACATACATCAAACAAATTTAGTATATATGATATTATTCCTGGATTAATATTTTCATCCTCTACTAATTTTTTTACAAGTGCTATGCACTCTTCTGGAGGAATTTTGAAGAAAATAATTATTGGTAACATCAAATGAAATGAGTTTAGAGTCTTGTCTTGTAAGTTGTATGTTTTTAATTGTTTGATTAGTTCTATTGAATTTTCAATTGAGTATTTACATATACATCCATAGCTATTAAGTATATTGTTTAGTACTTTAGCTAACTAATTATTAGCAGTATTAACGTTCGATGCTTCAATGAAGTGTTCCATTTACCACGCCAATCGAATCCACATATAAAAAAATTCACCTATATTAGCGCTTTGAAGGCTCTACTTGTGTTTGTTTGCCCTATAGCGCTATTCTTTCTTTCTTGCTCTCATCCCTATGCCTTCTCAGGCGTCGGATTGGAATTCTTCCTGTACCTATTTTTTCCATTCTTTTCTGTCCCTGGCCAATGCCTTCATCTCTCCTAATGTTTTTCCTTTGTTCTTTCCAATTTCCTCAATCTGATCTATCCATTTCCTCCTGGGTCTTCCTCTTTGTCGTTTTCTTGATATTCCCATTTCCATAACTTTTCTCGCAATACTTTCTTGCTTCATTCTTACTAGGTGGCCATACCACTTTAATTGTTTCTTTTTAATCTTTGATTATTGGTTCTTGATTAGTTATGCTTCTGATTTCTTCGTTTCTTACTTTGTCCCATTTTCCTTAAATGTTCCATTTCCATTGCGTTTATTTTTGTTTTCTGCTTTTTCTGCAGTACCCAGGTCTCACTAGCATAAGTTATAGTTGGTACTGTAATTTTGTTGTAGATTTCCAGCTTTGTGTCCATATCAATGTGTTTATGGCTTAGTATTGTTCTATTTAAGGAATAATTTAATCTTGTTGATTTATTTGCTTTGTTATTAAGTTCTGCATCTATTTTCCCTTCTTCTGATATGATACTTCCTAGGTAATTATAAGTTGTTACTCTTTCTAATGTTTTGCGATTACATTTCAATTCCTTGTACTTACTCCCCTCTCGCTGTTTTTCATTTACTATCATTACTTTGGTTTTTTCTGTATTTATCGTCATTTTCATATTTTCTATTTCTCTTGCAAAGTTGATTAGTTTCTGCATTTTATTTTTAGATTTTGCTACGAGTACAATATCGTCTGTATACAGTAGATTACTTAATCTGACCGGCACCATGTTTCTGTACCCTATTATCATGTCCAGATTTCCTCCTTGTCTTTTTATTCCCTTCACTATTTTGTCCATAATAATGACAAACAATAGTGGGCTTAAACTATCACCTTGTTTTATACATTTTTTCATTAAAAACTCTTCCGATCTTTGACCTCATATCTGCACTCTCTTACTTTGACAGTCTCGTATCTGCTTTTAATTATATTAATCAGTTTTCGGTACTTCTAAGTCTTCCAATACCTCCCAAATTTTTTGTCTTTCCACTGTGTCAAAAGCTGTCTTCAAGTCTATAAAAGTTAGATACATTTCTTCTCCCGCTTTTATTGTATTATCAATCAGCCATCTTAAAATGTATATATTGTCATTTGCTGGTCGTCCTGGTCTAAAAGCTGCTTGTTGCTCTTCTAATTTTGCTTCTATATAACGTCTTAATCGGATCTCGTATATATTTTAAAGCTGGTTTGGGCTGAACCTATTGGTCTATAAGTATTGCACAGTGTCTGATCCGCTTTTTTATGTATAAGGTTATTTTGTCAGTCTTTGGGGATTTTTTGAGTGTCCCATGTTTCCCTGCATATGAGACACAGCCATTCTTTTCCTTTTTCACCTAACCATTTTATCATCTCTGGCGCTACCTCATCCTCCCCAATGGCTTTTCCTATTTAAAGTTCCTCTATAGCCACTTCCATTTCTTCTCTTTGGAATGCATGGTATTCATGTTCATTCCATTCCTCTTCAACTATATTTGATGTTTTCTTCTTCGAACTATTCCGGTCTCCAATTCGTTATTTTTTATTGCTCTTATATCTTTTCCTTTTCTTCCTCGTAGTCTTTTTGTTGCTGTCCAAAATTTTCTATTATCTGATGCATGTGTCTCTGACATCTCCCTTCCAAATTCTTTCCAGGAGTCCCTTTTCGCTTTCTTAACCACTTCCTTAACTATGTTTCTTTTACCGTTATATATTTTCTTATCTTCTTGTGTTTTTGTTTGAAGGTATTTTTTCCATGAAGTCTACTTTTACTAATGTTTGTATTTCTTTGTTCCACCACTTAGTCTTTTTTAAATATTTGTTGAAATTAATTCTTCCACATATATCCTCTGCTTTTTCAAGTATTATTTGTTTGAATACTGTCAATCGTTTTTCGAGTAGTCATTCGTTGTTTTCATTAATCATTTTTCCGAATTCCCTGTCTGTTTCTTACTGATATTTAGATATTTTTTCTGTGTTTCTTAATAAACTTATTGATGCAATTCTACTGAATCTTACTTCTTCTATATTCATTATTTTTGCTTCATATTCCGCTACTACTAATCTGTGGTTTCAAATCAAAGAAGTAGATTGTTCCCATGTGATTATGCTGCCGTTTGATGAAAAATGTTAATATTTATTAAGGAAAGTAAGGTGTCTTATATTGATGCAGTCACTAGAAAATGTTGTTACTCAACTAATTAGGTAACAATGTTGTTGGATAGTTACTACACAGAGAAGAGAGTACTGAATAATTAAAATTTTTTTCATGGTGAGCTGCAGGTATCTTTTAATGTAGCTGATAATGATAAAAATAATTCATTTTTATCTTAACAAAAATAATTTGAAACAACAATGCAAGTAATTATATGTCGACAACTATTAATGATTTCCTTATAATAATTACCTGCTCATTAGTTAATTTTTTTTCAGTATAAATATTTATCAGTTGATTCGTAATTATTTTGATGACCTTTAAGGTCGAAACAAACCCATCAACACCTCATAGGAACAGCGACTGATCATCACCGTCGAGTGGTTAAATTTACACAATTTTCCCCAAATCTATAAATTACAATGCCGTCGTTCAGTGAAGGTTACATTTCCAATAAACATAACCTTTTTATTATTTTAAACAATCTTCAAAGAAGGGTTCAAAATATTGTAAGATAATTATAAAGGAAATGCAATTACATCAGACATGGAGTGTCACTCGATCATTAAATTTTCATTTTTCTTATAAAATGTTCCTCTAATTGTTATTATTTCATTATTCTACCAATTTTTACTTCTCATTTAACAATAACATACCAGAACACTACGTCTAATTTCTTAAGAATAATAAAAATTATCAATAAGTACCTCATTTAGTTTGTCTTTTATCTTCAACTTTAGTGGTCTTCAAATACTCATATTCACTGTGGCACGAAATATACGAGTACATTATTCAATCCTAAATTCTTTGTCTGTTTTTACATTTTACAAGAAAAATAACTCAATATATTTTTAAAAGAATGCCAAAATTAGACCTGGAATAGATTTACAGGACCATATTTATACATTTTTTTATCGGTGCATCATTTGAGCCCGTTGCAAATGAAGCATGCTTTAGATAATGATATGTCCTTTTGATAAGTGAACTATCCAGAAAACTTAATTAGAGTTTTCTTATTATATATTCCAGCTTCATAAGCTTAATATTCATAATAAATTTCTCCTGTGATAACGTAGTAGTTGGTATTAACGAGTGAATTATTTACTCACCATCACTGTCGACTGCAAATACATTTTGTAAGGAATATACTAAGAAAAAATAGACGAAAACATTTGAATGTGTAGTCGTTTTCATGGTAGCACAACTATTTAATGCACAGCCGTTTTTTTCTTTTAAATAGGACAAATTATCAGTAAAATTCGAAAATAGGGCAATTAAAGTATTTAAGTTAACAAGGAACCATGGCAATTTGCTTGCCAATTAATTGATCAGCTGGTTAACAATACCTCAAATAGTGTTTGCTGCTTGAGCAGCCTCATCACAGACTTGGCGATACTTTCCTGGTATGGCACCGTATTAAACACACTTATCAGCACCTCATAGGAACAGCGACTGATCATAACCAGCAGATTTTTTTCTCATGTGTATTTAAATGTAAACGCGCATACCTAACAACATCAGCACAGCACCGTCAAGGCACGTCAACGCCTCAACCACAACACATTTCTCAGAGAGAATATTTTGCGGACGGCGTGCTAATACAATATCTCTGACAATATAAAGTGAAGCCTATAGTCGGGTATCGCGGCGGTGATGATCCCGAGTCGATGCGTTAAGTGAGCCCATACACAACCGTAGAGTTGACAGCTCGACGGTGCTGTGACCATGCTTGTCAGGTGCTGTGCTGATAAGTGTGTTTCGACCTTTTTACTACTTTTGTAGAATAATTGCTGAGCCGGCATCTCCATCTATTTTCTGGCCCCCTTCAGCAGCCATATATGATCATTTCATGCCCAATCCTAGAAGACTACGAGAATATATACTTTCAGATAGATATCGAAGAATAAATATATTATTCTAACACTTTACAACAAAGTTTTGAAAAATATTTTTCAAAAACAGTGACCGTTCAACTAAGAATAAACATTTACTTCCCAGGCTATATGCCACGACAGACATTGAATTACACTTCTAAGTCGAAAGGGGTCGGTATGATCTACAAGATTTAACCAACCATCGAACCATCACTTTCATCATAAAAAGGGAACGTTTGATGATTATTCTAAACATTGATCAAAAAAGTTAGACTTGTAATCTTGTAGTTGTCCAATCTGGTTTTATCAGATATCCTTTTTATACAAGAACTCAATTCTAAGATAACTCGAAACAAAATAATTCTGATGGTATCGATTGATAAACTGGTTAATTGGTAACTAGAATTTACATTTCGTAAAGTGTATTGTAGCCTATGCACACCTTTCTTAATTTTTTTAATAAACACTTACCTAGAATATTTTTAAAAAGTCCCGTCCTGTCTGGGTTTTTCGAGACGAGACCGAGATCAGAAAAATCTCGCGCTCGTGTGAATTCCTAGCTCATATATTGGAGATTGTTAAGGTCCTGTTGACTAATCGAAAGCCAATACCTTCGAAATGGAATATTGTATGGATAAAAATGCATTTGCTTTAGGAGAAAGTGTTTGCTTAGTTTGAACTTCGACTTAGTCCCGTTTCAGATGGACGTGTATGGTAGGCGCGCGTACGATACGCGCGAGGTCGAATATCATAGCTTAAATGTAGGTTTTCAAATGGACGCGTAGAGCGGTGTAACATGTCTATCGACCTGTTCCGATTTTATAGAATAAATCCTTTTAATTACCGCTCGTCGTCTCATTAGCCACCCCAATCTTCAACCCTGACAATTGACGTCTGCCAACGGTCGCTTCCATTTTTTCAACGCCACGAGGGACAGCCGCTATCGACTCTCTTCGAGAAATGACCTCCATTTTCTTATCGCCTTTATACCTCTCCTATCTAATTAATTTTGCTGTGGTAAGTTCAAAATCATAATTTATAATTAATAAATAAATTCTTCTAAAGTACAGTCCGATATAATTTTTGTATGCATTACTTATTTTTTTACAGAAATTAAATTTAACACGTGGTCATAAACTGTTCTTTTATACTAATATGGTAGTTTTAAACTAAATATTCTTTTATAATTCACTGTCTCACTTGTGTGCAAACATTTGCAAGCTTTTCCTGTTACAGAATAACTTTTTCAACCATAAAATAACATTTTTATAATAGAACGAATCTGTTAACCTATAAAAATATTCTTTCGTACCGCCAGTGCCGGTTTCATATATTTCTTTATCATGATATGTTTTCATATAACTACATGACTTTTTGCTATAATTAGTTTCTTTCAGATCATTAGTATATTTTTTAATTTAGCCGATAATTGCTTTTTTTACTGTTTTAATATGGGACATATTATGTTGGAAAGCTTTCAGTAAATTGAATATTTTTTACTTTCAAACAACTGCCTTCCTTTTTTTAACCTGAAAAGCTGACCAACATAATGTGCCCATTACATTAAAGTTCCGCACTAAAACCACCCCATTCTCCTCATATCCACTTTCCGTTTTTGGAACCACCCCTGGAGGTATACCATCAAAAACGGAACTATTATCTCCTCCTATTCCTTTTTCACTGTGTCATTCCTTAATGTTCTCTTTCTTCTTTTTCCCTCATCACTTCTCTCACATATCTGGATACTATTTGCCAATTTTTCTCCATTTCCACCATTGCCCTGATCAGATTATATTTTTTCAGCTTCCATCCCACTTTTCCCCCTCTCCTTAGTAGATCCCATTATATGCATTTAAAAAGGGTGTGCTCTACATCTTCCGTCTCCCCACAATATATGCACTCATCATCCTCCGTTTTCCATTTTTTCTTGGTGTACGTTCTGAAAGACCCGTGTCCCGACAGAGCCTGACTTAGGAATTAATCCATTTTCCTGTGCTTACATTGTAACCAACTCCTCAGGTCTTTAATCAGGACTCTTGTCTACCCCCTTTCACTTTTTCCTCTCCCCATGTTTTTATCCATTTTTGCACCATCTCCTCCTCTATTTGTTTTTTTGTTCTCTTCCTCTCCTGTGTTCGTTTACCCTTGTCTCGATCAACAAGTCTATAAGAGGTACTCCTGCAATCATCTGAACTGCTCGTCCAGTGGCCCGACACCACACGCAGCAGCATCCCTCTTTGTACCCTGATTACCTCGATTCCTTCCATTTATTAGGGAATCTGTTTTGTCTCATCAATTCACAAATATAGCCACAAACCTAAACTAACTTCTCTATGAAAGACTCGTATCAAAATTGCTGTCCAAATCCGAGAACGCCCGATTTCAATTCGATCGTAAAATAGAATGGGATGATCCGAAACGATCGAATTGAAGATCGTATTCGACATCGAACGACTCGATAAAATCGTGTCGTGAAATAGAATCCCGCTGCAGGACTCAGTTGCTTGGATACCGTTCTAATCAAGACATTTCTATCTTCCTATCTTCTTCGAGATCTGGTCTCCATCTTCTCAAGACTTCGTAGAGGCAAGACCTACCTACCTTCTTCAACCAACACCTTTTCCGGAAACAATAACTTCATAAGCTAAGTACTTATAAAAGTACAATTATTTTCACATTTATTCCATTTCCTGTGGCATAAAAATAAATGTAAATTTGTTTTTAATTCCATTTTTTATTTTTTTCTAAACCTCAACTATAAAAGTTGAGGGTGATATCGCCCGGAGGTAAAATTTTAAATGTTCTGTTTTTTTAAGTAACTTTTTTGCTCGTCATTCAGTTGTTGTTTTCGGATAGTACGACGCGTACACGAGCGTATGTAGTTGAGAGTGCTTGTCTTCAAACCAATATTTACGTTGTGAACAGAAAATGGCTAATGATAATAGCTTTATCGATACTGAAATTCTTATTGGCGAAGTTGAACAGAGACCCAATTTATGGGATAGTTCGAACGAAGAATGTAAACATCGGGACTTACGGCAAAAATCCTGGGATGATATGGGAACAATAGTAATTGATCAGTTTAACAATTTATTAGAGGAAGAAAAAAAACTATAGGTATAGGTACAACATATTTTTATTGACATTGCTAATCAAATAGAAGAACTTGCATGTTTATATTAATGTATTTTACTGTCTTGCCAAGAAACCTTTCCATCACTGATGAAGTAATTAGCAAACATGTCTCTTACTGTTACTCATAACAAGATTTTTAGATGCTCCTCGTGCAGTATCCTGAAATCCATGCACTATTAAGGTATCCTCAAATTTTAAAACCGTCTCTTAATCGAACCAAATTGTGTAAAATGCACAATTGTCACCGCAAAACCAACTTTAACGTTTAGTGGCCTATGAAAAATTCTCCACTTGTTTGAAAGTATTCCAAATGAACACTCGATATATCTTCTGGCACGGGTTAATCTGTAGTTCAATATCTTTTTCTTATAATAAAATTAAGATTCTTTCTTGCCTATGGGCGTAACAATTGCTTTGTTTACGGAAAGGCTCCATCGCCCACTATGATATTCACATATATATATACATATATATATAGTTTCGGTGGTGCCAGGTAATGATT
The DNA here is from genome assembly GCA_947563755.1 of Lochmaea crataegi. Lineage (NCBI taxonomy): Eukaryota > Metazoa > Arthropoda > Insecta > Coleoptera > Chrysomelidae > Lochmaea > Lochmaea crataegi. Next base: position 80,939,087 of record OX387423.1, on the reverse strand, counting down.
TTCAACTAGAAATATTAAGTTAAGAGTATTCTCTTCAAGCCTTTTCATAAAAGGTCCACTTTTGAATACTGTTGAATCTGAAAATATGCTCCAACATGAATATAAGTAAAACAATAATTTGCATCACAAATTGCCAACAAGACAATAGAAACAAAATGTTTATAGTTAAAACATATTGACTCGCTTCTTACTGGCTTCATTATTCTTACATGCTTCCCATCAACTGCTCCGATGCAATTGGGAAAGTTGGTACGTACTCCCAATTCCATAGAAATCTCTTCCTATTTTTCTTCAGATGGTATTCCCATAAAAGATGCCGGGAATGCCTTTATACGATGCCGTGCCAAAGGAAAGACCGTGCAGCTGCTAGGAAATAGAGTAAATATATTTATTGCGTATTGTTTCAGCACTGAGACAAATTTGGAAAATCAGATAGAGGAAGAGCCAAATAAAGTTGAAGATGTTGAGCTGGATACCGAGCTAGATCAAGGTGAGGAAGTTGTACAAGTAGAACGCGCTGAAACAAGCAAGCACAGAGAAAAAAATTCGCTAGCCATTAGCGAATATTCACTTGCAGTAGCAAAAATTCGATTAAATAGGGGACAAATGACTTATTCATTTACCACTGAAAAAACCTTATTGCTAAAATTAAACATTTACAGTTAATATAGAGATCACTTATCATAGATATATTTCAAGTTGTCTATTTTATTTACTATAAATTATATAGTCACTTACAGTTATCGACCTAGATAACTTGCTAGTAGCTATTTAATATAATATCGTTTATTACACCAATCCTTAGTGATTTATTTATTTATATCTAATAACCTTATAACCTATAATAGATAAAATGTATATTTACCTTAGTAATTCAGGTTATCAGGACTTATTGAAAAGTTTATTTACAGTAATCGATTTATTTATCAACCTGCACCATTTAGAATTTATAAGCATTTAAAGTTCATAGGAGAAAATATAAGTGGGCACCCGGTGCTGAAAACTAATACAAAAGTTGAAATTTTATATACCAGGTATGTCAAATGTATTTTATAAAATATAATAATAAATTAAGAGAATGGAACACACACTTCAAATTTCATATTTTTTCCATCATTTGTTTTCCATATTTGCAAAACACTCAGAAATGGGTTTAAAGAAAGCAAATTTATGAAAAACATTTATTTTAAACTTATAAAAAATGAACATTTGCATTTCTTAAGTAATTAAAAAATAACGAGTATGGGATAAAATATAGATAAAATGAAATTGTTAATATGCTTTGATTGATAAATATATAATTTTCTTATACTCTGTTTTAAGGGCTCGTTGGGTAGGTAGAATGATTTATTCTCTCACTCTCTCTCTCTCTCCCTCTCTCATCAGTATGCCTGATCGGATCCTGGGTACACATTATAAAGGATAAATAATATTTTTTAATACAGGTATGACAACACCCAACATGTTTTTTTATTATTGTCTCAATATTCCAAAAATAATTCAAATAAACTGCAGTGAAAAATAAAATAGTGATATAGAGAAATGTTTAAAAATGTACCTATAAATATGTTTATAATATAAAAACATGGGTAAAAATCAGAATGGCCTAATATTATATCACTCATTTTACTCTAAACAACAAAAAATTAAATTGGTGGTTTAGATTAAAAATGTGGTAGGCTGGATAAATAACAGGCATATGGGAATTTTTTTTTCAATGAAGATTTGGAAATTTAATTGAAAAAATCGTTTCATTAAAGCCAAATTAAGAAAAATATAGGCCTTTTTACAAAAAAAATAAGAAAAAACAAATTACGTAGGTAGATCATCTTCATGTTTAGAAATAGTTTATAAGCAAAATTTAGTGTCACCACTATAATGTTCCATTTTGGTGAATGTTGATTAAAATACTTAATAAAAGCTGTTAAATTTGTAATAAGTAATAATTATCTAACCTACAGGTTATAGTAAAAGGAGTGAAAGGTTTGACCGGACTTAACTTAATGTAAATTTTGATTAGACAGAACTAACCGGTAAATCAGAATATTTTGTTTTGTACATTTTGGACATTAGCTAAGAAACATATACTTATGTTAGAGTTTAGCCGGTTAATGTTAAAATTAACCAAAATTCGGACATTAGCCGTAACTAAGTATATCAGTAACTATAACGATAATTTTGGTACTGAACGTTTTCACGTGCCTTCTGGATCAGAAAATAGAAGTTCAAGCATTTCCCGCCTGAAATTCCGGCTCGACCTTCAAATAATGGGATAAAATCACCTAAACCCCATTCGGTTAACCTTTGCTTGTATTCCATTGTAGGCCGAATAGTGAAACCACTCATATACCACACCGCACAAAGAAACGTTCACCACACTCGAGACGTGCTGTCTTCCCGAATTTCAAAAATTAAATGATCCAATTTTTTGTCTGAAACCGCCGAACAACCAGAGATGTTACCGGAATGTGTCGAAGACGTGATTTCAAGTACTTAGATAGCTAATGATTAATATTGAGCTCACCTAGAATAAACGATAGACAGTTGAGGGTAAACGATTCAATTCTAGAAACTTTTTTTACTAAGTACAGATTACCTGGTTTGTCGATCGCTATAACGGACAAAACTAGCTATCTGCTTTTTTCAACTACTAATGAATAATGTTCCTACCACTAATAAAAATTTATTTGCAGCAAGCGATTTTTTTCTAGAAACTTTTTTTATTTGGACGTGTTTTCTCTGTGAGCGTAAACAAAAATCAAAATAGCTAGAAGACAGCCTTATCCGTTTTTTGGATAGGAATCAGAATCGACAGTTCGATGAAGATAAGTCGTTTCTGTATTCTTTATTACCGTCATTAAAAAAATAAATATTTAACGATGAGCAGAAACTGGAGTTTCGAATGGGAGCTCTCAATGTAATAGAAAAAATTGCAAATCCGTTGCCAACTACACCAAAACCACAATACCCAAGATATAATCAGCAAACCCATTATTCTAATAACAATAACTATAGCAACTGGCAATGGTCTTCAGGAATGACAGTAGAAACACCAGCGGTTTCACATATGTCATCGATTATAATTTTGAGGTTAAGTGTAAAATAACATTCAACTAATATAAGACAAACGTGAAACAGCAGAATACGTCACGGATTATGACGTAACGGCAAAGGATGGTTAAACAAAGTCTACCTTTTCAGATGCGGACGCTATACGTGTTTCTCCCAGCGCGCACAAAATTTACGGATCGCCGTGCGTAGGTTCGCCAGGCGTGGATGGAAAGGTAGCAAGGGTCCTTTTCACATGATGCGCATCGCGCTGTGAATGGGGGACATTTTTATGGATAAAATTTGGTTCTGGTTTCACATACAATTCATGGAAAGCCGTAGTGGTCATTCTAAAGCGAATAAAAAATGTCTTTGAATGTTCTCTCAATTCCGAATATAGGTTTACAAATGCACCTTTTAGTAACCTTTGGTTGAGGATAGGATGCACACCTTGTTCTTTTTTTCCAAACAATATTCTGTTACGTCAACAACGCCCAAGCTGCACAGTTCCGCGTCTATTTTGATACCGCCAACCATCTTCACTCCCTACTCGCGAAGTAGGACGTAGGGCGCGTCAATAATAAGGAAAATAAAATATCGTGACTCAACTACACAACATTATTTATTATTATTTTTGTGAACATATTGATATCAAGAACTAGTTTTCGGGTTTGCAGATACACCAACATTTCCACCTTTAAACCCTCCACCATAACCTCCACTATAGCCACCCCCGTATCCACCACCATATCCTCCTGTTCCACTAGTTCCTTGCACATTACATTTTCCTCCACTGCTTACTCGTCCCCCACCATTTATTCCCACCTTTCCTGATACTGCCACTCCACCATTCACGCCTACTCCGCCGCTTACTCCGCCGCTTACTCCGCCGTTTACTCCAATGTTTCCTCCTCCTGATGTACTACCTCGACCTCGTAGTGATACAGATATTTTTTCACAGAGAAGGAACTTGCGTTCGAAGCAACTGTCTCTACACCAGACGGCTTTTTGAGAGCTGTAGTCTAAATGAATGGATTCACATAAATCTGTTGGTTTCGGTGAACAATCATTTCCTGGATTAGTCCACTGGGCTTGTTGACAGTTTGGTAGAATTAATACGTTGTTTTTTATAAAGGATAGTTGCAGGTACCATGTGCTATCGTCTGAAAAGGGAAATTTTAATGAGAAAGTAATTTTTTAGTTGGATTGAGAACTACTTATGTTTTATAAGGATTAATTTCTCGGAATATAAATAACAACTTAAGGTAGGTATTTGTTTAGAAATCAGTGAAAGGATAAAAAAGCTTAAATTACCATTTGCCGTCAGTATTGTACCAAGAGCGTCGTTTTTCGTTTCATTGTTGATTGTGACTAGTGTCATGCCCAATTTGGCACATTCGATAGTTGCGGCTTGATATGAATTGATCTGAAAAAGGAGAATGTTTTCAGTTTATTCAAAAACGCACAGATTAACACGTTCACTCACGACTGAGTCACTAAAATAGAAATTGTATGGATTTTCTGGTTCTGCTGGAGCTGGAACAAAAAAATAACTTATAAATAAGTACCAGGCACAATTTCAATGTAATCATGGGACCAATAAATTTTCGGAAATTTCAATATGGTATTTTTCAGAATGTGAGGGTAAATATTTTTTGAACCTCATGCCAAACTTATGAGTGTACTGGGTGTATCAGAAAACGCATTCAATCGAATTTATATTCTTCACCATAAAACACTCTCTACCTAATGTAATAAAATACTTCTTCCAATAATAGTCAGAGACCACTCCTGTAAATTTTAAATGGGTTGATAGAAATGTTTCAAACTTTTGTGGGATGCATTGGGGCCAATTTTGAATTTTTCCGAATCTGAAAAGAATACAGCCGACTTCAGGTTTAACGGGAAATAGTATGAAAATTAAAAATTTGGGTTCTTCGGCTTCGAATACATACAATTTACACTTCATAAAGAACATTTCATGGTGAAGCATATAAATTTATTTGACCAAATTTTCTCCTACACCCAGTATACTTACAGATTTGGAGCATTGTTAAGAAATAATAATATTACATGCTAAATAAGTGAGAATTTAAAAGTTTTTTCAAATTATCGGTACCAAGAAACGATTCGTGAGGTTGGAGGATATTTTGATTGAGAACCTACCAGAAACATTAGAGGGATTAGGCTTTTCGCATATATAGTAATATTTATCTGTAGGTTTGACATCTAACCATTTTAATTCTTTTCCATCGTTCATAACTGCGATTACCGTTCTATCCCAATCAGGATGATTCCTAGGCATCCCTTCCATAAAATTTCGAAACGAAAGTCTATGTAAATTGTCCCATCGGAATGGTCCGTTTGGACACTTCTTACCATTCAATCCTCTCCTTACAGCTCCTGTTAAATATTTTTTCGTACTATCTCCTATAAAAAAAGTATAACAATTAGTCTCCAATGCTAAAATATTTTGATAGTAATTGTTTCAATACTATCCATATTTATCAATAATTTCCAAGCTGGGTAACTCATCTCCTGGTTTATTACCCAATAAAGAAAAAAAGAAGAACCCAACCAGACTTCACTTACTACAGCATGATAGTGACAGATGTCGGTTACGTCACCAAGCCCTACGTCTTATCCCTACCAAAAATTGCTAAACACGTCTAATGAAGTTTTGAATTGAATTACCTATTTGCTGCAAGTATGCTTGTATTGCGTCATTTTTCTCTTTTTCTTCGATGGTAACCAAATTCATATCCATATTTTTACACTTCGTTTCGGCTTCTGAATATATAACCTATAAATTTTACGATACTAGATATTTTAAAATTTGAGTGTTGACAGTGCCCCTAATATAATCCACTAGGTAGTAGTGAAAATTGAGAAACGTTCATTCACATAAGATTAGTTCCCACACAATGAACTAGTTTGTGAACCGTTCGTAACATGCGCATTGAGTATCCAAACTAGTTTATTGGTGTGTTGGAACGAAATTCATGTAAAAGCGGATTACCACCTTAGACTTACCGGATCTGTACCGAAATACAAGTCGTACTTTGTTTCAAGTGCAGTCTCCGTACCTGATGTGAATTCAGTACTTTTTGCTGTGGATTCATTACTTTTTGCTGAGGACTCAGAACTTTCTGCTGGGGACTCAGAACTTTCTGCTGGGGATTCAGTACTCTCTGTTGTGGATTCAGTACTTTTTACGGTGGATTCTGGAAATGAGCATATTATATCAAGCTACAAGTGTTATGTCTCTTTTATGACGATTTTTTATTTGATAATGCTCTTCTTATACCGACGGTGTGTTCGGTGAGCATGCTACTTGATCCAACTGGTACTACTCTTTGTTCGTGAAGCAGTTCTCTAGCACTATAAACCACTGGTCAAACAAAAATTTTCATAATTTCATTTGTATACATTACCTATGGCGCTTCCGTTTCGTTCACATGCAACGAACGTCTGTACGTAGCAGCCAATGTCTCTCCAAACGGCAGTATTATAAGAAGCATTTTTATAACCTGCTTGTACGCAATTTTCTTTGTTGGAATTGCTGGGCTCTTTCGGACCCCAGTTGAAATAAGTTGCAATGCGTCCATCTGGCAAGTACCAGTTGGTTTGAAGTGACTTTCTTTGAATTCCTATGTAAAATTTCGCCCATGGATGGAGTGCTGGAAGTTTTGAATTGATAGTGTTAACCGAAAACGTGAATAAAATCAAAATTCGCTGTTAGTATTGATAAAACATTAGATACCTTTTAATATACTTTTACCGAAGGCATCATTTTTCTCTTTACTGTCAATTACAAGGAGTTGCATTCCGTCTCTTTCACAATCTCGAATTGCTGCAGCTTTATTGGGAACCTGAAACCAAGATAATTTAAAAAAGCAGAAGGTAGATCACGACAAATGTTAAGAATTTTGCAAAGTGATCAATGTTTATAATTCGCTGAAGACGAATCGTCAAAAAGCATAGTGCAGTGTCCAAGGAACACGATAGTGCACTGGTGTTTTCCTATCCTTTTGGATATTAAAAACATCACTTAAGAATCCATTTCGTCAATGCCTTGACTCGATATGATCAAACTAACGATATTTATAAAGTGTACTCCATAGGAAAAAAGTCATGGCTCACTGCTTACACCTTGGGCTTGTATGAGGAAGGCTGTGATTGAAAAGTCCATAGATATTCAGCTTATTGGGGTTGGTTGTGCTCATGGAAAGTTTGGTGAATTAAATTTGTTGTTGTCAGTCACTTACCGCATATTCACTGAGATGCATACCATAAGGATTATCCGGTGGACCTACAATAAACAATCTTCATATCAGATACTTCAAAATAAGGATTTTTTGTATAAAATATATTGTAACTACTAATTTTTATAACTTCACTGCACCTGTAGGTGATGGTGGAGGTGCTGGTGTAGTTTTGGTTGGATCCGGTTCACAAGCAACGAAGGATTTAGAATTACAGTTATAATCCCACCATACCTCTGAACTTATTGGAGGACCCCTGTAACTTGCTTGTATGCACCTATAATTCTTCTTATCAGGCTCTTTGGGAGCCCAATTGAAAAATGTTGCTTCTCTTCCATCGGCTAACAACCAAGGAGATTTTACTGTTTCTCTTTCAATACCTATATAGTATGGGCCCCATTTTACTGAAAAATAAATGCGTCAAAAGGACAAACAAAGCAATTCTGTTATAGATCTTACTTGATGGTGCATATTTAGAAAATGCGTCACTTTTTTCCTTAGTATCAATGATAATTAGTTTCATCCCTTTTGTATCGCAAATTTGTTCTGCAGCTACCTTAGAGGGCACCTAAACATAGCATTGATTTTTTAATTTACTCAATGGCGAATGATAAGGGGGGATTTCTTCAGATTTGGCAGTAGGCTAGGTTTTTATTTTGAATAGCCATTGCACAGTGATAAAAAAAGTTTTGCTAAAATTACAATAAAAATAAAAATATAAATGCACAAAATTCGTTATTGGGGCACATAATTAGCACAAAATTATCGATATATTTTGTATTGATTGTGCTTAAATCGTTGTGCTAGCTTTATCCACCCATGGATAACGCGAATTATTATTCCAGAAAAATGGAAAGAACCTTTAGTACGTCTTGGCAAAAGGGAGATTATATTTTCCTGAAAAAAATCATACATAAAGAACTTCTAGCAATCGCAAAGCCTTATAGATCACAAAATATTTAGAATGTGATGTGGATAAGATGACAAAAAGCGAAAAATAACCTATCTCCAATAATTTCAGCATTGGTATTAGGAGAGTTCTTGAATTTACTGAAATGCTCTACAGTCCAACAATTAAATAATGAATTGTGGTATTTGCAGTGACTAGTGATAAGTTTTTAGTTAGTTATAGTTCTGTCAACTTTTTTTAGTGTATGTAGTTTGCCAAACATAACTGAAGCTGTGAAAGGAATGCGGTCCAAAACATTCGATATTGCCACGTTTAACTATGAAAAAGCTAAAGTGCTAAGTATGTGGTGATAATGATTAGAAAATGGACTTTTTATCATTAATAATATGTCAATAACGATTAAACAAACTAAGTGGTGGAGCCATGATATTAAAAATGAGGTAAAAATTGAAAAACGAAAACGGAAAAACTATAAAGGGAATAAAACTACAGCAAATTATGAAGAACATAAAAGACAACGGACAAAGACAGTTTAGGAAATCAAAAATTGTTTTATGGAGTTCTAAAAACACTCAGAAAAGGAAAACAATATAGCGTTAATCATATAAAAATAAAAGATTGAATAATAATAGCTGAAGAAGAAAATATTATGAAAAGATGGAAAGAATATTTTGAGGAGATTCTGAACCCAGAAATAACCACCCAACAGCCGGAGGAAATATATGATGGAGACATTCAATATGAAATGAATGAAATTCTAGAGGTTACCAACCTAGAAGTTGAAGCAGCAATAAACTTACTAAAACGAGGAAAAGCTGAATAAAATCTATACTGAAAGAAGAATACCGAATAAATGGGAATTGGGAATATTATTACCTCTATATAAGAAAGGAGGTAATAGAGACTGTTCAAACTATAGAGTCATTACGATTTTAAGTACAGTGTTAAAAGTTTATGGAAGGATTCTCGAAAGAAGACTAAATAACACAATAGAACATCAACTAGAAGAATCGCAGAGTGATTCTCGTAAAGGCAGAGGTGTTCAGGATCATATCTTCACAGTGAGACAGTTGAAACAGTTCAATGAAAAAAAATGGTAGAAGCAATGTATTTTTTGGATGTAGAGGAAGCGTTTGACAGTGTCAGACTGCAAATATGGGCTAGTCTGAAGAAGATAGGAGTAAACCAGAGTTTAATCGAGGGTATAAAAAGAATATCCAAAAATACGAGAAATTATGTAAGAACCGGAAACCTTCAATCTGAAGAGTTTACTACACAAGAGGGTTTAAGGCAAGGGGATTCTTGAGTCCTAGACTGTTCAATGTGATAATGGACGATATAATAAGAGAGGGAAAAGATCAAGTAAAGAAATTCACGGTGGGTTATAGAAATATGGAACTTATCAGGCTGGAAATAAACGGGAATGGGCTAAATTTGTACGTAATTTAAAATACCTTAGGGTACATTAAGGTTCTGATTATATAAATATATATTAGGACTTACACTTCTTGACTTTACTGAAATGCTTTACAGTTTATAGTCCAACAATTAAATAATGAATTGTGGTATTTGTAGTGACTAGTGATAAGTTGTTAGTTAGTTAGTTATAGTTCATGTCATGTCAACATGTCCAACATAATAATTATTATGTTAGTGTATGTTTGGCAAACATAACTGAATCTATGAAAGGTAGTGATAATAATTAGAAGGACTTTTTGTTATTAACAATATATCAATAATGATTAAAAGTTATTTCTTTAATGTGCTTGTTTCATGGGATTTTGTCTATCAATATTATATTTTCAATTTCTGAATATTGAAAGATGAACCTTTTTCCAAAAATGTTATGGGCTTCCTTCAAGCCGGCAACGTGGTGCGAAAATCATAATTACCACGCCCTCCGGACTAACTCAATTGGTGAATATGTATCGAATCGCCGTTGCTAAGTAACCACGTGACTTCCTATTGACAAGCGCGTGCGTGTGTTCTTCCCTCTCACTTCGACAATTGACTGATATTGATTATCCAGTGGCGTTGTCAGTGTTTACCTTTGTATTTTCAGATTTACTTGGTATCATATTATTTCGTATCTATGTTGAATTCAAGTACGATTTTTGTTTTTAACAAATAGCGTGTTCTCTACCTTTAAAGCAAACCATAAATCAGTTTTTATATATAATTATTATATAATAATAATTATTATTTTTTATACTTTTATAAAATAGGTACCGTACGCCATTGGTACGTTCATGACAGATATCGGCGGCCGTGTTTCCTCGCCCCTTACCGATGCCGCGTAGCTTCAGATAGACTTGCCAAACTATATTATTATATATGTGAATTCTTCCAAATATAAACCAGTTTACGTCCATCAATTATTCTACCTCGGTTACAATAATGTTGCACATATAAATAATTCGGAGATCGTACAAAATACGCAGAATAATGATAACTTACCGGAAAATTACTCAGCCAAAAGTAATAAGGATTCTCAGGAGGGTCTAAAAAAATAACGCAAAATAAAGTAATATTGAATTTGAAGGAACATGAAATATAAAATCATATCAATAATTTACGTATTTTATAAACAAAAAACGGATTCAAAACTTTATAGATTTGTCCTATTCTTCCAAGGAGACATCCATTTATCTATAATCAAATTATAGAAAGTTTGAAAAACATGTAATTTGTAGAGCAGTCTATCCTTCAGAATCAGTCCTAGTAGTTTTTGTTCTTTGGTTGTGGCTTTCTGATATATTAGATAACCTTAATGTTCATTCAGGTTGTCTTTCAACAACATTTTCAGTGGTTTCCATACAATTGAAAGACAAACTTGATCTATTTGTATCACTTTTTGTCTTTCAATACTTATATAGAATTAATTGTTAGTGAAAATATTCACCACGGGCAGATTGTGTGAATTTCTACAATCCCTGGGAAGTTTAAGCAGTAATATTCCAAATTAGTCCTAAAGTAACTTTTCTGAGATTTTTTTCTCAACTGAAGTTTTCTAGATAGTTCACCTACCAAAAGAACATCAGTCCAAATTGATTTAAAACGTTGAAATGAAAAATATGCGAAAGATTGTGGTTTGATTTCCGAAAATAATTAACAGAAAGAATAATGAATACACTACAAGGAACATACAGAAGTTATCTAAAACAGGTTTCATTCGCAACGAGCTCAAATGAACTGTTAAAGAAAAAAATTATTAAGCCTTTCCTGTTGATCTATTCCTCAGTCAATCTTGGCATCTTTTTGAGAATATGATGGGATATTATGAAAATAAAGTGAATCGCTTAAGAAATAAAAATAACATTTTCATTCAAAAAATGTATTAGTTTTTCTTGAGCCACAGTGTTCGAGTTATTTATTGATAAAAATATCTACCACCGGCAGATTATGTCAATTTATGCGGTCCCCGAGGAGTTTTAGAAGATACATTTATATTATATATTTCAATGGTTATAACGGAAATAGTAAGTATTTATTGCTAAATTATTTACTTACCATCACTGTCGTCTGCAAATACATTTAGTAATAAATATACTAAAAAACAACAGATTGAGACCTTTGAATGTGTAGACGCTTTCATGGTAGCAAAACCATTAATTAATCCGCAACTGTTTTTTTTTCATTTAAATAGGCCAAATTATCTGTAAGATACGAAAATGGGCTAATTAGGGTATTTAAGCTAACAATGAACCCTAACAATTTCCTAGCTAATTAATTGGCCAGTTTGTTAACATTATTATCTTGAGTGCGACCTGTACACGTACACTTCCATTTTTTATCTTTGTTCACTGCATATTTTTTATACAGTGGGAATCACTTGGAGTACTTAAAAAATCACATTTCTCTTGGTATAAATAATTGTTTCAACCAGTTGTATAAAAGCGAAATATGTTTTTTTTCTCGAGGTAGGACCTTGAAACGAAACTCTTGTTGTTCCTGTTTTATTCCAGTGGGACATCTCCCTGTGGATTCATTTCGATTCTGAACAGATCTCGAGCAGAAACTGCGAATGAACATTGGCCAATCGGCATGTGGCACATCCAGTAAAATTGATCGTACCATTGAGGCCGTGTGCAATGCAACTTTAATACTTTATGGGTATTATCAGCTAATATATTGGCGTACGGTTTTACGAGATTTTCAACGTCCTGTTGACTACTCGAAAGCCGATGAGTCGGGAATACAATATTTTATATGTAGATCAGAAGATAAATCCGTTTGTATAAATATTTAAAAAAAATTCATATTGGAAATAGGCATTGGTGAATTTATTACTTTTTTAGTTGAAGTAAAATCTTTTTTTGATATAAGTATAAGATTTGTACAAAAATGGAGTAAACTTATCCACAGAAGTTGAGAAAGTTCATAAATTTGGAGATGGTGTTTAAACAAATTACGATTTTTGATCACCAGGTGTTTAAATGTTATAAATTGCATGTTGTTTCTTTCATGTAAGCATTTGTTTGCCCTTTTACGCAACACGTTTGCGGTTTAATCAACAAACGCAACAATTTGAGGTTGTGTACCTTTTTATTTAATTAAAAATTAAAGTACATTATATGTTAATAACGAGTTTGGTTTCCTTCAATCACAGCCAAACAACGCCTCTGCAAGCTTACAATAAAGTTGTTGAAGTTGCCTTGATCGCTTTTCCTCCAAAGTTGGGGTAAAATCTGATTAAGTAAGTGTCTCTGGGAATAGTTCATGGAAATTTCAGGCACTCTGTAGCTGGTCCCAAACATGCTCGATAGGAATAAGGTCGGGTGATCGAGGGGGCAGTGCCGAATGTGGGATACCATGGAAGTACTACATTTGCACGATGCGGTGAAGCAAGGTCTAAAAAGAGGAATGTTGGTCCAATAGCAGCATGGAACAAACAAAAAGCACTCGTTGTACTCTAAATCTGCGCAGTCATGTTCCCATCAAGCATTAACAATTCTAGTACAAGCTAAGCAGCGCATGTCACGGCGATTAGGGAGCAGACGAATGCGGATTTTAGTCACCATGGATGGAGCAGTGGTCGGTTGCGCATCGTACTTTCATGCTGGAGGCATATTTTAAGGCGAACGAGTACTATATCCTAGTCGGTTTTTTGCTCACTTCAACATTCGGCGCATAGCATATGCCCCATCGATTAATCTTGTTAAATCATGGGTGCAACGATTTCGAGAAACAGGAAGTGCGAGAAATAAACAATACCGCCCCATACGGCAGCAATATCCATGCAGGCCGTTCGGGAGTTGTTTCCAGGCACGCTTATTTCGCTGACAGGTGAGATTCCTTTTCCGGATCTCACACCTCTGGATTTTTTTTTGTGTGGATACCTAAAGTCTGTCGTGTACACAAACCCTCCTGCCAACTTCCAAGAATTGAAGGATCTCATTCGCCAAGAAATTAACGACATTCCAGCGGCAATGTGTCAACGCGTTTATGGAAATTTCAGGGCCAGATTGGAGGAGTGCTACGTACGCGACGGACAGCATTTAGACGATGTTGAGTTAAAAAAATGAAATCCGCATATATTGTTTGTATTTTGGTGATAATAAAAGTAGTTCAGCATTTTCATTCGCCGAGTATTATTTATTTAAAAACTGAAATACCCACTGATACACCCTTTATACGCCCATTAAACAAATGCCTACCCAAAGCTAGATACTCTTTGTTCGAATCGCACCTTCGCTATGGTTTGCCTTCCTGGGGGTCTTGTAGGTTGCACCTCTTCGAATCTATCTTGTGTGTGTGACAGGCTCTACAAATTTTGTATTTAGCACCGCTAACTTCAAAGTGATAAATCCTTGATTTTGATTTGGAGAAATCCTGTCGTTTTGGAATTTCAATGTCTTCCGGAGTTCTCCTTTGAGCCACATCTTTCAATGGTATTGAAACCCTGATAAAAGTAGTCTGGGCATTGTAATCGCCCATGTTCGAAAAACTGTTGAAGATTGAACGATAAGCTTCTTCACTGAGATCACCACATTGACTTCCTTTGCAAATAATACCCTCTGGTCTTGGTTTAAATTTTGTTGATGTATTTTCGATCAAAATAAGCCTTCTCGATATTTCTCATATATTTCCGCTTGTTTACCTTCCACGTTTTTTCATTCCTCGTCTTTTTTCTTCCAGCCACACTTCAAGTCCTTTTGTCTCCCTGGAGTAGTGCTGCGATCACATTCATCTGGGGCAATATTAAATTGTTAAACAATTGCAATTAAACATAATCATGATGAATATGCTTATTTACTCACATTTTAAGGCTAAAAAACTAACAGTACTATTAAGTGAAGCAGACTTTATCCATTTCAAACATGAGATTTTTGAAAATATGAAATTTTTAAAACTAAAATAGCTAGTACCTACATGCTCCTATAAGGCATGTAAACATTAGCTGAGCTTACCTTCAATAATATCAGAATCACTCGATTCATTCAACGTAAGAGTTATTCACAGAATCATAATGTTCCTCGCAATTTTGCATTATGCTGCTTAATCGTTAAATAATAGGGTTCAAGCCAAATTTATTATTTAAAGAACGTTTGATGTTCAAAAGAAGACAACACGCACCGTTCCACTAACCGATAAATACTGATAGCACAGCTGGTAAAACAACACAAACGCTGGAAGACGTGAGGGTCAAATTCAAATTTGAACATGGTCTGTTTGTATTTTAAGGCACATATCCAAATGAATTTTCCCTTCCTTTAGTGACATGGTCTATTAGTATATCGATAAAACTTGTTTAAACGTATCCTGAGATGTACATAACTCAAAATACAAAAATTTGGACCTGGACTGTTTGTATTCTCAGCCCTCCAATTAATTTGGATAATACTCGAATTTACCTGGTTTGTGGAATAGTAGCAAAGGCGCAAACTAAGTTGTATTAATATTTCCAAGTGTCTCGTTAATAAACAGTAACTAAGATAATAATACCAGTTATATATTCAGCTCCTTACTCAATTTGGTCCTTGTAATTACTGATCATTAGAGATAAGTGCGAACGGTTTGACAACTGCCATTAGATATACTTAGTGGATATTGATGATCCTGGAAAGATGTGCTAATAAATCTTTTGGAAATGATTTACCTCTATTTTAATAAATTCATGTAGCGCTATATTCTATAGACAGCGAACTATATAATGTTAAGACCGTTATAAGAAATAATTAAATTGACTCACCTACTGCAGATTGTGTAATTTTTATTTAAATATTTTTAGTATGGAAAAACTACTTTAGGAACATTTTGGTCGAGTCAGGAAGGATTTCCTTCTTAAAATATCTGCATTTCCATAACCTATTTAACAAGTCCAGACCAAACAAAGTGATCTAATCGAAAACGACTTTTATGATTCTCAAATCAGTCCTGAGAAGGAAAATTATCCGAGTACAAACCACCCTAATAAACATTTGTTCAGGAATGTTATGGAAAGTATCAAGAATTCTCCAATAATATCTAGCTACGACGAGGCTATAAACAATATTCCGAAAAGTTTCAAGTTGTCTTTTGGGACCCACTGACGAAATTGGTTACGAGTTGGTTTCTAACTTTTGATGAAAAAGAATCGTTACAAGAAGAGACGTAACCGAAAAACTAACAGGAGGGAGTATGATTTTTCAATTTAATCCATACCATCTAATCCAACCAAGAACTTATATTAAACTCTGTATACTGCAATTGTAATGTGCTTTTATCAATTAGCTTTAGCTTTAGCTAACTGTTCCGCAAATCCATTACCTGCAATTCCTCTCCTTATCCCGGGACCCAAACTAGAGCCACTGTATTGCCAGCCTATTAGGGGATTATTTAGAGCTTTTAATCAGTCTAGGCTTAGTGGTTGAAATCCTGATTGGCTGTCGCAAAATGATTTAATTTTTTGTTCGGTATACCCTCATCTGATGTTTTCATCAATACAGGTTATATCGGCAACCGTCTCTGCTTGAAACACAGTTGTATATCGACCAAGGCTAAAGAACATTCTATTTCTAGGTCCTTCTATACCAGCCCCAGTGCCATGGTTTGTTCTGGAGCCATCGGTGAACCAGTTGATGTCTCTATGATTTCCTTGGTGCATCTAGTTCCCTAGATGGGATGATGATATTCACTCGCTCAGTATTGTCCCAGTTGTATCAGTGTCTCTTTCTCGAACATTGTTCAGAGACCATATGCCTCCCGATTTCAGCTTAGGAATTGCCATCATCACCACCTCCCTTACAAAAATGGATGGAAAGTATATTGAACATCAACAATGATGTATATAAATCGACAATTATGAGGACTGATTGACCAATGGCAAATTGCTTCGACCTATACCTAAATGCAAGGTCTGGTTTTTATGAGCGGTCTGTTCATAATCGTGCACTGCGACAATTTTATCTATTGTGTCTCAATAAAAGTAGGATTGCTCCTATGAGCAGTAATCGGTGAAAGAGTGAGTCTATCTGCGTCTCCTGGGTGAACAAACACAGCCTTTAGAGTCTGCATAGTCTGGTTTGTTGAACTCAGAATTTGTTTCGCCGATTTATCTTCTAGGTATAGACGACACGAGTTATTTCAGACCTGCCCTATTCGGTCCGGATGGTAGTTCATGTCCAGATAGTCTTCTTTTACTAGTTCTATAGGTTCTTTGATGAGGGCATTATCTTGCTCCGGGATTATATAACCAAACTGATTTCTTTTTCTGCCAAGTTTGTCCACTACCTCGTTGCCCAGGTTGTCAAGGACCAGAGGAATGAGTAAATAGGCTATGTGCATTCTGGGACATGGCGGAGGCGCTAGCATGGGAATCTCCATAAGGAAATCGCGAAAAAAGCTAAGGTCAAAAATAGCAAAAATAGTTCCCTTCAAGGTCACGCGCATTTTGAAGTGTTTTGAAGACTTTTGAAGAGGTTTGAAGAATGTCGCTGTCACGTTTTGAAGTATTTTGAAGGGGTTTAAAGTAGGTTGTGACGTGTTTAGAAGTAGGACGTAACGCGTTCAGAGACATCTTCAGACCCCTTCAAAACACTTCAAAATGCGCGTGACCCTGAAGGGAACCATTTTTGCTATTTTTGAACTTAGATTTTTTCGCGATTTCCTTATGGACATTCCCATGCTAGCGCCTCCGCCATGTCCCAGAATGCACATAGCCTATTTACTGTAATGATAAATTTGAATTCACAATTTTTATTTTTCAATGATGTTTCCAGCGGCACTTTCACTTCAACCTAAATTCATCACGGTTGAATTTGATAACCCAAGTATCCCTAAACCTCAAATTAACTTCTCTGCACTGCTTTTGCTCATATAAAAGATTCCCGTTATTGGATCGAAAAGTTTTAGGAAAGTCGGAAAAAATTAAGCTTCTCACTATTTATCAAAAAAAGTTGAAAAGTTGTAAATATTGATTCGTATTTTTTATAAGTATAGATGGGAAATAATGTTACGGAACTATTTAAATTGGAATTTAGTTGTATCGAAATAGAAGCACAATTATTTGACATATTTCAACACTAATATGCAATTTCCGATCCTACACATACAAACAATGTACATAATTAAAATACTCCGCGGTCTCTGCTGTAACAATCTGAATGCGAATGTTAAGTACGTTTCGTTTGGATGTTGTTGATTTTAATAACAAAAACATGTTTTGGAAACTAAATTGAATGATTCAAATTTTCTAGCTGCAAATTCGTGATTTAATATGTTGGTAGCTTTTAACATTTTTCATATTTTAAAAATACTGTGAATACATTTAAATGAAAAAAGGCCAATAATAAAATGACCAATAATAAAATCTTCGCATTATTAGTTTTTAAAGTTAATACCTAACAATCTTTTTTGAAAGCAAACTACTATAATTTTAATACAGATATTCAACTTCAATTCTTCCATAAAACCTATATTTTAACTGCACCTTGATTTCTCGTGGACTATTCTGTAGAATTAGAAATTGAAAACCTCTTTTATATTTGCACAGCGTAACCATCGACACATATTATATTCTTAAAGCTGTAACGTATCTGCGAAATGGGATATAGTTTGAAACAAACGTTTCACTAAAAGTACCATTAGGCCAGGACGTATTACAGCCCAGTCGTTAGAGCAATAGAAGGGGCTCTACCTAAAAATAATTCGAGGAGTTTTGATTTCTTGTGTATGATGTGAGGTCAAGTGCCAAAAACAACAGATTCCTTTTGCGATCTTGAAATCCCTGTGGAAATTTAAAAAAAAAATCGTGTTTTGTTGAAAAAATTGATTTTTGCCAAATATTTCGTTTCTCGTGCGTTATAGGAAAAATATTCACCCATAAAAAAATGAAGAGGACAAAATTCTCCACAATTTATATTTCATTCATTTTTCCTGTAAAGTTAATTGTTTTTATGTGGCGGCTCTGTAAATGTACCTAAGTACTTCGACAAACCCAAAAGCATGCTGCACCTGATGTGATTTTTGACGGCCACATGACACCCACTGTTACACAGGAAAAATTTTTGTCCAATGAGGCGAACAAAAGTCGTCTCGATGCTAGAAGAAAAAATTGGAGAACACCAATATTGCTATGCTGCTTGCCGATGCCGAGTCCCTAATAGTCAACACAGCGATTAACCACTTATCCACATTTGATTCTGTAGTCATAGTTGAAGAACACATAGATTTGCTGGTTATTCTGACGACATTAGGGGCTGCTCATCCCAACATATACTTTCTTAAACCCAGAAAAGGCGAAATTGTGCAGAAAATGTACTCTGTGCAAAGCCTACGACCACAAGACTTAAAAGTGCGACAGCATCTACTTGCTCTTCATGCGATCAGCTTTTTAATAAGCATGCAAGACCTATCCACAAGCATTTGTGCTATTTGTCACTCATTTCCACACCACCCTGCGGTAGAGTAAACGGCGCATTTTTTTACGTGGTTTCCCCATTAGGCCTAATCTACAAAACGAGTTTAATCGAGTTTTCTTCGCTTTGTCTTTCTTGATGGTCCTGCTTTTCAAGATCTTCAGGTTCTGATTCGTCACTTCTCTCCTCATTAGATTCAAATTCTTGGACGCCATCCAATTCTTCTATTATTTGGCCCATAATAGTTATCGGAGCTGCATCTTCTTCATTATCATTTTCAGGAAGCAAGTCTTGCGCATTATCGCAGGAGTCACCGTTGATGCATTCACATGTGTTACTGCATTTTAATCTAGTTTTCCTGCAGCCGTAGGCCGGTCCACAGCCTTTTTTGAATTTACACGAAATGCATTTTAGCAATTTTTCTGGCGCGGGGTCCTGCAAAGTCGTAACTGGAACAAGTAGTCCACTGTCATTTATTGTCCATCCGCAGTTTGTAGGTGGTTTTTCATTACCACGCCAAAGTTGCAATTGGTGGTAAGTTCTCAAAGAATGCTGACGCTCTGCTGCTTCGGTCGGTGGTAATAAGGCGAGATAGGTTTTGCTTTTAGTTATTGATTGCAAGAAGCAACGGTAACGGTGAAAGTTCAAGGATGTGTCCCAAGGTTTTAGCGCCGTACAATGATAAAAGAAAACGCTGCCCTGCTTCAACGACAGCTTCATTCTCAGCATCTTCATCAATAAAAACTTGGACGTAATGCTCTAAGTGCTTATTCTTCTGAAATACAGTGATGCTTTTTGCCTTCTCTTGTTTAAAGATTGCGAAAGTTGTGTCGCAGCCGCTGATCGCATGAAGAGCAAGTAGATGCTGTCGCACTTTTAAGTCTTGTGTTCGTAGGCTTTGCACAGAGTACATTTTCTGCACAATTTTGCCTTTTCCGGGTTTGAGAAAGTATATGTTGGGATGAGCAGCTCCTAATGTCGTCAGTATAACCAGCAAATCTATGTCTTCTCCAACTATGACTACAGAATCAAATGTGTATCAGTGGTTAATTTCTGTGTTGACTATTAGGGAGTCCGAATCTGCAATGGCTTGCCTCATAGCAATGTTGGTATTCTCCATTTTTTCTTTTAGCATCGGGACGACTTTTGTTCGCCTCATTGGACAAAAATTTTTCCTGTGTAAAAGTGGGTGTCATGTGGCCGTCAAAAATCACATCAGATGCATGCAGAAGCATGCTTTCGTGTTCGTCGAAGTACTTAGGTACATTTACAGAGCCGCCGCATGAAAACATATAAATTGTGGAGAATTTTGTCCTCTTCATTTTTCTATGGGTGAATATTTTTCCTAAATCGCACGAGAAACGAAATATTTGGCAAACATCAATTTTTTCAACAATTTCCACAGGGATTTCGAGGGCAGAAAATGAATATGTTGTTTCTGACACTTGACCTTACACCATGCATCAGAAATCAAAACTTCTTGAATTATTTTTAGGTAAATAGTACCGGACGGCTGGGACACAATTTCTCAACACGATGCTTACATGTGTGGTCGCAAATGGAAACCCATTAAAAGTCACCTGTATTTTATATCTCAACTAATTGCACTATCTATATGTTATGTTGAACTCTGGTCAGCACAAGCTGGCCTTCATCGAGTTTTATTATGATTTACACAATACTAATAAACTGTCGCTTGCAAATGTTTTGTTGATAAACATATCTAATCAATATTGTTAAAGAAAAATGCACCGGGATAATCCTATCTTCTTCTTATAAAGCCCTCTCCTGCCGAAGGTTGGAGACCAAAATGGCAACTGTAGCTTTGGAAACTGCAGCACGAAGGATTTCTGTAGCACAGCGCTAAATCACTCGAATTCTGTTTCGGTTCCGGCCGATTGATGCTGCAGCCGAAGCCCGCTAAGTGGCTTCAAAAGCACTTTACTCTTGTCTTGTAGCGTCAAAGTTAGTATCGAACTGCCAAAGAAAATTCTCCTCAATAAAAAGAAAATGCCTCTTGTTTGGATTCTTGGTCATTCTGGTATAGATGACAATGAAAATGCTGACTCCTTTGCAGGTGAGGGTGCCGCAGGTGATTCAATCGGACCAGAACTTGCCATTGGCATCTCAGTCAGTTTTGCCAAACAAACATTAAATACCTATTATACTGCAAGAAGAAGATACATACTTCGAAGAATGTTACCAAACCAGTGATAGTCCTACGTTGTCAAACATGCCTATTAACAGGTCACTGTCGTCTGAATAATCATATAGTAAGACTTAGACTGTTGGAAGGTCCGCTGCAACCCTATTCAAGTTTCTGATGTTTGGCGGGATTCATCCTCGTCCTCAGACCTGAAATATTATTAATCAGTTGATCTGATCGGCTCAGTGTAGAAGTTGAATTTGTGTGGTGAAATATAAATGGATGTAAGAATTTGACTCACTCACTTCAAACATAACCTATATCTAATTATATGAGTAGTGGATCCAGAGCACTTCCTTGTGGGACTCCAAAATGAATTGAATAAATGATGATGGCTTCTTCACCTCTGTTTTGAATAATTATTCTGCAAAGCTGCACGGTAATTAAGTGATTTCAAAAATGATTTTGTCACGTAACAGGTTTTTTCTTTGATTCAATTCACAGAAGCATTTCTTCTGGAGGAGTTGTATTTATTTAGCACTTTGTATATTTTCTTTTGTTTCCGAAATTCTGCTTTATTTGTGTATAATAATAATATTTTCAGCGTCGACCTGGCCTAACAACTACCATTTGCCAATTTTACACCAAACATAGAAATCTTTAGGTGATATTACAATCTTAATGAGTTGTTCCAATTGAACAATCGATGTGGAACAATCAAAGAAGCACTTAATGGAAATACCCCAATTATACGCAGGTGCTTTATATCTCAGGGATTCAGTCTCGTTGATTAAACGTTATGCATTCATAGGGCGAAAGAAAACTGAAAGGGTAAATTGAAGTTTAGTATAATAAACGTCAATTTTCCGATGTGATGCTATTAATTATAGGCCGAGAGTCATCACTGTTGTTTACTAATATCAAGTATGCAATCAGGGAAGATCTTCCTTTTGGATATTGATACCCATTTAGCAATGGAGTATGATATTCTCTGCAACATAAACTCAATTTATTTTCTCATCTGATCTAGAGAGAGAAATAAACCTAATTTCAAATTATCATGGAAATCAGAGGTCATATCCTACTTTACTAACTACTTCTCTTAATCGCGGGTCACACTAGGATGGTTTTCAGCCGCGGTTTGAGAAAGCTGTTACTGTCAACCATCGTTTAGGTTGGTGTGATCACAAAATTCATTGCTGGCACCACCAGCCGGCGAATATTTGTAGCTACTGGCAAAGCTGGACATATTCAACTTTTGGTAGCAGGCCCCGTGACTCACTAGCACCAGTTTTCACTAGCAGGCAGCGCAGTATGACCACTCCAGCAGCGCATCAGCGTCGAGTAATCAATACATGGTCTACCATTTACTGAACAACTGTGAACTGGTGATTAGCCAGCCGTTGCTGGTTAAAGCAGTAAAGTAGCAGCCGATAATATGACCGTATTGCCAGCCGCTGCTTGCTGGTGCAAATTCCAGCCTAGTGTGAGCCTCGCTTTACTATAGCTGTTTGTAACAACCGTTTTTCATCCTATATAGTATGTTTTGAACCCCAATCGCTATTATTATTAACTTTTCAATCACAAGTCGAGCCAAGTAGACACATTTTCATGATTTTCTCCAGTTCCACAATTTCAACAAAATCTGATATCGGACTTCGTTTAAATAATAATATTTTTGATTTTATTAATTCAGATGTTGAACGTTTCTTGTAAATCACCCTATAAACGCCGACAAAACAATATAACGGTATAAGCCTGCTGCAATCACAATACATTTCTACTTAACGTGCTTTAACAATAAAACTAACGCCGAATTTATACCAGTAATAAACTTTATTTTATTGCTGCGGTAAAAATTTTTAATGAAATGGAATGGTGCAAATAATAAAACATAAAACACTAAATGTACGGCTTATTAGACTGGAAAAAGACATCCTTAACACAAGGTTTTCATGGAAGATTACCGTTTTTTTTTGGAAACATAAAGCAGATGCATTGCTTCCACTACACAGCAGAGTTGGGAAAAGAAGAAAAGAAACGCGTAAAGCAGGACACGCACTCAATTGACTTGCATAGCCTGAGGGATGATATGATGAAGAGGCTGTTGGATGACAATGGGGAGTACTTCTGGGAGCTATTCAACAGGGTGCTAAGGGAGGAGGAGTTTCCGGAAGGATGGAAGGTTGGCAGGGTGATACTGGTGAAGAAGACGGGTAGAGAGGGGGACTACCGGCCCATCAGCCTGCTGTGTGGTATGGGTAAATTGATGGAGGGGATAATAAAGGATATGATTGAGGAGGAAGTTGGTAGGAATGGGGGCTTTAGGGTGAACTAGAATCATGTATCTTGGTGCTAGGCAGGGTAATGGGCTTGGTGGAAAGGATCCTACTTGTGTTCTTCGACGTCGGGAACGTGTTCAACAGTGTCAGCAAACGGTGTTGAACGCGTTGCTGAGGCTTGGGGTGGGGGAGGGTTTGGTTAACCTGGTGGATGACTACCTGACGGGACGTGTGATATCAGACACTAGAGGGAGGAGGTATGAGACAGAGGCTGGAGTGTCCCAGGGCTCGGTTCTTGGACCGACGCTATGGAGATGTGTGTTTGATGAGGTTTGTGGAATAATCTGTGAAGAGGGATGTGAGATTACGGTGAATTTGGACGATGTGTGTCTGGTATGTACGGCAAAAGGAGAGGCGGAGATAGAAAGAAAGGCGGAGAGAATGTGTTGGAAGATTGTGGAGGAGATAGAGCGGTGTGGATTAGAAGTGGCGGAAGAAGATAAGACGGTGAGGTTGCTAGTGAAGGGACGGGGAGAGACGAGGGAAGTGGGGGTGATGGTGAAGGGAAGGAGAATTCGTATGGAGGAGTCTGTGAAATAACTTGGGGTGTGGTCGGATAGTCAATTATCTTCCAGAACACACATGTTAAAGGCGGCAGGAGAAAGTGAGAAACTGAGGGCAGCATGGGTGGGGAGATTGAAGTGTAATGTGAAAAAGCCGGGAGAGTGGAAGAGGAGGGTAATTGGTAGGGAGGTGGAGCAGAGTATGCTGTACGGTGCGGAGGTGTGGGGTGAAAGAGCGGGAACCAGGCCATTCCTGCGGGTGCAGAGAGGGATACTGCTGAGGGTGGTGTAGGACGTGATGGCTAGAGCCAGGAATAAACGCTGGAGGGGTGCGACCAGAGAGGAATGGATGGGGGAGGAGATTATGTGGAAGGAGTATGAGGGTGTCCTAAAGGAGCGATTGGGAATAGGAGAGATTGGATGGACCGGGAATTCCGAGAGGTGAACTACTTCATGACACAGCTGTTCACTGGACATGAGTCGAGAGTAGGGTACCTCCACAAGATTGGGATAGAGTGTGCGAGAGGTGTGAAGTGGAGGATGATATGGGGCATGTGTTTAGAAGCTGGAGGAACGAGGAAGTGCTGAAGAAGTTAGAGAGAAAACTAAGGGAGGCGGTGTATTGGGAAAACATGGAGGAGATAATGTTTAGGGGGGAAGGGGAATGAATGGAGGTGAATGGCGTAGTAGAGAGCATGTTTAGGGGGAGAGAGGGACTTGATATGGCGTGGATGGTAGGAGTGATAGTTGGGGAGAAGACGACGGTGCGAGCGGAGAGAGTGCGAGGGACCGCTGCCCGTCTCGAAGTATGCTAGGGTGGTGATTCCGAGGCGGAGGTCATGGTGAGTTTGAGGTGGGTTTGTTTTGTGGGCATCCCCTTGGGGATGAGTCCAACACTGTTTCGAGCATGAGTTTCCCATCCCGACCGAAAAAACTACTGAACTACTTCTTGACACAGGCGTTGACTGGACATGGGTCGAGAGTAGGGTACCTCCACCAGATTGGGAAAAGAGAGACTAAAGCGTGCGAGAGGTGTGAAGTGGAGGATGATGTGGGGCATGTGTTTACATGCTGGAGAAACGAGGAAGTGCTGAAGAAGTTGGAGAGGAAACTAGGGGAGGCGGTGTATTGGGAGTACATGATGGAGATAATGTTGAGGGGGAGGAGGAATGGATGGAGGTGAGTGGCGTAGTAGAGAGAATGGTTAGGGGCAGAGAAGGACTCGATATGTCATGAGAGGTAGGAGTGATAGTTAGGGATAAGACGACGGTGTGAGCGGAGAGTGTGCGAGGGATCGCCGCCCGTCTCGAAGTATGCTGGGGTAGTGATTCCGAGGCGGGGGTAACGGCGAGATTGAGGTGGGTTTGGTTGGTAGGCATCCCCTTGGGGATGAGTCCAACATTGTTTGGGTCCTGGACTCATTCGAGCATGAGCTTCCCATCTCAACCCCCAAAAAAGGACCCTTGCATTGACTCAGATTAGAACAGCAAACATTAGTCAGTTGAGAATATGAAATGCAAACGAGTGATGATATGACACCGATAGTCTGAATACACAAACTACACAAACTGAATTTGGCCTTTGTACCTTCTGTAAAAAGTTTCCCTCTATACCATATACCGATGTTGCCGAGCAGAACCGAAAGGTATTGACTTGCCGATCCGAAGGAATGCGCGTGCTCCAATCTATTTGTGTGGGAATCGATCCAACGATCCAACGATTGAATATTTTTCCACCATCTTTCTCATTATTTACAACTTCATGGAGAAAAATATACATTTTTTTATATAAATTAGTCAAGCTAGATCGAACTTGAATACTTCTTGTTACATCGTGTAATATCAGGGAATGGGGTATGGTTTGGTCAGTGTGGTGGTACCAGAAACCAGTACCAGAAGCAAAATTATTTAGATAACAAATATATAAATTTGTACTGTTAGGTTGAAAAATAATTAGTGTGAGGTCTAATTATTTATCATCAATATTATACACGTGCTAAATCCACGGAGTGGGAAAATGGTAAACAAAACATAATTGATTGATATTTCGACTGGGAAGATCACATGAAAAAACCATAGATGATATTCAAAAATACATTTTTACTTTTGCTTTATATATAATTTAAATAAATTTATATTCCTTTGGTAGGTACATCACGTTCGGTATGTTTTCAATCTGCAACAATTGCACATTCTGCCTGGGACGCTCTCCACATTCCAACATTGTCACCTTTTCGGCATCCACTTTAATACTGTGATTGAATTGCTATGGAAGTTGTGCGAATGCGGTTTTAGCAACTCCGGAAGTATGTTGCGATGCTGAAGTTGTGGTTACGACAGACACATGCTGTTACATTTTTCAATGATAGACTGACCCTTTGTGATTTAAACTCAGGGTAGTATATATTTGAAAGAGGACGCTGAAACACTAACAAAATCAATACAATATTTGCGTGTAATGTAAATCGAGAAAGATTAACTAACGACACGTTCGGATTATAAGAAATTTAAAAAAAATGCTATGTGATAATGAATTTTGTATATTTAATATAGTAACAAATATTGGTTTTCATTATTTGTATCAATTAATTATTAATTAATTAGATAGTGCTGGAACATTCCCGATGACAGAAAACGGAGGTGAATATATTCTTGTTGTAATGGACTACTTCACAAAGGAAGTCTATGAAATTTCGAACCAAGAGGCCTCGACATTCGTAGACGTATTGATGAAGGAGGAGTCGATGTGGTGTGTCCACAGTCACCAAGGAAACAACTTTCAAGAGAGGGAAAGGAACATTAAAGTAAGGAAAGCCCCGGGGATAGATGGCCTGAGGGGTGATATGTTGAAGAGGATGTTGGATGACAATGGGGAGTACTTCTGCGAGCTTTTCAACAGGGTGCTAAGGGAGGAAGAGTTTCCAGAAGGATGGAAGGTGGCTAGGGTGATATTACTTAAGAAGGCGGGTAGAGAGGGGAAGAGGGCGGGGGACTACAGGCCCATCAGTCTGCTGTGTGGTATGTGTAAATTGATGGAGGGGATAATAAAGGATAGGATTGAAGAGGAAGTTGGTAGGAATGGGGGTTTTAGGGAAAACCAGCACGGGTTTGCGAAGGGAAAATCATGCATCTCGGCGCTGGGCAGGGTGATGGGCTTGGTTGAAAGGGCTAGGGAGGGCAGCTGGAGGAACAAGAAATTGGCCCTACTCGTGTTCTTCGACGTCGGAAACGCGTTCAACAGTGTCAGCAAACGGGCAGTGTTGAGCGCGTTGCTGAGGCTAAGAGTGGGGGAGGGTTTGGTTAACCTAGTGGAAGACTACCTGACGGGACGTGTGATAGTAGACACTAGAGGGAGGAGGTATGATACGGAGGCTGGAGTGCCCCAGGGCTCGGTTCTTGGACCGACGCTATGGAAGTGTGTGTTTGATGAGGTTTGTGGGATAGTATGTGAAGAGGGATGTGAGATTACGGTGTATGCGGACGATGTGTGTCTGGTATGTACGGCAAAAGGAGAGGCGGAGATAGAAAGAAAGGCGGAGAGAATGTGTAGGAAGATTGTGGAGAAGATAGAGCGGTGCGGACTAGAAGTGGCGGAAGATAAGACGGTGGGGTTGCTAGTGAAGGGACGGAGCAAGACAAGGGAAGTGGGGGTGATGGTGAAGGGAAGGAGAATTCTCATGGAGGAGTGTGTGAAATACCTAGGGGTGTGGTTGGATAGTCAGTTATCCTTCCGAACACACATGTTGAAGGCGGCAGAGAAGGGGAAAGTGAGGGCAGCATGGCTGGGGAGATTGATGAGTAATGTGAAGGGGCCGGGAGAGTGGAAGAGGAGGATCATTGGTAGGACGGTAGAGCAGAGTTTGCTGTACGGTGCGGAGGTGTGGGGTGAAAGAGCGGGAGTGAATGCG
Source organism: Lochmaea crataegi (assembly GCA_947563755.1). NCBI lineage: Eukaryota > Metazoa > Arthropoda > Insecta > Coleoptera > Chrysomelidae > Lochmaea > Lochmaea crataegi. The sequence continues at coordinate 80,911,128 of OX387423.1, read as the reverse complement.
AGGGTTAGGCCACTCCTGCGGGTGCAGAGAGGTATATTGCTAAGGGTAGTGCAGGGGTACAGGACAGTGGGTGGACTGGCAGCAGCGGTGCTGGCAAGGAGCTACCCATTGGACGTGATAGCTAGAGCCAGGAATAAACGCTGGAGGGGTGCGACTAGAGAGGAAGTACAAGAATGGATGGAGGAGGAAATGGAGAGAAGGTGGGAGGAGTATGAGGGCGCGCTAAAAGGAGCGATTGGGAATAGGAGAGATTGGATGGATCGGAAATTCGGGGAGGTGAACTACTTCTTGACACAGGTGTTCACTGGACATGGGTCGAGAGTAGGGTACCTCCACAAGATTGGAAAAAGAGAGACTGGAGTGTGCGAGAGGTGTGGAGTGGAGGATGATGTGGGGCATGTGTTCAGATGCTGGAGGAACGAGGAAGTGCTGAAGAAGTTGGAGACGAAACTAGGGGAGGCGGTGTATTGGAAGAATATGGTGGAGATAATGTTGAGGGGGGAGGAGGAATGGATGGAGGTAAGTGGCGTAGTAGAGAGCATGGTCAGGGGGAGAGAACGACTCGATATGGCATGAGAGGTAGGAGTGGAAGTTAGGGAGAAGACGACGATGTGAGCGGAGAGTGTGCGAGGGACCGCCGCCCGTCTCGAAGTATGCTAGGGTAGTGATTCCGAGGCGGGGGTAACGGCGAGTTTGAGGTGGGTTTGGTTGGTAGGCATCTCCTTGGGGATGAGTCCAACACTGTTTGGGTCCTGGACCCATTCGAACATGAGTTTCCCATCTCGGCCCGAAAAAAAAAAAAAAAAAAAAAAAAAGGAAACAACTTTGAGGGTCAGTTATTTCAAGAAGTATCTGACAAACTAGGCATGGAGAAAACCGGAACTGCAGCTCTGCATCCACAGTAAGAATGAATGGTCGAGCGAAGGAACAGACTAGTCGGATCGGCAAGTGATAAGAAACATGGTGACGATGATCTATCAAGATGCCGATGTAGAAGTACTGGTCTGCAACTATTCCCAGCACTCAGTCCCTGACCAAGACGGTACTTTGCTATTTCCATGTGACTGGATAGTGCAGAAACAGATTCAGTTGCCGGTACAAACATCCATAAAAGTTCAAGGAGGAACTTTGTATTGAGGAGAGGGCAATGTCACTCGAACCATTTTTATAAATCTTCAAAAAGATGCCCCTATGACCGTTGCTCGAAGTAAACACCATCGAATTCAAGAAATGGTAATTGTGACAGCGTCTGTTCCAGAACCGATGGCACTTAGAGTCTTCTAGTACGATTACGAGGAAGAATCTGGAAACCTCGAGAATTGAGGAAGTCTTTATATAAGCGAGTATTTTCAGATTACTGTGGTATATTTAGTTGTTGAAATAAATTAGAACTATTATACCGGTGGTGAGTGATTTAGTAGTTATAATATACAGGCTCAAATACATTGAATAGAAGTTAGTTTTTGAAGACTTTTTAATTTAAAATAAGAACAAACAGTAATTTTTGCATATGCGATATGTGAACAATGCTATACTTTTGTACTTGTGTTGAATTTTTATTGTTCATTATTTTGCTCAATATCTATATTACCTAATTAGGAACTATTTTTTTGTAACATATAAGTACTATATTTAAAAATAATTGTACCTACTCTCACAGTTTTTCATAAATGAGTAGTTTGTTAAAAAATACACAAAGCAGAGGAAATTGAAATGTTTTCATATTACTTGCTGTTGTCTCATATTTTGTATTTATTAAATATTAATTGTTTTTGAAATTATAAATAATATAAATTATAATAATTATAAACTTTTCAAAAGTTTTAAAACAATTGAAAAAAACTTATTTTCCTTTTTATATTTTATTTTTACAAATACACGTGGTTCAAAATCAACCGTTTCGTAACATGAACATTAACAAAGCTATAAACACTGAAATGATAATATAATATTGAGTATCCGTCTTTTCGAAAACTACTTGACAAGGGACTAAAATTCAATGACTTTGTTCGTCAATATTCCAAACGTGAGTAGACATATAGGTGCTGTGAGAGTTAAAAGAGGATAAAAAAGGAAAAACTCCAAGCTTTTTGAATGTAATTCAGTTAAAGAACGTCTGTCGTTAAATTTGTGGGTATTGCTTTTTTGATATGTGCCTCACGTAAACTTTCGTACACCGCATACCAAATATTTCAAATTTCCTTACATCATCGAAAAAAATATGACCGCAACAAAACTTTTTTTTCCTTAGAATGGAAAATCATTTATTTTAGTTTATCTACGAATCCGAGTAGTCACTTGAAAAGTTACTGATTTATTACTTCCATATACTTTTTTTATCACGGAACTCGAAATTTTAGTATCTTTACAGGGTCTCCAGAGGGCACCTCTCTGACAAGTTCATTCACTATCCCCTTTACTTCCCCCACAAATGACTCCAGTCGCTAAATCATGGCTAGATGCAAGTCCATGATTTTAAACAAGGATTATACTGGAAAAGTTCCTCGGAGCACATAACTCCACCACATGGAGCGAACACCAATATAGCCAAGGTCAAATCATGTTTTTTAGTTTCTTCCAAGCAAATAGATGGCGTGAATGATAAGATTTTTTGCAATGTGGTATACACTTTGTCGTGAAGTGTTGCCTATAGCTTTATAGATTTTGGTTGCATTCATAACCTTCAGCCTTCAATAAAAATAAATATTCTCGATCAAAAAGAACCACATCCTGGAAACAGCAGTGGAACTGCAGCATTGCCCATATCCTTCATCAATCTTGGCAATAATTTAATCCACGAAATATCAGTGTCGTTAGTAAAAGTGAACAGCCATGGCTACAATTGCCAAATGCCTCCAAATTCTGCAATTTTAATACAAAGTCACTCACAGGGTTTAATAAATATAAACTATCGTATTAAATAAGTTGCATAATATTATTATTGTTATGATTGTATCAATAAAAACAGCTTTTTCCACATTTTTAAGTTTCCTAAGATAAAGTAAAACCATCGAGGGATCCCAAGTATTTTGATATTTTGGCATACCTGGTCTTAACATGTAAACCCCTTTGAAAAAATTTTGAATTCTATAATCGTGGGAAAGGTCGGGTGCTATCTGAGGTAATGAGCACCTGTAAGTGTTAAGTGAGCTGTATGAGGCTCCTTTGTTGAATTGGGTGGTGAGGAATTCTGAAACCCTTACTGGTGAAACAGAAAATGGATCGACTTTTTCCGAGGCGCAAAACTCCCACCATAGCTTTAGACCCGATACGTATTGTTTCAGTGTGTTGTAGATGCCATGCAGATTTCTAAGGATGATTCTGGAACTTGGCCTAGCTGCAGCGCTTTCCTGATAATAGACCTCCCATCAAAGAAAGATGTTGTAATCTGCCAAAGGAAAGAAGATTGTGCTTGGGAGTGAATATTAATGGTTTCCCTACCAAGAGAGATAAGAAAATCGGGTACCATGGCTGGCTAGGCCACATGGGAACTACTAAAATACTTCTCGTTTGATCAGTAATGATTTTTTCTAAGGTACGCAGAATGACCGAAAAAGACGTCCAAATCCTTCGACTAAGGACTGGAAATTTGAATCGGCAAGAGCCCATTCTATATCTATGTGTACGCTCCGAGAGGCCTTATCCGCTATAATATTGTCCGATGATCTAATGTATGACGCATCGATAAAGATATCTCTTTTTTCACACCACTGCCAAATTGCTCGAGCAAGACAATTTAGCTTAACGTGTTGTACACTCCCCATTCGGTTAATATAAGCAATTTCGGTGGTATTATCTACCCGGCAGAGCAAAGAACAATTTTTCAAATTTCTGGCGTAGCATCTTAATCCAAAAAATACAGCCAAAAGTTCGAGATAATTTATATGTCGGATTTCTCCTCCTCTGACCAAAAACCATGAGAACTGTTATTATTGCAGTAGATTCCCCACCCCGTATTAGATGCGTCTCTTAAACTATTCGGTATCTTCATAATAGCGTTAAAATTTCCTCGTGATTTTCTAAGAGCTAAATATTTTTCACGCTCAAACAATTTTGAATATAGATAGCCATATTTTACAGCTGGGCAAATAGAAATCAATTTACCTATTATTTTTGAAAAATCTCCAATTTTACATTGTTTTAACTTCTTAATTTTGCAACATTACAATTAATTATTCACGTTTATCTCTAGGAACCGGGATAGTAAGTTCCCGAGAGTTAAACTTAAAGCCTAAGTAAATACATGAATTTCTTGGAATAAGGGAACTCTTTTCATAATTAATAACAAAACCCAAATATTTTAAGAGCGATACAGATTGTGATATATTTAGTGAGCACTCCCTATAGTTATTTCCCAGCAATAATAAATCATCTAAATAGATAACCGAGAGAAATCCCTTTTTCCTAAGATAATAAACAACCGGTTTTAAAAGTTTCGCTAATATCATAGGAGCAAAGCAAAGACAATTATACTCATAAATATTGTTTTTAAATGGAAACCTTAAATATTTCTTATGTCTCGTGAACCAGGACCAAAAAATATGCTTCCTGTAAATCAATCTTAGCCATAAAACAATTTCGATTGATTAGTCTGGCAGCCATCCTAAAGAATGTGAGATTAACTCTTTCTCCCTTAAGGACCATTTCGGCTGTTCAGGCGACACCGCCTGTGAAGGTTTATTAATGAAAGGAAATTTAACCCCGTTTACCCAAGACAGGATTTGCTTATTGTTTGTTATTTCTTTCCAATGAGACAAAAAATATTGTAACCTTCCTGCTGATTTTCCTACCTCTACTTCCGGTGATACCTCCTTTCTATGGTGCTGCGCTCCTAACGACATGGGTGATTCTGCTAGTAGTACTTGGCGGTGGGAACACGAGGCTTGTAGTGTCCACTCTGTCTTGCTCCCCGAAACTTCTTAAGTGGACTTCTCGAGTTTAAAGAACTCCCGGCATTGAAAACCTTCTTAAGTGGAGGTCTAACATGAAAACTGCTGAATGTTTTTGGCATTTTTGAGTCTATCCTCCAAATCTACCCCAAACAGCAATTCATCACTGATTGACTGCGATAATGTGCCTTTCCGTCCTTGTTGAGGTTTAGAGAACCCTCCTTGTTGCACTTTCTGAGTGGTGAAGATCAGACAAAAGTCGACCGGCATCGCTAAGACGTTCAATGATGACCTTATTCTCCTCACCCTTCTCCCGTTTCTCCAATAAATCGAAAATTACGGATCCTATTGCGAAATGACTTGCACCAATTTGAAGTTGCTTCGTGGAAAGACGCTCGTCTCTTTTTATTGCAGGCTCATCGATAGCCTGCGTCACCATAAGGTTTAATTTTGGTGTCTCCAAAAACCGACTATTAGCGGGCGCTAGATATTTTTCTAATAATTTCTTTTTTCTCTCGGATCCCAACCCGGAGTTAACAATATGAAGCCATCTGTCCGCCAGCTGTTTGCGAATTGGCGGTCCATATACTTTAGCGGTGCCTTTTTCCTCACCTAGCATTGATAAAATATCCTCGTTAAGGGTGGAAGTCGTGGTCGAAGCTGGTTTATCAGTTGCTTCGTCAATCGGTGTGATAGTCGCATTTCCCTGATCTGGTTTAGCTTCATGACGCCCATCCTCCTCTGCAAAGAGGCAGGAAGCAGGTTTATAATTTCATACTTTCCACCATTGTAGTAGGCCTACAAGTCGATCTCATCGGCCCACTATTTGACATGTGCGCCACGTTGCCACATCTAGGATTCCGGCCTTGTGTTAGAGGTGGTTATGATTCGTTTGTGTTTGTGAAGGATTTAGCATGAAAGTGAAGCAAGCCGAAACAAATAGACGTGCAAACTGAACACCGTTCGTAGAGCACATTTCTTTGATGTATCAACTCCTGTAAGTAACTGTAGAAATTGTATGCTGCTCGAATTTTTTGTGGTTAACTTCATCTGTACACGGGTTAGACAAGAACATTATTTATATTATTTTTAAACAGAAAAAGTATTGGCGCATTTCTTATTCCTTTTCTGCTTACATTCGACATTTTTTATTTTTATTTGTGGTTGTTTTTGAAATATATATTGGAGTTTGAGTCACTTTGTATATTGGAAAAATGTAGCACTAACTAAAGAAATAACTTTTTAACAGCAAAAGAAAGAAAAGTTTTCATTTATGAAAGTGAATGTCGGTAAAGGTAAGGAAATACTCAAAAAGTTGTTGCAAGATTTGGCAGTGCACGTAATGATGATATACGTTATTGGAAACATAAATCTGTGGTATTTGATTTGTGCTTGCGGTAGTTTTGGGTACATAATAAATCAACTGCTGGCGGCCCTGCGTCGGACCTCAAAAGCAAAACCGTGCTAGACCTATTAATAAGGTAAAGTCGATCATGCCGACAAAAAGTCAGAATCGGTCTAGCACATTCAATATTTATGTATTTTCTATCTCGGTATTCAAATTGGAGTTTATTTAAATTGCCTCTATGGAAAACCTAAAAGCACCGAATATTGCTGGTAAGGTTTCTTTCAAGCTACACGGTGCAAATATTAATGTAGGTACCTCAAGCTAACACTATGTGCCGTCCAATAATAATTGTTCTCTTTCTCCTTTGGTGAAATAATCTAGCAAAACTAACATAAACTGCTGATTTGCTATAGTTAATGTTTTTCCGGGTATTTTCTTGACAAGTGCTTTCAGGTGAGTCAATCTGACTTTCGATGGAACACATTGATCTGTGGATTGGTGCTAAAAATGTCAATGTCAAAATTTCACTATATTGACTTAAGCAGGGCACAATTCATGGCTAAAAGAAGGGACAACACAGATATGGCTTTGACAAAGCCAGATGGTAAATGTACCGAAAAATAAGAGGAAATAGTGCGACTTTTAATAGAGACTCATTTTCCTGGGAGTAACTCGAACAGGGGGGTTAATCCTCTCGAAGGACACAGAAGTTCTTCAAGAGAAAGCACTATTTTCCAGGTATTTTCTCCACAAGTGCTTTCAACTGAGTCAATCTGACTTTTGATGAAACAGATTGATGATATATCTGTGGATTGGTGCTAAAAATGTCAATGTCAAAATTTGACTATATTGACTTGAGTAGGGCACAATTCATGGCGAAAAGAAGGGTAAACACAGATATGACTTTGAGAAAGCCAGATGGTAAATATACCGAAAAAGAAGAGAAAATAGTGTGACTCTTCCAAGAGACTCATTTTCCTGGGAGTAACTCGAATAGGAGAGTTACTCCTTTCGAAGGACACAAAAGTCCTTCAAGAGAAAGCACTATTTTTCCATGTTTTTTCTCCACAAGTGCTTTCAACTGAGTCAATCTGACTTTTGATGAAACACATTGATGATATATCTGTGGATTGGTGCTAAGAATGTCAATGTCAAAATTTCACTATATTGTCTTAAGTAGGGCACAATTCATGGCGAAAAGAAGAGTCAGCGCAGATATCGCTTTGAACAAGCTAGATAGTAAATATATCGAAAAAGAAGAGAAAATATTGCGACCCTTACTAGAGACTCATTTCCTGGGAGTAACTCGAACAGGAGAGTTACTCCTCTCGAACGTCACAAGAGAAAGCACTACAATGGCTAAGCACATTTGTAGTAACAAGAGGTTAAAATGGGCTAGGAACACCTTTCCACCTTCCAAGGCACCGGGTGCCGATGGAATTTTCACAGCATTGCTCCAGCAAGGATAAGACGAAATTCTACCACATTTGGTTAGAATTAGTCGAAGCAGCATATACGGAACGGAATCTAGAGCCCAAACTGGAAACATTCTAAAACATGTTTTTGTATATTGTATGTAGCTTACGGACTTATAATGATAATAACTTGCTTAATTTGGATGGACACCCTGTATATTTTCACTGAGTTGAATATTTTAAGTTAGTACTTTCCGAATTGTATTTATTGATCATGCGAAAAATACAAAATTTCGGTATGGGGAACCCTAAAACCATATTAAAGGTGATAACTTGAAATATTTGACAGAGTGAAAAAATACAGGGTGTTCTATTTAAATTAGGCAAGTTATTTACGTTATAAAAAGTTCGTAAGTTTCCGCACTTCGTGGAACACCCTGTGCATTTTTACATGAAAGTAAATGTGCCAAATATTCGTCTAGGCTTCGGATTCGCTTTTTAAAAACTATTTTTTGTGTTGAAAAAAACCGAGATATCTCGACAACCGTGAAAGCTAAGTATAGGAAATCTTGAAGAAATAAACAATAGTTTTTAAATTGAAATTCAAAAATGTGTGGTCATTAAAAAACAAAATATTCCAAAATTTGCTCTTATCGACTTTCATACCTCTATATTAAAACGTATTTCAGATTTTTACTAGTTTGGAATTAATATTTCGTGCCGAATGTGGTGCCCCACTCTGTATATATAGAATTTTATTTCATTAAAATTGTCTCGCAGTTTATCGAATGAGTGTGATAAAGTTATTTCATATTTTTCGAATCTACTTTCGTATTGATTTAAACGCCAAAACCGGTCCTGTAATGGCTCTTCGATGGCTCGTGATAAGTAAATCATTCTTCCTCGACAATATTGAGCTAGAAATGGAGAAAAATCGGAGAGATAAGCGGTCTATTGGTGCGAGTTTATCAAATTTATAATACCATAATCGAGGCTTTTAATGCACGCGATGGACAGTCTGAGGCGCGGAATTACTGCTATTAATAGATTTTAACACTTTTATGGGATATTCTATTAGTTGATGTGTCATTCCTTTTTTCATGGAATAAGTGCCTTTTAGTTCAGTGCAAAGTAATAGAATACAGACAGGACATCGGTTTTTCAGTTTATTTGGAAAACCTGTAATTCTATCAAATGATCATAATATTTCCATTATCACCATTTTATATTGTTTCCTTCGTCTACTATTAGCTTCTTCCTTGTCAGAGTATTTTAGTACTTTTCGCTCACACCTTTAGCAAATACTACATAATATTTTACTCTTTAATCTTTACCTGTAGTCCTGTGGTATCACAAAAAAGAGGTTAAGAAAAAACAACTATTTTTTATGGTTCAACCAAGTTTATTGTCCAAAATTGAAAACAAATCAAGAAATCCATCTTTCAATGAACACTCTGTATATAAACTTTTACACTCAACACCATACAGTCCTGCTTGTTGTGCTTCTAAGTAAATTGGATCTAAATCTGGACTAATTTCTCCATATCCATAATTAGGTCTACGAAAATGTACATTTTATTAACATATTTTTGTGTAGCTCTTACAAAATTAGGCCGGGCGAAACATTGAGATGCAGTTAAGAGAGGTGACGCAGGGGACTCGCCGCAGACTTCTGCTATACAATATATGTACAGATACATTCAAACACAAACGGAACATAGGGATTTAATGTATTTTTTGCCGATCTAAATAGTCCACCAACAAAACATTTCTATAAGTTCACTTCAATGAAAATCAAGAATTGATCTGGACAGCTGGATTCAGCCCAATGTAAGAAAACCCACCCATTCTCCTTCCAAAATTTGTTAGTTATGTGCGAACTGCGATTTAGTATTGAATAATTATTTGATGGGGGCAGTAAACGTCGCTACATATTGAAACAGTATGATTACGTTTTATGTTGTTAAAATCGAGAATTAATTATTAAATTCTCTTTAACAATTATTGTTTCGAGTTAAGATAATATGTTTTGATTTCTTTGGTAATAACGGCTTTCAAAATAAAAATGAATTCGTAAATTAAACAAAATAAGATTCTTCAAATTGTACTCTACCTACCGACTGCTGTTTACTGACTGCTAATTAGGACCGCCCACAGTTGAGAATACGGAGTGGTGGGAATTGTACGATATATTATAGGTGTCCAAATAAACGATTGTAATAATCGTGTTTTTAATTTGTTGAAGCTAGATGTTGGTCGACTAGTTCAAAAGAAGTTCTGAAACAATGCTTAAAATCCCTATGTTCCGTTTGTGTTTGAATGTATCTGTATACGTCGAAACATCAGCGAATGTTCGGACACATCGTGAAGTGACTCAAATTTTGTACGCCGTATAAAGTGGGATTCCGAGTCTAACAAATTACACAAATATGTAAGGATCTACTGGGAGAGGAACTGCTTTCCAGACACTGGAGCGAGCGTTGCAAAATCCCTTCAAGCAATTGAATTCACCCAAGCAGTTCCCTTCACCATGCGTCACCTCTCGTCACACTGCGTCTCAACGTTCGCTTGGCCTTAATGGAGAGATTGGCAAAAAAATAAACTAAACAATATTAGTTATAGAACAATAAATGGCTGGTGAAATGTAACGTAATCTAACTTTATGTCTAGATTGTTTTATATTCCAAACATCAAAGTTTCGAAGTACTTATATAGTTTTGATTTATATCTTTGAACAAAAATATTGGTTTTTGTCTTTGTGTGATGAATGAATAGGAATATTTAAAAAAAATTCGAACTTACGTTAAGATTATGTCAAAAAGCTGACCATATAGTCCATTCGCCTCGTGTGCTAATGAATCCATAGCATTTTCACAAATACTTCTTAGTAAACATTGTCTTCCATTAAGTCCGTGACTAAAAATGAAGTTTTGACAATTTATTTTAAGAGACAGTAGCATCTAACAACATTATACAGAGCGTCCATGAAGCAACGAATAAACTTATAATCAGCTAAATAAACAGTTATATGAAAAAATCCCAAAATAGGTGGATAACAGGGTGGATAATATTTCCTTGCTGTGCTTACAAAAAAAAAGCATCTAATTTGTACAAGATAGACAAAAACGCAAAAGTTGTCATTTGAAAATTGTCATGAGTAATCCTAGCCGCTTGACTGGACCGAAAAAGTTTGAGAGTATATCTTGCTATTTGATTTGAAGCTGAAAACTGTCGGAAATATCCAATTCCAATTCCGTATTGTTAATTTAATTTATGGTATCGAATTTTTTTGTTAAATGGCCCTTGTCCTTACACATATGTAATAAAAATTAGAAAACCTTGAGATAGGTTTTGATAAATAAATTTGTCCAAGATTAAATCATGCTCCTCCTCAGTTTGACCACAAATGGTATGTCATCTTAATAGACAAATGTATCTTTAAGATCATCTAACAGTATTAGGCTATTGATTACGCGTTGAAATCCTGCAACACCGTTTGTTACTTCAAAAGGTATTCTGGTATACTGATAAAGCTGCCCTCAAGCTTCAAAAGCAGTGAACTGTTTATCGGAAGACTTGATAGGAATTTAATGATAAGCGCTCTGAAGATAAACGGTGCTGAAAAATGTAAGGTGTTACGTTAATTTAGAACGATTAATAAGTATCGTATGGGCGGCGAATAGCCAGTCCTTTCTAATGCCCAACACCGAAAAATGTTTCGAGGCTGAATACATTTACTGTCGATAAAGAGTCGAAATCAACGTTTTAATACGGGCCGAACGAGTTCCGTCTGTGGTGAAAATAGCCACTGCTATTTGTTAGTCCCCACTTCGACATCGGTCTAAATTCTTCTTCTATCAATTATTAATTAAATGAGAATTGAAATGTAAATTCCTTTCCTGGTCAAAGCGTCTGAGCTTGACATGAGACGTAAGTATATTATCTCTCATATGATTTCGTGTATTTAAACAGGGGCCAAGAGGTTTCGTTCTTCTTTCCTGTCAACATGTGCTATTGAAGCCAAACTTTATCTTATCTTTGAAAAGTGCATTCATGTGAATGTGAATATTTAACATCAATAAATAATATGACAACTAAAATGTCAGAGTACTATCTTAAATCATAATCCACTCCTATTATTATAACCTAAAATAATATAAAAAACTGTTTTAATTATTAAAAGGGCGACTGTAGGAAAAATTATATGTGTTTTTCGAGCGTAAAGTAAAATTGCCGCTTTCAAAAGATGAGGAGACTTTACAGCAGTTATTTCAGAGAATAAAATAAACACATCACTATCTAAAAGATTTTCTAATTGGAACAGACTAGTACGAACGACAGCTTGGATTTTAAGATTTATAAAACAATGTAAATACAAGAATAAGATAAAAGGTGAACTGGTATTAGAAGAAATAAATGAAGCAAAATATTATCTATACAGGAATGTTCAAGAAGAAAAATTTAGTGTAGAATTAGAGTTCCTACGGTCTGGTAAGTCTTTTCCAAAATCCAGTAAATCATCAAATCTCGGTTGTCAACTGGAAGAAAAATGGATCAGATTGGGAGGAAGACTAGATAATTCTTTACTGTTAAGGGATTTTACAAAGAAGCCTATAATTTTGGACTCTAAACACCCAATATCTAAATTGTTGATATTTGGAGAACGCAAAAAAGTAAACCATCATGGAAAGAAACAGTAATAAATAAGTTGAGGCAATCATTTTGGATTTTAGGATTGAGATCAACTGTAAAGCTGATTTGGATAGACAGTCAACAATTCAAAAACAGAAGAAGTAACCGGAGCCTCCTTTAATGGGACAATTACTTTCATATAGAATAGAGCCAACTTTGCGACCCTTCTTAAACACAGGAGTAGATTATTTTGGACCCATTTTGGTAACAGTGAAAAGATCACACGAAAAGAGCTACGGTGTTATCTTTTCATGTTTCACAACCGTGCAATTCATATCGAAATTGCCCAAGACCTGTCTACTGATGCCTTCCTCCACATTTATCGATGATTTGGATGCCGAAGAGGATTTTTCCCTCTGATCTATATTCAGATAATGGGTCAAATTTTTGAGGAGCTGAAAAAGAACTGGAAGAAAAATTGGAAGAATTGAATAAAGATGAAATTATCCGTAATTGTAATTTGAAAAATACCAGGTGGTATTTTCTGCCACCCTTAGCGCCAAATATGGCTGAAGCTTGGGAAAGACTCATTCAGAGAAATTTCCCCCTGAGTACACGTCCTTAGAACTTTATTGATAGAAGTTGGAAATATCATTAACAGTATACCTTTGACGTACGTATTGCTCGACCATGAAGATGCAAAAGCTTCGACTCCAAATCATTTCCTAATAGGTCCTGAGTACTTGGCATATATTCTAGCAAAGTCCAATACGAATGATTTGTGTTTAATGAAAACATGAAAAGCAGCCCAGAGACTAACTGACCTCTTTTGGAAAAGATGGTTAAAAGAGTATCTCCCTAGTTTAGTAAAACGAGAAAAATGGCTAGCTTCTAAAAGAACAGTAAAAATTGGCGATGTCATTATAGTCGCTGATCCAGATAGTCCAAGAAATACTTGGACTAGAGGAAGAATTCAAGAACTTTATCCTGGGAAAGATGGAATTGTACGAGTTGTTGATGTTAAAACTTTAAATGGAACATTTCGACATCCTGTTAACCAAATTTGTATACTAGATGTTAGGAAGAAAGAAGATTTGTAATTGAATTATATCCACTTCAATTACGGTGAAGAGAATGTTACGGTTGTTTTTTAATATTGTTTAATATAGATATCTTGCTATGTGTGATACGTAGAAAGTTGTCAAGATTTGTCAGAAAAAATAAAAATCTGAAAGAAATAGTAATTTTGTAGATTTTCTTTACAGATTTCAATATTCTGTAATTTTAGCCGGATAACACAGATAAAATCTACAACATAATGATTGTGGTTGATGTTTGCAATAAATTGATTTTAAATAATGGGTGATTATTATTTATTTAACATAAAGCCCAAGTATAATTCATGTAAAGTGAAAGCGCCGAGTAACGGGAGCTGAAAGACAAACTCGCTCTATACTGATCAAAGGCTAGGACCGGCACTGATGTTATATTTAACTAAATATAATGCGTTATGAACCATAGCAATATGTTCAACAAAATAACAGAGCACGTTGAACCAGAAGCATTTACAAAGTCAAAAACTGTAAAACGCTGATTTTATAGATCACCACTTTCTATCAAAGAATATGTATTCTCCAAAATATTGAAACATAAACGTACTGGACTATCAAAGCAGGGGGATTTGTGAATTAAATCATTTATACAACGTCTTATAAATAATTATAAGTTCAATGCTTTCATATTTGTTTTTTATCACTTCCAAATGACACACCTGAATTTCTAAGACATTTCAATGGAAAAGCATCCTCTTGTGAGATCTCTATCAAATTAACGGTTTAAGATATATGGACAATTTAATGTCGCAATGCACAACGATTTACCAAGTTTTTGGTACGAACTCCTGTATAACTGTTGATATGATTTTTCGAAATAACGTTTATACAAATGACTTGGCTCATTGTCACTGGATTTGATATGTAAAACGTTTTGAAATCCATAGAATTAATTAAAGATGTCTACCGCAGGTGTAACAATACTGAGAAGGGTCAACAATTAAGGACTGAAAGGGTATTTCGGAAATGAACAGATCGGGAGATCCCCAATTCTTTAACAGATGGTATAACTTTATTAATTTCCTAGAAAATTAATACCAACTTTCGTATTTCCCCTTACAATTCCAATTCTATCAGTGAACTGCTTCCAATTTCAATTTTTATCAATTCTCATTGTAGTTCTGTGTTTTTAAACTAAGTGAGATGAAAAAAAGTGTTTGATATTTTTAGTCCCCAATATCTTTCTATTTTAGAGTTGTTGGTATGTGAGCCAAGCTTAACATCATTTTTACAGGATACAAAAGTGCTTTCAGAGTTTATAATAGTTTTTGAACCCTTATTTCATTCTTTACAGGGTGTCCCGTGAATAAGTACCGTAAATTAGAGGCATGATAGTAAAAATATCCAAATACAACTTTTCTCTAACCTCCTTATTACTTTTATTGTACCAAGTACACCCTGTACTTGGAGCTCAAGATTTTCGTCTGCAATTCTTTATTGAATTTCCTACATAAAAGGTACTCTTTGTTGAACTCAATACAACACTCCATTTTCAAGATTTTTTACTTTTTCTTGCAGTAAGACACTTTGTGTTTTGTTTGTGTGTGAATCACAGGGTGTTTAAAAAATATGGTACAATAAAAGTTTACGAATCCCTCGTACCACGCCACTGGCTCATTAGAATTTGGCAGAATTAATACTGTAGATGTGTTTGGAAGAGGCAATAACCTACAAAAAAAATTATATTTGTACCCTCAACCCCCGGCAAGATATGCAATAAAATGAGTATTTCTTCTGCACCCTGTATCTCTCAAACTAAGAAGGTTAGAAAAAAGTTGTATTTCGGTATTTTGAATATTTCTTAATGATATATCGTGCCTTTAATTTACGGTACTTATTTACGGGAATATATGAATCATGAATATCTGAAACTACATGACGTATTTAGAATTCAATTTTATTTTCTCTGTGTACAACTTACTTATCAAACATTTCTTCAAAGGCACTATAAAATATAGCTCTATCGCTTTTTGGTTCACTGTGGAGTTCTAAGGCATCGACAGATCTCTTTCCTGTATACACAGGTGGATAAGTCTCTAGCTGAGATACGTTTTGAGGCACAGAATATTGCATTTGAAGATTCCAACCAATAGCCATTGACTGTTTTGATCCCAATTTCAATGGAATACCAATGCCTATGACAATCTAAAAATATAATAAATACGTTGTTTGTGTGTGCGTGAAAACTCTCTTTTGTGAAGCTTCTTAGCTCAAAATGTAATTCGACAGATATTTGCTGTAGGGCTTTAAGAGCCCAACCTCAAAATTTTATGTAACAGACTGCATTGAATTTCAGATTATCCAATATAATGGTAAATTAAAAAATTGTATACTAACCTTATAACTTCCTCCTCTGGGGTATAAGATGTATCGTTTTTCTCTCTGGGAATGTTTGTAAAATTCACCAATGTTAGCACAAATTATTAAAATCAGTAATGAATAATAAACGCTGGCCTATAAAATTGTAAAAGTTAAAATAATTTTCCGTTTTGTACAGTTAACTTTTGGATTAATAAAACAATTTGTCATTATACATACCATTTTTGGTACTGTAACAAATATTTTCACTATTGTATGTTATTACATTTGCCTGGACACAATTATTATCAGGAGACAAATCTCGTGAACTCGTTCAAACTTTTGTTGATAAAAGCAATTAGCGGGAATGTTGGTCTGTTAGCTGAATGGTTGTTGAACTTGGTTTTTGTTTGAAAGAATAGGTTGTTTAAATAATGTCACGAACACTGAAACACTGCTTCAAATTAAACTGTAAAATACACAGGGTGCTCAAAAACGTTCTTTAAAAAAAGCCTACGAAATCTGAAGCTCATTTTATGACTATTTCATGATAGCATATGGTTCGGTAGTATAATCGCCAAAGACTCGGCACTGCTGCCACAGCTCAAGTGGTGAGAGTTTGAGTCACAACCCAAAATGAGCTCCACTCTCTGGTTGAGACAGTGATCCACTAGTACCTCCATTTCTCTAGTCGGTGGTAGGGTGGCTGCATCTTAAAGGAGGTAGACCGAAGCGATTATCACGCCGTATATTTGCCTTTTTCATCTGGACATTCCACTTTAACCGCAGTAAGGTCTGAGGTGCAGAATTGTGCCATCGGAAGGGCTCTGTATATCCTAGGAACGTAAACAGCTGTCCTAGGTTGGTGATTGTTTGGTAAGCTGAAAAATTGACCAATAAGGCTACTGAAACCAGTAGTTTTAGTCTTTATTATCCAGAGCTCCTGGATCAACGCTATTGCATCCTCCAGTACATCAAGGTGGCGACATAGTGTTGCCGTTGCCGCCTTTTTGTGTTGGAGGTTGCATTGTATAATATTTACCTTTTTTTTTCAACGTCCTTGCCCATGGGAAAGGTGGTAAAAGATGAAATTTATTTTAGAGCTCCATCTGCTCCTCCGCTAAGGGAGAGACGACCTCGCTCAGTTCGGGTGCCTCTTCCGTCAGGTCATCGACTGTCATCTGTTCGGATGCTTCGACGTCCTTTTCGGGACACACGGTGGTACCTCGGGTCTTCAGAGGTACCCTCTGCTTCTTTTTTGTTGCCCTTTTTGTCAATGAGGTAAACGCGTAGCTTATCCTCATCGACTTTTTCTTGAGGACAGCCATATACTCGTCTCCGATCCCGAAAACGAAGAGGTGTCCTTGTGGGCTTTCCTTTGCCTCATGGTGGAAAGTGCACCATCTTGCCACCGCCAGATCGGGATTCTTCGCCTTCAGCCGAACCAGCACCCTCTCCTTTTCACCAGATGTCTTTTGGATGTCCTCCGGGATCCAGAGAGAGGCTTTGGTTAGCTTTGACAGCTTATCCACACTGACGACTGCCACTGATGCCTCCTCCCACGGCTTAAGGTTTATGTGGCTTTTTTCAGCAACTCTAGCGTCTCGTCGTCATCGCAAACTGCTCTGATGATTTCACCGGAGTGTGTCCACGACTTGAACGTGGGCGCTTTACTGTTGCTGCAGGAGGTGGAGAAGATGATCTTGTCCAGCTACTGCAGCAGTTGGTTTTCTCCCGTTCTGCGGTTATTTTACCGTACGGGCTAGTCTCGTCTATTATTGCTACCTTGAGGTGTCTTGAGGCGCCATCGGCGAAGGTTTTGGAAG
This sequence comes from Lochmaea crataegi, assembly GCA_947563755.1. NCBI lineage: Eukaryota > Metazoa > Arthropoda > Insecta > Coleoptera > Chrysomelidae > Lochmaea > Lochmaea crataegi. The sequence goes on along the minus strand of OX387423.1, from coordinate 80,893,608 downwards.
GTGCAGCGATATTTCTGTCGGTGCGCAGCTTCTTCAAACTTATTGGGGTTCCCTCCGTGGGGGTACTCAAGTAAGGGCGTTATTCACTCGGCACTGTGCTTAGGAAAACACGTGATGATACTACAGCAGAAGTTGCAGCAGTACAGCAGCACTGACACTACACATTTCACACTACATCTATTGTGAAGTGAAGTGTGCAGTTTCAGTGTCAGTATCTTCTGTAAGTTCCTTGTGGTGTATTTATTATTATGTTTGTTAATTATTTTGGGAAATTAATCCACAATCTTTTTTAGATTTTTTGATTCAAGGTTTCAAGAACAATTAAGTTTTCAAATTCTGGTCCCTATAGTGTCAGTGTAGTGTAATTGTGTTTGGTATTAAATATCGCCAACGGTTCCAGAATTCCTAACTTAAATTGAGAGCTCTTCACTAAATGTTCCTAGATATGTTTGAAATAATAGAAATGAAACGTTATTATAATATTTTATAATGATTTAATTGTTTTTTTCCAGCGATATTGAGTATGCCAAAATCCATATCTATTTGATTGAGTTGACTTTTTCACTCACATCTACCAGTTATTTTACACGATATAGGTGAAAGTAAATTTACGTGAAATGATTCTAATATTACGAATATTTGAATTTTGTCGCTTTGCTTTTGTGCTTGTTCAATTTAATCGCTACCCCTACCAATCTGACACACGATATAGTTAATAAATGTATGTTGTAATTTCCAAAAACTTTCCGAAATTAACAAACTCCTCACTAGATTCGGAAATTTAACAGCTAAAGTTACCTTGTACCGGTGGTATTAAAATAAAAAACTTGATCGATCAATCTGTTATAGTTTTGTGGAGTTTAATAGTGCAAAGTTCGTGGGAGCAAAGTTATATAACGATCTGCCAACGTTGAATATTAAAATCGTTTGGAAATAATGTTGAAATTATTCGCTTATTGCCTTTATGTTAGATGAGGAGTTTAAAATTCTGATCTTTCAGTTTGCCTTTTTGACCATTTTATTTTAAGAAGTATACCATCAAGAGGGTGAGAAATTTTGTTTCTGATATTTCCAGTATGTTTATCTTGGAAATTTGATATATTTGTGAAATTAATATTTATGTTTGAAGTAACTGCTTTTATGCTGTTATGTCTATAATAACCTAACCTGGTTCCGCAGATATTTTTACATAGTGAGCTGAATATTAACGAAACTGAATTGTAGTAGACAAGGTTATCCATTGTCCACGACATTATTTAACATAGTATTGGAAATCATCTCAGGAGAAAGCTCGATAAGGACAAATGAACTAATTTACAACAATAACGAGAACAAAATTAAATTACTGGAGAAAAAATGAAAGGAATATGGCCTGGTAATCAATGAAAAGAAAACTAAGTACATGGTTAAGCGGACTTAAATATAAAATGCGATGGTTGCACCTATACATTTGGGAATATGGAACAACTAGAATACTTTGGAGTAAACTTAACAGCAGAAAAAAGTGAAGAAAAATAAATAGAGAAAAGAATATCCAAAGGTAGTAGCGCAGCAGGAATATTTTCAACATTTTAAAAGCAAAAAATGTAACCAGAGGGGCTAAGATCAGAATATATCAAACAATATTAGGAGCATCAGTAACATATGCCTGTGAAACATGGGTTACGAATAAAAAGGAAGAGGTCAGACTAGAAATATGAGAGAGGAAAATGTTGAGAATAATATTTGGAGGAGTAAAAACAGAGAACAAACATAATAAGAGCACAGAGGGCCAGATGGTTAGGTCATATTAGCAGAATGTCAGAAGACAGGTGGAATGAGAGAGTTCTAATGGGTGGAACAAGAGAGTTCTAATGGGTGGAATGAGAGAGTTCTAATGGGTGGAACAGGTAGCCAAAGGAGAAGGGAAAGACCTAGAACAAAATAACTGGATGCAGTAAAAAATGATCCGAAAAAAGTAGGAGTTCAGAACTGGCAAAGCAAAACATTGAATAGAAGAGAAAATCGAGAGAAAAAGTGGAAAAAAATTGAAGCCAAGGGCCACTAAGGGCCTGTAGAAGCTGATATATATTGTTATGGTATGAATAGGTACTTATTAATAAATTTAAATATTAAATAATCATATAACTTTGTAACATGTCTATCGACCTGTTTCGATTTTACAGAATAAATCCTTTTAATTAGCGCTCGTCGTCACTAGCCACATTCAATTATAGTTCTGTGATCCCAAACTCTTCTACCCCGAATGTAAGACAATTGACGTTTGCCAACGGACGCTTCCATTTTTTGCACAACGCCACGTTAAACACCCCTTTTTGTTAACGACCGCCGAAGGGGACAGATTATCTTTCGCTATCTTTCATATCTTAAGTATCTATCTTAGGAATTTTGCTGTGGTAAGTACAAAATCATAATTCATAATTAATAAGCTTTTTCTAAAGTACTGTCTGATATAATTTTCGTATGCATTCTTTATTTTTTTACAGAGATAGACGAAATTAAATTCAACACGTGGTCATAAACTGTTCTTTTATACTAATATGGTAGTTTTAAGCCAAATATTCTTTTATAATTCACTGTTTTACTTTTATACAAACATTTTCAAGCTTTTTCAGTTGCGAAATAACTCTTTTAATTATAAAATAACACTTTCATAAATTACCGTTAACCTATAAAATATTCTTTCGTAACGCCAGTGCCGGTTTCATATATTTCTTAAGCACGATACTTTTTCATATAACTAAATAAATAACTTTTTTCTATCATTAGCTTCTTTCGGATCATTAGTATATTTTTTTATTCAGCCGATAATTGCTATTTTTACTGTTTTAACATGGGACATATAATGTTGGAAAGCTTTCAGTAAATTAATTCAATTTTTCGACTTTCAAATAACTGCCTTCCTTTTGTTTAACCTGAAAAGCTGACCAACATAATGTGCCATTACATTCAAGTTCCTACATATCCCTGATCCACTTGTACTTCTAGGTAAGTACAGCCCCTAGGCTAGGATAAACCCAAGAATACAACCCTAGGCTAGGATAGAACCCGAGAATATAACCCTAGGCTAGGATATAACCCAAGAATTTAACGCCGAGAATATAACCCTAGGCTAGAATATAACGCCGAGGATATAAACCGAAGAATTTAACCGGAGAATATAACCCCAAGAATATAGCCAAGGATACAGCCCTAGCTCAAAATACCGTCCTAGAACAGAACTCATCAGTTCGGATCAAGACCTGACTTCTTCTTCAGGAACCAACTCCATATAAGCTAAGTAGGTACCTATAAAAGTACAAATTCCTCTATTAAATTCCGTTATTCATTTCCTGTGGCAGAATAAATTAAAATTTTGTTTTTAATTCTTTTTTTATTAAAATCCTCAACTATAAAAGTTGAGGGAGATCCGCCCGGGGTCACTTTTCTTTATTAACTTTTATCTAAATTTTACAAGGCGTTTCTACCTTTTTCGCCCTAGTTTTTTGTAGTTTTCATCGTTAAAAAGGTAGTGGCGCCCTCAACTTTTACAACCTTCCTGTATCACTTGTGCAGCATAAACTTGGGGTCGAATCACCCTTGAGAGGAGTCTCTAGCCGGAGCCCTTCGAGCTGGTGCCCTGTGAGGTACAACTTTTACCGTTACAATTTAATTGATACTTGTACAACCAAATCTATCATTTGATATTCAGAATCATTTATTTTTCATAGTGGAAGAATATAAAATATATTGAAAAGTCCGTCAAAAGCCTAAAATAAACATACAAAAGGTATAAACATTTAGAAAGAAAAAGAATAATATGTAAAATTAGTTTTGATACACCCTGTATACTGAATAATTAAAGTCGTACAATGACAAACAGTAAAACAGGAACACAAACTTTGAAATAAAAAATTAACAGAATACCAACTAAAAATGTGATGATTGTAAAATTGAAATAAAATGACCACCACAATATAGAAAATTATAACCTTAAATGGAACTGTAGATAAAATGAAAATAATCATATAACTTAACATAAATAAACTATAAATATAATCAAAAATACTAATAATAATTTAGTAACTAAAATCTTTCAAAGACAGTCATTGGTAGACATAATTTTAAAATAAAATCTAAGAGAGTTTGTTGAAAAAACAAAGGGAAAAATCAACAACTGGTTGAAAATTTGAGAAAGAAGGAAGAGATTTTTCTAAGTAAGAAACTAAAGTTGAAATTCATGGAAAAATATTCAAGAAGAAATAAAAAGTTGTAAATACAAAGTTAACTAAACTAATATAAAGTTATTACAACAATTAATAAGCAAGTGAAAGGTAATACCATAAAGTTTTTGTTGGTAAGTAAACACTGGTATAAGCCATATAATATACTAGTATTGATTGAACACTGGTCAAAAGTTGAAACCCATATCCGAGGAATATCATCAATAAATCACAAGTGAGAAGCAGAAAAATATTGAAATCGTTTATCCAGCACAGACAAACCATTCCAAGTGGCCCAGAGTTTTGGTCCAGGGCCACCTAACACTGAAATTTAGTGTGACCTGCAAGAGAAGAAAAGAAATGAATACTTTAATCACGAAAGACAATCAGGTAGCATTTATCTATATAATTTAATGTTGAATTTATTGATGTCTAAAATTTAAATTGTTCATATTTTAAGAGTAGTACATAAGATTATACCTACTTACTGACAAAAATTTTCAAGAGAATCAAACAGGCTTCGACCATTATCGATTTCATTTATTATTCTAGAACGTGTCAAATGTCACTTCTTCGCGTATAAAATCCATCATCTTTTCTGTCGTTTTTAAAACCATAGTAATATAAAACCAATTACGAAAAGAATTTCATCCATTTATTAAAACTCTGATAAGTATAATCTTAATTTTGTTGTGAATGAGGGAGTGAATGAATTTTAGATAGATATTAAGCAGTTAAGCAAAATTTATCTGTTGAGCTTTTATATGTATGAACTGATGAGTTTAAGTTAAACAATAAACCAAACATTTCATTTGTTGAGCATTTATTTGAAATTGAATGTGTTTGTTTTTGTTTCTATGATATATTTTAAAATGAACAGAGGCTGTCAACGTTGGAACTCTTTGAAGGCCAAAGGACAGAGTTGGCCTCACAAAATTTGAACTCACAAACAAAAATATAATTCCCTGAGTTAGCTTAAATAAAATTACAAAATAATATAATAGTCTCATAATAATAATAATAGAAAAATATTGAAATAATAAAATAAAAATGAAATTAGATAACCCTTGTCCTATAAAGGTAGGATATCAAGATAATTTATAATAAGGTATGGAATTGATATAGATCAACAATTCAAAACCATATCAATATATATAAATTTTAGTCGGAATTAATGCTACTATATGACATAAATTGGAGAAGCAACAGTTTGTGTTTTGACCGGATTCAAAAAGTAATAATGTTTGTTGGTTATTACAATAAATTTGTTCCCGGAACTCTATCAACAAATTCTTCGAATTTGCTTCATGCTACCCATGAAGGTCTATTGTATTCGGGCTACTTGAACCTAATAATAGTGTAAAAGTACTTAATTTTCTTAACTAATAGTAGGAGAGCTGTAACCAGGCTGGGTAGGTATTTGAGGCAAGCTGAAAACTTGTCCTATACCTCTCCTATCAAACCCCAACATGTAATTGCAGTTTTTTTGCCAAAAATATGTTTGAGGCAATTCGAAATTTTTATATTCTGTAGTTTAATATTTGAAGACAAAAAAAGCCTTATAATTAGAAAATAGAATTATAAAAAAGGCAGATCATTTTGATGGGACTTTCTGCCTGCCAGGTGATCTAAAAAATTATGTATAGGTGGAAATGAGTAGCATTATAGGCAATATGTTGTGTGAGAGAGAGTGTTTATCGGCAGCTGAAGATGAAAAACAATTCAATTCTGACGTGGAATGAATTATATTTATATTTTTGTACTTATAATAATTGATCGTGTTTATATACAAGAATAAATGACTCAAGTGAAAATCAATCAGTTGAGTAATAGTTCACTACGGAAAATTCTGATCTGGTACTAATTACTAATTCCTATTACCAAAATGATACTTAGTAAAGTTTAATCACCACTGTACACACCCTATGTGCTGCCCTTGATTTTACTCTAGTTGTTAAAACTAAAGTTTAGGTAAATGTGACAGCCACTCGCTCTTATTCAAGACTACGTGGTCTTTTTGTAAGCTTCAGTATTTTACTGAGCGTCTATTTATGTACAGTTTAATATACTCCCTACAAAATCTTGTTTTATACACCTATGGTTAGCTGTTGCATCTCGAACGGCAACATAAACTACCTCAATTATCATCTGTTTGCCGCACAAATATAATGAGAGTAATACCCAAGAAGAATATGTATTACCTATGTCAAAAAATAAAACAATTCCTCTACCTTTGTTGATAGGTGAATTAATCTCAGCCTTATCTAACAGCGAAAAACAAAAGTGAATTTGTATACCTACCTTTTGTGTTGACTGAGCTTCGGGCGATTTTAGAGCTTCGTGTTAAAATTTACATGGGAACTGACATTTTGTTTACAAAAATACGGGAATTCAGAATGAGTAGATAAAGGATTAAAAGGTTTTTAATTAAACGATTGCGGCACTTTTAACAAACGGTCGCTCTCCGTTTTTGAACTCAAACAAAGCCATAATACATATACAAATAATAATATTCAACGTAGAAGATGAATTCCTATTCTAAAATTCATACCCAATTAAAATTATTTCCGAAGAACTTATCCTTCGACGAGTCAAGACTGATTGTCAAATCATTTTTCGTTAAAAAAAGACTGTCTTTCCATGCTTTTGCGTTAGCTCCAGAAAGATTATAGTGCTAAAGTTAATTTGAGTTAGACATATAATCACTTGATGACTTCTCATAAGCTGAGTGGTCCTTCGAGGAAATTACAACTGTAACAGCCAAAATGGAGGATATGTTTCTCACCCAACTAGTTTTCTTACAACATTCTTAATCAGTTCAAAAATAAACAACCAAAATAGGTCAGTTGTCCAAGAGAGTGGATGTGTGAAGAAGTTTTGTGAATATTTCCACAAACAATTTCGAATAATATCAGCATAAAGCATGAATTTTACGTTTTGTAAATTTTATATAGGTACCAAATAATAAACTTTTTAGGATAAATAGAGTTATTCATAAAAAAAACAAGGAAAGTATCCATTAATGCCGAGAGAATCCGCCTTATAAAATCACAGAGTTATTCATAAAAAAAACAAGGAAAGTATCCATTAATGCCGAGTGAATCCGCCTTATAAAATCACAGATGTTATTTTAATTAACACTGAAAGCATAAAAAAACTACGATTCATTACTTACTTACTTCCATGAAAATTTCGAACATAAAGAGAGGTGCAGCCAGGGAAATTTTGAAAGCACAAAGCTATGTTAATGAAGTCGTATAATAATAAAGACTGTTTCATGTATTATTTCACATCTCTGGTTCTTGTCAGGAAAACGGGACACTTTACACGTTATTATCGAATTTTGTTTGTGAGTCTCCAACCGTAAATACTTACGTCGTTATAAGAAAGTTGTTGTAATTAATGGGGTTTTCCTTTAACGGGATATAGTTTCTTGTATCATTTCAAGTGTCACAAGTGTTCAAACTTATTCGAAACTTCTTATTTATAGTTTGAAACTATAGTCCTATGCAAAAACAATTATTATTTTTATGTTCCATTGTTTAAAATAATCGAAACTGAAGTTAAGGGTCAACCATTAATTTTCAGCTGATAAATCCTGAATCTGTACTTAATTCAAAGCCAAGCTGCCGACGATATAAAAAAAAGGGGGGGACAGAAGCTTGCTTCTTATGCACAATAGAATGACAATTTTTTGTGAATTTTTCACCATTTTTTTTTTGACGAATTTTGACAATTATTGACCGTCTTTAACAATTATAGACCATATTTGACAATTTTTCAAAAATTTCGACATATTTGGCAATTTTGATAATTATTGACAATTTTTGACAATTATTGACCAGTTTTGAGAATTATTGATCATTTTTAACAATTTTTCAATAATTTTGAACATTTTAGACCATTTTTCCAAATTTTAACAATTATTGACCATTTTTGAGCATTTTTGACATGTTCTGACAATTATTGACCATTTTTGACAATTTTTCAAACATTTTGACAATTTTCAATAATTATTGACCATTTTTGAAAGTTTTTTATAATTATTGACCATTTTTTCAAAATTTTGACAATTTTTGACAAATTTTGACAATTTTTCGAAAAATTTGACAATTTTTCGAAAAATTTGACCATTTTTCAAAAATTTTGACAATTATTGACGATTTTTCCAAATTTCTGACAATTTATGGAAATATTTGGCAATTATTAAACATTTTTCCAAAATTTTGACAGTTTTTGACAATTTTTGACGATTTTTCAAAATTCTTGACAATTTTTGACCATATTAAAAATTTTTGGCAATTTTTCAAAAATTTTAACAATTACTGACAGTTTTTGACGAATTTTAACAATTATTGACCATTTTTGACGAATTTTGACAATTATTGACCGTCTTTGACAATTATTGACCATTTTTGACAATTTTTAACATATTTGGCAATTATTGACCATTTTTTCAAAATTTTGACAATTTTTGACCATTTTTTTAAATTTTAACAATTATTGATCCTTTTGGACCATTTTTGGCTATTTTTGACAAGTTTTGATTGGTTTTGACAATTATTGACCGACTTTGACAATTATTCACCATTTTTGACAATTTCAACATATTTGGCAATTTTGATAACTATTGACAATTTTTGACAATTATTGACCAGTTTTGACAATTATTGATCATTTTTGACAATTTTTCAATAATTATGACCATTTTAGACCATTTTTTCAAATGTTAATAATTATTGACCATTTTTGAGCATTTTTGACATGTTCTGACAATTATTGACCATTTTTGACCATTTTTCAAACATTTTGACAATTTTCAATAATTATTGACCATTTTTGAAAGTGTTTTATAATTATTGACCATTTTTTCAAAATTTTGACAATTTTTGACAATTTTTGACCATTTTTGGCAATTTTTCGAAAAATTTGACCATTTTTCAAAAATTTTGACCATTATTGACGATTTTTCCAAATTTCCAAAGCAGTCATTTGTGCTGGTGATAGACACATGTTATTAATTAAGCAACAGCTCTACTTTGCGAGAGGCAGGTGGGATGGTTGCTTTCTCCACATAATTTCTTGTAGTATTATCTTGAAATTGATCTGTGGGTGTAGAGAATAATCTGAATATCTCAAAAATAAACTAAGTTTATCAAACTAAAATTCCACATTACAATTAGGACTAAACTAAACTGACATAATATGACAGTGGAGTTATTAGAGGTGGATCCACTCCACTTTCATGTTAGACTATAAAGTGGGAGAGACTCAACGGTTTCCAACAAACAGCTCGCACCATGTGAAGAGACTGATCTGAGCACTGAACCTGGAACTCAGCAATTTAAACAAAAGCCAGCTTCAACTGAATCACATACAGGACCAAGTGCATGAGTACTTGAAACTCGCTAGTCTGAAGCTCCTTTCCCTTTAGGACTACTTAGAAGATTGTATCCAAAGCTGAAGTCAGGGAGAATGTTGTCAGTTTAGTTTAGTCTCTAAACTGGGTTTATGTAGTGACTAGTTATAAGTTGTTAGTATTAGTAGTAAGTAAGAAATATAGTTTTGTCAATCTGTCAATCTGTATGTAAAATATAAACCAGTTTACGCCCTTCAATATCATTTATACTACCTCGGTCACAATAGTTTTGGCGACGAGTGTGAAACATCGAAAATTTTCGAGGTAAGACGTAAATTATCAAGCGCTAAAGAACCTCTTCAACATCAATTCAACAGTTATCACTTGACGGAGCCTCACCAGGAAGAACTATTTAATATTCGAAGCATTTAATCGTACTCTGGGCGTTTTTATCAACAATCTCTGTTCAAATTGACGACTAAATTGGTAAAATCAAGTAATAACTCATCAACCTTTATTCAATACTCAAATAATCTTTAACAGCAGAGTTAAGCCAATGTTCTACGGAGAGCGTGATGTTCCCTACTCATTGCGGGAATCAGTTGAAAAGGAGCTTGACCTCCTTGAAGCGACAAATATCATCACTAAAAGTGACACTAGTGACTGGGAATCTCCTCTGGTAGTGATTCCAAAAGCTGACTGTGGAGTTCGTCTTTGCGTTGACCATACAAAATCGGAGTCAACCTCACACTTCCCAATAAGGAAGATAAAAGATTACTGAATAGTAATGATCAAGATACTTCTGTCGTCTCGATTTATTTAAAGCATATTTGCACATCAAAGTTAATAAGCAATCGAGTGCAATTCAAACGATTTCAACCCATCGAGGTATCTACCGGATGAATCGATTATCTTCCGGAATCAAGAACGCACCAGCAGAGTTAAATAGAATCATTGATCAAATTTTACGATCCATACCCAAGGCCGAATATTACTTCGATGATATAGTGGTGCACGGAACAACTGAAGACGAATGCAAGACTAATCTGATTGCCTGTCTCCAGCAGTTACGAAAATATGATCTTCACCGAACCGGCGAAAGTGCAGTCTAATTCAGGCAGCGCATCGAGTTCCTGGGCCATGTAGTCAAATTTAACAGCATTTCAAAGTCACCAGCAAAGATCAGCGCAGTTGTGGAATTTCCTCGACCCAAAACAGTTAAGGATTTGAGACGTTTTATTGGTATGATAACTTATTATTATGCCCGCTTTATTCCCAACATTTCCACAATCACTGCTCCATTGCATACACTACTGAAGAAAAACGTGAAATTCCACTGGACCAGCCAATGTGAATCTGCTTTTATCAAACTCAAGCAAGAAATCGCCAGTGAGCGCGTTCTTGTTCCATACAATCCAGACGATCAGGAGCAACTAAATTTCTTTACGACTGTTCCTCGGTCTCCCACACTTAAATGTCGTGCTGGTCTGGTTGGTATTGCTGGTTGCACTACTTTGGTCGGTTTCAGGGCGTCCAAGTGTGTGCGGATCTGCCTGTGGAGGAACCCTTCTGAAGGTGTCTTCCCATTGGCAAGTGGAATGGCCCTGTAGCGAAAAAGTATGTCTCGAACTTTTTGATAAATGGTAAGTGTTTCTTCTTTCATGGCTGATAATTTGTGTTTTAGAGTTTGAACGTTACGTTCTGCTAATCCGTTGGTAGAAGGATGTCCTGGGAACAGTCGTAAAGAAATTTGGACAGCTGCACTACTTAGTAAAATTGGACGATGGGTTCATATTCTAGCGTCACATCGACCAATTGATCAAGTCACGCGTCAACAAGAAGAAAGTGGCATTTGTGGATGGAGTTAACTCTCCAGCTGAAGAGCATCAACAGATACCAGACCTTGGCAGCAACTTGGTCACAATTCTAGCAGGACCAAGCCAGTTTACGCCCATCAATATCAATTATACTACCTCGGTCACAATAGTTTATAAAACTAAAAACTCCACATTACAATGAGGATTAAACTGAATTAACATAATATATGACATTGACACGTTAAATATTTGTTTTTGCAAATTTATTATTGTTTCAAATAGGAATATTAGATTTTTATATTGTTGAAATTAATAGAATTGTTAACAACTAAATATTTTTCCTTTCAATAATTTTTATTGGAAGGAAACTTCATTCAAACTATTTCCTTGTGAAAACAATCCATCATTCACTTTTTTATTTGTCATTTTTTGTTTATTTTAAAACTTTAATTCAATAAAAATATTACTATTTGGTTGAAAGTTACTCTTATTTTGACAAGAAACTCCTCTTAAAATTTCCGTTCACTGCCTTTGAATATAACCACAAAATAAACGAACTTGGTCGTTCACAGTTGAAATAAGAGATGCACTGTGCGCATTCCTTTTATTTACCCATTCTTTTAAAATCCTTTTAAGTATATTCCGGTAATAAAATCCTTTTTATGAACTCTGCGGGACATACACTTCCCAGCTTTTAAGCCTTTCCCAATAAAAAGTTAAAAGGAAACATGAAATATTAATACAAACTTTATGTTGTTATGAAAACAAAACAGCATAAGAAGGGGCTTAGAAAGTTTATGGTTACTAAATTTATTCAACATCTACATGATTCCTGAGCAACAAGTGCAGTAATTTTTCAGTGTATAAAAAGCGGTAAGAATAAAGCAATAATTTTCAACAATCTTTTCAATTTTGTTTCATCAACTGTTGAAGATACAGTAAAATTTGACCAAAACTGATTAATCGTACCTCTTTTGATCCATGATAGCTTCTGTTGCAAGGCGCGGAGCAGACCATGTAAGTGAATAATAAACATTATTTTCAACAGGACAGTGATGAAAACTTTATTTTGAGATGCCATGGAGGTCTAGGCAGGAGACAAATAAGGAATGTGACAGAATTACTCAAACATGATCTTTGGATGCGAAGAGCTGACTCATTGGAGATATAAACGCTCAAGGAAAGATTTCTCCAAGCATCACATGAACGGTACAATCAAGAGCAAAAAAAGTCTAAGAGCTGAGTGGCGAGGACTTAAGACTCTGACTGGACGCACTGTATGATTGATCAATCAATCAGTAGAAACATGAGAGTAAACTGGATAGGGGGGGAATAGTGGTGAGAAAGAAAATGGAAATGCTCTATCGTAGTTCTATTTTTTGTCTACATCCAATTGTCACATTTATCAAAAAACAATTGTTTTAACTATGAGTGTCACAGTAAATGAAAAGGTATAATTTTTGTTTGATTGCGACTATGAAAAATAATTTACCAATTAACGTAAAGGGAAAAACTACTATCGTAATGAATTTTAATTATAACATTGCTGATCCAGCTCACAATTTGTTCAGTCGAATCGAGTTTTAAATCACAACACATTTTTTGTTAACAATGGATCCTAAATTTTTGTTTATTTCGAATTTTTTTTACGATTCAAAAGTTGAAAGGACGTGTATGTATATCGACTGGATTTTTCAGCAAATTCAATATTCAAATTTACAAAAAAAAATTCGAATTTCAACCAATGAAGTATGGGAGAGGTCTGTGAAAAAGGTTAAAACGTGCGGGTTTAAAAAATGAATTCAAAATAAAAGTTTGGTGCAATTATCACCAGTCAGGTCTAGATAAGCCATCTACATGGGAATTGGGAGGTATGTTCACGATAAATTAACCCATACATAAAGGACCTGGCATACTTTTCGAATCTACCTACATTCACATGCTTAAAAATTCTAGAAAAATATTGATCCCGTGATTACATTGAAATTGTGCGTGGTTCTTTTTATCAAACTATGATTGCATTGGAACAATTCTTCTAACTTTTATATTTACGGAACATATTATATGAAGTATCTCGTAATTTATATTGTTTGGACATCCCAAATACACTAAAAATAGGCTTAATTAAACTAATATATAAAAGTGGAGATAAGAAATTAACTACTAATTATATAATATGAAAATACCTGGATCAGAAAGCATTAAGTATTTAGGTGTTATAATAGATCGTCATCTAAAATGGGAGCTGAATATTAAAAATATAGTTTTAATATTACGGGGTCTTCTGTCTAAATTTAGATACTTGAGAGAATTCAGAAATGAATAATGAGAATTATTTTTCGAAAAAATGTCACTTTTCCTAGTGGTTATTCTACGCTTCACAACTAAGTTTTGGAAAATATTTTTCAAAAACAGTGACCGTTCAACGAAGAAGAAACAACTACTTCCCGGGCTACATGCCCCGACAGACATTGAATTACACTTCTAAGTCAAACGGGGTTGGTAAATCTACAAGATTTAAACCAACCATTCTGGTTTGCAACTAGAAGGGACAACATAACTTGTAGACCGGTTTCAGAGTATTGCGCCTCATCAGTACAGTCCGAGAGTTAATCTCGAACTGAATATGTCTCTACAATCACCAACTATACATACCTTCCAATTACGGAAATGTAATAGTTGCGAAAGTAGCGACACCTTCACCTTCAAGTCACAAACCAAAATTTGAAATGACAACAATCCCGTTAGCTTGAAACATAAAGAATTATTACAGTTTCCTGTAAAATTGTCGTATTTAGTAAAGCGTGTTACCAATAGATATCGAAGAATAAAAATATATTATTCTAACGCTTACAACAATGTTTTGAAAAATATTTTTCGAAAATTGTGACTGTTCAACGAAGAAGAAACAGCTACTTCCCGGGCTACATGCCCCGACAGACATTGAATTACACTTCTAAAGTAAACGGGGTTGGTATATCTGTTAAGATAGAACCAACCATTCTGGTTTGCGATTAGAAGGAATAAAATCACTTGCGTGTTTGCGCCTCATCAGCACAAGGTAGATGCCATTCGTCCAGAAGCTCTGAGAGCATAATCCTGGACTAGAGACTACGTCGATAGTTACATTTTTTTAATATATATACTGTACTTTTCTATATTTCGTAAATAAACATTATTATTATTATTATCTTCCGTGATTCAATGTCGTTTGCATAAACTTCAAAGCTTCACCAAAACTTATTCGTACTATAAACTACAAAATTGGACGCAAAACTAAATAAAACATTTAACAACTTGTTCTAAAGGCGTATCAAGAAGTCGAGCTTCGAAGAATGAACTATTTTATGCGAGAAAAGTTTTATAGAATTTTCTATTGAATACCGGGGAATAATAGAAACTTATAGAATGGTCAATGATTGATACGTAACTAAAATAATATATAAAATCCTTGACAAATTAGACAAAATATCAGTTTAGCTGTGTTTTTTACCGATTGGTACAAATCTCTTGTGAAAAGAGGGATAAACAACACCACATATAGATAATGTAGATAGATGGATGTATCTATAATCCTGAATCCTCATCCAAATAAAATAAATGGATTTGACATATGATTATCACAAAAAGCTGAATTGAATTGTAAAAAATGTGCATGTGGGAAAACCAATATTCCCTGGTATATTCCAGTCGTTCCCAATAAATTTCCAACAAATTTCTTATGCGACACACGATACGTGGAAAGATGTATATCGGGAAGTGTTGCCGGAAATTGTGTCTTCATTCTCGTAATAGCCTCTCAGGAAGGAAATGAAGAGATTACAAATATGGGGTATGTGTTAGTCTGAAGGTTGTACCAATTTTTTTCAACTACAATTAACAGAGAAAATGAACGAAATTATCCGAAAATATAGTTGATTAGAGAAAATTATAATAAATTTTGCGTAATGTTTTTCTTCAAAGGTTTAAAGTGAAGTGTGAGGACAAGTATTTTGAATATTAGTTGAAAATGCAAGATCAACAGGGAGCTGCTGCTCCAGCAGTTTATCGGAGTACAATCGGGTCTATTGCAGAATACAAAATTGATGATGATTGGAACACGTGGGAAAAAAGGTTGGATCAGGATTTTGCCGCAAATCATGTCGAAGATGTCAAAAAGGTGCCGGTACTTTCAACTCTTATTGGTGAACAAGCATATAAACCTTTTTACCAAAGAATAAAAGTTATCAAGAGATTTGTGATATTCTTAAAGGCCAGTTCTCACGGAGAGTATCAATATTTGAAGAAATAATTGAATTTTATGACCTTAAACAAGGTGAACATGAGTCAGTCCGACAATGGTATGTACATAAAAAAAATAAAGCTAGTGACTGCCAGTTTGGTAATTTGCTAAATGACTTTCTGAAAGACAGATTTTTTGTCGGGGTTACTTAAAGGTCCGGTGTTAAATCGTGTATGTGAAGAAGAGCATACACGAACATTTAAGAAATTGCTTGAAGTAGCGTTGAAAAAAGAAGTGGCCCATTTAGCTAAGGTTTGTCCGGTTGAAACAAATTTTATTGAGGTTTCTGAGGGTAGCGTAGAGGCTAAAAATATAGATTTCATTGACATGTTTTATGTTAATAACAAAGATTATATAAATCCAGTTAACTGTCAAAAACTGTCAAAGCTTTGAAAAAAGGGTGAATAATTGCCAAATATTTTCAAAAATTGTCAAAAATTTGGAAAAATGGTTAATAATTGTCAAAAATTGTCAAAAACGGTCAAAATTCTGAAAAAATGGTCAATAATTGAAAAAGAATGTCAAAAATGGTCAATAATTGTTAAAAATTGTCAAAGATTTGGAAAAATTGTCAAAAATGGTCAATAATTGTCAGAATCTGTCAAAAATTGTCAAATATTTTAAAAAATGGTCGAAAATAGTCAATAATTTTTAAAATTTAGAGAAATGATCAAAGGTTGTCAAAATTTTTGAAAGTTGTCAATAATTGTCAGAAACTGTCAAAAATGGTCAATAATTGTTAAAATTTTGTGAAATGGTGAAAAATTGTTAAAATTTTGGAAAAATTGTCAATAACTATAAAAAAATGTCAAAAATGGTCAATAATAATTGTTGAAAATTGTCAAAATTTTTGAAAAGTTGTCAAAATGGTCAATAATTGTCAGAACCTGTCAAAAATGCTCAAAAATTGGCAAAAATGGCCAAAAATGGTCAATAATTGTTAAAATTCAGCAAAATGGTCTAAAATGGTCAAAAATTTTGAATAATTGTCAAAAATATCAAAAAAATGGTCGATAATAATTGTCAAAATTTTTGAAAAATTGTCAAAATGGTCAATAATTGTCAAAACCTGTCAAAAATGCTCAAAAATTGTCAAAAATAGTGAATAATTGATAAAATGGTCTAAAATAGTCAAAAATGATTAATAATTGACAAAACTGTCAAAATTGGTCAAACATTGTCAAAATTGGTCAAACATTGTCAAAAATGGTCAATAATTGTTATAATTTAAAAAAATAGTCAAAAATTGTCAAAAATTCCGGAAAAATAGTCAATAATTGTCAAAAATTTTGAAAAAGGGTCAAAATATTCGAAAAATTGTCAAAAATTGTCAAAACTTTGAAAATATGTTCAATAATTATAAAAAAACTGTCAAAAATGGTCAATAATTGTTAAAAATTGTCCAAATTTTTGAAAAATTGTCAAAAATGGTCAATAATTGTTAAAATTTGAAAAAATAGTACAAAATTGTAAAAATTATTGAAAAAATGGTCAAAAATGGTTATTCTATTGTGCATAAGAAGCAAACTACTGTCGGCGGTCCGACGAATGCTCACCTTTTTTTTTCGTGATCTGGAAGTATATTCTTTATTGGGATACAAACAGCTGATGTTAGGTGGATGACAAAATTTGGAAATGGTCTTTTGACCTCGCTAGGCGCAAGTTCGCTAGAAGCAAAAATTGTCAAAATTTTCGAAAAATTGTCCAAAATGGTCAAAATTTTTGAAAAATTGTCAAAAATGATCAATAATTGTCAAAACTTTCAAAATTGGTCAATAATTGTTAAAATTTGAAAAAATTGTCAAAGTTTTGAAAAAATGGTCAATAACTGTGAAAAATTGTCAAAGTTTTTGAAAAATTCTCAAAAATGGTCAATAATTGTCAGAACCTGTCAAAAATGGTCAAAAATTGTCAAAAATAGTCAATAATTGTTAAAATTTGGAAAAATGGTTAAAATTTTTGAAAAATTGTAAAAAATGATCAATAATTATCAAAACTGTCAAAATTGGTCTATAATTGTCAAAAATGGTCAATAATTGTTAAAATTTAAAAAAACTGTCAAAAATTTTGAAAAAATGGTCAATAATTGTCAAAAATTATCAAAATTTTTGAAAAATGGTCAAAAATTTACGAAAAATGGTCATTCTATTGTGCATAAGAAGCAAGCTTCTATCGGCGGTCCGACGACCGCTCACCTTTTATTTTTGTTTTACTAACCATAAAAATAAATATTAAGTTACTTTACTTGTATTCTTTAAATTTGTGCAGTTGTAGAAAAAGTATAGTGTGCAACATGTGGGGAAAGTACTTTTCTCACTCGTGTGTTTGCGGCACTCGCCATTTGGGCTCGTGCCACAAACTTCCACACTCGTCAGAAAAGTTGAACTTTCCCCACTTGTTGCACAATATACTATTTTGATTGTATTTTAAAGCCTACCTCTGTCAGATTATATGTTATGATGGTAGTATCATAATTGATAATAGAGAGAATGGAGAAGATTACCTATACTAAACTTAATTTTCCAGTAGCATACAACCAATTGGTGCTGACAGAGGAAGCCAACAAGTTATTAGCATGGAGCACACATCGTGGTATTTATTTGATCTATGGTTTGCCTTACGGAATTTAAAAAATGGTAATTTTTTTCAATCCAAAATAAAATATTTAGGACATATAATTGTGAGGAAGGTCCTCATAAAGATCCTGAGAAAGTTAGGGCTATAACTGAGATCTCTAGGCCATCTAGCATAACAGAGCTGAAAAGATTCTTAGGCTTGATCAGTTACTTCGGTAAATTTGTTCCCGATTTATCCACGATACTGAATCCACTATATAGATTGTTAAGAGATGGTGTAGAATTCATATGATCTTCGGAGTGTGAGAAAGCTTTTGTGAAGGTTAAGCAGGCTATTTCTTCGGAGCAAAGTTTAGCTTATTTCGACCCTAAAATGCCGGTAAAACTTGTTTGCGATGCTTCCGGTGAGGGTATAGGAGCTGTTTTGCTTTATATATATCCTGATGGCATTGAAAAACCAATTAGATTTGCATTCTGCGTTTTGAACGAAGCAGAAAAGAATTATTCAGTTATACATAAGGAAGCACTGGCAATTCATTGGGGGATAGACAAATTTGTGTTATGTTCGGACCACAAACCACTACTGGTGTTGTTTGGTGAAAACGAGGGAGTACCACAGATGGCTGCAGGAAGGCTTCAAAGATGGGCATTTTTTTAAGCGGGTTTGATTATAAGTTTCAATATATTAATGGTAAACATATTGGTGCTGATGTACTATATCGATTTCCACTCAACATTATTGAGACAAATAATATTGTAGATGTTGATCAGTTTCATTTCTTAGTTGAAGACCAGTTGCCTAATAATTCTGATGATCTAAGAAAATAAACTAGGAGAGATCTGGTGTTAAGTAAGGTTTATTTGTTTGTGCGTGATGGATGGCCTGATGTGGTAGCAGGAAAGCTTAAGCCATTTTACCGCAGGCATGCGGAATGGTTGGACATGGGCTACAGGGGCTACAGGGTATTAATCCCTGAAAAATTCAAAAGGCAACTGTTGGAGGAAATTCATGGGGCTCACAATGGTGTGGTGAAAATGAAGTCATTAGCAAGGCAGTATTTTTGGTGGGCTAGTTTAGATAAGGACATTGAGAACTTTGTCAAAAATTGTGATGCTTGCATGTCATATTCAAAAACAACAAATAAGGTACCTCTCATAAAATTTCCGGAAGGTAAATATGCCTTTGATAAAGTACACGGAGGGCCATTTAAAAATGAGGTCTATTTATTATTTGTAGATTCTTTATCTAAATGGTCAGAAGTTTATAGAATGAATAAAATGGACACTCCAAGTACTTTGGAAAAATTAAGGGAATGTTTTGCTCGTTTTGGACTTCCCAATACTCTTGTTTCAGATAATGGTCCTCAACTGGTTAGTGTCGAATTTGAGGAATTTTGTGTCAAAAACGGTATTAATCATGTTAAATCACCCCCCTATCATCCAGCAACTAACGGTGCTGCTGAAAACGGGGTGAAATATTTTAAAAGTGCTGTAAGTAAACTGCTAGCAGATTATCATATGGTAATAGAAATGTGGAGTTTTCGTTAGGGGACTAGTTTATGTCAAATACTACAGAAATAAACCGGGATGGACGAAGGCGGTCATAAATGAAATACAGGGGCGGGAGAATTATGGATGTAGTCCTATAGAGGATGGTAGATTAAGGTGGTTGAGATATTCAAATCAAATCATTAAAATGTGTCAATTTTACGAGGGGATAGATACATCGGAAACAGATTTATGATATAACGGGGAAACACATTACAATCCAAAAGTATGTATACCTAGAGACAGTAGTGTTGAGCAGCATGTTACTTCCTTTGAATGATAAACAGGTACCATGTGTTGTGTGCGAGAATTCTGTGAATTCGGAGGTTTTCTCAAAGTGAACATGTGTCGACAGTACGAAAAACAAAGAACGTTTTATAATGCTGATAAAGATGATATTAGTGAGTTTGAGTCTAAAGATATTGGTAGTCCGAACGTGAAGAGCAGACCTCGCCGTAATGTTAAACCTCCAAATCGTTTGAATTTGTAAAGGTTGTCTAAAGCTTGGGGGTGAGGAGTGTGATGTCTGCTATTCACTTCATGACACAACTATTGTAATATATAATCGAGGCCACTATGTATAAAGGGTGACTTGATATATATGTGAATGTCACGAAAAGTATTAAATAAAATACCATTTTTACTGATTAAAACCGTTATTTATATTTGAATATATTACAAAGAGTACTCCGAAAGGAATAGCTGTCCATAGTAATACTTTTTAATGCTTGAAACCCAAACTGATTGAGTGGTAGAATATAGTATTTTTGCAGATAAGCATTCAATTCAAATATAGGTCACTTGAATATATACTATCACCCATTTATTTCCCAAATTAGACACGAGAACAGAGAATGTCTGTTCACAACTTTTCCATGTAATTTATTTCAGATGATTTGATGCTTAACGTTCATTTCCGTGTGTTTTTCCAAGTACAGCTACAAATTGATATTATAAAACTTCAACAGCTTATACAAAACTCGCTTTGTCTATTTGAAATTGAATTCAGCAAACACTTTATGAATATCTGATTCTTTAAAACGTTCTAAACGCTAAACTTTGGAGAAAAGAGTCAACCATATAGAATATTGTGTTTCGCAATATGACGACGTCGTTGACGGAATATGTAGATGTGGAAATCTATAACGGGCTGGTGCATGCTGCTGATTTTAGAGATGGGATACGAATACGTCGGAATAAAACTTTATTTGTTTGAAGCAATTTGAAATTAAGTTTGAAACAACAACGGATAAGCTGGATTTAAAAGCTAAATTGTATTTTCGAAGGGATAAAGTTGTGGCAATCATCGAAAAATCGAGTGAAAGTTTGAATATAAATCGATTTTTTTATTATTTTGATAGTTCTTTTGAGAATTGAGGTAACGGATCAGAAGATGAATCTTTATTATAAAAATATTGAATGGAATGAAAAATATGTAGTTTGAATAAAAATGAAAAAACAATACAAATCACTACCGAACGCTTTATTATTCAAACGTTTATGGTTTAAAAAACAAGTACCTCGATAGACCTTTATAGTACCCTAATGGAAGAAGTGATGAAATTTTTGACAGAATTGATGGAATATTCGTGAATTCCTAGATAATAAAACAATACGTTAAAAATTAACAAGTATTTCTATATTTTACCAACTCTAAAAAGTTTTATTAAAGCCCTGTGACATTACTACATTCTAATATTTTATTCATTTCGAGTATAAGAGCGGACGTTTTATTTTTTATTTTTTTTGTGGGATGTTAAGGTATCTGGTAAAAAATATAGCATCTCGAAAATATTGTCTGCGCTCCACTCCAAATGAGATTTATTTTATTTTGGAGAAAAAAATATTGGAAGTTTGTCTTGTTACTGAGATTAGATAAGATTTGATGTAGTGGCTACTCCACTGCACCATTTCCGGATCTGTTATGGTCGACTTCTAGATTACATTCTCCATCCCAACTCTTTGTATGTAGCCATTCAGCCTTGAAACTGAACCTTTCATGTATTTATTTGCCGGAGGCTTCTTATCACCAAAAACCAGATATTCGCCAAGCAGTCGCATTGGCATTGGATGTGTTTCCCTCTGCACATAACTTTGTCTCTCAACCCTATTAGCTTACAGTGCCCCGTTAGCATACCAACTATAACTTTGGCAGTTTTTCTATCTTTGCTTTCTAGGTCTGTGAATTTTTGGCGAATTTTTTCTAATAAACAGTTTCTTACCATTATAGAGATTTCAGTGTCATCCAATCTCTTGTGGTCATATTTATTGTCCATTTTGCGACGCCGCAGAAGAGTTTCGGTTCAATTAATGGCAATGATGATAAGCCTTGTCGGGCCATTTTATTCGTCTGTTCATTACCGTTATGACGCTCTTGCTATGGTACTCAGGCTACTGTGACCTTCTACGGTTTAAGAGTGCGTTGAAGCTACGTACGCAGTCCCATACTAGCTTAGTATTGACCAATAGCTATCCTTTGTTTTAGCCACACCAATTTCAGCTTTTACAGCTACTGATGTCTTGGAGTCGTCCGTATACCAGTTAACTTCAGTCTGTATGAGTACATCTTTTTCTCAGCTCATATAGTGACCGTTACGTCAATGGGCTGCCCCATTCGGTCGTGCTCTATCAGCTTCTCGATAAGCATTCGATAGTTAGCGCTGTATGTTTGGCTTATGTGTTGTTGACTTTGAAGTGGTGTCTGCGTTACAGATCTGGTTACTCCTGCTCAAAAATGTGTAGTGGTGGTACATTTAGCAACAAATTACTATTAGTTATTTCATAGTAAACAGTTAATACGAAAAACTATAACAAATTTCGTTTTTGTGAATACCAACCAAGAAATATTTTGCACCAGCAGTGATCCCCTGTAAGTGTAAGATGAAGTATATGGGCGCAATCTAATAACTAAAACTGAAACCCTTCAAAGGTTATAGTGGACATGTCTAGGTGACTTAAGAGTTGGAACAATCACTATCGTTCAATAGATAGATACAAGTGTCAAAAGTATCTTGTATGTATTGTCACTGACGAAAAATGTTGTTTAAAATTGTTGTTGTTGTCGCTTTTTTCGGGCAGTTCAATACAAATGAAGAAATTACAAATGACAGTAGAAATGTTTCAAAAAGCAATACAATTGAAACTACGACACAAGATGATATAAAACAATTACAGGAAAATTTGAGGGATATTGCTTATTATTTAAGGTCCCATAAATTTAACGAATATGACAGAAGATACGAAACTGATCCTGCAAAAGCTGAGAGGTGAATTTAAAGATATACATCGTCTTCATCAATTAATAAATTACCCTGTATATTGCTACGTAATTAGGGTACTTAATAAAACGATCTAGATTAAAGATCAGTATTAACAGCAGCAGTGATAAAAACAACGAGTTTATTGATTCATTTCAACTGGGATTATCCAATGTTTTAATTTAGTTCAATAATTTATGTTTATTTTAAGGTTATATTATAGAACTTTCCCAAAACCTCCACTGCGATCTCTTCATTGGGAAGTACATCAATATTGCGAACCTTCATTTAGAGAATGCGTGGATTATTTGGCGAAAAAATTACGATATACTTCCTTTAGACGAGCTGATGATACCTCGGTGATGATGATAGAACAGGGATGGACTTGGAGGAAAAATCAACAACAAATAGAAATAGTAGATGCTGAATGTTTGAAAAATAAAAGGATTGATGATACTCTGGCCGATCCATTCGAAGGTGATTATAACATAAGAGCTATAACGTATATACTTATTCTTGTTCACTAACGATTTCACCGGTTTTTGAGGTCCACTCGAAAGATATCAATGGAAAGTAACAGCGAGCTATTATATGTGCTGGTACACACTTTCAAAAACACCCGAAATGAAACGGTTCTACGAAAAATGCGACAACTTTGCCAACTGTCTGGATTATGACTATGGGTCCAGAAACGACGACGAAAGAGTGGAAGACTGGAGACCATTCAGGTACAGTTTAAGTAAAATATATAGTGGAATACACTAAGAGCCTTTCTTTAGTGTTTAGTATAGGAGCTAACGATTTTAAAAATATAAAACACTATATATTTTACTTGAACAATAACTCACCAAGTAACCAGTATGAGGTAAAGAATATATTGGTATGAGCCAATTTAAAAGGTGCTCCTCGACATATTTGGTTGCTTCCTTAAGTTATAAGCTTTTGGTGTGAACGTAGGCAATGTCAGGAAAAGGGGCTAGAATAATCAATTTATAATTTTCAGCTGTGCCTTGTATAGTTTTTGCCCAGATCTCTGCTGTCCTTTCAGACATCTTACAAGAATGAGGGATTGCTGGGATTCTGCTCAAAATCCCTGTTTTCGTTTGAATAAACCAAGAAAACGTAATTGTGAGATGATAATGAGCGAAAATACAAACTTCAAGTAAGCGTCAGGTTTCTTCTTCAATTTAACTGAATATATCCGTACCTCTTGATAATAGCAATGTATTGATCATATTTGGCTTCTCGTTGGATTTTTTCCGACTCATTAGCGACTCAATCAAGTGTAATTCTAAGGCGATTTCTAGCGATATTATCCTGAACAGATGGAACGTGAGCTGTAAATGTCCCCAAGAAGGCTACGAATGGAATTCACGCTACGGAATTTGTATAGACGTGGATGAATGCGCATCGAGAACTCATAACTGCCATCGAGAGTCGGAGAGTTGCCTTAATTTACAAGGAAGTTTCAGGTAAGCGGGACAAGGGAAGAGGCGGACGAGTGGGAAAGGGATGGACAATGATGACCGGTTTAGTTGATTTCTTTATCAGGTTGGAACAATCTAATATTATTGGGGGGGGGGGGAGGTTATTTCATCAAATCTAATTGTAGATAATTTTATTCAGTTTAAATTGTTTTAACAGAAATTGGACTGAATATACGCAGTTTTTGTACAGTGTGAATGAGTCATTCATATAAAAAAATAAAAATCACAGTAAAAAAAGGGAAAAAACATTAAATAGGCAGTCTGCTAACTAAGAAACCTAATTACAACAAGTAATACGTTTCACGTGAAAAAAAGATGAGCGGTCGTCGGACCGCCGACATTTTTTGACGAATTTTGACAATTATTGACCATTTTTGACAATTTTTCGAAAATTTTAACATATTTGGCAATTATTGACCATTTTTCCAAAATTTTGACAATTTTTTCAAATTTTAACAATTATTGACCATTTTTGACAATTTGACCAAATTTGACAGGTTCTGACAATTATTGACCATTTCTGACAATTTTTAATAATTATTGACCATTTTTTCAAAATTTTGACAAGTTTTGACAATTTTTCGAAATATTTGTCCATTTTTCAAAAAATTTGACAATTATTGACCATTTTTCCAAATTTTTGACAATTTTTAACAATTTTTGACAATTTTTGAAAATATTTGGCAATTATTAATCATTTTTTTAAAATTTTGACAGTTTTTACAATTTTTGACCGTATTTAAAAATTTTTGAAAATTTTTTGAAAATTTTAACAATTATTGACCATTTTTGACAATGTTTAAAAAATTTTAACATATTTGGCAATTAATGACCATTTTTTCAAAATTTTGACAATATTTGACGAATTTTGATTGGTTTTGACAATTATTGACCGTCTCTGACAATTTTGGACCATTTTTGATAATTTTTCAAAAATTTTGAACATTTTTCAAAATTTTTGACAATTATTAACCATTTTTGACAGTTTTTGAGAATTTTTGAGAATATTTGGCAATTATTAACCATTTTTTTCAAAATTTGGACAGTTTTTGACAATTTTTGATAATTTTTCCAAATTTTTGACAATTTTTGACCATATTTAAAAATTTTGGACAATTTTTCGAAAATTTCAACATATTATTAACCATTTTTTCGAAATTTTGACAATTTTTGACCATTTTTGACAATTTTTCACACCCATAGGTGTGCGAGCTCAGTGCGACAAGAGCACAGTCGCTTGAATAAGTTATCGCATGACGAATGTTTTTTCGTAACATCACACGTTTCACGAGTTCACTAGCCTTCCCAAAAGTCCTATGTCGTGCAATAAGAGGAAGCTTCAATTTAAATGTCATCGGATTCGTGGATTATTCAGAAATCTGGCAACACTGTTGCATCACGAACCCTTATTCGCTTTTTCGTAACATTACACGTTTCACAAGTTCACTAGCCTTTTCAGAAATAGGGCAACACTGTTGCGTGACGGACCTTTTTCGTAACGGTTACACGTTTTACGAGTTCACTAGTCTTCTCAAAATTCCTATGTCGTGCAATAAGAAGCAAGCCTCTACTCTACTGGTCAATTTAAAGTCTTGGAAGCAGCTGTTGTCTTCGAAATTTGTGATATTATCCTGCAACTTTGCTGAATATGAATCCCAAAATATATGGAATGGGTAAAAATGTCAAAAACTTAACCCAACTTAACCTAATCTAACCTATTTGTTTGGAAGGTGGGGAGAATCCTCTAAAAGCCTAAGGAAGAAGTCCCTAGCTGCGGATTCGACTGAGGTGTTGCACGCCCTCCTTGCCAGAAGGAGAACCACTACTCAGCTTTCACATTGCCACTACTTAATCGCCTACCAGCTAAGCCACAACCACCTTTTTTTTCATCTTTAGAGTCCCGTACCGTCTTGAGAGGACATCTGCTTAAGACTCCAGATGCGTTCTTCGGAGGTTATCTACCCCTCCCGCCATGTCCTCTTTTTCTTAGCATTTTATCACTATCCCCAAGAATTTGAATCTCATTTCCCAGTTACCTTCATTATATATAATTTTTTCCACTATACTTTCAGGATTAAGGACACCTACCGCCAAAAACGACATTCATTTTTCAAAACATTGTGTGCTCAGGATTATGTTGTTCTCGACAACATGTACATTTGTTGGTCGGAGTCTTTATTATTTTGTTGGTGAATGTTCTTAATGCCCTGTCAGTGATTGTGTGACATAGTGGTTTGCTTTTCTATGGGGGTAGTTATTTATCCTTGAAGTCGTGAATTATTATTTTTTGTTTATTTTGCTCCCTTGTTCTGGTTCCAGACGGACGGCCATTCCTGTATCGTAGTTTTCTTCTCTTCCGTTGATTTATTGTTTCCTGATTTCTTTATGGTGTATTCCCCTTCTTTCCCTAGTTAACAGGTCTATAGGTGGAATTCTTGCCACCACCTGTACAGCAGCTCGAGATACGCGCAGGGTACTCTCAATAGCGCCGTACATTGGGCACCACTTATTTTCAGTCAAACTAACAAAAATTATAATTTCGTGTTTTATATTTAGAATAAATAAAATCTAAATATATTTTACAGATGCATTTGCAGATGGGGATATCTGAAAGAGAAGAAAACGAAACAATGTTTGCCTAGCAAAGGATTGGCCGCCATCAAACTAAACGTTAAAAAACAAGTTCACCCTGTAATGCAGTATACATTTTGGCAAAAAATTAAGTTATTATTAAGAAGAAATGCAGGATTCTCCATACACAAACCAATGGAAAGTGTCTCATTATTTTTGTTTTTACAATTCATTTTAATATTATATTATATTAGTAATGAAATAGATTAATGTTACCACGTTGTTTACAAAAAAAGTAAAGTGAAAGTGCTAATCAAATAAACATTTTCATTCAAATTCGTTTTTCTGTATTTTGTTTATTATTGTCATTAATTATTGTGGAAATGTTAATTTTCATTTCATCTTTCGCTGCTACTATTATTAAATAACATAAATTCGGATCAATTTACATTATGCTATAATTAAACAAGTTTCGTGTCGAAAATTTCTGAGGTAATAGCAGTATTACACATTAAAACCACAAAGTATATTTTCCGCAATTATATTTGAACGAATAATGAAAATGCAGCTAGGGAATTTCGTGCATTTAAATAGAGACGTTTCGACTTACTTAGAATTCGTAGCTAACAAACAAATTGTATACTAACTGAAATTAATAAGCCACGATTTCTACAATTACGGAACAGCGAAACCGGAGCTATTATTCATCATGCAACCCGACTTTGTAATTCATTCAAATAATTAGAAAATATGCGCCATCCAAATTCTACTTTATTTATCACTATACTATTAAAATCCTGGAATATCAAATAGCAGATAATATTTTGACAAATATTTTTCATTAAGATAGTATCTTCTTCCTCTCCCAATAATTGTAATGTATTTATCCAAATACATGCAGCACCTTGTATAATAAGTAGGTCAATAACTATTGGTTTAAACAAAAAGGATTTAAATAAAATCAATATGTTATGGTTGGTGTATTCAATTGTGGAAAATATGGTGAAGAAATTTTAATGTAGGATACTTCATTTATTAGTTCAATTATGTTTACAAGATGGTGTTGGTGAAAGCAAGACGTGGTTAGTTTCGATCCGATAAAAAGAAAGATTACTAGGAAAATACGTAATTAAAAAATCAGAAAAGTTTCAATAGTAAGTTAGTGCTTCGTAGGGAGGCAAAAGTGCAAAAACAAATAACTGTACGTATATTTAATTAGTTACTAATTCTAGGAAACAGACAAATTCAAATAATAATAAATCATAAATAACAAGCAAAACTGGACACAGCTTAACAGTAAACACTAAATTGTAGAAGCGATAACGACAACTGGATAAAATTAGTACAGGACCAAACTAAGAAACAGTAAAATTTTAATTTATAAAAATTAGATCCAAGTAGTAAAAAGAAAATCAAAAAGCCAAAAACGGCATTGGTCAGTTTGTATAGTAGGGTAGAGGCCGAACAAAGTAGGTTTACACTATACCAAACTAAGTACGAAACATCAAAAAAAGTTGAATGAGCCAAAAAAGGAATAAACCAGAACACGACGAGTCATTAGAGGAAGCAAATATATTTAGAAAAAGTAAATTAAGAGAGCAATGAGCAGATAAATCAGATAAACAGCGAGAAATGGGTGAATTAAAGAAAATATTACATGGATTTAAAGAAGACATCAAGGGAGAATTACAAACAATAAATACCGGATTAGAAGGAATTAAATATAATGAAAAAGAAATAAAGAAGGAAATAGAGCAAATCAGAGAAGATCAACAACGATCTGGAGATAAGATAATAAAAATAATGAGAGAAAATAAAACAACAAAAAAGGAAAATGAGCTGATAAAACGAGAAAATGAAACAATAAAAAAGGAAAATGAGCTAAAAAAACAAGAAAATAAAAGAATCAAAGAAGATTTGATTGAAATGAAAAAATCACTAGAATGGATAGAGAAAGACAGAAAGAAAAACAACGTGGTGATATGTGGGCTAGCAATAGATGATGAAAATCCTGCGATATTAAAAGATGCAATAGATGCAATAGATGCAATAGATGCAATAGATGAAATAGATGAAATAGATGCAATAGATGCAATAGATGCAAGATGCAAGATGCAATTTCGTTAGACAGAAATTGAATGTCAATGTACAGGTGAAAGCATCTACTAAATTAGGACCCAGACCATCTGATACAACTGAATGAGGAGAAAGACAAAATGCAAGATGAAAATAAACTGAAGGATAACAAAGATGAAAGAGTTTACATGAATAACGATCTAACAAAAAATGAAAGATTCAAATAGAAGCGAATGAGATACATAGCAAGAGAAAAAAGGCAAAAAGGAAACATAGTCAAAATTGGATATAACAAGATGATTATAAATGGAGAAGAATGGAGATGGAACAACAAAGAGAATAAAATAAAGAAATTTAATCCACTTCATGGTCACAGCGACACTATTTCAAAAAATCAAAAGAAAATGTGAAAACCAAACGTATCTGAAGAAATGGAATATTGCTAAACTACAACAGAAGGAAGTCCAAAGTCAGTACAGAGAAAGCATAGGGAAACCAATTAGAGAAATATCAGCAGAAGTTACAGAAATACAGTCAGGATGGAAAATGATTGAAAGATGTATGAACACAGCAGCAATATAAAAAATAGGTATTGTAAACATACAACACAAAAAAAATGGTTTGATGAGAAATGTGAAAAGATGGCGGAAAAGAAGAAATTTGCTTGGATGAAATTTGTTAGAACCAACAGACCTGAAGATAGAGTGGAGTACGAAAAACTAAGCAAAGAAACAAAAAAAATATTGAAAATAGCTAAGAAGACGGCAATGACCAATGTACAAAATCACCAATATACTTATGGTTTGCACGATGTCTATTTACTACCACCCATTCAACGCTCATAACATATTACACAATCTAGGTAGTCGTAAAGGTTTTTTGGTCATAAATTACGTATCTTGTATATACTCCTCATATCAACTATAAATAAATGGTAAAAATCAGAAAAATCTTTTAAAGTGAGTCGTAGTTTTTTGGATGCTTTAGGAACGATTTTTTGGGTAAATTTAGCTAACCGGTGGTTATTGTTGGAAGTCACGATAAGTATTTTTGTTTAGTTACCATTTCTTATAATCACCGTCTCGTCAGTTAATTAAAACTTTCATATAGTTTCGACTGGATATTAAAAAATGAATTTTATTCGAATTTATTGTGAGAAACACCAGCAGGTATGTGAAATTGAAT
This sequence comes from Lochmaea crataegi, assembly GCA_947563755.1. Lineage (NCBI taxonomy): Eukaryota > Metazoa > Arthropoda > Insecta > Coleoptera > Chrysomelidae > Lochmaea > Lochmaea crataegi. The sequence continues at coordinate 80,863,248 of OX387423.1, read as the reverse complement.
TACCCAGTTTATTGAACGAGAAAAATATTTTACTGGAAAGGGCGACAAGATTTCTAGAATGGATAACATATTTATCCTTGTTATCCCTAACAACCCCGATATCTCGCATATTATTCGAGAAACCGGATACATTCTTAACTCTCTCATTAGAAATATGGAAATTGAGTCTTTGGATAGAATAAGCGACTTTTGCATATCTTTCCATTCTATTTCGGAGTTTAGGCCGGTACAAATAAACTACTCCACAAAAGTCCACAAATATTGAATTCATGATAAAAACTTTTAACTGTTTCATTCACCAATGTGTTGTCTGTAATGTATTGAATGTTCACTTGCTTATCTGACTAATTATTTTGTTTCCAAGTTGTTCTCTTTTGTATTTTCAAGAATTTTACATCAGTTATTTTTTCCACTTTATTCAGTCGACTGTGATTTAAAATTTTAGTTTTCAATAATGCCTAGACGTAAACTTGATGCTCGATAATGAACATATGAATAGGAATGCTGAATGGAGGTCCTCAGTGTTCACAGACGAGTCGAGGTATGGACGGGTTTCTGATAGTCGGCGTGTTCGTGTATGGAGTCTTCCTCTAGTGTCCAGAAATAGCAATGCAGGAAGTTCATCCGTTCAGAGGTGGTACAATTGCGGTTTGGGGATGTATTTGTTTCAATTGGCATACAGAATTGTTAGTGCTTGATGGGATAATGGCTGCAGATTTACATACAAGAAGTTATTAACAATGTTATACGATTGTTTCATGCTGCTATTGGACCAAATTTACTCTTTTTAGACTATCATCGTGCAAGAGTTTTCGAAGACGCTTTGAACTTCCATTTGGCACTGGATCACCCCAGAGAAATTCCAAGAACTTCAACGACCTTATTGAAAGTATGCAAAGGCGTTGTTTGGCTGTAATGTGCTTTACTTTTGAATAAAATTAAAAAGGTAAACAACCTTAAATTGTTGTTTTTGTTGTTGAAAACTGTAAACGTATTTCTCAACGCTGACATGAAAAAATCATTCAAATAATAACATATGAGAACACTTGGTGACCAAAAATCGTGTTTTGTTAAAACACAATTTCCGAATTCATGAATTTTTTCTGGAGCGGTTTATTGGAAGAAACAATAAACTCGTAATACTGTTTAAAACAAAATATTTTCAATAATAATACGAAATGAAATTTTGCGTTGAAAAAACCGTCGATTTTATAATAATATATACTTTTGGTTTACCTATTATGTATCGAACAGAATGGTCGAATTCATTCACGCAACAAAAGCTCATTCCATTATGAAATGGGCAATTTTTCTCATTATAGGTCCTGTTGTCAATGATTATCATAATTTCTGGTCAACACGCAATTGAACGATCGATTGGTGAAAATGGGTGATAAATATTGAGCAGCCACATATTTTCATCTAATTTTATCCATTCATAAGGTATGAAATTTCTCTTCTTCTTTAGAGACAAAAAAATACTGTTAATTCGGACAAAGCAGGTAAGTTTATTTCAAAAAATTATCAAGAAAATCTTATATATAAAAATGAATCTGCGTAATGTATGTGCGCGCATAACTTCAGAACGCCGGCAACAAATTGGATAATTCTTATTTGTGTGTTCGTTATTGCCACGGCAAGATTTGTATACAAGAAAAAAATGCAAACATCGATCAAATTAATAAATTAATAGTACCAAAAAATGTGTTAAGTGGACTAAAAATGGCGTCGATTTAAATGTTTGTGTTTGTGATGATGACGAAACGCTAAGTAAAATGTCAGATGAGTGCAATCTGTAGAGCCATTAGCGGAAATATTTGAAATTAGCGTTAAAAAAACTACTAAAACGTCACTTTTATTACGTTTTGATAATAGTTTAGAGATTAAATCGTGTTTTGTGTGTTTGGATGTGAGTTTAGAAATGCCACCAGTAAGGAAGGGTCTACACTATGCGTATTCAGCAGATGCGTATTTCGGCTGCGTATCGTGGTTACCGATTTGAGGTCGTTACCGATCCGCACACTGTGGACGCTCCTTTATCTGCACGTGTTTTGTATCAACGAACCGGTAATTGCGCTCTGGACCAGTATGTGGAGGTACGTATTTTCGGCGGTATACTGCGTGGTTGTGTATTCTACGCATGTATGTGAACGTTCCAATTTAAAACAATGTATTGTCATCTTGCCGAAAATACGCAGCCAAAATACGCATCTGCTGAATACGCATAGTGTAGACCCACGCTTAGGCGTCAAAATATCGGTCGGCGTACGCGTAACGCAAGTCGGGTGTACAGATAATGAGACGGAAGAAGAGCGATGTCAGCGTTTGGAGGAAAATAGGACTCGATCGAACATTAAAAGATTTACGTAGCAATCAGAACCTCTTCGGAGGAGAGATGATTCTATTGTCTGGTGATTTTCGCCAAACGGTGCCAGTCATTCCCAGATCAACAACTGCTGATAAAATAAATGCTAGCCTGAAGGCATCAACTTTATGGAGATACGTAAAAAATCTTAAATTAACAATCAATATGCGAGTGGAGTTGCAAAATGACATATCGACACAGGTGTTTTCAAATGCATTATTAGACATTGGCAATGGGATGATTCCTGTTGACGCTTCTACTGGCCTTATTTCATTTCCACCAAATTTTTGTCAATTCACAACTTCAAAGGAAGAATTAATATTGAAAGTGTTCCCAAATATTGGTGTGAATTATAAAAATCATGCTTGGTTGAGCAAACGAGCCATTTTAGCAGCAAAAAATAAGGATGTAGATGATTTGAATATAAACATTCAGTGTGAAATTGATGGACAAATACATTCATTTAAGTCGAACGATTCCATTATCGATACAAATGAAGTAGTCAATTATCCAAATGAATTTCGTAATTCATTGAATTTGTCAGGAATACCACAAAACAATTTGCAGTTAAAGGTTGGCTCGATGATAATTATGTCACGCAATCTGAATCAACCAAAACTGTGCAAAGGAACAGGATTCGCTGTTAAAAAAATTATGAAAAATTTAATTGAAGCCACTATAATCATACGAAAGTTCAAAGGCGAAGATGTGCTTATTCAAAGAATACCACTACTGCAAACTGACTTTCGTTTTCAATTCAAACGTGTCCAGTTTCCAGTGCGCCTTGCATTCGCAATGACAATTAATAGAAGTGTGTGCAATAAACCTTGAATTGTCATTTTTTTTCGCATGGGAAGTTGTACGTTGCGTGCTCAAGAGTCGGCAAACCATCGGCCCTATATGTTTTTTCTTCAAAAAGAAAAACCAAGAATATTGTACATCACAAGGCATTACAATAGAATATAAAAATAATTTTTTTGACAGTCGCGCGTAAAATGACTAATTACTATATTCAAATGAAATCGTAAAGTCGACAAATGCCGAGGATTGTTACTTTACGCTCTAGCGCAAAAAAGGAATCTTTTTCGCTCGCTTATTTAATCAAACCACACTCTCCTAATTAACTCAATTGGTGAATATTTAACAATTTATCAGATTAAAAAGCAAATAAAATTATATGAAAATTATCAAAAATTTTTAAATATGGTCAAAAATGGACAATAATTGTCATTATTGTCAAAAACTGTTAAAAATGGTCAATTTTTGTCAAAAACTTTAAAAAATGGTCAATTTTTGTCAAAAACTGTTAAAAATGGGCAATTTTTGTCAAAAATGGCCAAAAACTGTCAAAAATTGTTAAAATTTTGAAAAATGGTCAATAATTGTCAAAAATTGTCATTATTGTCAAAAACTGTTGAAAATGGTCAATTTTTGTAAAAAACTGTGAAAAATGGTCAATTTTTGTGAAAAACTGTGAAAAATGGTCAATTTTTGTCAAAAACTGTTAAAAATGGGCAATTTTTGTCAAAAATGGTCAAAAATTGTAAAAATTGTGGATAATTGTTGAAATTTTGAAAAATGGTTGGTAATTGTCAAAAGTTTTGAAAAATTGTCAAAAATTCTCAAAAATTGTCAAAAATGGTCAATAATTGTCAAAAACTGTCAAAAATGGACACCTATTTCCAAAATTGGTCAATAATTGTCAAAAATTGTTGAAATTTTGAAAAATGGTCGATAATTGTCAAAAATTATCAAAAATGGTCAAATTTTTGAAAAATCGCTAAAATTTTTGAAAAAATGTCGAAAATGGCCAATAATTGTCAAAAACTATCAAAAATGGACAATTATTGTTAAAAATTGTCAAAATTTTGAAAAACAGTTGATAATTGTCAAAAATTGTTAAAGTTATTGAAATATGGTCAAAAATGGTCAATACTTGTCAAATATGGTCAAAAATTTGGAAAAATGGTCTAAAATTTAGAAAAATTGTCAAAAATGGTCAAAAACTATCAAAAATGGTTAAAAATTGTCAATTATTTTTAAAAACTGTCAAAATTGGTCAATAATTGTCAAAAAATTTTAAAATTTTGAAAAATGGTCGATAATTGTCAAAAACTATCAAAAATGGTAAAAAATCTTGAAAAATTGTTGAAAAAATGGCCAATAATTGTCAAAAACTATCAAAAATGGACCATTATTGTTAAAAATTGTAGAAATTTTGAAAAATAGTTGATAATTGTCAAAAATGGTCAATAATTGTCAAATATGGTCAAAAATTTGGAAAAATGGTCAATTATTTTGAAAAATGGTCCAAAATTTCCAAAAATTGTCAAAAATGTTTAAAAACTATCAAAAATGGTTAAAAATTGTCAATTATTTTTAAAAACTCTCAAAATTGGTCAATAATTGTAAAAAAATTCTTGATATTTTGAAAAATGGTCGATAGATGTCAAAAACTATCAAAAATGGTCACTAATTTTGAAAAATGGTCAAAAGTTTTGAAAAATTGTAAAATTTTTTGAAAAAATTGTCAAAAATGGCCAATAATTGTCAAAAACTATAAAAAATGGTCAAAAACTGTCAAAAATGGACAATTGTTATTAAAAGTTGTCAAAATTTTGAAAAATAGTTGATAATTGTCAAAAATTGTTGAAGTTTCTGTAAAATTGCCAAAAATTTTTAAATATGGTCAAAAATGGTCGATAAATGTCAAAAATGGTCAATAATTTTGAAAAATGGTCTAAAATTTTAAAAAATTGTCAAAAATGGTCAAAAACTATCAAAAATGGTTAAAAATTGTCAATTATTGTTAAAAACTGTTAAAAATGGAATATTATTGTCAAAAACTGTCATCATTTTGAAAAATGGTCAAAAGTTATCAAAAATTTGAGAAATGGTCAATAATCGTCAAAAGTTTTCAAAATTTTGAAAGATAGTCAATAAATAATACGAGCCGTTTCCGAAAATCGATTTAAACACGTAATTTATAAAATCGATGAAAATCGATTTTAAGAAAATAATAATCGATTATTTTTTAACATCCATAGTTGAAGTTGTTCATGATGAATAGCGAAAATGACGATTATTCTAGCACTCCTATTATAACCTAAGATAATATAAAACAATGTTTCAATTATTAAAAGGGCGACTGTAGAAAAACTTATGTGTGTCTTTCGAGCGTAAAGAAAAATTGCCGCTTTCGAAAGATCGCCGCGCTCCGCTGGCAAAATTCGTTCTCAAGCGGCAATCTCTTACTTTACGCTCTAAATACACAAATAACTATTAGGAATAGTATTTATTTACCATAATTGAGTAAATGAGTGTGTGAAATTATTCATACAATTCAATTAATTCATTGACAAATAAGTGTATTCCAATATTTGTCAATAAACAAATTAATATGATGAATATATTCAGTCGTATTAAATTTACTGTTTGGACCCTTACTTTGTGGAATCTACTCATATTAATGTTATAAATGAAACTAACTGTTTCTAATTAATTCCACTATTTAATTAAAAAATTATTAAAATTATTAAAGGATATTTTTTTTTCAGTCGTATTATTTTATTTTAACTTTCTTTCAATATTATGGACCAATTGAAAACAGAAGCTATTGTTTATTTTTTTTTATTTTGTCACAAAGCAAATTCTTTTAGGAATTCAGAAAATATGGCGGTACGAAGTTCGCCGGGTCAGCTAGTAATGTAAAGAAATGAATATCAAATGACGCCTTTCCTTGAAAAATCAATTTATCTTCGTATAAATTATATCTCGCGCTTAACGAGCCTTAAAAAAGTCCAAATGATTGTTTTTCACGCTTCCGGGCAAGAAAATTAAGGTGCAAATTTTCTTGCAGTGACAGCGGTTTATAACAGTAAATTTGTCATCATTCTCTAAATTCCCCAGACTGCGATTCTCATAAATCATGGAACAAGTATCCTTATGATTTATGACAAAAAAACGAAAACGCTCTAGCATTGCAGCTCAAGAAAAACAGAACCCAATATATAAGATATTCAATATATTTTATGATACGTCCTCTATTATCATTATTTCAGTTTTTTATACAAAAAAAACTGTGTAGTCCCACCCTAACGAACTAATTAGAAAAAAGGGGACACAATAGATATTTTAGGTCTCAGTGAATGTCACTCCAGTATCTGTGTAAGGTAAGGGTGACTTGGAGGATTAGATTAGGAACAAATTAAATAAAAATGTTCAACAATATCTATTGACTCGTTTAATAATAATAATATGACGCAGGGTCCTAGAAGTTGAATTTGTTTTATTATCAAAAAAGTTGAATCCTATTTGATTAAGAATTTAAGTTTACCTTTTGGTTGCAATTTAGAATTGTATTTGAAACGAAATAAATATAGTATATTCGGTAGATAGATTGTGTTAACTTTCAACTATCCATGAAGTAAAACTTTATTATATGCAATCCGCGTAAATTTATACAGAAATAATCCGAAAGATCTGCCGCTTCGATGGCTCTCATTTCCATTTTATTAAATAGGATTGAAAATTAAACACACATTTGATTCAACATAGCGGAGAGGCTTAAGTGGTTTTGAGAATAATTAATGGTATACCTCTAGGGAGTCGAAGTTGAACTTCGCAAAGGAATTTTACACAAAAGTGGGCGCTAAATGTGCGAAAGGAGCTTATTATTTGAGAAATTATGCGGACTGTTATAGGTAATGTCTGTGGAGTTTGCTTGATGGTGTGTCGTATACTTTAAAATGAGGCTTTTAGGGCGTTCTAGTGGAGATATAAACGCAATAAGTTCAAGCATATACATTAACAGGAACAGTTATCACGACAGAAATAATGTTACACAACATAAATTACCGATTTGGTGTTTTTTATTAGAAGAAAATTTGTTTCCACTGTCACAATGAATTGTCGCTGTAAATATTTGTTTCTAATAAATTAATCAGAGTAAATTCGAGTAAATCTACCTGTGTAATAAAATATGAACGGTGCTAGTTATGTTTAAACTTCTAGTCTTATTCTGCTTGTGCGGAAAGCTACATTACAACTTCGAATTAACTTCCCTAACTGCAAGTGGTTTGGAATTCGTCCAAAATATTATCAAGTTATAAATTTCCAGATTGTGCTCAAGCGTATGTTTCATTTTATCACCCGCAATAAATTACTTCAAACATATTATTACGAAGATAACTGTCCTTGTAGCAAAGAGTTAAGACTTCTGTTAATTGTTTTCTGTTACTTCACCACCGAATAACGCGAAAGAAATGATTTTATTTCGGTTGAAATTGATAAAATAGTAGGCATGTGTGACCTGTAAGTTGTTTTTATCCCGGATAGTCAAGAATACGGGTACATATCGAGAGTGAAGCATTGTCGGGAATCCGTCTATTGTTTTGAGAATTAGGCAATTCCCATCACGTGATCTGAATTGCGGTCAAGATAATCCCTACCTCTAATCCGATGCATGAATTGCGGTCCAAGAATATTTAATAAATGAAACTTATTAATCTATCGCACGAATTGCGGTGAAAGAAAATTTAAATACTTACGAAAATTACTGGGAAAATGTGAAAATATTTTCAAAGAATATTTATCGAAATTTGATTTTAAAAATTAATTTGATTGTAATGTAACGGTGAAGGCGCCAATTTGTAACTGTGAATGCGTGTACCTCACAGGGCACCAGCTCGAAGGGCTCCGGCTAGAGACTCCTCTCAAGGGTGATTCGACCCCAAGTTTATGTCACACAAGGATAACAGAAGGGTTGTAAAAATTGAGGGCGCCACTACCTTTTTAACGATAAAAAGGACTAAGAAAACTAAGGCGGAAAAGGTAGAAACGCCTTGTAAAATTTAAATGAAAGTTAAAAAATAAAAAAGTTACTAAAAATTACCCCGGGCGATATCTCCCTCAACTTTTATAGTTGAGGATTTAGAAAAAAAAATAAAAATAGAATTAACACAAATTTACAATTTATTCTGCCACAGGAAATGAACAGGAATTTGTACTTTTATAGGTACTTAGCTTATATGGAGTTGTTTCCTGAAGAAGAAGTCAGGTCTTGATCTGAACTGATGAGTTCTGTTCTAGGACGGTATTTTGAGCTAGGGCTGTATCCTTGGCTATATTCTTGGGGTTATATTCTCCGGTTAAATTCTTCGGTTTATATCCTCGGCGTTATATTCTAGCCTAGGGTTATATTCTCGCCTAGGGTTATATTCTTGAGTTATATCCTAGCCTAGGGGCTGTGCTTACCTAGAAGTACAAGTGGATCAGGGATATGTAGGAACTTGAATGTGATGGCACATTATGTTGGTCAGCTTTTCAGGTTGAAGAAAAGGAAGGCAGTTATTTGAAAGTCAAAAAATTTATTTAATTTACAGAAAGCTTTCCAACATTATATGTTCCATGTTAAAACAGTAAAAATAGCAATTATCGGCTAAATTAAAAAAATATACTAATGATCCGAAAGAAACTAATCATAGCAAAAAGTTATTTATTTAGTTATATATGAAAAAATATCGTGCTTGGGAAATATATGGAACCGGCACTGGCGTTACGAAAGAATATTTTATAGGTTAACGGTTTATAAAAGTGTTATTTTATAATTAAAAGAGTTATTTCACAACTGAAAGAGCTTGAAAATGTTTGTATAAAAGTAAAACAGTGAATTATAAAAGAATATTTGGTTTAAAACTACCATATTAGTATAAAAGAACAGTTTATGACCACGTATTGAATTTAATTTCGTCTATCTCTGTAAAAAAATAAAGAATGCATACGAAAATTATATCAGACAGTACTTTAGAAGAAGCTTATTAATTATAAATTATGATTTTGAACTTACCACAGCAAAATTCCTAAGATAGATACTTAAGATATGAAAGATAGCGAAAGATGATCTGTCCCTTTAGGCGGTCGATAACAGAAAGGGGTGTTTCACGTGGCGTTGTGCAAAAAATGGAAGCGTCCGTTGGCAAACGTCAATTGTCTTACGGTCGGGGTTGAAGAGTTTAGGATCACAGAACTATAATTGGATGTGGCTAGTGACGACGAGCGCTAATTAAAAGGATTTATTCTGTAAAATCGAAACAGGTCGATAGACATGTTACAGTAAGTAATTGACAAAAATTGTTGTTTTAAAATGTATTTATCGATACTCTTATGAAAGGCGATCCAAGAAATTCTTAAGCACACGACTCCGACTGTTTATCTTAATTGTCACGTACCAGACGTTTCCATATTTCTCACCAAGGAAACGCGTTGATTTACGATTACTATCTACTTATGAATTTTGGGCTTTATTAAAAGGACTCAAGTTGAGTAAAAATTATTCAAGGCATTCTGTTATTGACTTTGTTTCAAATATTGCGGTTCTGTTTAGTGTTCCGAGAAATTATTGTTAGTGTAAGAGATTTTCAATTTGTGAGTGATTAGTCTGCAAGATATTCAGGTGAGCTTTTTCACTGAGTGTTCTTCTTTCTATTGTTTTATGTCTCTATATTAATGCCGTATTTATTGATTGTTATTTGCCTGTTGAATTTATTTAATATCTGAGCTTTTATAGTGATTGAATAATAATTATTCGTTCTCACATGACAAATGTATCTGGAGTGGGCAAATGCGTGTTTAATCTCTTTTGTCCATTGCACCACTCAGATTCGAGCATAGGTCAAGCTCTAGTAGCTGGAGCGAGCATGTCGCGAGTCAGCCCTTCATGTTCATTGCACCACTCGGTACTAGTAGAATGTGTAGCGTAATGTGAGTTTAATCCCTTTACGCTAGAGGGTAGTCCTAGAGGGGGTCATGGTGGCGCGTTTAATCCCCCCATGTACCATAAAGTTAAACTCCTAGGTACTAGGACTCGTTGGTAGATAAATTAGTGATAGAATACAATGCGAGTTGAATCCCTTTGTGTTCGGTGATTGATCGAATAATTATTTAACTAATCAGTAGAGTAGAATCACGCATATTTTCTTTGTTATAGGTAAGCCCCACTATGCGCACATGGTAGAGCCTCGACCAATCCACTAAGGCCTTTTCAATTAATTAAAAGTTTTGTTATTAATTAGTATTTTGTTTTAAATAATATTATTATATCATTTGGTTCTTATGTCTATTTCTCTCTTTCATTAATTGCCCCCCCCCACTCTTCTAAAATCTACGTTACATAATTACAAATGAAATTATACAAAATAAGATTATATAAATATATACTCCTAGAATTTTATTTTACAAAAATAATACCTTATACTATATTCATTTATACTATTTCAAAAAAAATAATATTTTCCTAGAATTGGCCTTATTCTCCCGATAAATCCTTAAAAGCAAACATTTTTATTATATTTGAACGTGAATATCTGGTATAATAACGTTGTTTCTTGAACACCACTAAGGAAAGGCTAAATAAAAAGAGGAAGCTAAACTAACGAAAAATGGATTTTTTTTTGTGGACACAATTTAACCAAAAGCTGCTCCGAAATCCACAGCAACTCAAAAGTCTTATAAAACTTACCTTTTTATTGTTTATTATTATCACACAAGACAATCCTTGAATCCAAATAAAATCACCTTTCTCCAAAATAAACACTCTTGTGTATACCAAAAGACCGAAATCATATTTTTGTTTGCCCTGGGACACCTTATTGAATTTTATTTGACAAGTCGCTGGATTGCATAATATCTATATAAATCATATTCCAAAATATCGTTCATTAGTTCCCAATCACCTACAACTAAACGGTGCAGAGGTGTGCTATGAATTTGGCCACATCTGTCAACGCCATAAATTGAAACATTAAAAATGACAAGAAATAGCCGTAAACTTGAAGTTATAATGTTAAGTTTTTGTGTACTTTTACCATTTATATTAACATTAATTGTAGGTTTTGCTCTTTTCACTTTCCCAGAAGCGAAGGCAAGTGATGGTGTATGTAGATTAACGGATGAAAATGGAGAAGATGTGAAAGATAGTTACCAAGGTGGTGAACCTTATTGTGACGATTCAAATATTATGGCATTGGTACAGAAAATATATCCCGACGATGAGAGTTTTAATGTGAAGTTCAAATGCACTGGTTTGATTATTGGAGCTAGAATTGGTGCATTTTTAGTAAGCTGCTTTCACAATGAGTATGATAAGGTAAAAGTTGTTTTTTCATACATAGTTGTGGTTATATAGTAAAATTAATACCTATTTAGAGGTATAGTAAAATTAATACCTATTTAGAGGTACCAGCCGTTTTAGTAACTTAACGTATGCGGCTTCTTGAACGTTATGACATTAACATGAAATCAAAATTTGACGTAACTTCAAAAACGTGACATCTAATAAATTAGTTACGACGTTCATTTTTGTTGGTAATTTTTTGTTTCAACCGATTTATTAATAATAAATAAGGATGGTCTTATTCTAAATGGGTATAAAATTTACTATACCAGCCGTTTCAGTAACTTAACGTATGCGGCTTCTTGAACCATCTGAACCCGCATGAAAAAAATTAGGTTATGACCTTTGTCATGTCAAATGCTTGACATATTTCTTATTGCATTGGCGTAGTGACTTGAAATTTCATATTATCAGTGGCGGTTTGTAATAATACAAATTAATTTTATGAAATTCATAAAATTCATAAAATTCTAAAGATGTTGACATAATAAAAGAATATAAAAGAAGCGCACTAATTTTAAAAACATTGTTTTATTAACTAGATACATAGTTTTCTTAAAAAAATATGGCAATTCAGAGTTCGATTAAGTACAAATTCTAGATTTAAAAAAAAAGACAACGTGATCTTCAAGGCAAAGTTTAATTAGTTTCTAAATCAGAATAACTTTCGGAAAGTGATAGTTCATCATCGGATTCATTGGATACAGAGATCACCATAGGTTCGATGTTTAGTAGGTCCGGTTTGTTTTCTACTTCCCATGCTTCAGAAATAATTTTCTCTGTATGATTTATGTAATTCTGCCAGTGTTGCTCCGGTACATTTTTTACAACGTCATTCCATACTTTTAAGACTTCAGTAGGTGACCTTGCAGTTTTCGTAATAGCTCGGTCATAATGCCTTTTAGTTTCTGACCATACCATTTCGATGGCATTAAAATGGCAATGATAGGGTGGTAGCCTGAGAACACAATGACCATGCTCGGCAGCGAATTTGTCTAAATGATAATTTTTTTCTGGCAAAACTTGCTTTTCAATTATATTCCAAAAAGCATCCTTTAAAATGTGATCTGGAAAAGGAATATTCTTTTTTTTGAGCCATTCTAACATGCGTGTTTTACTCCAACTTTTTCTTGGGATTTCTTCATCCAGGCGACTGTGATACGTTGCGTTATCCATTATAATTAACGATGGTTCTTCCAAGTTTACAATTAGTTGCTGTTTAAACCAATTTTCAAAATTTTTGGTGTTCATGTTATCATGGTAATCGCCTGTTTTTTTATTGCATTTAAAAATAAGCGATGCATTTGCCACAAAACCTTTTTTATTACCGGCATGAACAATTACATATCGTGTCCCACTTCCAGTTATTTTTAAATCACTGTGTTTAGTACCATCTTGCCACATTCTTCTGTCCCCGCTTTTACTAAAAACCCATGTCTCATCCAGAAAAACAGGTGTAAAGAGCTTTTCGCTTTTAGCAGCATGGTATTTGTTCAAAAATAATATTCTTTTTAATCTGACTGCAGGCATTTCCAATAAATGTTTTCTTCCATCCTGTTTTTTGAAATGAAAACCCATTTTTTTAATTCCCAAATATAACGAACCTTTGGAAATCTTAGTTTCTGGAGACTCTTCGATAAATTGCCGTAAAATAGTTTCTACTATGATTTTATCCTTTCGCGCATACATTTTATAAATTACTTCCCTCAAACAATGCAGGGTATTTTTTGTAATTCGGGTTTTGCTCCGGGAAACGCTTGCAGACATATTTCTTCTAAATTCGAAATCTGTAGCTCTGTTTGGTTTTTCAAGATTATATAATGTGCTTTCTGGAACCTTTAGTGCTTCGGACGCTTTTTGAATTGCCTTAAATCGAGATCCTAAATCGTTTTGAAAATAGTTTACTACATTAAGCATAAGTTTTTTGGATTCATCAGAATATCGCATTTTTATATCTTATTTTGCGTTATGACATTAACATGAAATCAAAATTTGACGTAACTTCAAAAACGTGACATCTAATAAATTAGTTACGACGTTCATTTTTGTTGGTAATTTTTTGTTTCAACCGATTTATTAATAATAAATAAGGATGGTCTTATTCTAAATGGGTATAAAATTTACTATACCAGCCGTTTCAGTAACTTAACGTATGCGGCTTCTTGAACCATCTGAACCCGCATGAAAAAAATTAGGTTATGACCTTTGTCATGTCAAATGCTTGACATATTTCTTATTGCATTGGCGTAGTGACTTGAAATTTCATATTATCAGTGGCGGTTTGTAATAATACAAATTAATTTTATGAAATTCATAAAATTCATAAAATTCTAAAGATGTTGACATAATAAAAGAATATAAAAGAAGCGCACTAATTTTAAAAACATTGTTTTATTAACTAGATACATAGTTTTCTTAAAAAAATATGGCAATTCAGAGTTCGATTAAGTACAAATTCTAGATTTAAAAAAAAAGACAACGTGATCTTCAAGGCAAAGTTTAATTAGTTTCTAAATCAGAATAACTTTCGGAAAGTGATAGTTCATCATCGGATTCATTGGATACAGAGATCACCATAGGTTCGATGTTTAGTAGGTCCGGTTTGTTTTCTACTTCCCATGCTTCAGAAATAATTTTCTCTGTATGATTTATGTAATTCTGCCAGTGTTGCTCCGGTACATTTTTTACAACGTCATTCCATACTTTTAAGACTTCAGTAGGTGACCTTGCAGTTTTCGTAATAGCTCGGTCATAATGCCTTTTAGTTTCTGACCATACCATTTCGATGGCATTAAAATGGCAATGATAGGGTGGTAGCCTGAGAACACAATGACCATGCTCGGCAGCGAATTTGTCTAAATGATAATTTTTTTCTGGCAAAACTTGCTTTTCAATTATATTCCAAAAAGCATCCTTTAAAATGTGATCTGGAAAAGGAATATTCTTTTTTTTGAGCCATTCTAACATGCGTGTTTTACTCCAACTTTTTCTTGGGATTTCTTCATCCAGGCGACTGTGATACGTTGCGTTATCCATTATAATTAACGATGGTTCTTCCAAGTTTACAATTAGTTGCTGTTTAAACCAATTTTCAAAATTTTTGGTGTTCATGTTATCATGGTAATCGCCTGTTTTTTTATTGCATTTAAAAATAAGCGATGCATTTGCCACAAAACCTTTTTTATTACCGGCATGAACAATTACATATCGTGTCCCACTTCCAGTTATTTTTAAATCACTGTGTTTAGTACCATCTTGCCACATTCTTCTGTCCCCGCTTTTACTAAAAACCCATGTCTCATCCAGAAAAACAGGTGTAAAGAGCTTTTCGCTTTTAGCAGCATGGTATTTGTTCAAAAATAATATTCTTTTTAATCTGACTGCAGGCATTTCCAATAAATGTTTTCTTCCATCCTGTTTTTTGAAATGAAAACCCATTTTTTTAATTCCCAAATATAACGAACCTTTGGAAATCTTAGTTTCTGGAGACTCTTCGATAAATTGCCGTAAAATAGTTTCTACTATGATTTTATCCTTTCGCGCATACATTTTATAAATTACTTCCCTCAAACAATGCAGGGTATTTTTTGTAATTCGGGTTTTGCTCCGGGAAACGCTTGCAGACATATTTCTTCTAAATTCGAAATCTGTAGCTCTGTTTGGTTTTTCAAGATTATATAATGTGCTTTCTGGAACCTTTAGTGCTTCGGACGCTTTTTGAATTGCCTTAAATCGAGATCCTAAATCGTTTTGAAAATAGTTTACTACATTAAGCATAAGTTTTTTGGATTCATCAGAATATCGCATTTTTATATCTTATTTTGCGTTATGACATTAACATGAAATCAAAATTTGACGTAACTTCAAAAACGTGACATCTAATAAATTAGTTACGACGTTCATTTTTGTTGGTAATTTTTTGTTTCAACCGATTTATTAATAATAAATAAGGATGGTCTTATTCTAAATGGGTATAAAATTTACTATATTCACATCATAAAAACTTTCGGGTCCGGTAAGGATCGCGACCCTCGGAGTTTTTTATTAGAAAGTCCTATTGCTATAGAACATTTTAAAAGAAAAAAATTCTTGGATTATGTACTTTTGAAAGAGAAAATTGCAATTAAAAGTATTGAAAATCCGCAATTTTTCATAAAATTTTGACAATTATGTCTAGATATCAGATGGTCACAAGTTTTAGAGAGAGCAGTGGATGAACAATGCTACTAGTTCTCATTTCCGTAACTCGTGACAGCTTGGAAATACTTTACAGAAGGTTTTAGATCTTTCATAATCAGCTTCTAGTGCCTATAGAGCTTACAGTGCCCTGCTAAATAAACTATTCTTCATCTTAGGGTCCAAATAAGCGATATAAAAAGTCCATATTTATTTTAATAAAATCTATATTCGACGCACCCTTTGAGTTGATAGGTTCTTAATTTATCAGCTGTCAATACTCCTAAATTGACCTTAACAGTTAAATTCCATTCGATTTTTTTGTCTATTTGTCAGTGTCAAACAAACAAGAAATGACAAGAACTAGCCGCAAACTGGAGGTGGTAATGTTAAGTTTTGTGGTGCTAGTACCGTTTATTGTGATAATGTTGATGACTTATATAGTACGGACAACTCCACAGTACAGTTGGAAAAATATAGGACTCGCAAATTCTGACGAAGAGGAGGTATTTTTAGAAAGTGAGCCGTACTGTGATGATACTAGAATTGTGGGATTAGTTCAAAAGATATATCCCGATGACAAGAGTTTTAACGTCAAATTAAAATGTACCGGGCTAAGAGTTTCTGATAATATTGCAGTCCTTCTTGCAGAATGTTTCAAAAATGAATATGATACGGTAAAAAAAAGTATTAGTTACATTAAAAATTTTCAAAAGGACGTATGTTACTGAATTTTCCACTAATATTTCGTTGAATTTTTAACAAAGCATGAAAATTCAAATCTCATTTGATACTGTATTACTATAACAGTGTGTACTATGAAACTAACAAATATAAAATAACCTTATACCATAAGCGATATATTAATGTTTCAGGTACCCGTCAAGTCATTACACTTCGTTACGAGTGGATCTCGATATTGGTCTAAAGATAGAAACATTCACAAGATTATTAAGTGGAAGATATTAAATTCTAAAAATGATTCTCCTAACAACTCTTCAGTAATAATTGTAGAAGTTGATCCTGAATTTCCACAACCGTGTGATGAAAAGCAAGACTCATTTCTTGTCGAAGAAAAATACGATCAAAAGGCCGAACATAAGTTAATAGGTGAGTGGTTATCTAATATTTTGTGTTTATTTTTTCAAGAAAAACTCATTTTTAGGTTGGTCAGCAGCGTCTAAAACTGCTCACGTTGAATTCATGCAGATGACTTTTAAAGAAGTGTGTACAGAGTATGCACCTTCAGCTGTAGTATTTTCCCAATACGGTAGCACGTCCGGATTTCAGTCGACAACGTGTACGGAACAAAGTTCTTTCGACGATACTTTAATACCATTGTCATTCTATATCGAAAAACTGGCTGCTGAATATGATAATATCGATGTAACAAAAGTTGAGAGAAGTAAAAGACAAATTCATGGACACAGGGTAAGAAAAAAAATTAGTTAATGGTAGATAAATATATAAAATGAAATTTTAAGGTGAACGTATCGAGTTTTCCACAATGTTGAGGTATTTGAAGGGAAATGAAGATCGCCATGAGCAGTATTCTTTGCAGTTTCAAGACGTTGGTTTGAAAATATGGTTAATTTTAATTTTTTTATCTATTCAATCTTTTTGTTTTGAATTTTTATTTCATTTACTTTTGTAAATTTTTATTTATATTTGATTCATTGTTAAATAATTGTTTATATTTAAATATAATTGATCTTTATGAACGATTTTGATCTTAAATAAAGCAACAAGAATGGTTTCAATACTTTTAATACTTTAAAAAAGTAGTAGAATAAACAACTACATCTGGGCTATATTCCCCAAAACATTGAACTACACTCCAAAGAAAAGATTATTATATCTAATTAGAACAAGTCACATAGATTCAATCCAGCATCTCTGGGCCGGACTGGAGAAAACGTTCTTGCTGTGTATTTAAAGTAAAAATCTTCCAAGTGCGAACACGGAGACTTTGCTTTAAGTGAGTCTTAAAATAAAAATGAGTTAACAAGGAATGAGAAAAATTGAAGATTTTAATCGGCTGTTTTGGTTTGGTTTACCATTCCTACAGTTGAAGCGATAAGGAACGATTTTGAAGAAAGAGAACCGATAAAATATATCTAAAATCTCTGGTCCACCCACAAAGACGAAGACAAAAGTCTAAAATTACATTATTTCAAATGATTTATTGTACTAAATTACAAAAACACGATGAAAAATATTTTATCTATACATCTTTTAGGACTATAACAAAATACTCAGCTCAATGAGTGAACAATAAGTAGAAAAACTTTCCAAGACTATCAAATATAACTACATACTACTGCTATCCATATTTAATTTCACCAGCCATAACTATGTTTTTATTTTTCCAATGCTTAGATCCATATTATTCTCTCCTAAGCACATATGTCAAATAAAATACTTCTTTTAATAAAATTCCATTTATTAGAAACTGATAAGACTACAAAATAAGATGGCAGGAAACAAAACAAGTTATTGATTCACTTGTAACTGATGTTTACCGTAGGAGAGGAACATTGACCTTGATTGTTATTACTTGGACAACAATGTTTTTCGACAACTTTTTCACACAGAGGCAAATATGTTTCGGAGCACTTGGACTCCTCAAGTAATACTGTATCAGGAGACACCAAAGCCAAGGCACAAGATTTAATTTCTCCTATGAAGAATGCGTCTGTGGGGTACCACTGGACGTACTTTAATGGCTCGCCGGTTATCCAATACCAATTCCAATCAGTTGTATTTGTATTCGGGATTCGGCTAAGCGATATCCAGAGACTTGCAGTATTCAAATCTGTAAAATAGAATTTTGACCATTAACACTTTATTTTCTGTAAAAGTCGATCTTGTAATGAAAACTATTAGAAAACACAGAATATTTCACAACCAATTTTAACAACAATAATATTGAATGCGGGTTTGAATTAAAATTACTGTTTAGGTCAACTTTAAAGTGGCTTTCCTTTGCACAAATAAATATTAAAAAAAATGCTGTTCAGAACTGTTATAGTGATTAATTAGTGTGGTCCTAGCGAAGGAACATTCTATTACCACTTATATTCTGTTAGGTCACTGGTCTTGGCTCCATTTGAAGCCTTTGGCGAAGAAGATAACTTGGCCATCAAATCAAGGATTGAATAGTGAAAAATTTAGTTGTTGGTGTTATGGTAATATTTAATATATAAATATACGATACGTACCATTTGCCTTCATCCATTTATATAAAAATTCATACTTTTCTTTCGTTTCAAGACTAGCTATTCGCATATTTACAGATTCGCATAGCCCAATTGCCTCATTCCGAGACACCTAAACACAAAGTTTTAAAGATTTATTGATTATAAAAAAAAAGCTGAAGCATACCTACCGATTCCGGACCGATGAAGTAGTAAGTTGGAGCTATAACAAAACCAAGAAATTGTATTTGAATATATAGTAGAAAGAGATTGTTTAAAATTCAAGCAAAATATTGAAACTTTATTATTTGACCCTTTTTTTATACGGTTAGTATTTAGCTTGCTCTATTTGTTAGGTCAAATTTAGTAATTGAAATTTTATCCCCTCTCTGCTTGCCGATTGATCTGAAATTTAGTACACACCTTTAGTTCTGATGACAATACAATTATGTATATTGAGATCGATCGTAAACCCAAGAGGACCGTCACCGCGGATTACATTTTGGTTCCCTTAGTTTGGGTACGAATTGACTTTGGAGAAAATAGCGTACACTTTATTCACCTTTAAGCTATACAGCTTCCAGAAAAGTTTAATTATAAAACGGCGCAGAAGAACGATGTTGCCCACAATTTTGTCATGAGCTTTAGAAGTCCACAATAAGAAACTCAACACTGTAGACTACTGATTTGTGTGCTTTGGTCAGAAATAAGCGTGTTCAATATTATCTCAGCATATTGGCACAAAAAAGTTTAAAATGAAATAAACAAGACTGGAATATCACTTTCTTACCAATTTCTGCAACATAGCAATGCCCAACAGTTGCTAATAATATGCACATTAGCCTGAGCATATTTGAGATTGGAGGAATAACTTAATATTATTACAAAAGATATTCGACTCACATGACATTTATACCCTCTGTAATTAACTAATCTATTCTGAAAATGATAAATTTATTGATGAGACCAACAAAAAACCGGAAAATAAAGTGAATATTTTTGAAATCTCTTTGATAAACTTATTGCAACTAACTATAAAATTATTGATCTATGAATTATACAGGGTGAAATATGAAATCATTTATTATATGCTTCAATAAAGTAAATACTACATAGCAATGCCCAGCAATTGTTGATAATATGCACATTAAACGAAGCATATTATTCGAGTTTGAAGAAATAACTTAATATTATTACAAAAGATATCAGACTCCCATGACAGTCATACCCTCTCTAAAATGAACTAATCTATATTGAAAATGATAAATTTATTGATGATACCAAAAAAAAACCCGAAAATAAAGTCAATATTTTTGAAATCTCTCTGATAAACTTATTGCAACTAACTATAAAATTATTGTTCTATGAGCAATACAGGGGATAAATAAAAAATCATTCATCTTGTGCTTCAATAAATTAAATACTTTGAATATTCGATTTATTTGATTGTATTATATTATAATAAATGTTTATCAACTAGTTGGTCGCAGCAATACAGTCTGTCTCATTTCTCTTGTTATCCTATCTCCGAGACCTGCAACGATAATTTGCTGTGCTGTTCTTGAGATAACATCCCAGAAAAATCCAACGTCGTAGAGTCTGGTGATCCACCTGGCCACTCAACAGTATTCCCCTTCATTCAATAATTCATTTATTGGAAAGTACACTCTTTCCATCAAAGCATAGTATTTCTGTTCAATTCTTTCCGTTTACTAGGTTTGTTCAAGTCAAAAATGTTTTTGAAACCATGATCCATGAGCGTCTCAGGTTTTATTCATTTAATAATTTTACTCAAATACATTGATACATTATCATATTATCCAAGCGCAGAAAAGAATAAAACTTTATTTAGCTAATAACAAGCTATTACATTACAAACAGATTTAATATTACAAATTTTCTCAGAAAAAGATACAAATATCAATTTACAAAATACGTTTTTCTTAATCGTGACTTAAAGTGTTTTACATTTGGAGACATTTTGATACTTAATGGTAAGCTATTATATAGCCTTAAGCCTTCTATAAATAATGTTTTCTCCATTATTGTATAGTTGAATCTTTCAATTTGGTAATTATCTTTTGTTCATAAGTTGTAATTCATATTCGAAGATATTTTAATTAAATATGTATTAAAATACGATGGAGCTTGATTATTTACGATTTTATAAATTAATAACAAATTTGACCCCCGTATACGCTGTGATACATTTAGAAAATTTAATGATTTCAACATTCTATTAATTGAAGTATATCTGTTTGTGCGAAAAAAGATGCGCATTGCCTTAATTTTGAAGGACTTGCAGTCTATTAATATTTTCATTAGAACAAGATAGTAATAGAGACATACAATAGTTAAAATGTGTGTTAGAATTTCTAATAATAAATTTCTTACAAAAGTATTAAAACCAACCCTGTAAGTCAAAAATATTTGAGACCGGTCACGAGTAGCCATCTAAGCATTTTCCCCCCGCGAAAGTCAGACGGTCCGGTCATGAGCTCATCAACCGTCCTATTTTCATTTAGTGACCCTTTCTTGGGAAATATTATAACAGTTACTTCAATTTCAAATTAAAAGTAAAGAGTATAGTTTTCATAGTGACTTGTTAGTGTTTGTCAACTTACATTACATTTTCATAACTCTGCCACCTATCAATCTTTTTATCGCAAGTGACTTTGCTAATGATAAATAGCTTAATAATTATTGTTAACCTAACATTGTACGTGATATTTAATTTGTTGCGTAACATTTAATAACACCCTCTAGTGTGTCCGACTTTCCACCTGTTAGGGTGTATGGTTTTTATAGTGCCTTTTCCAAATTCACACTAGTTGAAATACATAAATTAAATAAGGTACTACTCGAATCTATTGGTTTTATTTAAAGTCTCCGACTTCTTCCCATTTATTATTTTCACAGTTTTAGGGCTTCACACGAGAGCGAGATTTTTCTCGTCTCGTTCTCGTCTCGTAAAAGCGAGACGAGACTAGGGCTTCACACGAGAGCGAGATTTTTCTAGTCTAGTCTCTCTCGCAAACCGAGAGTCTTGTTTTTGGTTTTTATTAGAAAAATTAGAAAAGGTCTACATAGAGAACTATACATTTTACAATACATAAAGTCTGGTGACCATCCGTGAAATATTTTATCGTGAATTAAAAAAAAACTCAAGGTTAAAACTCTAATTTTTGGAGAATACATATCGATATATATTGTAGCTTATCAATACAAAACATCATGGCATCCTTAACAGAGTATGATTTTTCCATATTTTTACTTTAATGTCAACTCTTTTTATAGTTACTTATCACTCATCATAAATACTTATCCTTGCAGATTATAATATTTTAGATTTAATATCGAATGATTCCTTTCAAAAGATTTCGGTTGTGTATGTGTATCTACGAGCTAAAGAGTCATAAACGTGTGTACTATTGAAGGGGTTTCTTTGGCTCGAAATTTTCTACTCTACTAAACAGACATACAACAGAGACAACTACAGTAAACTCTTTCTATATTTGACGCGTCCTTTTTCAACACCTATATAAAATAATTAAATATAGAGAATTTCCACAATAATCGCCAGTGTGTTTTGTCTATATACATCGATTGTTTCACAAATACGCGTTTTTTTGAAAATTATGTTTGTTATAAACTTGCGATAATTACGATTATCATTCAAGAAAAAATAGAATTTACAAATATAAAAAATATACTATTTATTTTATTTTCCGAAGGAGCAAAGTGCCCATTATTTATTCAAAAGTTCTATAAAAATAGGGTGTCTTTATTTTTTTCTATGTGGAATAACATGATAAAACAGGTCGGTTTAACCAAAATTGAATCGTCACGTCCTGTATCGCCTCAAATACAATAGGGTAGTAAAATTCAGCAGAATGGTTAAGCTCTTGAGATAAATGTAAAAAAGTTCAGGTAATCTTCTTAACGACCAAATAGATATCAACCATTCCCCCTTTTTTAATCTTATTTACCTGGAAGCTAGGCCAGGAGTTATTGTTATGAATGAATTTCGAGGTAAACTTGTTCAATAATTTTGTTAATATTCGTTTAATTCCGTATTTAGGAATTTTTTGTACTTACTTTATTTCCATGTAATGTAAACATTTTATAATACTTTGTCAATATTCTTAAAATTCCGTATTTATGCACTGTATAAATTGAAAAATTTTCATTATACATTCAGTCTTCAGTCGTGTAATTTGAGAGAAAAAATTAAGAGTGTAAAATTAAAAAAATTATGTCCTATATGTAAAAATAATTTTTTACAATAGCGTTATAAATATAGTTTTAAAAAATTATTTATGGAATATATTATCAATATTTAGAATTAAGCGAGACGTGACGAGACAACCGGTAACGAGACTTGAACGAGACGAGACAACTGGTAACCAGTCAAGAGCGAGACTTGAACGAGACTCAATTTCTTCGGAATTGACGAGAGCGAGACGAGATTTTTGATACTCTCGCCCACTCTCGTCTCGTGTGAAGCCCTATACTATACGGGTTGGAGTCTATTTCATATAATTCTCAATTTGTGTTATCTCTCTGTAAGCGTAGCTGACATGGGTAACTAGGTCTTGAACCTCAATTCAAGTGGTCCTTCGTGTTTCACTCGAAGATTCTAAGATGTTAAAGGTTACAGATGACCGTTTGCAGAACCAAGCCTCACCATTCGAATTCTCTCCTCTCTCAATCATTCTTTAACAATGTGGATAGATGACTAGTTTTCTGCACCAAAATGAAAGACTTTTACTAATTCTGAATTAATATCCAACTTTTTTTCCTATTTTTGTACACAAAAAATCAATGTTTATGAAATCTGAGCTGTGGATCTAATATGTTATTTCATCTACGTAATCAACTATACTATTATCATTGTTTAATAATATACAGATAGTTAGTCAAGGTTACGGGAAATAAATTGGAATAAAACGGAATACGTCGATAGATGGCGACTGTGTTTGCAGTTCCACCTTGTGTGATCGTCGCCATATTTTATCCAATTTTATTTTAATTATATCAAAGGGAGTAAACACTCTGTTGCCAAAGTTACAATTTTCAATATACAATATATCCACAAAATGGTACATTTTGAAATTCATGATCAGAATTTGCAACAATTCATTATCACTTTTGAATAGGTGATTATTGATTGGTTATTATTGAATAATGAATAGATATATACGGAATGAACTTTACAGATTTCAATTTTCGTGTGAACACGATATGGCAATACCGAATGGCACACAATAGAAATTTTTGGTATATCATTAGACATACCATAATTAACTTTTTTAGTTGTTTAATTTTTATTGTATTAAATATAGTGTACCTATGTATTTGCTACACAAAATCCTTCTAGTTAAATAGTTTATAGAAAACACTAAAAATGTAAGTGACCAAAAACGTTTGAATTTTTATGAAGGCAGGTATTTTTATTATTCTTAAAAATAAGATGTCTGTAAATAAATGTTGTTATTACAATTGTGGAATGACAAGATTAGATTTTTCGTTGAGGTTGTTTAGATTCCCGGTGACCAGACCTGAGAAACTGTAACAATAGAAATCCTAAAAAACAATCAAAATTGTCAATTATTCAAAACCAGTAGATCCTGATATATTGTTATTCATGTTGTTTACGGCAAACGATTATAGTTTTACCGCAAAAAAATATTTTTTACATAGTAACAGCGTTTATTTTATGCATTCTTAAATAAATTAAACAAGTGTTTAGGTAAAGATACTGTTGCCGTTTTCAAGTTTAAAAGAATTATGGTTATAATCTGTATAAATAGAATAATAATAAAATAATTTTTAAAATATATTTTTCAAAAACATAGAATCATCTAATTTCGTTTAAAGACAGGCATTTAAAACGTTATTACATCAAAAAAACGATAAGGTTGTTTCATCTGACGGTTCTAAGAATGGGCTTAGAGTACTATACTGATTATATTTCTGCAGATTTATTTTACTTTTCGATACCGGTAAAAAATGTATTTAAAAAGATAAATTGAAAAATATTTGACCACAAAGACCACGAATATTATATTACGGATTTCAGATAAAAATATGTAAGCCAAATAAAATTTTCAAAGCAATTATACTTAATGTACCAACGTTATTTTTCTAAATAACGCAATCTAATCAGTTTTCTGTAATAACTAAAAATTACTCATGATTATAGTAGTTCAATAAATCGATAAACAGAGTGTTTCAAAAAAACGGTATCTGCGTTACTAGGATAAGTAGTTCTGAATGGTTGAGGATCAGCTATAATGTCATTACTTTTTCTTGCAGATACATGACCGTGGATGACAATGAATCAATTCGGATAATAATTACGACATCTTCTGTTTTTTTACTAAGAATGTTTTAGTGTTCCACTTATCCTAGAAACGGGGCCACCATTTTTTAAAACACTCTGTATGTATTTGTATCTCTCAATAATCACATCACAGAGTTCTAAATAAAACAGAAGCTAGATACAAAAGTAGTGGCGACGAAAGTTGATAACTTAATAATAATGTAGGAAAATTTTGTTTCTTGTTTATATGTCGCGGCCCTGAGAATGGGAATTGAATTTCTTGCCTCGACAGTAAAATGAAGAAAAATTCGAATTTTCAAGGTTTAAAATCGGTAAATCCTCACTCATCTATCTTCGACTGATGCACATCTATGCATATCATTTTCTGATTGTATTTTATTTTATATGGTGAATACAATCATTATTATTGTGGTATGGATCTGTTTTTTCCATTTGATATTTTTGGCAACATCATTTCTAATTGCCCTCGTAATTAATGTAACTTGTCTGTTTATTTTTCCCGTGCCACCGAATTCGGATTCAAGATGGCAATTTTCAAGATCTACGAGATTCGTTTAGTTTAATTATTCCTCGTATTTTATTCAAAGAAACAGTTTTAAATATGTCAATGTCAACATTATTGGCCAATATAGGAATTTCTCTAAATTTTGTAGGGGTAGGAATGCTATTAACGATATCATTAATACATTAGAGAAACATTACCATTAGTTATTTCTATTGAATCATAATCTATGTCTATAATTTTAGTATTTACAATTTGCTTTAAAGTACGCCACATTTTTTTGCTATCTCTACGACATTCATCAATAGAACGTTCATAATATTCCATTTCTTTTTTCCTTATTAAACTAACTACTTGATTTCGTTTATTTTTAAATCTTTCAAAATCGACCAGATTATTAGTAAACTTGAAAGTTTTATATAGTAGATCCCTCTACTTCTGCATTTGTCTGACTTCCGCATCAATCCAACACTCACCTCCTTCATATTTACGTTCCTGTAATGGCGCTAAACTATCTTAAGTTGATTCAATATTATCAATAAAATTTTTATATAAAACATCAACATCAGAAGAGTTGTATCCCAATAAAGTTGATTTGATATCCTTTATTCTCATTGATGAATAATTTCTAATATACACTTTTTGTGCATTGTTATTTACTTTAATTCTTATTTCTGCTCCTATAATGTCAGGATCCGTAAGTTTTGGAAAGTTTTTGTCAACAATTTGATTAATTGGTTTATTAGTTATGATTAAATATAACAGTGATTTTGAATTAAAGGTTATTCTTGTTGGTTCTATTAAAAATAAAGTGTACCCACTGATTGTGCTGGACTTACGTGAATCACCCTGTGTATATATGTGGATTTTTATTCAGAGCACGTACAACTGCATTGAAAAGTTTTTGAAGCTTCGAGATGTTGGTTACAAACAAAGTGTGTTGTCAGTATTCTAGGTTATTTACCTAGTCTGTTCAATGATCAAAAGATTTGTCAGTCGAAATACTTTGAAAAAACGGATTCAAGCCAGACTGGTCTGACTTGAAGTGACAATCGGTCGAGATTTACAATCTCTATACATCTATGTAGATGTCACAAACGAACGATTGAGACAAATCTGATTGGTCGGACGTAAATACCAAACGCACCTATTCTATTATGGTTGCTTGGCAAAGTTTCCACAGTTTTGAGTCAATAATGACTTATTATTGTGTGCTTCAGATATATTGACAGATTTCTTTATTACGGCTCAAACAATGGCAATTCTAAAAATATGCCGATGTAAACTTAAACCTCTCCTAGAAGTTTTACTAATGAGCTTAATTATAACCATGACTGCTATTTTGTTATTCTCCATGATTTATGCAAGACAAATTTTTACCAAGGATATTAACGATGATGGTGAATTGGCGGTAAAAGCAGCACCGATATATTCCTTCAAAACACGTGTAGCAGGTTTAATAGAAAAAATATATCCAGACGAAAATAAACACAATAAAAAGTTGTTGTGCAATGGACTAATAGTGGAGAGGCGAACAGTTATTGTTCTCACGGATTGTTTCAGGTGAGAAATATAATCTATTGTTCATCTATATTGATTAGTTGATAACAGCCTTATCTATGAGGTTTGGCAACTCATAGAGTGTGTAGTATGAATAATTAAGCAATAGTGCAGAATGTGGTTGTCGAGGACTTATTTCTCAAATGTCGAATTCAACAATTATTTTCGACAGACTAATTGTAGAGTGGCCTAGAGCAGTCGACTAATTCATATCGAATAAGAGATCACATAGGTGACAAATGTTCTTTTTCTTCATACCTTGGTCGAAAGTAAGTACTTTCGTCCCTAGTAGCAGGGACGAAAGTTTAACATTTACTCCCTATGGGAAGTACACGCTTGCCCTTCATACTTGTAACGACCAGCAGCAGTGCCGCAAATGTCTGGGCAGGCATCCAGAACATTTAAAGTTAAAAAACGTAAAATTAATAACGTACTTTTAACCGGCTATCAAGAAAAGTCGTATACACCACACGGGCCAAAAGTTTAAATCTCGGTCATGCTCGTCATGGGCATCCTTACGCCCTGAGCTTTCGGCCCTTGTGGTGTAATATACTATATCATATTGATTTATTGACAGCGGCTTCAAATTTGGAAAATTATCAACGGCTTCGAGAAAGACAAGATGTAATGGTTCAAAACATTCAGATTCACCATGGCAGGCACAAAGTATATGGTCTGTTCGTCAGTTTGACTATCAAACAAAGCATAAATCATAATCCTGAAATCACGAAAGACAGAATGCATATTGATATGTAGCCGCGAGCGTGAATTTGGCCTTCGGACCTTCCGGAAAAAGTTGCTTTCCCTGACATAATAATATACCGAAAGATCTTAACTGTGCCGAGTCGATTTAGTGCGTGTCCTGCTTTACGCATAAGCAAATTTGCGAACGAAATGCAACATGCGTTAACAATGATTTTGAACGGAATTTGACAGTATTGAATTGTGATTGACAGAACTAGAAGAGGCTAAAATATCAAATGCACAAACCGCAAGGCAATTGACCTTTTCCAAGTACGTCATTGTGACGAATTTCTGTCACCAAACAACCTTCAAACTGAATTCTAATATAACCTCAAACCGAATAATACAACACGATAAAGCTTGTAGCAATTGCTTTTTTACACTTTTAAATTATTATGGTATCCAACTAATCAGTGAAAAATGCTATTCCCATCCATCTCTCTGAAGGTTGTCCGTGATCAGCTGACAACATGACGTCACTTGGAAACGCTCTATTTCATCATCGATATGATCCCTTGGAAACGATGTCTGATCAACATTAGTAATTTTTGCAATACCAACTCCAAAACAGGAAAGGTAACTGGAAGTCGCGGCGTTACCGGACGAGCATCCTACTTAATTCGAAGCAAAATTGAATTCGAATAAATCAAAACGAGGGGCTTCAGGAATAATGTTTCTATTAGAAAATTTATCTAATCTATTCCAACACTTTTTGTAGTGAAAGTCGTGAGAAGAAACCAACAAAATATGTACATTTTATAACAAGTGGTTCTAAATATTGGAATAGTAACAGAAATCTTCATCACGTGACTAGCTTTAGTACTATAAAAATCTTCGAGAATTTTATTACAGTTATTAAAGTTTGGCCCGACTTTCCATTGGTTCAAATGGGGCTACCCAACAAAATTTATGTGGAAAACGAATACAAACCCAATGAAGAGCATAGGTATGTTACATTTTCATTGAAAAATAGATTTCTCAATTTTTGTTTATCCCAGAATTTGGGGTTGGGATGTCAATTCCAAAAAAGCTGATAGTCCAATGAAAGATATCTTGTATATTGAAGAATGTAGATTGAATATGTCATCTGGAGTTTTATTCACAAAGGATTATCTCGTCTCTGGACTTCATTATGTTTATTGCAACATTGGCGACCCAGGTATAAACATTTTTTTCTTGGTAGTTTCTGGATGTTTCGCCATAGAGTTGGTAGACGCCAATATTTTGATTTACTTACATTCACAGTGATTCATCAATTTTTAGATACAATTGTTCGATTTCCAACTGAAGAACTGGAAAAAGATTATCCTGAAATTCGTGTAGAGAGGATACCAAAAGGAAAAGATGTCAAGCTTGGCAACAAATCTGGAATATTTTCGAAGACTATGGAAGACGTTACAACAGAAGCTGTTGGAACTATATCAACGCCATCGTTATTCAAATACGATGATAGTCGTGGAAAAAGCGCGGACCCGTCTATGTTAGAAAAATTTACTACTCAACATTCCAAACATGATGATGTGCTTTCTTTTACATCTGAAGCGATCTCAAAAGAGGTATTATTTTTATAAGGAAAACGAAGATTTTGTTTTCAACTATATTTATTTTTGTTTTTAGGGTGAAACACAAAGTAACTTATACACAAGTGGATATAACGTGACCATTTTTGAGGAAAATTGTACAAATATAACTGGATATATCAGGCCTGATTATCCGAATATTATAAGTAGATTTATAGCAATGCCAACTGTTAATATCTTAAAAAGAAGAGTTTCATGAAATGTTTCATCAATTATTTTTGTAGTTGTAGGAGATTATTTATTAACAGTGTTAGTAAGCGTTAAATGAAAATAAAGGGGTTACTAAGGTTAAAGTTTTATTTATATATTGTTATGGATTTTATTGTATCAATCAAAATTTGAGATCACGTTTGTTAGAACAAATTCAGAATATTTTATATCAACAATAAAAATTTTAATTATTGGTTAACAATTTTGATACATCCTGTATGCATATATTGTGTAAGGACAGATGTCAACATAAAAGCTTGATTCATTGTAACAATTATTTGGAATATATTGTCAATAGGGTACACAATCGGAAAGTAATGTTTGTATGTCACTATTGTAAATCATGTAATTTTGAATATTAGATGTTATAATGTTCCGAACCAGTTTGTCTAAGTTGTGTATTTTAGATAATAATATTGTAAATGAATATTTTATAGAAATATGTCCAAAAATGTCAAGGTAAAAATTAATGCACTTACCCGAAATATTAAATAATATTGGTTGGTAAGATGTTTTGAAAAGGAAGTGGAAATTAAAAAAAAATAATAAGGAGGTCGCTAGCGGGAAACTAGGGAATTGTGTACTGGACACGCAATAGGGACGTGAGATATATTTTTTCCTTCGTAAAATTTTTCTGGTAGAAAAACCAGAAAGAAGGACAACCTACTCAAAGCATATGGTGAGATAACCAATTTATTAAATTATTGAATTTACAATCCAGTAAATGTGATCGAGTTATATATCCCATTTGATCAATCAGTAAATATTTGGAGGAGTCCAGAAAGCTGAAAAGAAATAACAAGTGTTATAGTTGTCCTTGCTTCATGAATTTGAGGTTATATATAAAAACTAAAAGCACTTAAAGTGGTTACGAGTACATAAATAAGGTATTTAATTATAAGGTATTTAATATTCGCATGGTACTGAAAGTAAATTGTATTATTGTTTTATTTAGATTACGTCCCCACATTTCTGTGAGGAAAATTACAGATCAGCTGTTTAGGCGGAGCGAAAATCACGTTCCGTAATTCGGAGAGGTGCGAATATTAGTGGTAAGAGTATTTCACAGTTTTATTATTATCAACATGACAAATTGTTATACTGCTGTTTATAATAATCTAGTTAATTATTGAGTTCCATATTGATTTGTTAATATTTGTTTATTGAATCAAAATCAGAGTATATAACTATTTCATTTCTTACGTACAAGAAAACATAAATTGAATAATTAGATTGGAACGCCATCTACGAACCGACATCTATAATATCCTTGAAACATGACCTTGAGGTAAGTAGTCAAATCTCTTTCTGAGAAGCCGTTGCAAAAGTATGTAATTCTAGTTGACAAATAAAACGAACCATAACACACAGACAAACTACATAACAAAAATTAAAAATAAATATTACAAACATACACTGAACTTAATAACAAAACCATATATAATTAACACACTCAATATAGCCATTTCATAATAATATGTATGTATATTGGGGTGAGACCTAGAAGAACTATTCACAGCTTAAAATACGTCTCACAACTGAAAGGTACCTAAAGCCACATCACGATATACCCTCCACTTACAAAACTATAGAGTGTCATGTACCGATAGGGTTCAGGAGAGAAGAGAAAAAAAATTCATTTATAAACAGGTAATTAAATAGTGATGGAGAAATTGTAGTATTCTACTCGCATAATAATGGCTAATATTCAATTAGATGTTTATAAATGCACTTTCGAGAATAATAGCCATATATGCTTGTTGAGTAATATACTGTTGCGCGGTCACCAACTCAAAGCCGGCCCTGTCTCTCGATTATAAATTTTGGTGAATGCGCTTTCTAGAACTTTCTGGTTACTGCAGTATTTACGCATATGAGGAGCGTCATAAAATACTAGAACTTTCCAGAGCCGATAAAGACTATATATAGGCGGGTTTCTGAGTGCGCGGAAAAATCATTATTGAAACAGTTAGTTCGAGAGAATTAGTGGAAACGTACAGTAAATAGTTAGTTCACAGAAGTTCTTAGTAATCCGACAGTGAATAAAATAGTGAAGATAAATAGTGTAATATTCAAGTGGTGAAAATAAATTAGAACGATTAAACCGAGTGTAAATAAATTAGTAGACATTAAGTAACGTGTGTATATAAATTAAGTTTAATACAGTGTGTCTTTCTTTAAATAAATGAATAGTAATTAGCCATAGTAGGGTGTATAATTTCATCCCACAAGTAAAAACTACTTAAATAAATAACAAAAACATTACAATACTATTTAGTCCTACTGGATCTCTCCAATGGTTTGATTAAAGTTCAAATAAAATTGTTCATGGAATAGTATTACTCGTGGTAGGGATCTATGAACATAATATTTACTATACGTTGAAAGAATTCGAATATAGACAAGTATGGTGTTTGTAATTTGGATTCACAAGAATTTATAAAGAATATAATGTTCACCATCATTGATTAAAAACTTCCAACATTATTGATCTCTCGTCAATCTGTTAATTAATTGAATATCATTTATATTCGATATAAATAAATTTGTGTTTTAAGGAAGTAAAAATCAAGAAAATAACGATAACAAATATGTAGACGACGTAGTATTTCCATCAACTAATTATTTATATTTATTTCATCTGTTTCCTTAAATACTCAAAGATCATGTAACCTTTTGAATGACGTAAGGTATTGAAAATTTTATATATAAAACTCACATCTGCAAATTTTAATCGATTAAGAAATAATCATGGTGAAACCCCTGATTTTATTTGTGATGTGTGCCTTCACAATTTGCCAAGGTGAGTTTTTTCGATACATAAACTTAAACATTGAAGAAAACAGTAACTCTCCAAGTGAGGAAATAGTCTTAGGAACCACCATACATAAATTTCAGAAATCAGGGATAGGGAAGTTAATCAAACTATTTTTTTATTTGATAGATTTTGCTAAAAGTCTTATTTTGACCTTGAGAAAGATGGTTTGATCTAGGCTTCTAGGATGCAGAATTATTTTGACCTGCATTCTTACGAAATATCTTCTACCGAAGGTTGAAGATCGAAGAACAGTGACCTTAGAACTTTGGTGTACAAAGCAGCCTAATATTCCCATGAAAATCCAGACTCACTTTCTTTGGAGATGTTTTTATATTTGTATTCATATTTTAGGTAGAGGCTATAAAGAATATGAAAAAGAATCTGATTCAAAATTGAAAACTAATATCAATCAGGATTATTATTTAAGTCAAACTATGGTAAGTAATGGTATGGTGGTTTATCTAGTCTATTTATGGCAAGTCTGTTTTAGGAAAGCTATTATGAAGCTTTACAGATATGTCAAGAAAAGTCCATGCAGCTAGTCAGTATAGAAAACAAAAGAAAAAACAGGAAACTTGCCAAAATAATACGAAATTTGGGTAATACTGTGATTTGAGTGTATTCGAACCGGTCCTGACGCATGGCAGTCCCGGTAATTCAGAAATAAAATCTTATCAAGGCAAACTTCTTCCCATATTCAATTCGATTTTTCTTTTAAGGCGAACAAAAAGAATATTGGACATCAGGAAACCTGATATTTACTGATCATTGGTATTGGTTGAAAGGAGAACAATTGGAATATGAAAACTGGATGCCAGAAAACGATGGTGCTGGTAGTTGTTTGAGTGTGGTGGAGAAAAATAATACATTGTTTTGGAAAAAAGCAGTATGTAATAGCAAAAAACTATTCATATGCGAAAGTTCGAGTGAACTTACCAAGGAGTGTGAGCAAGACGACCTTGTAACTGGAGATTCCAATACGGATTATTACATTTCTGAAGATATCGTAAGTGATCATGGACTTTTTAAAGTAAACATATATGTGGATTTCTACAGTTTTAATAATTCCAGCTGTAAGTGGTGAAAAAAACACACCCCACTCAAGCACGAATAAACTGACTCATTTTTCAAATACATAATTTCCTAAGCTATTCAAACCTTTCAAATTAAAATACTTCAACATTCAACCTTGTACAGTCGATGTCTTGTTCAGCCAGAATATGTTTTCATTCCAATAATATTTTTTACAGGTAACATATTATAAAGCTATTGAGATGTGCCAATCAATGTGTATGAAATTACTCAGCATTGAAGATGAAAAGAAAAACAACGATGTCTACCAGGCGTTTGCTAAATCAGGTACATAAATGTTTACATGTTTTAAATTGCCATAATATTTGGAACATGTCATGTGATATCAAGAAGCTATAACGGTCATAGCATGAAAAAATTGATTGAAATCTTATAGAGAAGGCTGTTTGACATTTCTTGATGTTTTTTTTTTCAGGTTCTGATAGAGCTTACTGGTCCTCCGGTCACTACAAGCCTAGTAAATCGCTATGGTATTGGACGAATGGAGAAACGGCGAAATTCTTCAGCTGGACGCCAGGGGAACCTAATAATGCAAGAGAAAACGAGTACTGCATTGAAGTTAATATGAAAGACGGTACAATTATTTGGAATGATGAGCCTTGTCAAGAGAAGAGGATGTTTGTTTGTGAAAGCAAAGAGAAATTCATTCATTGAAATTTAAATTTTACCACTGTTACCACAAATAATCTGATTAATATATAATAAGCTGTTCGTTTATTTATATTTAACTCATTGACCAAATCTTCATAAAATGTAACTTCATCACGGACCCAAAACAACCACAGAAGTGTAGAATAGGTTAATTTTTAAAATTCAACTATTTATAATTAATTCCACTATTTGATAAAAAGCCAATGAAAACCGGAATATTATTTATAATTATTTCGATATTTGCATATCATCGTCATTGCTTTTTCATTGAATAGTGGAATTAATTATAAACAGTTAGTTTAATTTG
This sequence comes from Lochmaea crataegi, assembly GCA_947563755.1. Lineage (NCBI taxonomy): Eukaryota > Metazoa > Arthropoda > Insecta > Coleoptera > Chrysomelidae > Lochmaea > Lochmaea crataegi. The sequence goes on along the minus strand of OX387423.1, from coordinate 80,828,528 downwards.
AAAAAGTAATATGAGTAGATTCCACAAAGTAAGGGTCCAAACAGTAAATTCAATGTAGAATAAGTAGTTTTTTATTGGTAAATCCAAAATACATCAGACAAGTAGACAAATAATGTGGAAGTTTACAGAGACCAAATAACACAAATAAAATCAATAATGGTAATAAATGTATGTAAATCTGACCGATGGCGTATGTAAAATTGTGTTTCGAGAGCTTAGTACAAAAAGACCATACAGGCAGCAATTTATTTTCCATTCAAAGTCAATGGTAGTGTTTAGGATAAGCATAAACTTTATTTGTGCCAGAAAAAGACGATGTTACTTTTCTATAAGTACAATAGATTGTTTATTTCATTATTAGTTGATTTGGGTACAGAGGTAGAGAGTACGAAGAACAATATAGTATGGTGACTTGTCCAAAAATAACCATTTTCTTTAAGGTAGAAAGCCTGCTAACAGGTGCTGAGTACTCGTTCTGCCTTGTCCCGGGAGTGTGGGATTGACTTCTATTACCAGAGCCAACCTTACTATAAACCCCACAATCTTCGTCCGACACGCCTGGAACCGTCAGGCCGTGTCGGTTTTACTTATCCATCCATTTCTGTGCTTCTCTCTTCCAACTCTTCTTTTTAATTATGTTGGTAATCACATGTATCATCTCCTGGAAGCTTTTCTTGTTTGCCGCAGTCCAGTTCTTTACGGATTCCGTTGTAAAGGACACCGATTGCAGATTGCTTCCCTTTTGTTCATATTCCTTGCATCCGAGCACGACGCACCATCCACCACTCCACGCAGAGATGAGATGATCCCTAGTTTTCTTGATTCCAAGGGTGTACGACTGAAATGATCCATGCTCCATCAGAAACTGAGTGAAGTAGTAGTTTGTTCGTCTCAAGGAACATCTGTACCGCCGTTAAAACATTCGGTATTATGGTCCTAGTACGCCTGGCTCTGTTCTCTCTTTTTCATTCCTCCTGCCACTTTCCTATACTTACTCTCATCTCTCTTTTATTCTCTAACCACTGCCTCAACCCCCCTGTCATAGACTTTTCCCCTCTCGTCTACTTATATTTGTATTTCGTATGTGCAAAGATGGCTCTCCACGTCCAAAAATAGATACTTCGGATTTTGAACAGAGTAAAGGCAAATCTTTTCTAGAGTGGATAGAATGTGTGATTCACAAGTAGATTGTGTTAGTTTTTATTGTTTTTCTCAAAAACGACAAAGAGAAAAATCTGCCATTCGATAGAGCGCAAAATTCTGACTATGACCTAATTTTTGTCTGTTTTCAAGTTAAGTTTCCACAAGAACGAGAAAATTGGGAAGGGGGGAATCACAAATATCACGTGCTGGTGAAACGTGAGATATTATTTTATAAACATCCACTTTTCATATGGAAAAAATCATTTTAATTGGGTAGTGAGACATAAAGGATAAAGCTGAGCTGAGAGAAATGGTCCTTTGACGGAATGTTGGGAGTCTTAAGGATAAACCGCTAATTCGTCGAAACATCAAAATGGCGCCTTTTGGAGGTGAAGAAATTAATTTAATTTCTTGGTATTTTCCAGCCTGTTACTTGAACCGGCTAATTTGTTTCTAAGTTTTAATCAGAAGCAAGGACATCCGTAAAAACGGATGGAACGACTGGGATGTAATCTATTTAATTTAATTATATAAAAATATTTAAATTCGAACAAAAACTGAAGTTTCAAAGTTCGGTTTTATGTTTTTCTAGCCCTGATGGAATTATTATGGATAATAATTTTCTTGATTCAAAAATAAACTGCATCAACCTCTTTGGGTTATTAGCAGGGATACAGTGCTGTTTGATTAAATATGTTACATATTTATAGTTATATATACAAATATAATATCACAAGAGAAAAAAAATTGTAGGCAAAATTTGGTGTGTTCAATCCACCATCTGATATCTAGACATAATTGCCAAAAAATGTCAAAATTTAAAGAAAATGGCGGATTTTTAGTACTTTCAATTGCGATTTTCTCTTTGAAAAGTACACGATCCAAGAATTTTTTGTTTTAAAATGTTCTATAGCAATAGGGCTTTCTAATAAAAAAAATCGTTGTAAAATTCCGAGGGTCGCGAACCTTGCCGGACCCCTTTTTTCCAATAATTTAAAAAATAGACGAGTAGGACAAAGATATTTGTTAGCGTTGTTTCTTACCAACCATTTGCTACTGGCCAAGGCTTTTGCTCCTCATTGTGTGGTCTTTGAAAATATGGGATTGTATTCGATACGTCCCGTAAATTTTCCTTTTAGGTCTAATTCTTGTTGGAAATAATGTACTTTCCAGTTCACCGCTTCGTTGCATCGCCAAGCAAGTTCAAGAGAGAATAAGTGAAATATTTTTTACTGTAGGGCGTCTGGGGTGTCTTCGTCATGAATTTTTATCATTTCCAATAATTCTTGTGATGTAAGGCCTTTCGAACTTTTTTTCTTTTCTCTCGGTAACCTTTGCTCATTTTGCCAAAAGGGCTGATTTAAAAACACTGTCGGTAAATGGGTCTATTTTCATATTAAATTCTGGTTAGTACTTTTCTTGTAGCATCTGCGCTGTGGTGTTACATAGGCTTCTGATAATTGACTCTGTGTAGTCCTGTCTGTTTTTTTTTATAGTGCATATTCTTCCATAAATTTTGCTAATTCTTCGGCTGGAGTATGCTTTCCAAGCTAATAATCTCTTATCCATAAAACCTGCGAAACATGTGAATTTTGTCAAGGAAATTACAGTACAAAAAGTTGCTGTTGCTATGGCATTTTGCAAGTGAAATAGTCTTATAAATGTCAATCCCTTTCAAAAATTTTATGAGATTTTCCACGTGACACTTATCAGTAGATAACAGATCTATGGGGACTGAAAACTCACTTCACCAACACTGAAGGTTTTCAATACCGTCTAAATATTTGGTGTTCCAGGCGTTTATCGCCATGCACGGTTTGACAGAACATCAAATAAAGTTAATATAACCTCTTGGAGGTTACGCTCAACAGCTTCTAGACCGTTCCTCTCATGTATACAACAAGATTGTCAGTATGCATGCTGGTGTCTATAGGTGGTTTTATGTTTAGTAGGTGATCGAACCGGTTTCCGGACATCTAGCTATTTTTCTGCATTGAACACCTAATAAAATGGTTAGTTCATGCTATGAAACACTTTCTGTCGTCGTCAATACATTTTTTGTAATATTAAGAGTGAATTGAAACGAAACAGGAAGATTTCAAGCTAATTATTTTTTGATTATGAATGTTGAAAGTCAGAAGGTCAATTTCACCAGTTTTCAGACACCACATACAAATTTTCAGACACATTATGTACCATTTTCCGGACAAAGTAAAAAAAACATTTTTTTGAGTAATAAATAAATTTTGCTAATAAACGTAAATAAACATAAAAAAATCGAATACACATATTAAGTATACAAAAAACATCTAAATGTATGCATCAGAACAATAAGAGAAATAAAAGTTTACTTCAGGTGGACCTAGTATAGTAGGACCTAACAAAAAATGAAAATAAATTATTCTTTTTGTTGTTCAAACCACAATTAATAAGGCACTGTAGAAATATACTACTTTTAGCGGCATATGTCACATATATGTAGTCTTTTTCCAGTCATCTAACCCGAGTCGGATTTTCCTACAACCCAAGGGACATTTTCTATGAGTGCTTTAGGTGGCCTTGCATAGGGATATACTACTAATGGAGAACATATTGCTCCTGATGCACTGAATGTAATGAGGACAGTGATGTTTTCCTTTTCCTTGCCAGACTTGATTACATATAAATTTTTCCAACATTTTGGCACGAGCACTTTACCACTTTTAGGGCATAAAGAAAATCCTGACTCATCTCCGTTGGAAATTCTATTGGGGACATCTAGCACATCTATAAAGTTGTTATCTTGTAGATATTTTCGTAAATTCCAGAATCTCGATCGAATGGATTCTTCACTTACAAATGCTCTTGCTTTGTTAATTCCCTCTGCTTCTCTTTGGGATATTTCGGGGTGTCTCAAAAATTCCTCATACCACCTAATCCCAGGTTTCCCATTAGGAAAAAAATTGGATTTGCCGGCATCGGTCGCAATTTTTGCTACAGCTTCCATCAGTTCGGTTTTCGAGATTGAGCAGCCACATTTTGCTATATTTATAGTCTGCAATTTTTCTCTCACCTGCCACAGTCAGCAACGGTGGCGGTCCGGTTTTTTTCTTCCCAGCTGAAGATTTTCCCACATATTTATCGTGCAAGGTCGCTCTAGTGATATTAAAACACCCACTGGCTTCACTTAAACTTATTCCGTTTTCTAGAACAGCCTTCAGGGCTGCTTAAGGTGAAGCATATTGGTGTACGTAAAAAATTTACGGTTTTTAGCCTTCGGAACAGTTTTGGTGTCTGTTTCTTTGGAAGCCGGTTTGCTTTTCGCCATCTGAAAAAATAGCCTTTTTAGGTAGGTATAATAATCTGGTGAGAATACGTTATTTTTCGGACGTCTATACCAGCAATGGAAATCATATATACATACTTGAATTTACTGTTTGGACCCTTACTTTGTGGAATCTACTCATATTAATGTTATAAATGAAACTAACTGTTTCTAATTAATTCCACTATTTAAAAAATTTATGAAAATTATTGAAGGATATTGATAATTATTTCGATATTGACATATCATCGTCAGTATACTGAACGGCTTTCGTTTTAATTAAAATAGTTTATGTACCGGACGTCCTCTAATCTTTGAATTTTTGAAAGTCGCAATTAATAAATTTTGTGTTGTGAATTACTAATAAAATATGATTTGGCGGTAATAAATAAAAAAAATCAATGCGGTAGCAGAAAGGATCGGAAAGTAAGTAACGAGTTATATAAACATTTGGGTAAAAATAAAATATACTACGGAGAAAACTAAAAATTAACTTCAATTCGGTGCCCCACAAAATAACTCGTTACATACGGATATGCATAAAATTTTTACTTTCAAACAGTATTAAAAAAAAATTTGTTACACCTAAGTTTATCTATTGTTTTTATTTTGGTAATATGAAAAAGGTCAAACATTTAACTTTCGATAAATTCGTTAAACGATAAACTTATTAATATAAATTTATCGGCTTATACTTAACAATAATATTCGAATTATTAAAAATAATTTTACAAAAATGTTCGTAGCTTCCACATTTTTAATTTTGGTGAATTTAGCTGCCGCTTTTGCCGAAGATGGAAATGTTGTTAAAGCCTATCATGTTTCAACTAATATCAAGGTAAGAACTGTTGATTTATTCATATTTTCACAAATTAATATAAGAATAAATGAACTTCAATAAGTTATTTAAAAAAAGGTAGATAATGGACCAACAACAATGTTTTTCAAAAAATATTGAAAAATCTCACCGGCAAAAAAACTCCTAAACACCTAAAATTTTGCTGAAGTTCGTTGTCCAAGAACTTTCGTAATTTTTCATCGATTTCAATTGTTTCTACGCCAAATTGTAGAGAAATTCTTTGGTATTAAAACAAACTCCCGAAAATTTTCCAAAAATGTTGACGGCTTATTTATACAGGGTGAAAAAGAAACATGTATTTGTAGTCCAATTTATTAACACCCTGTGGAAAATTTCGGGAAATTTATAGAGTTTACTTTAGTTTAAAACAAACACCATCCTTTTCGCCATCTTTCAGTTTTTATTTCATCTTGATATCTTGATTTCTTTTGAAGTTAGAAGTATTCAAATAAAAGCCTGAAATTTTAGAAACTCGCCAAGCTCGATTAAGGAACAAAAACGAAGGTGGCTTCTGTCACAATAATTAAGTAGACGTATGTCAAACTATCGTCAATAAATATTCTAGAATAATATTCAAGGTGTCAAAATGGTTTTAAGTACTGAGAATGCATGTAAAATTGTAGCTTTAATTGGAGATGGTCGAAGTCAACTATGTGTCTCGTGTCTTAGAAATACCGCGAACTACAGTACAATATGTTTGGAATCGTTATTTATAGACAGGGAATTGTAATAGGCGACATGGTTCCGGTAGAAGAGGAGCAACCACAGGTATTGATGACCGGTTCATCATCCTCTCTACATTAAGAGAAGAAAAACTGCTCCCTTTCTGCAACATCGTTTAGGAAATATACGTGAAGTTATTGTAAGCGAAAGGACTGTTATATGAAGACTTGGAGAACACGGAATTTATTTACGTAGACCAGCTACAGGTCCACAACTACAGCCACGACATCGACAAGACCGGCTTACATTTGCAAGAACATACATCAATTGGAATTTAGAACAATGGGGTAATGCATTGGTCACTGATGAATCGAGGTTTTGTTTGCGATCACCTCCATCCATTCCTCCTCCCCCCTGAACATTATCTCCACCATGTTCTCCCAGTACACCGCCTCCCCTAGTTTCCTCTCCAACTTCTTCAGCACTTCCTCGTTCCTCCAGCAACTAAACGCATGCCCCACTTCATCCTCCACTTCACGGGACATTTGTTGGAGATGACTTCATTTTAATGGACGACAATGCAAAAGCAAATAAAGTTAACCAATATTTGGATGAGTTTGATATCCAACGATTAGAATGGCCTGCATTCAGCCCGGATCTGAATCCGATTGAACATCTCTGGGATGGAATTCAAAGAAACATTCGTCGTCCTTTTATTTAAAGAATTGAATGAATTTTATGGTTGGTCACAAACTGAAGCCGAATCGACCTGAGCTTTTGAGGTCAATAGACAAAATTCAAGACTTAAAATATGATATAAATATTAATAAAAATAAAAAAACTGTACTTACCTATTTATTCTCATACTTTCGCCATAACTGAAATTATATATATTTTTTTCAGCTACCATACGTCCAAGCTATGCGATTTTGTAACAATTTAAATATGTCTCTTGTTACCATAAATTCGGATGAAAATAATGAAGTACTGTGGGAACTGTTGAAAGATAGAAGTAATTTTTTTCCAGTTATTAGAAATTTTCATAAAATGACACACCTCGTATTAAATTGAATTTTTCATACATTTTGTACCATTTCAAGTTATTTTAATTTTTAGATGATTACTTCTGGTCTTCTGGTACTAAGCTGATAGATAATACCTGGTTATGGTTGAGTACCGGACAACCAATAAATTTCACAAATTGGGACAAAGGACAACCTAGTGGCACTAATGAATACTGTATAAGTCTTAAAGTAGATTCTCGCAACAACATTTTTTGGAATGACGATAACTGCTACAGTGAGAAACATTTTGTTTGCGAATCTATCAAAAAAGGAAATGACCAAGAAAATGAACAATCAGGTGAAATCAGTCTGTCATATTAAGCATTTCCAATTAAACTTTATTTCTTTTTAGTATGGTCCAATATTTTTGAATCATCTGAAAGGAACATTCAGGATGGATTCACTTTTGAAAATAAACACTTCTATGTTGCAAGAAAATACAGGGTTAGTGCTCGATTTGCTTATTGTTATTTAAGTCTGCAGGATTATGATTCAAATATTTTTTAAATTCATTTTTGCCGCATCAACCGAAATGTTTATTAGCCATGATAAAATCATTGAATGTCTGTCTAAAGTAGGGAGAATTCGATTTTCTACTTCGCTGCCATCAATATTGCCGCTTAGTTTAAAAACTCAAACCTTCTCTGATGTAAAAAACTACTCGTATTACTTATATTTATGTATTTAGGAATACTGGGGTGAAATTCACTGTCAAATATCTATTGTCTTCTTCTAACTTCCTGAGGAAAGTCTCAAAGACTAGTACTTTACTTAGACATATTTCTCGAAGAAATTCCAGGATATCCGAAGGTTCCAGTGTCTCTGTTATATCCGCTAGCCTCCTAGTGTTGTGCCCTAGCATTCTGTATCACTATGCAATCCACAAGTATATGAATGGAGGTTTTTTCTTCAGTTTCACAGAATTTTCATTATTCTTGCTCCACTAGTATGAGCTTTTTAAGTGTCCTGTCAGGACACCTGTCAAACTCTTGGTGCAGTCTTACTCTGGCTTAGGCATCCCTTTGTTCCCACCTGACTGTATTTTCCCAGGAAAATATTTGATTGTCTAAGCCCTACTACATCGTTCCAAGGGTTAGATCTTCTCATCTTTTCGGCGTTACCTTTTTCTTCAAATATTACGTTAGAGCTGATATCTCAAAGGTATTCCGGCCTCCAAAGGGGTATTTCCTTCCCTCTCTCTGCTAGTTCATCTGCCATTCCATTTCCTTCCATTCCGGAGTATCATGGAACCCACAGTAAGGTGACGAAGTTGCTCTTGCCTAGTTCATCACTGAGCAATCTCATACAATACAAGAACTCAGTGCTTTGATGGCTGTTTGACTATCAGACAAAATTTCATGTTATGAAAATATTGTGATCATTTATTGTCTAAGAAATATATGTAAGAGTATTTGTTAACAAATAATCCTTTATTTAATGAATTATTTCAGGGAACTTTTTGGCAATCACTACAATTTTGTGAAATAATCGGTATGAGGTCGGTATCCATTTTATCTGAGGCAGAGAACCAAAGAGTCCATAAGCACCTCAAAGATACCAGTAAGTGAAACGAAACTATAATTTGCTGCTTAATATGAAGTGATTTCACGTTTTATAGATGCAGAATTAATCTGGTGGACATCAGGTACCAGAACAACCGATGGTGTCAATTGGTTCTGGTTATCCAATAATTTCCTAATAAATTATGCTCGTTGGGGATCTGGTGAACCTAATAATGAAAATAAGGTCGAGCAATGTTTATCTCTAAATTGGGATAGCGTTCAGGGGTTATTTTTAAATGATTTACCTTGTTCTCATACCGCTCCTGTTATTTGCGAAAAACCGGTTAATGATAAACAAAGTCGTCGGACCAGATCTGCAGGTGAGGAATAAGAATTTAAAGTAATTTTTGGAGTATGAATGAAAGACTTCCAAATATAAGCATGGGCGCTTTCAGACGGGCTCGAACGGTTGAGTTGCTAACTTAGTTGTTGCGTTCAGGCGGGATGTTGTCGATGAAGTCGCAGTGGAGGGCCTTATAGACCCACTCATCACAAACCTCACCTAACCTAAACGATTAATTTCGACAATCTTTACTTCCATGCCGCAGTAGGTAGCAAGGCTTAAAATATTATAAAGTAGTAATAGATAATAAAATAATTGTATTCAATGAAATTGGATGAATATTATTGAAAAGTAAGGTTATATTCCAGAGGAAACTCAGTTGTTGACTGCCAGCACTTTGAGCATGTTTTGTGCTCAGTTTCAACCGTTGAGTCCAGCCCATTGATTGTCTGAAATTTTTTTAAGTTTCCGATGGGAACCAAAATTGGAAAAAAAATCTAAAAATTTTAATGTAATATTTGCTGGTATAAATTTGTTATTACTGATACTATAAATTTTTTTGTTAGATCTCCCTGTAGAAAAGCCCGAAAATGATGATTGTGAACAGCCAGTAATAAATATTTATATTAACAATAATCTTGCTGCAAACGAAAACCAAGATTTTTTGCCAATCAGAGTGGATGATCGGTCTTCGGGAAGTGAACACTCTGTATTAATTGAAAATAAGTGGGACACCTGCAAGAAATAATGTAAAATTACGAAAATATTGATCAATTTTGATGTATTTTATTTATATGTGGGTGAATCCATTTTTTTCTTTTAAAAAATTATCATATTCATTTCAAAAGACTTGGATCAATAAAATTATTTATCATATCTAATATTTGTTGCGTTTTATTTTTGAATATACTATGAAAAATCTTTAAAAAATAATATTTTCTATTGACCACATATAGACTGGAAAATTATTATTCAAATACTCGGTAACAGTAGGCACAGTAATTTTGGGCAAGACAACCATCTTCTGCAACCAAATATCATCAAATTTGTCTCTTGCTGTAGCCAGATTCTTGACAGAGGGAGTTGTTTACTTTGCCATTGCAGTGATGAAGACAAAATATTATGTTTTCTTGAAAATCTCTACTCCCTCAGTACAGAATCTAGCCCCTAATCGACGAATTTCGGGAACAATGTGATGTTGCAATAAATTCAAATAATTAGGGGCAGCTCCTATTAGGAATGGTCCAATCAAATTGTCGCTCATCGTACCAGTTGAAACATTCGATTTCCATGGAGTGCGTAATTTGAAAAACCTTTTCCTTGATCAATATCGTTGAAGGATTGTGATGGCCAAGTAACGGGAAAGTTGACTCGTCGGTGAAAAGTAAGTTCTTAGTTAAATATTCGATGTAATCAACTTTCTCCATTATTTACTTCACAAAATTCCAATCGTCGAATATGGTCAATAAGTATTCAACATTTCATGGGTTTCTCGTAATTTAGTCGACCGATATACAATTTGTTTTAGGGTTATCAAAAATCTTGTCTCGATCTCGTCAATTCCGAAGAAATTGAGTCTCGTTGAAGTCTCGGTTTCGTCTCGTTCAAGTCTCGGTCTCGTCTCGTTACCGGTTGTCTCGTCTCGCTTATTTCTAAATATTGATAATAAAACCCATGAATAATTTTTTGAAACTATATAACGCTATTATACAAAATTATTTTTACATATTCCTTATTTTTTTTAATTTTACTGCCTCTTGATTTTATCTTTTAAATTACACGATGACCAAGAATTTAAACATATTATCGCCTGCATCACATCATCTTTCAATTATGCACGTGATTTTGTCATATTCACTCCTGCTGTAGAAAATAATGTAGTCATTATACTGAATAAATCCTTGGCCATCTTGGAAAGTATAGGAAAAACCTTTTCATTCACTTTCCACCACTCTAAAATATTTTGTTTTTCATGTGCTCTTTCTAATATTAAATATTCTTTAAATTCAGCTTTCGAAGATTTTATCGATGCTTTATAAAGACTATTAATGTCGATACACTTTTTAATAGAATTGTCACCACTTTCAATGACTACCTTCTCAGTTGGTTGATCATTGAAAGTGTTTTTAGCATATTCCTTATAAAATTTTGGATAGCCTCATTCTTCATTTCTTTACCCCAATCGGTTTTGTCGAATATTTCAACTTTATGCCGAGGATTCAAAATTAAACTAAATACGGAATTTTAAGAATATTGACAAAATGTTTACAAGGAAATAAAGTGCAAAAAATGCCTAAATACGGAATTCAATGAATATTAACAAAACTATTGAACTAGTTTACCTGAAAATTAATTCACAACAATTACTCCTGACCTATCTTCTATTTGGACGAGAACGAGACGAGAACGAGACGAGAACGAGACGAGAACGAGACAAGAACGAGACGAGAACGAGACGAGAACGAGACGAGAACGAGACGAGAACGAGACGAGAACGAGACGAGAACGAGACGAGAACGAGAACGAGACGAGAACGAGACGAGAACGAGACGAGAACGAGACGAGAACGAGACGAGAACGAGACGAGAACGAGACGAGAACGAGACGAGAACGAGACGAGAACGAGACGAGAACGAGACGAGAACGAGACGAGAACGAGACGAGAACGAGACGAGAACGAGACGAGAACGAGACGAGAACGAGACGAGAACGAGACGAGAACGAGACGAGAACGAGACGAGAACGAGACGAGAACGAGACGAGAACGAGACGAGAACGAGACGAGAACGAGACGAGAACGAGACGAGAACGAGACGAGAACGAGACGAGAACGAGACGAGAACGAGACGAGAACGAGACGAGAACGAGACGAGAACGAGACGAGAACGAGACGAGAACGAGACGAGAACGAGACGAGAACGAGACGAGAACGAGACGAGAACGAGACGAGAACGAGACGAGAACGAGACGAGAACGAGACGAGAACGAGACGAGAACGAGACGAGAACGAGACGAGAACGAGACGAGAACGAGACGAGAACGAGACGAGAACGAGACGAGAACGAGACGAGAACGAGACGAGAACGAGACGAGAACGAGACGAGAACGAGACGAGAACGAGACGAGAACGAGACGAGAACGAGACGAGAACGAGACGAGAACGAGACGAGAACGAGACGAGAACGAGACGAGAACGAGACGAGAACGAGACGAGAACGAGACGAGAACGAGACGAGAACGAGACGAGAACGAGACGAGAACGAGACGAGAACGAGACGAGAACGAGACGAGAACGAGACGAGAACGAGACGAGAACGAGACGAGAACGAGACGAGAACGAGACGAGAACGAGACGAGAACGAGACGAGAACGAGACGAGAACGAGACGAGAACGAGACGAGAACGAGACGAGAACGAGACGAGAACGAGACGAGAACGAGACGAGAACGAGACGAGAACGAGACGAGAACGAGACGAGAACGAGACGTATCATCAAATGCTGCAGAATATTATTCACGAATTATTCCTTCTGAAGTGTATATGATGATGAATAATCGTTTTGAGTATAACCTATTGTTTCCTAGCGATAATTAAAATGAAAAAAAATATGGTGTCAGTTTTTGCTTTGTCTGTTTTTGAGTCTCGTGTTTCCACTTAAGTGTACTGTTTGTACAAAACAACTGAATCATATTAATTTGTTTAATATAATAAAAATAATAATTAAAAAAATATGTCCCTATAAAGTCCACCATGCAAAACTACGAATCTTCTAATGCCGAAATATTAAATAAAGTTGCCGCAATGATTACGAATGAAAAAATACAATAGCTTACTCTGAGCACACAAATTTGCTTAGCCTGGTTTTTTAAAATTGATAATTTCGAAGTTGATAATGATTGAAAAAACAAAATTTATTGTTCAAAGAGAGAAAAAAAAACAAGTCAGGGGTCAATGCAAGATGAAAAAAAAATTTGAAAAAAGATAACCTGTTTAGATGATAACCTTAAAAATATATATTTTTGCTGTAGACAAATCATTAGTATCTGAGGAAATTTAAAATGTGGAGCAGGGTTTTATTGTTTCCATTTTTACTTTTTGTAATATACGGACAAGAGACACCAGGTAAATTTTTTCTACAATATTTAAAATATTACTCTATTATTCGTATATATTGTTATGGTATGAATAGTTACTCAATAATAAATTTAAATATTTAATAATCATATAATTTAATTGATATTTGTACAACCAACTCTATCACTTGATATTCAAAATCATTTATTTTCCATAGTGGAAGAATATAAAACATATTGAGTAAGTCCATCAAAAACCTAAAATAAACGTATGAGCTAGAAACATTTAGGAGAAAAAAGAGTAATATGTAAAATTAGTTTTGATACACCCTGTATACTGAATAATTAAACTCGTACAATGACAAACAGTAAAATAGGAACACAAACTTTAAAATGAAAGATTAACAGAGTACCAACTTAAAAAGTGATGATTGTAAAATTGAAATATAAATAAAATAAAATAAATCATATAACTTAACATGAATAAACTATCAATATAATTAAAAATAGCAATAATAATTTAGTAACTAAATCTTTCAAAGACAGTCATTGGTAGGAATGATTTTAAAATAAAATCTAAGAGCGTTTGTTGAAAAAACAAAGGAAAAAATCAACAACGGGTTGAGATTTTTGAGAAGGAAGGAGGTGTTTGTTGGAAGTAAGAAATTAAAATTAAATTCAAGCAGAAATATTCAAAAAAATAATAAAAAGTTGTAATATAAAGTAAACTAAACTAATACAAAGTGATTGTGACAACAAACAAGTGAGTGAAAAATAATACTTACCAAAAATAATCGATAATAAGTAAAACATAGCAAGCCAAATAATATTCCTATGTCCAAGGCATATTTTTAATTAATTAAAAGTGGAAAGCAGAAAATATTGAAATCGTTTATCCAGCACAGAAAAAACTTTCCAAGTGATCCAGAATTTTAATCCAGGACTGCCGAGTGTTGAAACTTCAGTGTGACCTTCAAGAGAAGAAAAGAAATCAATGCTTAATTTCAAAGACAGTCAGGTATCATTTATCCATATTATTTAATGTTGAATATATTAATGTATAAAATTAAAATTGTTCAAATATAAAAAAGGTAATCTTATATACTTACTGATAAAATTTTTCAAAAGTATCAAAGAGATATCGACTATAATTGATTTGGACGCCATTTTATTCTAAAAAAATTGTGTCGAATGTCATTTCTTCACGTATAGAAATTAAAAATCTTCTTCGTAGTTTTTAAATCATAGAAATATAAAACCATAAACTTTGATAAGTATAATCTTAATTTTGTTGTGAATGAGAGAGTGAATGAATTTTAGATAAGAAATAATTATTGTTAACTATTTTTTGAATATTTTTGAAGTTGATTAAGCCGTTTTAGACAGAATTAAATAATAAATCGAACGTTTCATTTGTTGAACATTTATTTAAATTGAATGTGTTTGTTTTCTTTTATATCCAAGATATGTATTTACATTCAACACTGGTTATTGGCGTTGGAACCTTTTGAAGGTCAAAGGACAGAGTTGGCTTTACAAGAATTTGAACTCACAAACAAAAATATAATTTCCCTGAGATAATTCAATTGATTCACAAAATAATATTCAAATAACATAATAGAGTCTCACAACAATCATAATAAAAAATATAATCAAAATAATTATTTTGATAATTTCCGACTGAGCTAGACAAAGAAAGATAAGTATTAAAAAAATAAAAATATCATCAAATAAAATTTTAATTTATAAAAAGATATGGAAATATTATAAACATATTATTAATATTATTATTGGCGCTATATTTCAAAACCATATCAATATATAGTCCCGGAATTTATCGGAAAAAGTCGGGAACGTATAGTTTAACGTAAGCTGTTAAAAGCAGCTTTTAAGGAGGAAATTATTCTCTAAAACTTATGATTTTGGTTTTTGTAGTTTTAAAAGGTTGGCTACATGGATGGGCAACGAAACCCAACATACCCGTCTTCAAACATGGGAACAAAACTTACTTTTTGGGGAGTGACTATAAGGTACGTATGGGAGTATCTACAAAAAACTATTAAGCAATATAATGAAATAATAAAGTATAAGTAAATGACAATTTTATTCTAGGCAACCTTTCTTCAAGCCATGCAGTTTTGTGATATAATGTATATGAAATTGCTAACTATTGAATCTGAAGAAGAAAATGATATTATCCATAAATATATAGCTGAAGCAAGTAAGTATCACAGAAAATTTGAATGCTTAGATAAACAAAACTCCAATAAGATGCAGGTTTGAAAATAAAGTATCTGGGGCCGTATTCTTGACTGAGGGAGTGAAGCTTCCCGAGGGAACGGATATTTTGTCTTTGTCACTGCAGCGACAGAGTAACCAAGCAAAATAAAGACCAAATATCTGTTCTCTCGGGAACCTCTACTACCTCAGTCAAGAATACGGTCCCAGGAAAAAGGAAAGCGACATGTGTCAGTTGAATGAAAGTATGTTAGTTTAAATAGGAAGCAATTTTTAACTATACACCAGAAATACCACCAAACCGTCAATTATTTTTAGATAAAGGAACTGATTTCTGGACAGCTGGTTCGAATTTGCTTGATTCTAGAAATTTTGTCTGGATGGGCACTGGAAAAACTGTCGAATATACCAAATGGAATAACAATGAACCGACTTACAATGGTGAAAAATGTATCGAAGTAATGAACAAAAACAATCAACTTTTATGGAATGATATAGATTGCAATAACAAAATAAATTATATATGTCAAAGAGAAAATGATAATGAAGTAACATCGCTAGCAGAAACAAGTTAGTAGTAAATATGGTTTTATTCTTAGGCTGCGGTCAGAGTAGTTCCGGTATCGTTAGTACTTTCAACTCCACCGTGCACTATTCGGCCAGGAAGCTCGCAAAAAATTTGGTATTCGGCGTGTGGCCGAATATACTATTGCAAGTCTATAATATCTTTGGTTTTCGAAGTAAACGCGTTGTGGAATAAAGGATAGTGATTATGTTACCGTTATGCAATCATACCTAGGTTTTCCTAGGCAAAGTCCGCATTGCCGGAAAACGAATAGTATATTCCCTTCCCCTCTTCGAAAAAAATATCAAATAATTTGTATTTCACATGAAGTTTTTCAAAAAGGGGAAGGGAGTATACCATATATACCATGAGTTTTCCGGCAATGCGGACTGCAAACCTAGGTGTGACTGCACAACGGACTTTGCCGGTAATATATACAGGGTGTCAATTTTACAACTTACAATGGGCTGTACCTCGTGAACGAAAAGAGATTTCAAAGAAATTGCAAAACCGTTTCTAGGGTAGAGAGGGGGAACTAAAATGACATGAGAGAGAACGCACCCCCATCAACCCCTCATACCCCACCTACCTCACCTACAAAAATTAAAATGACAACCCCCTACTTGTGATATGTCGTTAGAAAGCCCGTAGAAATTGCTTTCCAACGGTCTAAGTCATAATTATACTGGGTCTAACAATAAAGCAGAAAAATTTATTTGACAACAAAATGAAAAAGTGTTAAATGTGTTGGTTTAGTTTCTTAAACAACCGACATAAGGTGACCCCACAGAAAAAAATCAGGTGGCGGTGAGTCTGGTGACTAAGGTGGCCACTCAATGGAACCTCTCCTTCCAATCCATCTATTTGGATAATTATTGTCTAGCCAGTCCCTAACTGCTACTGCGTAATGAAGAGGTGCTCCGTCTTGCTGGAAGTGAAACAAATTTTCATATAGAGCTGGATTGCCATCGCCGTCCTGTTGGTCCTCTGATTCATGAACAATCAAGGGCTCAATAGTGTTCTCCAGCCCCTTGTAAGTTTCAAAATTGACACCCTGTATACTAAATATATACCAAAGTGTTTTCAACTTAATTATAAAATATTCAAAAAAAATTAACAACTGATAAAAAATAGTGTGAAATTTTCCATATTGGTCTTCTTAATATGTAAATGGGGATTAATTCGTTTCCGAAAAATAATACTTCAAGTAAGGGACTAGTTTCCACACTCTGATCACAAGACTCGGACAGTATACGACGAGGAAATAATATGTCAATACCGCTGCCTTAGGTATATATACAGAGTGAGTTTTAAATATGGCACGCGTCAGTTATCTTCAATTGATGCAGTTTTTGTGCGTCCCCATTGCGATAACTCTTTTACTACACCAGTTTCGTTAAATTTTTTCACCAGTCAAAATTGATAAAAATCTCATAAGCCGTTTCCGAGATAAATGAGGCGTTTCATACTTAATGCTAACTTTGTATGTTGGGTAGTTATATTTGATTGTTGATTCTAGTTCGGCCTTCATATTCTCCCAATATCAACCTACTTCACAAGAATGGAAAGAATTACTATTTCGCGAGAGACTACAAGGTAAGTAATATTTCTTCAAAATCTGGATAGACCGCTTGTTAATGTGTGGCCATATAACTAATAAATTGTAGCTCAAATGGTAGGTTGGTTGGAAAAATGTATAGAAAAAGAGTTCGCAAAGCATAGGCAGTGCGTGAGAGATAAATGATTGAATCGTTTGGTATGAAAAAGTAGATGCTGCGTCTTTTCTATTCTCACTTTGTGATTTGCTTTGGGTTACACTTTTGTATAAAACAGCTCACTCGAAGGGTTAATTCCGTATCTTGTTTCAATTTTCATTTCAGCTTGATTATTTGGATGCTGCTTTCGTGTGTAGAATGCTCCACATGACTTTGGTAACCATTAACTCTGAAGAAGAAAATCAAGTGATCGAAGATTACATTAGGAATACTAGTGAGTTCGGTCAAAATTTGATATTTCATCATTGTATACATTTTTTTATCCAGACCTTGACAAAAAGTATTGGACAGCTGGAACTAGGGCACTTGACAACGTATGGACATGGTTCACAAACGGCCAGCATATAAAATACACCAAATGGGCTAAGAATCAACCCAACAGCATCAATGAAAAGTGCATTGCTGTATTTTATTCGGAAGAAGATGGTTTACAATGGTATGACTACCCTTGTAACGAGAAATTTCCATTTATTTGTGAAAAAACGGAAGACAATTCACAATTAGAACGTATGAAAAGGTATATTGAAGGACCTGAAGTTCCTCAAATAGTTGAATCAGAAGTGGAGCAAATTGAAGGTCAAGAAGAAGAAGTTCCACCTCAAATAAGTAAGTATTGGTATGTGTCTTATAAATTTCTCAATCTATTTGTGTTGTGATTGATTAGTTTCAGATGAGGACTGGATGGCTGCACTAGAAGAACTCCCGAAAGGATTTATAGCGTATACTTACAATGCTGGTAAACAATTTCACGTTGAAACTGACTTTCAGGTAAGATTTGAATGTAGCTCAATTGGTTCTCATGGCTATTAAATATATAATTTGTCTATTACAGGTAACACAAAAGCAAGCAAAAATGTTTTGTGAATATCACCGAATGCAGTTATTGACTGTTGAAAGTGAACTAGAAAATGATATAACAAAGAAAGTACTGTTAGATGTTGGTAAGTATGTGCATCAATCTAAGGCTGGCTGAATGACAAAAAAATCTTCAGTAGCTTTTGGATCAGCTTGGATCGCACGTTTGTTTGCTACCAAGAACGTATTTTACGTGCATTCATAGGTTTATTTACGAAGATGGGTATTTATTCTTTTTCAGGCGATGATGGACCTTTCTGGATAGGTGCAAAAAAGCCCACTAACGATTGGAGATGGTTGAGAACCAACAAACCTCTTGTATACAGAAACTTAGAGCCTCACACTAACTTAGCTACCGAGGGTAGAACCTGCTTGTCGATGCTGTTAACGGGAGAATGGCGACTTGAAGAATGTGAAGAGGCAAGACCGTTCATTTGTGAAGCGGCAGAAGCTGCAGAAGTTATAGATGAAACACGCATCATTGCAGCATCACAACAAAAACCCGTACCGGTATCACTACCAATTGTGAAGAAAGTTTGTGCCGTTAAACCTATAATCAATGTTTATATTAATAATAATCTAGTGTCTTCGGGTGCAGACTCCAAAGTTCCAGAAGACGGCCATAAGAATGATGGAAGGTATTCCGTTGATATTGAAAATAATTTGAAATCCTAATAAAATCATTGATTGTTATGGGGATGAGCTGTTCAAATAAAATTATATTGTGGAAACATTTATTTGTTTATATTTTTAATTCACCATGTCTACAATAATATTTAGGAGCCCAATATTGAACAGTCCAAGCCTCTGAATAATGGAAAGTTATTTAAATATATGAATAAATTCATTTTTTCTTATCTTGTTTACCAATATAAATCTCCTTTCAAATATTCAGGTCGATTAAAGTAAATACTTCAAAATATTGTTACAAATATTTTAATAAAATTCAATAATTTCCATGAATATTGAAGTGATACATCCTTGTTTCAGTTAAGTATAAACTATCTGATATTATTATTTTCCAATAAAATGCTGCTGACTTCACCTTCATATTTTTTCCATTGGAATTATTACTTATATACGGTGGGTCGTTAAAAATTTGTAGGATCTAAAATTAGTGAATAATTATTGTTGTTGTTATCAAATAGAATGTGGAAAATAGCGAGAGTAAAGAGATATACCAGACAGACTTTGTCCTGTCCTAACCTTGTTCTGTCAGTAACCTATTCTGCAAATTTGGAATATTTTAATTTTTTGAAGCTTGCTTCTTATTGCACGACATATGGCTTTTGGGAAGGCTAGTGAACTCGTGAAACGTGTGATGTTACGAAAAAGCGTTCGTCACGCGATGACTCATTAGAAAGAGAGAGAGAGAGACGCATTGAAATAATGCCCGATACTATATAATCAACGCTGCGTTAGAATTTTGAAAAATGGTCAAAAATTGTCAAAATTTTGAAAAAATGGTCAATAATTATAAAAGACTCAAAAATGGTCAATTATTGATAGAAATTGTCAAAATTTTTGAAAAATGGTAAAAATTTTTGAAATATTGTCAAAAATGGTCAATAATTGTCAGAATCTGTCAAAAATTGTCAAAAACTGTCAAAAACTGTCAAAAATTGTCAAAAATTTGTTAAATATTTTGAAAAATGGTCAAGAATAGTCAATAATTGGCAAAATTTTTGGAAGTTGTCAAAAATCGTCAATAATTTTCAGAAACTGTCAAAAATAGTCAATAATGGTGAAATTTTTTGAAAAATGGTCCAAATTTTTTGAAAAACGGTCCAAATTTTTGAAAGATTGTTAAAAATGGTCAATAATTGTCAGAAACTGTCCAAATCTGTCAAGAATTGTTAAAATTTTGAAAAATGGTCAAAAATGGTCAAAATTTGGAAAAAATTGTCAATAATTATGAAAAACTGTCAAAAATAGTCAATAATTGTTAAAAATTGTCAAAATTTTTTAAAAACTGTCAAAAATGGTCAATAATTGTTGAAATTTGGAAAAATGGTCTAAATTTTTTAAAAATTGTCAAAAATGATCAATAATTGTCAAAACTGTCATAATTGGTCAATAATGGTCAAAAATGGTCAATAATAGTTAAAATTTGAAAAAATGGCCAAAAATTTCGAAAAAATGGTCAATAATTGCCAAAAATTGTCGAAATTTTTAAAAATGGTCAAAATTTTCGAAAAATTGTCAAAATTTAAAAAAAATGGTCAATAATTATAAAAAACTCTCAAAAATAATCAATAATTGTCTAACTGTCAAACTTGGTCAATAATTGTCAAAAATGGTCAATGATTATAAAAATTTGAGAAAATAGTCAAAAATTGTCAAAAATTTTGAAAAAATGGTCAATAATTGTCAAAAATTGTCAAAATTTTCGAAAAATGGTCATTTTATTGTGCATAAGAAGCTTCTGTCGGCGGTAGAAAATTTTTGACAATTGACCATTTTTGACAATTTTTGAAAGTTTTTGATCATTTTTCAAATTTTTTTTTTAATTTTTGTCAATTATCGACCATTTTTCAAAAGTTTAATAATTTTTGACAGTTTTTGACAATTTTTGACAATTATTGACCATTTTCGACAGTTTTTGACAGAAATTCTCCATTTTTAACAGTTTTCGACAAAAATTGTCCATTTTTAACAGTTTTTGACAATTTTCATATAATTTTATTTGATTTTTAATCTGATAAATTGTTAAATATTCATCAATTGGGTTAATTTGGAGGGCGTGGTTTGATTAAATAAGCGAGCGAAAAAAGATTCATTTTTTGCGCTAGACTCTAAAGTAACAATCCTCGGCATTTGTCGACTTTACGATTTCATTTGAATATAGTAATTAGTCATTTTACGCGCGACTGTAGAAAAAATAGTTTTTGTTGCAAAAGTTTCTTACATTTTCTTAATTTTTTCTCTGTTATAAGTAACTTGAAATAAAATAAATTTGCTTGATTTACAAATTTTTTTCCTTGAATTTAGACACTTTTCTTAAACCTCCTCCCTCTACTCCGGCCTGGAGCAGTAGGTAGGAACCTAAACTTTGGGTAACGTTTTCCGTTCCAGAAGTATTTTCAATGCATTTTTAACAAAAATAAAAATTTTTAAGAACCTGCTCAACAAATTAGCATATAAATTGTATTTGTTGTTTACAACATTATCAGCTGATTAATTCGTGTTTTATGTATAAATACACTACAACTTTAAAGTTAAACATTATTTTGCAGTGTATTGCTCCGACTTCAAACATGGTGAGGTTATTATGCTTGATATTAGCTTTTGTTGGTCATTGCTGTCTGGCTGAATCGGCTGGAGTTGGTAAGAATGAAAAAACCTTTATAATTAATTTTCGTTTGTATGTTTGTTAGTTGCATGTCATGATTCATTGTTCCAATAGGCTGAGACACTTTAATTAGTATGCACCCAAACGTCACACGTCATTATATATTTTACCCAGCTTTTCGAGACAATTTTGTGGGCAGATTTTCCCAATTTTCCAGTATTAGTTCATTCTCCTTATCTAGTGTCTATGCTAGCAGCGCTAACTCTAGCATCAGAGACAGCGGCAATTATTTACGCTTTATTCACTCAGCGCTGTCACAAATGACAGAGTATTTATTTATTTAATTTTTGAAGCTGTCAAAGTCTTGGGAAAGGCTACGTTGTGTTTTTTTGCGATGAACTGTAATAATAGAAATATTATATAGTAATCATAAATAAATAGAGAAAGAAACAATTAAGGGCTCACTATGGTTTTCAAGAAAACGCGGGTTTTCGTTGAACAGCAGCATTGAAGAAATAATATTAATTTGAAGAAGAAAACAGTACAGAAGATATTAGTGAAGAAATGGGTAATCAAGAAAACATTCGTGATGATGTTTGTAAATACAGAAACCAATGTGAGTTTGATTGAAAATATAAGAGAAATGGAAATTAGGGAGACTAGAGATAAAAAACACAAAACACCAGTCAAAACTTTTAATCTGCCAAAGCACGATACTGTCCTACCTGAAGAAGACAACTCCAATGGATACAAACGCTGTAGTGGTCGAATTAATTCACCCTCACTAGTTTGGCGCTTGCAAGGGAAAATCATATTTATCTGAATTGTAATTACTTATCGTTTTCTTTTGCACTTAAGTAATATGAGTTTTGTTTCGGTACTGATTAAACTTTTGGTTTCAGCTCCAACCTATTTCTACATTGGTCCAGATAAGGTATCCATTTTGTTGCAGGTAATACAAAATTAATCACTACAACCAAGTTTTTTAATTATTGTAGGTTACTTGGAATGAAGCAATAAGACTATGCGAGTCTATTAATATGAGAATTGCCAGTCTTGAAACCAAAGCCAAGTACGACCTTTTGTACAATTGGATCATAGCTAACGGTATAAATTTAGATTTATAATTACTCACGTACCAATAGCAATAAAAATAATAATATTTTTTGACGTTTGCAGGTATAGCTTACGATACAGTATATAAAGGTCTCTGGATTTCACTCAATCGTATTCCAGATCAAAATCAGAAACCTTTTAATTGGTACTGGATTACTGGAGAGCCGTTGAGCTACGTTCATTACTTACCAGGTGACCCAAACAATGCTGATGGAAATGAACAATGTAACTTCGCTCTAACGTATAATAATTCTGTAGTAATAGCTGATGTAGGGTGTTCTAAACTATACTGGCCTCTATGTGAGAAGATTCCTGAGAAGGACTGCAATAATAATAATAGCAGCAACAATCAAGGACAGTGTGCAGCTCCTACAGTGAATGTTAGCTGTAAATAAATAATAATCTGATCAGTGTATTTTTTATTAATTGTAATAAATAGTAAGTGTTTGAATAATTGTTTTAATATTCGATCATTAAACAGATTAGATAAATAACTCGCTATACTGACAGCACACTTTGTTTGTTACCAACATCTCAATCGATTCCTATATTTCAAAACAAGGATGGCAATACACACACCAAAGGACGCTGATTACAACAACATTACCCTGCTGTGTGAGAAAGGGAATACATTGACTGAATATATACCTATCTACACGATGGTGTAAGGTGTGAAAGTTTGGCTTAATCATTGTATATAAAAGCTCTCTATGTGTTTTTATTTCTTGCTTTGGTTCGTGCTTCTGCTAAAGTTACACCTCTGCTTTTCAAAACTTTTTCTATGTTATCGTCCAATGTTTTCCTTGGTCTTTCCCTGGTTCTGCTTCCATGTCTTTTTGCCTCCCATATCTGTTTTATTGACATGTTATTGCTCAATCTAGTTAAGTGTCCGAACCATTTTAATTGTCGATCTTGTAATATCTGGATTACTGGTAGTGCATCAAGGTGTTCTCTTACTGTTAAATTTCGTATTCTCTCTCTCCTTGTAATTCCTGGGACCTTCCGTAAGTATTTCATCTCCATACTCTGTAATTTGCTTTCCATCCTCTTCGTCAGTACCTAGCTTTCGCATCCAAAAGTTATTATAGGGAGAAATATAGTTCTATATACAGTCATTTTAATAATAATAATAATAATAAATTATTTTATTGGTAACAGATGTCGAAGAATAAAAATATATTATTCTACGCTTCACAACTAGTTTTGAAAAATATTTTTCAAAAACAGTGACCGTTCAACGAAGAAGAAACAACTACTTCCCGGGCTACATGCCCCGACAGATATTGAATTACACTTCTAAGTCAAACGGGGTTGGTAAATCTACAAGATTGACGGTTTGAAATGTTTTTCTTTGCTTTAGCTCTACCAAAAAGCATTAATTTTGTTTTAGACGCATTAACTGCGAAACAAAATTTATTGGAGGCTTTCAGTAAGTTATCAATGTCCTCTTATATGCAAGCAGGCTTCATTCACTTCGTCCTGCAGTAACAATAATAGCATCATAGTCTAGCTTCCTTCGGAATATTCTCTTTCCAAGTTGATATACATCTCGAGGAACCCAGAATTTACTTAAATTAGCACCAAGAATGCAACAATACCATACAGAACTTATTGTATTCTCATTAGACTGAATAGTATCTATAATATCAACAAAAACTGTTATTGTTACTTAACCCTAACAGTTAGACATACAGTGCGCATCCATAGTTTGTCTCCTACAATTTTTTGTGAACCATGAAATTAACATCTTTATACTTGTGGATAACTGAACTGAGGTACACATACAACGTTTTTAATGGTTATCACTGGAATAATTATGAAAAATAGCGGAAGATCGCCATTTTGTAAGATAATTTCGAATAGAATCATATGACAAGTGATACTTCATTTGCTATTCAGCGCCCCAAAAATGGGTTTTTTCTTTGCGCACACACGTAAAACACGTCATACGTCACTATATATTTTGCCTGGCGACACTAAACAATGCCTGTATTATAACTGCATTTTTCAGTTTTTTTGAATGGCTTTTAAGCGAATATGCTGGAGATTTCCCAGAAATTGTCACGCTCGCACGGGAAGATCATGGTATAATGAGAAAGAGCAAAGTTTAATTTTGAAATTGATTATTTACTTCAAGAGAAAAATATGCTGGAATGCCGCTTTTCCCGTTAAATGCAGTCTACAACGTAAGTTTCTACGTATATTATGCAAAATGTAAGTGTTTATTGATTTGATTTTATTAAATTTTATAGCGAGTTGCTGATGCTCTAGAAATATCTATTAGAGCCGTTGAAAAACTAGTTACTTGAAGAATGGAAACAGATGAAGACTACAAAATCAAAGTTCATGCCGGACATGTTTCTGCTCGAGGACCATCGACTTATATCATACATCAACATGCAATAAGCACACGAGTGTATTCGATGTATTCTGCATGTAGGTACATACCCAGTTTTGCTTCTGCAATTTTAAACATATTAATTTTGTTTCAACAGGCGAACACGTCACAATTAGGTCCCTCCATGAAAAACTTAAAGATATTGACGTAGTTGAGATATACTTGAGCTCCTTGGCCGGCCGGTGCTTTGGCGAAACTGAAATTTAAGTGGAGGAAGTGCTCAATATCAAATGGAGCAATCTGCATTTACGTAAAAAAGAATAAAATTTTTGCGGGAGTATACAAAAAATCAAAATGATCATTTTTCATTGAAACCAGTCGTCTTAAATGAAACCTGGATTTTCAGTTAGAAAAAAACTGGATAAGGGGTTCGTTATATTGTCCTACATGCAGGTTCCGAGGAAGGCTTTGTGGGAAATGTTAGTCTTGTTTTGAGGTCGGGTAGTAAATCGGGCGATTATCATGATTCAATGAATTGCATACATTTTGAAAAATGGTTTACTGAACAATTATTACCAAACTTGCCTGAGCCCTCATTGATAATCATGGACAATGCATCGTATCATTGCGGTCTTGTCGAGAAAATACCAAATCAAAGTTGGAAGAAGCAATCATTGGTGGATTGGCTAGAGGGAAGGCAAATTCCCTATCCACAATTTGCTATGAAAGACCAACTGTGGGATGTGATAAAAATATGTAGGTGGGATATTTTAGGAGCATATTTTTAAAATATTTCATATGTTTGCATATTTTCAAAATTCTTTATTTTATTCAGAATGGATAAACTAGCCCTACAACATGGTTATCGGGTTTTACTTCTTCCACCCTAACACTGCCAGTATAATGCCATAGAAATGGTATGGTCAGAGTGCAAAAAATGACTATGATTCCAAAATAACCTAACCCTGTTACAGCCACTGCTGTATTAAATATATGGAATGAAACCGTTTGTTGATTTAAATTGAACCAATCGAGATTTAATAAGATAGCTTACCCTGTATGTATTTCAAATATGATGAAACCTTAGGCTATAGTTTTAGCTAGAATTTTAAAATAAGTAAGGCCAAAATGGGGTATTTTAAAACGAGTGAAATTGTTTTTAAATTCCTATATTAACAGAATATTTTATGGTGTTTGAATGAAATTTTATTTTAGGTTACTCTTGAGAAATTGAAGCACTATATCAAGCACACAAATCAATTAATCAGTAATGACTGGGAAAAAGAGAAATACATTGATGCATCTCATTTTCTTCCTGTTATCATAGATCTGAATGAATCGGACTCCCACAATGATGATGATGATGATTTTGTCAGTGATGAAGCTTAGATTTTGCATATTATTTCATTACATATGCTATTTCAGTTTACCTTCCTTATCCGTTTGTTCGTTCCTTTTTACCTGTTTTTGCAGAAATAAATTTATTTATGTTTTCTCCCATACATGTGTTTTTTTGCATTTCTCAGGAATACTTACGAAATTGTTTCTCACAATGACACAGGTAATAGTTACTGTACAATTTTCAAAAATATGAGTAGGTATATAGATATTCTATCTAATTTTAAATAACCTTTGGGTTCACCCCAAAAATATAATGGTATAATACATTTAATTCGCAGTTTAATCTCGATTCGGTAATCCGTAATTTTTTAAATTTAGTCAAAAAGCATGCTCAGAGATGTTAAACATCCTAAAGCTAAGGATTTCGAAACAAATCAGTTAAAAAAACGGAGATTTCAAGTTAAAACAAAACTAAATTATGTAAAAAGGTACGCAACGTATAAAGCAAAATACATTTTTTGCCATTACCAATTTATTCATACAAACACACCTTAACATGCATTATTGGAAACAATTCTTAACATATTAAAATTTTGAGGTTAAGTGTAAAATAACATTCAACTAATATAAGACAAACGTAAAACAGCAGAATAAGTCACCGATTATGACGTAACGGCAAAGGATGGTTAAACAAAGTATAGTTAACTAATTAGGTGAAAATGTTGATAAAGTTGTTTGATAGATGCTCCCATAAATGTTTACTTATACAATAGATCTCACAAATAAAAAAAAATCTATTCAGAAATGTACGTTAGCTCATTTTTTATAAAAATAAATATTTATTTGTTATTTGTTATTTGTTTACAGTAAACATTCTTTGAATAATCAACACAAAGCTGCATATTTAACATTATTCAATTTATTCACTCTGCCCACATTGACCTAAATACTTAATTATTATTTGGTATTCAGAAAATGAAAAATAATGCAAAATATGTTTGTAATGTCTGTCATGATGACTGACAAATGTATTTGACGGTTTTTTTATCAAAAAAATGTGAGATTTGATAAAATGAACTAAAAATGGATATATTATCTCTTAACATATACATAAGGCCAAGGTTAAAATGCAGTCAGCACAAGTTAAGGTTTCTGTAAAGGGAAGTGGTCTGGATGGGATTTTATTTGGAATGTTCAATCTATACGTAGCCGTCGAATTTAAAAGAGTAAAATCAGATAGTTGTATTATTATCGAGTTTAATTATAATTTTACCCTTTTTGAGTCTTACATTATCACACATTTAAAACGTTCAAAATTATAAAATTGCAATAAATATGATTAATATGATTAAGAAGAGGATATAGTATTTATGCAACTAGTGTGTAAAGTAACCCTTTTTTGACGAATGTGAATATTGTCGACGATCACATGAGTCAAAAAAGGGAGTTTACACACGAATTGCATACAATATTTTGAAGATTGCTTCTTATTGCACGACATACGACTTTTGGGAAGGCTAGTGAACTCGTGAAACGTGTGATGTTACAAAAAAGCGTTCGTCACACGATGGTCAATAATTATTAAAAATTGTCAAAATTTTCGAAAAATTTTAAAAAATGGTCAATAATTGTCAGGACCTGTCAAAAATGCTCAAAAATTGTCAAAAATGATCAATAATTGTTAAAATTTGGAAAAATTGTCAAAAACTGTCAAAATTTTGGAAAAAAGGTTGATAAAATTGCCAAATATTTTCAAAAATTGTCAAAAATGGTCTATAATTGTCAAAAATTCTAAAAAATGTTTAAAAGTTTTGAAAAATTGTCAAAAATGGTCAATAATTGTCAAAGACGGTCAATAATTGTCAAAACCAATCAAAATTCGCAAAAATTGTCAAAAATGGTCCAAAAGGATAAATAATTGTTAAAATTTTGAAAAATGGTCAAAAATTGTCAAAATTTTTGAAAAATGGTCAATAATTGCCAAATATGTTGAAATTTTTGGAAAATTGTCAAAAATGGTTAATAATTGTCAGAGACGGTCAATATTTGTCAAAATTCGTCAAAAACTGTCCAAAATGATCAATAATTGTTAAAATTTTGGGAAAAGAAAAATTATTCAGTAAATATTTTAAAAAATTGTCAAAAATAGTCAAAAATAGTCAAAAATTGCCAAAAAGGGTCAAAAATGGTCAATAATTGTTAAAAATTGGAAAAATGATCAAAATTTTTGAAAAATTGTTAAAAATAATCAATAATTGTCAAAACTGTCAAAATTGGTAAATAATTGTCAAAAATGGTCAATAATTGTGAAAATTTGAAAAAATAGTCAAAAATTTACGAAAAATGGTCATTCTATTGTGCATAAGAAGCAAGCTTCTGTCGGCGGTCCGACGACCGCTCACCTTTTTTTCTACTTCCGAAATTTTAATTTAAAAAAACTGGAGATTTATAAATATTTTCTTTTACTGTTGATAATTTGTTGGACACTAAATATAAGCAAAAATTTACGAAAAATGGTCATTCTATTGTGCATAAGAAGCAAGCTTCTGTCGGCGGTCCGACGACCGCTCACCTTTTTTTCTACTTCCGAAATTTTAATTTAAAAAAACTGGAGATTTATAAATATTTTCTTTTACTGTTGATAATTTGTTGGACACTAAATATAAGCAAAAATAAATTCACAGATTTTTGGGGCAATAAATCATTAGAAGCATTCTGTGGTACGTCTTATATGTTTGGTGGTATACCAATTTGCGAAATAATCTTCTGAGAAATCGTCAGAGGAATCAATCTTTATAATTATATGTACCTACCTATTCCGTTTTCTGGAAAAAGAATCTAAAATAATATTATAGTTTCCTAAAAATGTTCAATACTTAAATATAAATACTTTTGCTTACCCTAGGTATAGCCGGAAGATCTCAATTTAAATTTTAAATGTCACATTCAATGCATGAATAAATGTCAGTCACTCACAGCCAACTTATACGTACCTACCTATGCACCCTATTCTATTATTTCCCAGTATCCAATAATTATTTACTAATAATTATTAGATGTTCTTAACTGAATTCTATATGTTTCAATCTCTGATTTAAAAACAAAAACTCAGATTTAATATCCGTTTATTATACCTACCTGTTTTTTCATAAGACTACGTATAACTACATACAAATTGGAAACTCTTCTTCACGCACTAGTGCGTAAAGTAAAGTTTTACGTACTCAAAAGTGTGTCTAAAGTACGTACTTTACGCACGGTAGTAGAAAATAGTTATTTGTGTATTTAGAGCGTGAAGTAACAGATTGCCGCTTGAGAATAGTATATTGTGCAACTAGTGGGGAAAGTTCAACTTTTCTCACGAGTGAGGAAGTTTGTGGCACGAGCCCGAAGGGCGAGTTCCGCAAACACACGAGTGAGAAAAGTACTTTCCCCACATGTTGCCCCACATGTTTCCCTACAACTGCACAAATTTAAAGAATACAAGTAAAGTAACTTAATATTTATTTTTATGGATAGTAAAACAAAAATAACACTAAGTATCCCATCTCTATACTGTTAAATAATTTTATTTAAAATTATAGTTGATGGTGAAATTTGTATGGTCAATCCCGGAACGTCATTTCTTTTCACTAAATTCTCCGTTATATTAATTATTCTGACAGTTTTGTGACAGAGTATGAACAATATTTGGTTCTGAAATTAAGTAAGGTATGAGAAATACCTACGTCACTTTTCATAGCAGTTGTAGAAAAAGGTCCTTTTCGGTATCCCAAATAGGCATGTTAAGATAGGGTTTTCAGTAAGGTATAATGAAAAGCATTTTTTTACCTTTACCTTCCTACTAATTAACCCGACTGGTATTTCGGACTGTTCAATGAAAAGGTCTGCACCTGTCAATTTTTTTTCTAGGTATTTTATTTGTAATAATATTGGTGCTTTTCACTTACGGTATAACCATAAGTGTCATGTCAGCTCGGCCAAAAAAACTCTGGACTGATACGTTTATCAACAGATACGGATCCATCTGGACGGCGCAGCATGTCATATAGTACGTTGAAGTACGCAATTTCTGGAAAACCTATGCATGAATATTGAGAATTTTTTTGGCCAGCTTTTTTATTTCGGTTAGGTTTTTGGTAAGAGTAAGACAGAGAAAAGTGAATAAAAATTTATTACATATATTACGACATCAACATCCACATTTAAGATTTACTGTAGGAGCTGGACATTGACCCGGGCCGTTGCTATTGTTATCATTTTGAGTTTTACAGCAATCCTTCTCAGGAATTTTTTCGCACACAGGCCAATATTGATTCGAACACCGTACGTCACCTATTACAAAAGTTTTATTAGATAATATGAAACCGAGGTTACATTGTTCATTGCCAGCATTATTATTTGGTTCTCCTGAAAGCCATTGTACGTAACTCAGAGGTTCTCCAGAAATCCAATACCAATCCCAAGTACTTTGGTCTTGGTCTGGAATGCGATTAAGTGAAACCCAAACTGCTTTGTCTACTGTGTCAAAAGGTACTCCTGTAAACATCAATAAAAAAATTAACTCAATGAAAATGGCTTAAAACGAAGATACATTCTTACCGTTAGCTATGATCCAATTGTATATCAGATCGTACTTGGCTTTGGTTTGAAGACTGACAAGCCTCATATTGATTGATTCGCATAATCTTATTGCTTCATTCCAAGTTAACTATAATAATTAGAAACTTGGTTATAAAAATGAAACTCATTTTGGTTTTATATTAATAAAATGATTGTAATGCTCACCTTATTCGGACCAATGTAGAAGTATGTGGGAACTGAAACTATAAAATATAATCAGATTTGTTTGAACA
Source organism: Lochmaea crataegi (assembly GCA_947563755.1). Lineage (NCBI taxonomy): Eukaryota > Metazoa > Arthropoda > Insecta > Coleoptera > Chrysomelidae > Lochmaea > Lochmaea crataegi. Next base: position 80,797,201 of record OX387423.1, on the reverse strand, counting down.
AAACTCATCACAGAATAACATACGCACACAGAGAAACATCGACATTTCCATTAGTAATGCATTGTTGCTAGGGTAAGGGAATTTGATTTGACATTGATGACAGTATCATTGAAAAAACTGTATGTAAGTATCTTACAACGGTTTTAATAACCAAACTTGAAGACTATGTAAACCAGGTGTTTCCAGCCAGTGGGGTGTACCTCCCTAGGGGGCGCAGTGATACGTCAAGGGGGGTGGAATACGTGCATCGATCAGCTGGTACAGAGCATGCAAACTCAAATACCTCATTAGTACTCTTATTTCAATACAACATTTGAGAAAAACATTAAAATTTGGTTTAACTCCATTTTGTATGGCAATAAAAATATTACAGGGGGTATAAGAGTATTATTTATAATCCGGAGGGGCGCTCCATGAAATAAAAGGTTGGGAAACCTGATTTAAATAGTTCTATTGCAAATAAACAGGAAAACTACACAAATGGAACGAAAGAGTCAAGTGAACTCAACGTGGGAATATTAAAACCAAAATGGCAAGTTCAATTAACAATATTCACATTCACTCATGCAAAATTGATTTGTGTGGAAACTGGCGTGAGCTGCCTACCTTTCTCCTAGCAATCATACACAATAAAATGACAATATCAGCACCCAATATTAGAGGCAGCTTTTAATAAGAATAAAGGTGTCGCTTCTATTGTGTGCTCATATCATTTGAAAACAAAAAAATTTTTATAGTGCCTTGAAATTCAATGAAAAATAATCAGTAGTAGGTACCACCAATAAAAAAACCATATTACTTTATGCACATGCACCATCGTTTCTTACTAAACAAAAGCCAATGAAAGTTAGTAGAACAAGCTTGTGACAATTAATTTTACATTATGCTGTGATACTACAAAATTGGTTCATTTATAGCAGGTGCTAACATCAGTATCAAATTACTAGTTAAATTTATACTTAAATTGTTATGCCAAGGATTATATTAGCAAGCAGTTTTGGAATGCAATAAACACTAGGAACAATATTAATAGCACAGTTTTTTATTTTCTTACCACTTCCAGCTGATTCTGATAAATAACAATGCCCAATAATGGTTAATAAGATGCTCATTAACCTAAACATATTTGAGTTTGAAGTAATGCCTTATAATAAAAAAAATATTCAACTCACATTACATTTATACAAGTTGTAATGCACTGAAATTTATTAATATATTAAAATATTAAAAATATTAAATTAACTGATAATGCTGAAAAACAAAACAAAGAATATTGTCGATATTTTGGAGTAGTGAAAAAGTCGGTACCTATGTATAGAGTGTCCCGTCAAAATAAAAGAGCAGTGAATTTTTGCATTTCACTTGCAATAGCTTTAAATACTACTCTGCTCTCTTCAACTATCATCTATTGATGCCCGATTGCACCAGTTTAGCTTAAAAGTGGGACTAAACAAAGTGCAGCTTATTGATAATTCCAATTTTTCATTGCACCATGTTTGGCTTGGTAATTTAACATCAAAGCCCTTCCGCAAACTTCTAAACCAATATTTTTAGTTCTTCATCAAGAATCTAAGATTTTCTTCCAAATTGATTATGTTTTGCTAAATTAATTAGATTTACAGCAGCACAAAAAATTTTATATATTCTAGCTGGATTGTCACGAATGTTCACGAATGTTCAAATCAAAAACATCAAGGATATGCTTAAAATTCCGTGTAGTTAAGGTTCGCTTAGGTGTCGGTGCAGCGAGCTTGAATTTTTAAGCCAGGCTTACTTGTTAAGCCATAAAGTGGTGCAATCGGGCATGATAGACTAGTGTCGAAAGAATGAATTAAAGCTGTACAACAGAGATGAACAAATTATGTCAAATTCATAGAAAATACTTTGACAGACATGACACTTACGGTTATTCCGAAATTTCAAGCACAGCTTTGTCCATAACTTACTCTTGAGCAGTAGATATGCGACTGCGCGTTTATTGTGTTCTGACGTTTCGTGATGTTTTTGATTTGAACATTATGTAGTAAGCGTGGCTTTACCAAGCCAAACATGGTGCAATGAAAGCAAAATAAGCTGCACTCTGGTGAGTCCCACTTTTAAGCCAAACATGGTGCAATCGGGCATCAATAGATGACAGTTGAAGAGAGCAGAGAAGAATTCAAGGCTATTGCACGCGAAATTAAAAAATTCACTGCTTTTTAATTTTGACTGGACACTCTATACATACCGACTTTGTCATTACCTACTTCAAAATATCAACAATATTTTTCGTTTTGTTTGTCAGCATTATCAGTTAATTTATTATTTTAAATATTTTAATATATTAATAGAGTATAAATTCAATGTAAGTTGAATATATTTTTTCTTATTAAAGGTATTTCTCAATCTTAAATATGCTTAGGTTAATGAGAATATCATTAACTCTGGTTTCCCTTCAATTGCGAATAAATCTCTCGCCGTTTTAGACTGTTGGGCATTGTTATTTAGTAGAATCAGTTGGAATTGGTAAGAAAATAAAAAGCTTTGCTATTAATAGTGTAGTGTTTATTGCATTCCAAGAATACTTTCTTCAATATGGTAATATAATCCTTGGCATAACAATTTAAGTTTAAATTTAACTAGGAATTTCATACATTGTTGATAGTAGCTGCTATAAATAAGCCACTTTTGTAGTATCACAACACATCATAAAATGTATTATTTCAAGCTCGTTCTTTTAACTTTTATCGGCTTTTGTTTAGTAGGAAACGATGGTGCAAAAGGTAATATGGTTTTTTTATTGGTAGATACTAATGATTATTCTTCACTCACACTCACACAGAAGCTGCACCTTTGTTCTCATTAAAAACATCCTCTAATATTGGGTGACTTGCGTCTAGTGCCACCGTTTAATTTTCTAGCCCGCATGAGCATTCAATGATCAGTTTGCCTTCAAATTTATCGAGAAGGGCTAGGAAAATCATTGAAAAATCTATACAGAAGGGACAGGGTTCAAAAATTAACCAATGATCTGTTTTAACCAAGAAAATTATGAAACTTATTAGAAACAAAAAAGAGTATTAGTTACTAATTATTCAAACCTAAAAATTCAAAATGACAAGACAAGGCAAACTGATCATGAAATGCGCATGCGTGCTAGAAAATTAAACGGTGTTGATACTGTCATTTTATTGTTCATGGTTGCTATGTGAAAAGTAGGCAACCCACATCACTTTCCACACAAATCAATTCTGCAAAGTGAATGTTAATATTGTGAATTGAATTCCCAACCCTTTCTTCATGAAGCTTCTAAGTAATATTCTCATGCCCCCTGTAATATTTTTATTGCAATAACGCATTTTTTTAAGGGCATTTATTTATTGTCATACAATATAAAGTTATACTAGATTTTAATGTTTTTTATTGAAATGTTTCATTAAAATTAGAGTACTAATGAGATATTTGAGCTTGCATGCTCTGTACTAGCTGGTCGATGCACGTATTCCGCCCCCTTTGACATCTCTCTACGACCCCCTAGGGAGGCACGCCCCACTGGTTGGGGGGCTCCTGGTTTACATAGTCTTCAAGTTTGGTTAGTAAAACCGCTGAACTTTTTTTCGAAGTGTAAGTTACTTCGACAGTTTTTCCAATGATACTGCCATCAATGACGTATTAAAGATAGACCAGCCTCCACAATATACAATGTTTTGGTCTCAACATAAATCAAGGCGAGTACAATGCGTATCATTTTGGAGGGGTTGATTTAAACTATTTTATGAAAAACGTTTTTATGGACTAAATAATGATGTACATTATCAATGTTTCGTTTCAATTAGTGTAAATTATATCAAAAATCGTAGCTCTTAGTGAATTTTTAAAACATACTTACGAAGGATTTTAAAGTTAAAACAAGTTTTGCAATACAGATTATAAACATTTTAATATAATATTGAAAAGTTTTTTATTTTGTTCTTTCAAAACTAAGGAATAAATGAAAGTTCATGCCCAATAAAATAGGAATTAAAATAATAATTATAATAAAAATTTATTGTTCTTGACAATTATCTATAATTATATAATAAGGATTACAACATAAAGTACCTAACACCCAATATCGAACTGTTTGACAGTTTAATAAATAACTTTATCAGCAGTTTTTAATTTATTGAATTCGTATTTCGTAGTGAAGTCGAATGTCTATGTATTTTTCCAAAATATCGAATCCCTCGTTTTATAATACTACGTATATTACTTATGTTAATATAAACTCACTTGTGAAATGACCGATTATCTTTCTTATTCCATGTATTTTCACGAACTACACATTTTCTCACCATTATAAATTTCTTCTAAGCACTTGAATAAATTACAATACAAAATCAAACAAAAGCACAATTATAATTAAAATCATATTGACAGATCTCAAAAAGTAGTTTGGAGGTAGCCAAGCTGAAAATTTATGAACTATTTCACTATTTGTTATTGATAGGAAAGAAAAAAATCTAACCGAAAAAAATAACGAGCTGGAGTGTAGGCTGGTCATATATATTTTAAGTGGTGTTCACTTTTTTTTCTCACCTTTTAAACGTAAAATACTGCAAAAATCTTAAATATAATCATAATTACGATTATTGTTATACGAGATTATTTGCCATCATGTAGGGAGGGTTTCCTCTTAAATATGTTGGGGACAACCAAAATGTAAATAAGGCTGGTCTATCTTTAATACGTCATTGACTGTCATCAATGTCAAATCAGTATCGCTTACCCAAGCAACAATGCATTTCTAATGGAAATGTTATAGAGTGCCTCTTCTGTGTGCGTAGGTTATTCTGTGATGCGTTTTGTTCAAACAAATCTGATTAAATGTTATAGTTTCAGTTCCCACATACTACTACATTGGTCAGGATAAGGTATGCATTATAATAATTTTATTATTGAAAAAATAAAGTGAGTTTTATTTTTATAACCAAGTTTCTAATTATTATAGTTAACTTGGAATGAAGCAATTAGATTATGCGAATCAATCAATATGAGGCTTGTCAGTCTTCAAACCAAAGCCAAGTTCGATCTGTTGTACAATTGGATCATAGCTAACGGTAAGAATTTGTCTTCATTATAAGCCATCTTCGCCGAGTTAATTTTTTTTTATTGATATTTACAGGTGTACCTTTTAACACAGTAGACAAAGCAGTTTGGGTTTCACTGAATCGCATTCCAGACCAAAACCAAAGTACCTGGGATTGGTATTGGATTTCTGGAGAACCACTGAGTTACGTCCAATGGCTTCCAGGAGAACCAAATAATAATGCTGGCAATGAACAATGTAACCTCGGTTTCATATTATCTAATAAAACTTTTGTAGTAGGTGACGTACGGTGTTCGAATCAATATTGGCCTGTGTGCGAAAAAGTTTCTGAGAAAGATTGCTGCAACAATAGCAACGGCCAGGGTCAATGTCCAACTCCTACAGTAAATGTTAAATGTTGATGTTGATGTCGTTGTATATATAATAAAGTTTTATTCACTTTTCTCTGTCTTACTCTTACCAAAAACCCAACCTAACTCAAAAGTAGTGTGTATAATTTTATCCCAGAAGTAAAAACTATTTAAATAAATAACAAAAACATTACATTGGTGTCAGGTGTGCGGTAATATAAATAAATAAATACGTAAAAATGGTTAAGAGACTAAGTGAGCTGAAAGTGGCGGAACTGAAAGCAGAAGCGAGTAGGAAACGTCCTGAAAGAAGAGTGAGTTAATCGAAAGACTGAAAATAGCACTAGAAATTGACGGCTTGGATCCGGAAACATTTTTATTCAACGACGAGGTTCCACCTTAATCTTGTCAATTTCCGCTATGGACGAGAAGATTTCTGCTAACATTTCCTCCATGGACGAAAGGATATCTACTATAAAGAACGATATTTCTGCTAATATGGACGGGAAGATTTCTACTATGAAGAACGATACTTCTGCCGATATCTTATCACTGAAAAACGACATTGCCGCTGGAGTCGAAAATAAAACTTCGCCTCTAAAAGATATTGAGAAAATGGAGAATAAGATAACGACAATGGACGAGAAAATGCAGAAATTAGAGAGGAAAATGGCAGATTCAAGAACACAAGACACGACAGCAGAAGAAAAGAAGATCCAACAAATAAAACCGTGCTAGACTAGAAGCACACCCCAAGACAGAAGATATTGGCAGTTTTCCCCGAGTTAAGGCCCCAACGTTCGACGGAAAGATGTCGTGGACCAATTATGTTAAACAGTTTGAAGCAGCCGCTACAGCAAATAATTTGTCAGATAAGGTGAAGGCAGTGAACTTAACCATCGCAATTGGGAATTGGTGGAGAAAAGTTCACGCATACGGTAATCGTAGCTGACATCGAAGAAGACGTGATTCTGGGAATGGACGTAATGAATCTACAAGGTTTCCAGTTAAACTTCAGAAACAGAACCATTAAAGTGGGTTCCGAAGAGGTATTTCTCCATCTATATGAAGGCAGCACGGTGTTGGCAGCTCTAAAGGAAGATACTGTACTACCTGCACGAATCGAAACCATGATAAGAGCACGGCTACAGGAAATCATGGAGGCTACAGGAAATCATGGAGCCATGGAACCACGACGAAGAGGTTGGTAAAGGAGTACTGATTGGAAAAGGATTGTTTACGTCAGCGAAGGAGATCCCAGTACGTGTCATAAACGTGAACGATTACCCAATTACCACCAAGAAGTCAACCAGAATTGGATCCTGCGTACCAGTCACATCCATAGTTCGTCAAACAACGACAACTGACAATTCCAATGACAGATTCGGAAAGATGTTGCCAATAGCCGGCCAATCCTTGAATCGAGCTGAAAAAAGGAAAATGGGGGAATTTCTCCTGCATTATCGAGACCTTTTCGTACCAAAAGGAGGAAAGACTGGCAGGACATCAGCCGTCAAACACAAAATCGATACTGGTAATTCCAAGCCGATTAGACAATCAGCACGAAGAATACCACGAGCGAAGAGAGAGGAAGCTGAAAGAATTATTCAAAAGATGGAGAAAGAGAAAGTTATAGAACCATCCACTAGCCCTTGGGTATCTCCAGTAATGCTCGTCAAGAAAAAGGATGGAACTACCAGATTCTGCGTAGACTATCAGCAGCTAAACAACGTGGCGAAGAAAGACAGCGATCCCCTGCCTCGAATCGACGATACGCTAGACACTTTGGCCGGCAGCAAACTGTTTTCCACCTTGGACATGAAGTCCAGTTATTGGCAAGTATAAATGGACCCAGAAGACAAAGAGAAAACTGGTTTTACCACCGGATCTGGATTATGGCAGTTCAACGTCATGCCATTCGGGCTCTGTAATGCGCCCTCGATATTTGAAAGTCTCATGGAAAATGTCTTGAGAGGGTTATCTTGGAAAACATGCCTGGTCTATTAGGATGACATCGTAGTATTGGGGAAGACATTCGAGGAGCACCTGAAGAACTTGGAAGACGTATTCAACCGACTTCAAGCTGCCCAACTCATGTTGAACCCGAAGAAATGTCAGTTATTCCAAAACCGAGTCAACTATCTGGGTCATATTGTGAGCAATGGAGGAGTGGCGGTGGATCCAGAGAAAATTGCTTCAATCAAGCAATGACCGCAACCCACCGACAAACATCAAGCTAGGAGCTTTCTTGGACTTTGCACGTACTATCGAAGGTTCATAAGGAAGTTTGGAGATATTGCCAAGCCACTAACTCGACTCACAGAAGAAACCAGAACTTTTCTTTGGGATTAAGAATGTCATACTGCTTTTGAAACCCTGAAGAGTCGATTAACCACGGCGCCGATACTAGGATATCCGTTACCAGAGGGAGACTTCATTCTTAATACTGATGCAAGCAACGTAGGGATTGGAGGAGTGCTCTCACAGATCCAAGGAGGACAGGAAAGAGTGCTGGGATATTTCAGTCTTTTCCAAACCAGAACGAACCTACTGCGTCACGAGAAGAGAACTTTTGGCGGTAGTGAAGTCTGTGGAACACTTTTACCAGTATCTCTATGGAGGGAAATTCTTGATACGGACTGATCATACAGCACTCAAGTGGTTGATGCAGTTCAAGTATCCCGAGGGCCAGGTGGCTGGATGGATTGAACGACTTCAAGAGTACGGTTTCAACATCGAACATCAGGCTGGTGTGAACCACCGAAATGCCGACTCCCTGTCTAGAAGACCGTGCCCGCGGACAGTTCCCACTGCAACAAGGCAAAATCTAAGGAAGCTGCAGTTTCAAGAACTACAGTTGTCAACGAAGAATGGTCACCCACAAGGATCAGAGAAGATCAGGAGAATGATCTCCACCTGAAGATGATTTGGCAATGGAAGAAAGAAAATCGGCGACCCACCTGACAAGAATTGTCAAGATTTTCACCGACACTCAAGGCATATTGGGCCCAGTGGGACTTCCTTGTCCTGAAAGAAGGCCTGTTGAAACTAATCCTTGAAAACGATTATGGTTCCGAAAATAGTAGAAAAATAGTAGACTGTTAGTCATCCCGAGAACGAGAGTAGCTGAGGTATTGAGGAAGTTACGCGACAGTCCATCAAGAGGTCATCTGGAAGTGAATAAAACCCTTCAGCGAGTCCGTGAAAGGTTTTATTGGACGAACAGCTCCGACGATGTGAAGGAATGGTCTAAGAATTGTACGACTTATGCTATGAGTAATAGACCACATAGCAAGAGAAAGGCACCCATGAAACAGTATAATGTCGGAAGACCATTCGAAAGGATTGCTTTAGACATCGCTGGACCATTTCCGACGACAGACTTCAACACACTTCACAGAATACATCCTGGTTGTGATGGATTATTTCACAAAGTGGGTAGAAGTTTACGCGATCCCGAATCAAGAAGCCACAACTGTCGTTGATGTATTGTTGAAGGAATTTATCTGCCGATATGGAGTAAGTACCCTTGGAGGTTCACAGCTATCAGGGAAGGAATTTCGAAAGCCATGTATTCCAGGAAATTTGTGACAAGCTGGGAATGAAGAAGACCAGGACAACGGCGTTGCATCCACAGTCAGATGGCATGGTCGAGAGAATGAACAGGACTATTGGAAAATACCTGTCCAAAGTAGTTTCCAGCCACCAGAGAGATTGGGACCAATATATTTTCCTATTTGCATTGTCTTATCGATCCGCTATTAACGAGTCCACAGGTCAAACACCTGCGAAAATCCTATTTGGACGCGAAATGAGGCTTCCTTGTGACCTGGAATTTGGTTGTCGACTTGGAGAAGATTACGTGATCCAGATGAGAAAAAGGATAGACGATGTGCATGAATTGGTCTGAACGAAGAACGAAGAAGTTGCCAGCGACAGAATGAAAAAACGGTGCGACACGCAGGCCACAGAAGGCAGTTTCAAAGAAGGGGACAAAGTATGGTTACGCAACCGGACGAGGAGAAAAGGCTTTTCTCCAAAATTACAAAAATCGTGGGAGGGTCCCTACTTGATCAAGAAGAGGATCAATGAAATCATCTATCGCATACGCAAGATCCCCAATGGAAAACCGAAAGTAGTCCACCAAAACCGACTAGCGCCATTCGAAGGAGACCATGACATAGAGGAAGGAGTGAACCATATCCAGGAAGATACTGACCCTGCCTTCGAAGAATTTATGGGCGCATAAGGAGGTACCGATAAGGCTAGATTTAGAGTCACTACAGAGCAACGACAAGACTTGTTCACGCTCCCGGAAGATTATTCACTGGCACACAACATCCCCGCCTGTATCAAAAACGCACGAGGTTTGGCAACCGTCTTCCGAAAGAAGTTTGGGCATTCAGAAAAACTTTCAGAACAAATTCCAACCCCTGGCAAGACACTGAGACTCAAACACAATTCACGGCGTCTTCTACCTGGTAACAAAGAACGAATTTCGAGATCGATGCACTTACCGGAACGTGTGGGAAGTGCTACGTAGCCTTCGATACCATGTGCTGGAATCCAACCTGAAGAAACTAGCTATGCCTAAAATAGAGAGCAAGCAGTTGGATTGGCAAGTCATCAGGAACATGATGGAAGTGATCTCCGAAGATACTGGTGTCCACAAATTAATCTGCAGCTATACCCCCGTTATCAGTCTAAAATGAGGTCAGTGCCCAGTTATTTCCATACGACCGGAAAGTGTAGGAATGGTTTCAGTTGCCGATTTAAACATCCAGTCCCGGCTACACAGAAGGTCCAGGAGAAACGTCCTATTAAGGAGGGGGCAATGTTGCGAGGTCACCAACTCAAAGCCGGTCCTGACCCTCGACTTTAAATTTTGGTGGATGCGCTCCTTTCAAGAACATCCGCAATGTTTGTGCATAGGACAAGCGCGGAAGGTACTGGAATTTTCTAGAGTTTGAGAAGGACTATATGCGATATATATACGCGGGTTTTTGAGTGCGTGGATTATTATTGAAACAGTTAGTTCGAGAGAATTAGTGAAACGGACAGTGAAGAGTTAGTTCACAGACAGTTTACAGTAGTTCTCAGCAATCGAACAGTGAATGAACTAGTGGAGATAAATAGTGTAATATTCAAGTGGTGAAAATAAATTAGAACTAATATACTGAGTGTAAATGAATTAGTAGACATTAAGTAAAGTGTGTATATAAATTAAGTTTAATACAGTGTGTGTTTCTTTGAATAAATAAGTAGTAATTAGCCATAGTAGTGTGTATAATTTTATCCCACAAGTAAAAACTATTTAAATAAATAACAAAAACATTACAGTATAATATAACCCTTTGATAAAGTTGATACGTTTCGATATACTTCACACATGACTTAGAAATTTCTATATTTGATGGTTGCATTTTAAGTTTAAGACCATCAATAATGAAAATGTTTCCCATATTATGCTGCGAATGTTAACAGACACCTGTATAAATATTATGCTATTGCTTGATAGCGAAACAATTTTTTTTGCAGCCCACAATAAACGTATCGGTCCAGAGTTTTTTTTTACGGAGTTTGTTCAACCAGAGTCGAGCTGACATTGAAGAGGCGGAGAGCTCAGCTATAAACGGAAATCCCAAGGCGTTTAAATCGATATAACCTTAAAATCGACAGTATATTTGGTCCGTTGTGTCAGCGATAGAAAAATAATTTGGGATTTCTATCACAGCTACGAAAAAGTGAGATATATACAATGTGATGAAGTGAGGACACATGTTGGTGGAAGAAATATTAACAATAGATAAAAATAAGTACGGTGCATTTTTAAAGGGTGCTACAAATTTACTATTTTATTAACAAAATAGGGAAGCAACTTTTTCTCAAGCAGCTATGACTAACACGTTCGCTGCTAGAACTCCTCAGCGTGTTCGAATCGAACTTTCAAAGACATTTCTTGAACTTACCATAGCAACATCAACAACTCGAGCAACGTGAAGTCTAAATCAGTAGGTTAACTATGGACTGAATGACAACTTTTTTTTATTGATAGTATCTCACCAGTCTCCAAAGATCTTGAAGAAATTTACAAATTTTGTGAACTTATACCGTGTGCTGTGGTGACAGAAAAAGCCGAATTAACAAAATACATATATTTTTTAATGAAAGGCTCTGCACCTGTCAATTTTTAATCCAAACAAATATCTCGAAAAGTATACATTCTAGGTATTTCATTATTAGTAACAAAGGTGTAAAGGTTCTGTCAGCTCGGCTCTGATTGAAAACACTCCGTAAAAAAACTCTGGACCGATACGCTTAGCAACAGATACGGATCCAGCAGGACGGCGCAGCATGTCATATAGTACGTTGAAGTGCGTAATTTCTGGAAAACTTATGCATGAATAATAGGAAATATTTTGTCCAGCTGAGTCCTCCGATTCAATTCCTTCAATTGTTTTTTTATTTGGGTTAGGTTTTTGTTAAGAGTAAGACTGAGAAAAGTGGATAAAAATTTATTACATATACAACGACATCAACATCCACATTTAAGATTTACTGTAGGAGCTGGACATTGACCCAGGCCGTTGCTATTGTTATCATTTTGAGTCTTACAGCAATCCTTCTCAGGAATTTTTTCGCACACAGGCCAATATTGATTCGAACACCGTACGTCACCTACTACAAAAGTTTTATTAGATAATATGAAACCGAGGTTACATTGTTCATTGCCAGCATTATTATTTGGTTCTCCTGGAAGCCATTGGACGTAACTCAGAGGTTCTCCAGAAATCCAATACCAATCCCAAGTACTTTGGTCTTGGTCTGGAATGCGATTTAGTGAAACCCAAACTGCTTTGTCTACTGTGTCGAAAGGTACACCTGTAAACATCAATAACAAATATTAACTCAACGAAGATGGCTTAAAATGAAGATAAATTCTTACCGTTAGCTATGATCCAATTGTATATCAGATCGTACTTGGCTTTGGTTTGAAGACTGACAAGCCTCATATTGATTGATTCGCATAATCTTATTGCTTCATTCCAAGTTAACTATAATAATTAGAAACTTGGTTATAAAAATGAAACTCATTTTGGTTTTTTATTAATAAAATTATTGTAATGCTCACCTTATTCGGACCAATGTAGAAGTATGTGGGAACTGAAACTATAAAATATAATCAGATTTGTTTGAACAAAACTCATCACAGAATAACATACGCACACAGAGAAACATTGACATTTACATTAGTAATGCATTGTTGCTAGGGTAAGCGAATTTGATTTTACATTGATGACAGTATCATTGAAAAAACTGTCGAAGTATCTTACAACGGTTTTATTAACCAAACTTGAAGACTATATAAACCAGGTGTTCCCAGCTGGTGCGGCGCTCCTCCCTAGAGGGCGTAGTGATTCGTCAAGGGGGGTGGAATACGTGCATCGACCAGCTAGTACAGAGCATGCAAGCTCAAATATCTCATTAGTACTCTAATTTTAATGAAACATTTCAATAAAAAACATTAAAATTTGGTTTAATTTCATTTTGTATGGCAATACAAATATTACAGGGGGTATAACAGTATTATTTATAATCCGGAGGGGCGCTCCATGAAACAAAAGGTTGGGAAACCTGATATAAATATTTCTATTGCAAATAAACAGGAGAAGTACACAAATGGAACGAAAGAGTCAAGTGAACTCAACGTGGGAATACTTTAGAGATTAAAAACAAAATGGCAAATTCAATTAACAATATTCATATTCACCTATGCAAAATTGATTTGTGCGGAAACTGGCGCGAGCTGCCTACCTTTCTGCTAGCAATCATACACAATAAAATGACAATATCAGCACCTAATATTAGAGGCAGCTTTTAATAAGAATAAAGGTGTCGCTTCTATGTGAGAGGGGATATTGTGTGCTCATATCGTTTGAAAACAAAAAAAAGTTTTATAGTGCCTTGAAATTCAAGGAAAAATGATCGGTAGTAGGTACTACCAATGAAAAAACCATATCACTTTATGCACCATCGTTTCTTACTAAACAAAAGCCAATGAAAGTTAGTAGAACAAGCTTGTAACAATTAATTTCACATTATGCTGTGATACTACAAAATTGGTTCATTTGTAGCAGGTGCTAACATCACTATCAAATTCCTAGTTAAATTTAAACTTAAATTAATATGCCAAGGATTATATTAGCAAGCAGTCTTGGAATGCAATAAACACTAGGTAGAATATTAATAGCACAGTTTTTTATTTTCTTACCACTCCCAGCTGATTCTGATAAATAACAATGCCCAATAATGGTTAATAAGATGCTCATCAACCTAAACATATTCAAGTTTGAAGTAATACCTTATAATAAAAAAAATATTCAACTCACATTACATTTATACAAGTTGTAATGAACTGAAATCTATTAAAATATTAAAAATAATAAATTAACTGATAATGCTGACAAAGAAAACAAAGAATATTGTTGATATTTTCGAGTAGTGAAAAAGTCGGTACGTATGTATAGAGTGTCCAGTCAAAAATAAAAGTGCAGTGAATTTTTGAATTTCACGTGCAACAGCTTTAAATACTACTCTGCTCTCTTCAACTGTCATCTGTTGATGCCCGATGGCTCCAGTTTAGCTTAAAAGTGAGACTAAACAAAGTGCAGCTTATTGATAATTCCAATTTTTCATTGCACCATGTTTGGCTTGGTAATTTAACATCAAAGCCCTTCCGCAAACTTCTAAACCAAAATTTTTAGTTCTTCATCAAGAATCTAAGATTTTCTTCGAAATTGATTATGTTTTGCTAAATCAGTTAGATTTACAGCAGCACAAAAAATTAGATATATTCTAGCTAGATTGTCACGAATGTTCACGAATGTTCAAATCAAAAACATCACGGAACGTCAGAACACGTCAAACGCGCAGTCGCATATCTACTTCTGAAAAATAACTCATGGACAAAGATATGCTTAAAATTCCGTGGAGTTAAGCTTCGCTTATATGTCGGTGCAGCGAGTTTGAATTTTCAAGCCAGGCTTACTTGTTAAGCCATAAAGTGGTGCAATCGGGCATGATAGACTAGTGTCGAAAGAATGAATTAAAGCTGTACAACAGAGATGAACAAATTATGTCAAATTCATAGAAAATACTTTGACAGACATGACACTTACGGTTATTCCGAAATTTCAAGCATAGCTTTGTCCATAACTTACTCTTGAGCAGTAGATATGCGACTGCGCGTTTATTGTGTTCTGACGTTCCGTGATGTTTTTGATTTGAACATTTGTGTAGTAAGCGTGGCTTTACCAAGCCAAACATGGTGCAATGAAAGCAAAATAAGCTGCACTCTGTTGAGTCCCACTTTTAAGCTAAACTGGTGCAATCGGGCATCAATAGATGACAGTTGAAGGGAGCAGAGAAGAACTCAAGGCTATTGCACGCGAAATTAAAAAATTCACTGTTTTTTATTTTGACTGGACACTCTATACATACCGACTTTGTCATTACCTACTTCAAAATATCAACAATATTTTTTGTTTTGTTTGTCAGCATTATCAGTTAATTTATTATTTTAAATATTTTAATATATTAATAGAGTATAAATTCAATGTAAGTTGAATATATTTTTATTTTATTATAAGGTATTTCTCAATCTTAAATATGCTCAGGTTAATTAGCATATTATTAACTCTGGTTTCCCTTCAATTGCGAATAAATCTTTCGCCTTTTTTACTAAAGATTGTTGGGCATTGTTATATTTAGCAGAATCAGCTGGAATTGGTAAGAAAATAAAAAGTAGTGCCATTAATATTGTAGTGTTCATTGCATTCCAATAATTCTTGCTTCAATATGCTAATATAATCCTTGGCATAATAATTTGAGTTTGAATTTAACTAGGAATTTCATACATTGTTGATAGTAGCTGCTATAAATAAGCCACTTTTGTAGTATCACAACACATCATAAAATGTATTATTTCAAGCTCGTTCTTTTAACTTTTATCGGCTTTTGTTTAGTAGGAAACGATGGTACAAAAGGTAATATGGTTTTTTTATTGGTAGATACTAATGATTATTCTTCACTCACTCTCACACAGAAGCTGCACCTTTGTTCTCATTAAAGACATCCTCTAATATTAGGTGACTTGCGTCTATTGCCACCGTTTAATTTTCTAGCCCGCATGCACGCATGCGCATTTAATGATCAGTTCGCCTTTAAATTTATCGAGAAGGGTAAGGAAAATCATTGAAAAAGCTATACAGAAGGGACAGGGTTCAAAAATTAACCAATGATCTGTTTTAACCAAGAAAATTATGAAACTTATTAGAAACATAAACAAGTATTAGTTACCAATTATTCTAACCTAAAAATTCAAAATGGCAAGACAAGACAAACTGATCATGAAATGCGCATGCGTGCTAGAAAATTAAACGGTGGCACTAGACGCAAGTATATTAGGTGTGATACTGTCATTTTATTATTTATGGTTGCTATGTGAAAAGTAGGCAACCCACATCACTTTCTACACTGATCAATTTTGTATAAGTAAATGTTAATATTGTGAATTGAATTCATCATTTTGTTGATAATTTTGAAACTATTTCCTAGTGGTTTTCACTCTACTCTTCCATTTGTCTAGCTAATCTGTTTATTCGCAAGAGAACTGTTTACAACAGGGATTCCCCAACCCTTTGTACATGAAGCCCTCCCCGAATTCTAAGTAATATTCTCTAGCCCCCTATGATATTTTTATTGCAATAACGCATTTTCTTAAGGGCATTTATTTATTGTCATACAATATAAAGTTATACTAGATTTTAATGTTTTTTATTGATTAAAATTAGAGTACTAATGTGATATTTGAGCTTGCATGCTCTGTACTAGCTAGTCGATGCACGTATTCCGCCCCCTTTGACATCTCTTTAGGCCCCCCTAGGGAGGCGCGCCTGTCTGGTTGGGAGCTTCTGGTTTACATAGGCTTCAAGTTTGGTTAGTAAAACCGCTCAACCTTTTTTCGAAGTGTAAGTAAAAATAACGAGCTGGAGTGTAGGCTGGTCATACATATTTCAAGTGGTGTTCCCTTTTTTTCTTACCTTTTAAACGTTAAATACTGCAGAAATCCTAAATATAATCATAATTACGATTATTGTTATACGAGATTATTTGTCATCATGAAAGGAGAGTCTTGGGGACAACCAAAATGTAAAAAAGACAATAAGTCATTAACTGTTATCAATGTCAAATCAAAATCGCTTACCCCAGCCACATTGCATTTCTAATGGAAATGTTATAGGGTGCCTCTTCTGTGTGCGTAGGTTATTCTGTGATGAGTTTTGTTCAAAGAAATCTGATTAAATTTTATAGTTTCAGTTCCCACATACTTCTACATTGGTCCGAATAAGGTGAGCATTATAATAATTGTATTAATAAAAAACCAAAATGAGTTTCATTTTTATAACCAAGTTTCTAATTATTATAGTTAACTTGGAATGAAGCAATAAGATTATGCGAATCAATCAATATGAGGCTTGTCAGTCTTCAAACCAAAGCCAAGTACGATCTGTTGTACAATTGGATCATAGCTAACGGTAAGAATGTATCTTCATTTTAAGCCATTTTCGTTGAGTTAATTTTTTTATTGATGTTTACAGGTGTACCTTTTGACACAGTAGACAAAGCAGTTTGGGTTTCACTGAATCGCATTCCAGACCAAAACCAAAGTACTTGGGATTGGTATTGGATATCTGGAGAACCTCTGAGTTACGTCCAATGGCTTCCAGGAGAACCAAATAATAATGCTGGCAATGAACAATGTAACCTCGGTTTCATATTATCTAATAAAACTTTTGTAGTAGGTGACGTACGGTGTTCGAATCAATATTGGCCTGTGTGCGAGAAAATTTCTGAGAAAGATTGCTGCAACAATAGCAATGGCCAGGGTCAATGTGCAGCTCCTACAGTAAATCTTAAATGTGGATGTTGATGTCGTTGTATATATAATAAATTTTTCCTCACTTTTATCTGTCTTACTCTTACCAAAACCCTGAATCAACTCAAAAAAAATTTAAAGGAGTTGAATCGGAGGACTTTATGCATCAATTTTCCAAAAATTGCCCACTTCAACGTACTATATGCTAGCTGCGCCGACCTGCTGGATCCGTATCTGTTGCTCTTCATGTATTGAAGGAACTCAAACAAATGATTTAGTGGAAAAATCATATATTGTTTGCGGTCATGGATTCCACTTCCAACGTTTGTTTAAGATTTCCTTGATAACAATTTGGTAAAAATGAAAGTATATAACCCTATGATAAAGTTGATACGTGAGAATTCCGATATCTGATGGTTGCAATTTAGGTATAAGACCAAGCAAACGACTTTTTTACGTGAAATCGATAATGAAAATGTTTCCCATATGCTGCGAATGTTAACAGACACACTGTATAAATATTATGCTATTGCTTGATAGCGAAACAATTTTTTTTGCAACCCACAATAAACGTATCGGTCCTGCGTTTTTTTTACGGAGTTTGTTCAACCAGAGTCGAGCTGACATTAAAGAGGCGGAGAGCTTAGCGATAAACGGAAATCCCAAGGCGTTTAAATCGATATAACCTTAAAATCAACAGGATATTTGGTCCGTTGTGTCAGCGATAGAAAAAGAATTTGGGATTTCTATCACAGCTACGAAAAAGTGAGATATATACAATGTGATGAAGTGAGGAGACATGTTGGTGGAAGAAATATTAACAATGGATAAAAATAAGTACCGTGCATTTTTAAAGGGTGCTACAAATTAACTATTTTATTAACCAAATAGGAAAGCAACTTTTTCTCAAGCAGCTATGACTAGCGTGTTCGAATCGAACTTTTAAAGACATTTCTTGAAGTTACCATGCCAACATCAACAACTCAGTGGTCTGAATGACAATTTTTTTATTGGTGACAGTCTCTAATGAACTTGAAGAAATTTACAAATTTTGTGAATTTATTTCGTGTGCTGTGGTGACAGAAAAAGCCGAATTAACAAAAGACATATATTTCCCAAATGATTCACGTATAAAAAATAATGTTCGACCTAAACTTGAATTTATGACCACCCTGTATAGATTTTTCGACTATTGCCTGGTAGTGAGTTATCCCAAGAATTTGGCGGATGGAACGAACGTCGCTGCGTGAAATAAATTCAACAGTACGTCCGATCCAAGCCCGTGTTCAGAGAGTAATTCTTGTAGTTGCCCGCCTTAGATAGGGCCTTGCTGAATTCCTGACAAGTTGGATGAAACGAAGTGGGTACGGTGTGAATTGTCGGAGGATATCTGCAAAAAATATCCCTTTTTAGTTATAGCTCACACAAGATCCTAATAATCCTTCAAAGTATTCATTTTGAATTTCATAATGTAATTTTGGAAATACCTACTAGTGATTCGGACATATTTTTTTTACTAATGATAATAAGTTTGTTATCGGCTTAGAATTCGAGGCTTCAAAGGTATAAACGTGAATTGGATTTCACCTACTTACACTCCACATATGATGGTGTGGATTTTTAAAATAAGCATTTTATTATATTCAACCTACATCTATGTATTGTATCCTAAATTTTTTATATTAGCAGTTTTGGTAGCTCCATGATGTATCGAGGCTGAGATTATTAGATAATTGATCTACGTACTTTAGCAGATAAAAAATTCAGGTAATTAGTAAAGGCTAATTCGGTGCGGAATCTACTAACAATACTAACTTTATCTTCCAATGCATTAACAAAAATACAACTCACCTTCCATAATCGCTGGAAGTAGTTCTGTAAAATGGATGATCCGGCGGAGATTTTTGTAAACCATAACCATAAAACCAAGACGGATGATCGAATCGTTTGGGAAGTTGGCAAGTCTTATAAAAATCAGAAGTTTTTATGTTTGAGTCAGAACGATTATGTAATCCAGGGCAATTTAAATTCATCTTCAAGATATTGAAAAACTGTTCTGTCCTTCACTTAACAATATTTTACAGTGGAAATCTTGCTGCTGCAACTGAATAAAATGTAGAAGATGACAAATGTCAAATAAAATTATCACACTTGAACCAATATCGACAAAACTTTCCATGGAAACTGAAAAGTATAAAGTTTTGATACATACATAATTCAGTTTGGTAGACAACGTATTCATATTTATGTTCTGTCCATTCCCAGTCGTACATTCATTATTTTGTTCGTGATTGATGGAAAATTAAATCACAATGCTTTTTCCTATATTTATTAAAATTGAAAAAACTGGAATTAGCCAACATACAAAGATATTAGATTTTATAAATTTACGTTGAATTTATGACATCTTGTTCTATAGCTGTCGTGAAGGTGATACAGGACCTCTCACCTCTTCAACTAGAGATAGAGGAGGCTGCTCAAATAACGCAGAATGGCCAGATACATAATGGGAGGAAAATCTTGGAACGTACATCTTATTCCCCATGGAAGCCTCCCAGGGATATTTCGTCTTTGTCACTGTAGTGCCACCAAGCAAAATAAAGGCAGAGAATGTGTTATCTCGGGAAGATCTACTTCCTCAGTCAGGAATACGGTCACATTTTGCGAAGAGTTTCAGGCATGAACTGAGCTCTAAAAAAGTAGGGAATCCACTAATTACGCTCTCAAGAAACATATAATTTGGTGGTATACTGATGAATCAGAGTGAGTGGATGGAATTAACGGCCGCAGACTCCGGTATGTTTGGGAGGCAATAGAAAGGTGTGCACAATTCAATTTGGAGATGAACTATTGTAGACAGAATATGGAGATTATTCCAGATAGTTCAGCAGAGCACATATTGAGGAATAAATGAACTAGGAGGAAATAACACAATATTCTTGCTGTGGATATCAGGCAAATATAATGGCTAATGGGATTGCCAGGAAGGCAGCACTCCTTTTGTGAGACCTGAACCATTTTGTAGGATTGGTCCTAATGCCTTGAGGCCATATTAGAGAAAAAGGGAATAAGAAGACTGATCATACCTATGGAATGGTGTGCCAGCACTGGACCAGTCCAAAATATTTTTTGATAACTTCAGCTGGGAAAATTAAAGGCAAATACAAAATGAGCTAATTATGTGATAAATGCTGCTTCTGTTAGGTAAAATTGATATTTTACAATGGTCCGTCTATGAAATGTAAGCGCATACGTCCAGTGCTCAACAAAAGCTAAAGCAAATGAATTATTTCTGTTCAAAGTGCGGATCTGCGTCATGCGCATGGAAAGTGTTAATAATTTATAATTACACGTCATTTTGAAATCGTATTCTACCTAAGATTACTATTATCACTATTTTCTTATATATTTTCCACAGTATTTGATAATATTAGAAATATTTATTTCTCATCTACTCATCCTGTATAATTATAATTTGATTAGCTAACTTCATGAATTTGAGAGTACACAGAAACTGTAAAACTTCTGATTCATGAGCCCAAACCACTCTTATAACTTCTAGAATGTAATCTCATTCTTCATTTATAACGTAAATATATATATACACACTTTCTGTCGTTACACAACATACTCTCCTAGTTAATCAAACCCTCTCAGAAACTTTCCGACTCTTCGACCGCTAAATGTTAGCAAAAACAGCGTAAATTTCTTCGTCCTTGCCAATGAATCACTTCCACAGTGTAATTAGACGTGGCTTGTCATAAATCTAGGATGTAATATAGCCTGCAGGTTATCTTGACGACGTGGCCGGTTGCCCCCCATACTGTTTGAAGTGTAGGCCATGCAAGCTAGGCCAGAAACGGACGATTTTGTAGAATAGTCAACTTTCATAAAGTAGTTTGTAAGATATTAATTTTTTTTAAACAAAGTCCTTCTGCTTCTATTTCATACAGTTGAGCAATAACCAGTGTTTCATACAATTGAAGCTGATCATCAACTTTCAGATGATAAATCTTAAAACTAGTTGCTTATCCAACTAAAAACCACTCATCAACGACCTTAGTTGAGGTCTTAAGACATTCCATTGTTCACTATATTCACTCGTGCATTAAACTTTGCTTTTCAACGACACACTACATAAATTCATCCGGTTTGGTTCACTACAATCTTCGGACAAGATGTTGGTAATCTTGTATCTGAAGAGCTTCCAAGTTGTCATTGCAAATCTCTCAATATATTGTTTTAGTTGATATTCCATAACAATAAGTAGGATTCAATGATAACGTTTCCATTCCCAAAGGATTAAACGTTTTCATTACGTTATTTTTTGACGAAATGTAGCTTCCAACATTTTTGACGACTTTGTTCTCATCTAGTTCATTTGTAATACCTTTGGTTTTGGTATCAATGAAATTCGTTCACTTAACACCAATTGTATAATATATATTCTACATCTTCACAAGTATATAATTGGTACTCAAGTATTTTTGACACAAGCTGACATTTTTAAATTCAGATCAATAATAATCTTACTCCCAATATCTAACTTAATTTCATAAAGATAAATAGTTATTCTCATGCATGTTTCCATTCATTCGTTCGGATTGTGTTCAAAAGTACTACTTTCATTCCAGAAGCTTCGTGTCCTTGGTTGTATTATTTCTTTTCCAAATTGCCAGCTCCGGATTATCCCTCTTATGCAACTCTTCTTGATTCCACACATCGGTCATGAAGTCTGCTTCAAAGCCTTCTTCAGCTGACTGATCTGGTCTGGTCTGAATATGTTCTACGTGGTCATGCTATCCAAACTCATGTGAAATATGAGTTCATCAAGTATTGTCATGGTTGTATCAGTGTATCCTTCTCGACCATTGTTCGGAGACCATATGCCTCCCGATTCCAGCCTATGAATTGCCATCATCGCCTCCACCTTTACAAAATGTTCCAAAGGAGGAGTTCCATACCGTCTCCGTGCGGTTAAAAGCCCCGGTAATACCAAGAGGACCTTGTATTTAGATTTCAGTTAATACATTAACTGCAAGACATTTCATGAAAAAAATAGTAATTCTTCTACATGCTTCCAACTGGCCTATCA
The DNA here is from genome assembly GCA_947563755.1 of Lochmaea crataegi. Classification (NCBI taxonomy): domain Eukaryota; kingdom Metazoa; phylum Arthropoda; class Insecta; order Coleoptera; family Chrysomelidae; genus Lochmaea; species Lochmaea crataegi. The sequence goes on along the minus strand of OX387423.1, from coordinate 80,774,750 downwards.
TATTCAGTGGCCAAGTAACCCGCATCGTTCTCCCTTACCCTCTATTACCCTTGAAAATGACGGCGGATAGAGATGGAAGATAGAAGAAATTTGGAAGGTGAAAAGTCAATTTATTTGTCACCACAACATGGGCGGACAGATAAAGGATGTGAGTGATTAATTATTTATAAATAATCACTAGGGCCTAGAGTCCGGGAATAAAAATCAGTTTTATATGATACAAAAAAAGAGTTGGGAGTGTTTGCAGTTTCACTTATTGACTAATTGGTAACAACTTCACATCTAGTTTACATAAAATACTCCAATAACTACTCTATCCCTGACTCTTTGTCAAAATTCCGCTGGTAATGAAAAAATCCTTTATCAATAATGAACTGGGCACACTTTCTTATTGCGTGAATTTCCGCATGAAAGATACTCGGGGCTTTTCCCAAGCTTTCAGAGTATTTGGTTCCTGGCCCGTACACTCCTATCCCAGTTCCTTCTATTGCTTTTGAGCCGTCTGTGTACCATTGAATGGTATTTTTTCCAAGTCTGGTAATGGTATTTGAATCCCATTCTTTCTTGTTGCTTAATTCCGTAACGAATTTTTTTGAAAAGTTGTACTTTTTCATCATACCATCTTGTGGCATGTCCCAGGTTTTCCGATTTCTAAGAAGTAAGGAGGTGGTTTTTTTCTAATGATTCCCTCTCTACTTAGTCTGTATCTTGTTCTTTCTGAAACACTTTCCACCATCATATGTAGTGGTGTGAGGTTGAGAATCACTTCCATGGCTGCCGTTGAGCATGTTCTCATTGCTCATGTAAAGCACATACAGGCTAGTCTTTGAATTCTGGAGAAGTTTTCTCTCGTTGTCAATAGGCTAGTTCTACTACTCCACGCAATGGCTCCATGAATTGGTCTCATTATGGCAGAGTACATCCAGCTGAGGATTTTTGGGTTACAACCCCAATTTCTCCCTGCCAGATTCCTGAACTACACTAGAGCCATTTTTGCTTTGTATCTAATCTCCTTTTCGTGTTTGTTCCACAGGAGTTTACTGTCTATAGTCTCCATTCAACCTCGCTTCCATCAAGTTTAATGGTTTTGAGGTTGAGCTTTCTTTCCTTAGCGAAGGCTATTAAGATGGTTTTGGTGGGGTTGATGTTAAGTCCCACTTGCCTACACCAGCTATTTGTACGATGTCACAATGGGGATTTTCGAATTTTTTCCTGGCTGTTACGACAATATCATCGGCATATCTTTGGCAGGATATTCCGAGGTCAGTCAAACCACACAGGAGTTCGTCCACCGTCAAGCTCTACATTAATGGGGATGCTACTCCTCCCTGTGGACATCCTCTGGTTGTATAGATGGAGACATTGACTTTGCTCGTCCTCGTCTCTGCTACTCTAGTGCAACATCCATTTAGATGTTGTGCTGTCTACACCTCTTCTATTTAATGCTCTTTTGACAGCCTCGTGAGGAGTATTGTCAAAAGCTCCTTCAATATCCAAAAAGGCGCATACTACGGCTTCTTGGTTGTCTAGAGCACCTAGGATATCCTCCGTCAGTTGTACCAGAGCAGTCTCCGTAGATCTGCCTGCCCGGTAAGCATTCTGATACGGGTGGAGAGGTATTCTCTCTAGGATTTCCGCTCTAATATTATTGTCAATAGCTTTTCCATCGTTTTATGCTAATTGGTCTGAAGAATTTGGGGTTTGTTGTGTTCCTTTTTCCAGCTTTTGGAATGAAGTTTACTATTGCTTCTGGTATGTAACCCAGTTCTAAGCTGCTTCGACTGATCCTAACCAAATGTGGTAGAATTTCGTCTTGTCCTTGCTGGAGCAATGCTGGGAAAGTTCCATCGACTCCCGGTGCCTTGAAAGGTGAAAAGGTGTTCAGTTCATAGCCCATTTTAACCTTCCGTTACTACAAATATGCTTAGCCATTGTAGTACTTTCACTCGAAGGTCAGTTATGAGGATTATTTCCCCTATTTGGGCTACTCCCAGGAAAGTGAGTTTCTAGTAAGAGTCTCACTCTTTCCTCCTCATTTTCGGTATATTTACCGTCTGGATTCCTCAAAGCCATATCTGTGTTGACCCTACTTTTTGTCATGACTTTGTAGAGTCTTGCCGCAGCAGGTGTTGTGTTTATATCTTCACAGAATTTTCTGAAGCTATTTCCTTTAGCTTTTCTAATTTCCTTATAGTATGATTGTGAAAATTGAAGCATGTATATTTCTTAGAAATGTCAATCGCCGTTCAACATCATAATCTTGGACGACTGAACTGCTGAACTGAACGCTCTCTTATTTGTTTATATTTCAAACGGTGCGTCATTCTTTGACCACTTTCATATTGCAAATAATATGTAAAGTAACTTCTGCAAAAAGTCCATTAAGAAATCACCACATTTTGGGATTGCAACATTGACATGAAGTGAATAGTGAAAGCCTTCTACGTTGTTAGTAGTCCTGGCCAAACCATATCTGCTGCATTATGACGAGGATTCCATAGTTTGTCCTTGATACAAAATTGGGATATTCTTCAAGCTTTCTCTAGGATTCAGAAGACTTATTTGTTTAGTTCGCTTCAAAAATTGCCATTTTTATTTATTATTAGGAGATTTTTTTGAATTATTATGAATACGGTTCATAAATTAATGCCTAAAAACTAACACACTGATTATTTGAAAATTCACAGTGTCTCTTTTTGTAACTTTCAGCTGAAGTAACAGAGAAAACTATTTAATTGACGTATATAAAGTTATAATATTCCTGTTAGTATAAAACTGTCAAGAAATTTGAAATTCCCATTAAGTTTAAGACGCGCCACTGAATTCATTGAACTGGATGAGAGCCAGAAAGATAAAGAATTGAAGTGGTTGTCGGTAAAACTATGGCCATCCAGGTAACGGTAACTGGCACTAAAGTGTCTCATCTGCAATTCGCTCTGATAAATCACTGGTCCATAAATTTTCAACCAATGTCGGCCATATCGCCATTTCCTTTTCTTTATCCGTCTATTTCAGTCTCTCTATTCCGGTAACGCTAATGAACTACTTCACACAAGAATTCTCGTACATTGTTCGGTATTGTCCGCCTGTTGGCTGTTGGGAACTTTAATAAAGGAAAAATTCTCGTTGGATTGCAGATGTACCTGTTCTGGATGGAAAAGAGCGCGCTACACTAAAGCAAAAAGTTTCTAATACGTCCCGAAATTAAATTTGTAATGAATGGTTATTTAAAAAGTTAAGCTGAATTCTCACGGCTGGCATTTAAGCTGCTGCAATTATTAAAGCGATTTATTTTTCTCTATTTTAAATAGTTACAAAAGCTGGTGCTCATCACACGTGGATATTTGATAAAGCCACTATAAGCGGTGAGCTTTATTTCAATTGTTTGTGGGTATAATTAAACAATGATGTAATGTTAGGCTATGGGGTCATCATGTCAGATAGTCACTGATAGTCTCTGACTAAGTAGATGAAAGGGGGCTTAATAGATCTTTCAGGCCTCAGTAAATATCACCCCAATATACATGTAAACATAGAGAAAAAATATTTGGGTACACTTCACTTGTTTGAGGGTCTCTATCTAGAGGAGTCGAATATAGTTATAAAGGAGGAATTTGTTTGAATTTCTTGGCTCCATTCACTTATCTGGAAGTACGATGTCCAATGAGGTTATCACCAAGACCTCATAGTACTTCATCTAGCTACAGCTACTGAACTTTTCGTTCGTGAACAAGCAATTCAGTTCAATGGCAAGAAGTTTTGCGGACCTTTTGAGCATCGGGAACTAGTGAGAGTCTAAATAATAATGTAATTGTATCTTATTCAATTTCATGCCAAACATTCGATTTCTCGGGTATTGAGTATAATACTTATTCAACATTAAAGGCAGACCTAATAAGCAAAGATAGGAAAACTGTCAAAGCCTTATTAGGTATTTTAACTTAGCACTGTAAGCAAGACAGTACGCGAAGCTGATGTTGTTGACAGACGAAGCCATGTGCAGAGGAGGAAACTGCAGAGCACATCCTATGCCAGTGCTACTGCCTGGCGACTGTGCGGTTTCTTGTACTAGGCGATGAAACGCCACCGGCAAGAAGTTACATGGAAGGTTCAGACTCGAGGCTGATTGGCTATTTAAAGAGAGTCGGGCTGGATAATGAAGTCTAGATTCAGAGTGCCACAATAGATCTGAAAAGGTCGTAGTGGAATAGGCTGATTAGCCACCTCATCAAATCGAATCTAATCTCATAATACTTTTGCTTCTAACATGGAGTTTTTGTAACTCAATAGCCTCAACCTTTGAAGTGAATTGACAGTTTATTGAAAAAATGAAAAAGGTTCATAAAAAGTAGTATAGCACCCATCATTGTATTTTGATGATCATTAAGAAATATTAATTACAAAGTATCCATAATTAACTTTGTTTAATTTCGTATATCCTTCCAAACAACTCTCTCGAAATATTTGACATACGAAAGTTACATTTCAAAAATAAATTTAATGCAATTTCCACCCATATTCATAGTTGGGTACTATTTTCAACGCTGAAAACTAATTTAAACTTATATAATTTTAACAAGGAGCCAAAGCACTGGTTACATTTGTGTCTGATTCTTTCACAGATCCGGTGTTGGATAGTTCATTTGAAATATAAGTAATATTGCAAAACGTTCAGATACTTTTTAGAAAAATTGACTGGTTAAACTCATAATATGTCATTATGAGAGCTCTATCAACTTTTAGTGAAGCTGCAGTGCTCCAAATAGATCATTTAGACTGACACCACGATCAAGATCATACGTAATATAAGCTTTTCAAATATTTTAGAACTACTATAAGTCATTGCGTTTATCGACCAACCGGCGAAGAGAAAAATAACAGATAAATTACTTCGTGTTGTTGCTGATTTAACTTAAAGACGGACCTGTTTGTCGAAAAGATCTCATCAAACCTCACTCGACACAATAAAAACGTCTTCAACTTTGTCTGAATTCCAGCATTTCGCTAGTTTTACTCGACATTTAAATTCAGTACGATTGTCAATTTGTTAACCTAAGAGAATTAGTCAGGATTCAAAGTTTTGTTGTTAGCTTTAATTATGTTTCAGAGCACGTAAAATTGAAGGTTGATTATGTTCATTTATGTAAAGGTGAGTAACAATGCAATATTCCATGTGTATCTATAAGCGTCTTCAAATTCCGAAGATCTTTCAATGAAGTACCAGTTTTTCATTGAGAATGGTTTCAATATAGACGGTACAGGTAAAATCTAGAATTATTAAAACCCAATCCGAACGTGCGCTACATGAGTATTTATTAAATCTTCAAAATCGGCGTCTTTCCACATTTCCCGTTGTTAATTAAACAGAGCCAATAAAAAGCTTTGACTTTCTGTTCAAAATTCCAGAATTAACTAAAGGGCTGAAACTTGAAAGAGGCTACCCTGTGTGTAAATACCTTTTTAAAAGAGAAGGTAAACAAAAAACTGTTTGATATCGGATGAAGGTTTTGCAGAAAGGGCTGAACAAAAAGTGATATTTTTCCAGTATAGCGAGATTATCGTTTGGTGCATTAACGGTGGGAGTTGAGGGATTTCTAAGGGATTTAGATAAAAAAGGGGTCTTAAAGAATTTAGATTGAAATTATTTATGCTGTGATCATAGTTACGTTAATTATACAGATGTGACAAAAATTTCATGAAACAAAATTTACATTTACAACACACTGCTTAGATCTTATCACAAGAATAAACAAAGTGAAACAAAAAATACTTTGATGACAAGAAAATTACGTAGGCTCAGCCCAAACGGTGAACAAATTCAATCCTGAGGGTTTTGTTACCACAGATAAACATATAAAAATTCTATAGGAAGAGTTTCCATTCCAGACACAGCCCAACATAAATTTCATTGGAACATATCATTTGTCAAACCAGCCTTCCTTTCAAACTAACTGGATTGATCCCCTACCATCCAATTCACTTTTTCTGAAAGGCAAGCTCAAAAAGACGTCTCCAAAAATGAGAACATGTAATTGTAATTTTGAACACTTTTACCTATATCGATAAAATGAACCATATTCTTGAGACGATTACAAACCATCTTCTACCAACCCTACTACTTATTTAGAAATAACAAAGCCCTGTATAAATAAATCAAATCTTTCACCATAAATTTGAACTGGCCTTATTCGAAGAGGAAAATCATCAAGAGTCCCCAAAGCCTATGGACTTCCGAAAATTCATAAGCACAACATTCCTTCACGCCCCATCGTTAGTGTTTTTCATTCACCAACAGAAAACCTTGCCACACATTTGGCCCAAACCTTTAAACCACTTGCAGAATAAGCATCTTCGTGCGTTAAGAATTCTTTCCATCTACTGAAATGCAATATTCCACCCTCTGATCTGCTTGACAGTTCTGATATTATAAATACTTATTTACTAATATACCAATTACCGAGAAATATCGGAAACAATGCATCAAACTCCGCAGGATTTCCTCTCCCTTATCAAACTTTGTATACTTCTCCTTCCAAAACAAATTTCTATGACAGGTGAAGCGATCTCCTCTCTCTCTCCCGTTATCACTCACATTTGCATTCATAATATTTATAGGGGAAATGATATTAGAAAGGATTTAGTAGATAATCAGAATATTATATTACGTAACAAGAGTTGTAAGTAACCCATTACGCACGGAGTGAAAAAGTTTTTAATTGGTAATCGCTTTCGATATTCGTAAAGCGTTGTCATAATTTATATTTTTATGAGAGTGAATTCTCTTAGCCTTCCGCTACTGTAGAAGATACTATATTTTGTTCGAAAAACTGACAGCATAAATGGCATGACGTTTACTTCCATATCATGCTAAGAAAACGCGACCTATTTTTTGAGAAATTGTATAATGTGTTGCCGACATTTAGGGGCATTACTCTTTTAATCTAAAATGTATTTCACTAATGCTAAAAGCTTTTATGTTTTCCAATTGGCTAAATTTATGTAAATAGACCAAATAAAGTAGTACGTAGATAAAATTTTGATTGAAATTTGATTAAACAAAGAAATTTAAGTTTCGTTATCTAAACGCACGTGTATGTTATGAGATCTCATTACGTGCATGTTATTGTTAAATGTCACTTACAAGGAATGTCGACAGTGCGATTTTTGACGTTTACAGACATGGGCGTAAAAAAACAAATTTAATGTAACCTAATTTTTTATCACCTATTTCAATATAGTTACTACAATTTTTTCAGTGACCCGTTAACAGTCTGTTTTCTGTCAGAGCTTCGTATATTTTTGGTGAATACGTCCAATAGACACGTACACAGGTTGGTTACATGTGTGGAAATTATCACAAACACAAACAAAGATAACCGTGTCTTTAAAACACTTAGCTTCTAACGGTGGAGGAGATTTAGAACCGGAGTTTCAACCGCTTTCTTATGAAGATCAAGACCAAGCAGAGGATATACTACAAGATGAAACCCATCTGCCGATGAAAGTAGTTCAGACTCTCCTACCTCCGAAGATTGTTCTATCCCTAATAACTTTTCTCAAGATAATACTCTTCATCGTTCAACCAGGGAACGTCGACTGCCTGAACGATTCAAGGACTACAACATGAATTATTGAAGGGTGGAAGAATTACTATGTATGTAGTATTACTATGGCCCTAGCCCCAGGACTATGATGTATTTGTTAAGTCTAAATGACGTTTTCAGTAATTTTGACGTGTTTGTAATATTCTCATGCAACATTAGTTTTGTGATTAATAAAGCCACAGTTATTTAAGAGGTTTTCATTACAATATATAAATAGGCAATTTTGAATGAACAGACTTTAAGAAGGAGTAATGTTGTGTGAAATAAGTTCATAAAACGCCCACGTTTTAATCGAAGCAAATACGAATAAATCTAATAGCAGAATTTACATGCAAAGAAAAAATAATAAATTTCAGACCTGGAAAATATAAAAACTCAGCGGGTATATATTTAATTTCCTCTTAATTTCCATACGAACGCTTAACAACAACAAAGCTTTTGCCATTTTCATCACATAATTAGAGATTGTATCTTAATAAAATTCATATTCGGAAGTCATATATTAGTCCTTCTAAAATGTTTCCTTGTGTAAACAATCTCGATAGCTACGTTATAAGTATGCGTTTCTCATGTAACAATTGTACAGAGTCGGCCTCTAACAGAGTCAGTAAAATCTAATAATAGATTTTCAAACACAAATTTTCTGAGTACGTTAATATAAAGCATGAATCATGAAGATTATCGATCTTAAATCGATGTTAAATCAATTTTCGATGGGAATAGTTCATTCCGGACAATTTTTTTTCTTTAACTACTGATAGATCTTGGAGAATCTATATCATAGGTCCAGTGCCAAAACCATGAATGTGCAAAATTGGCTAATTCAACCTATGTGCACCAAAAATTTGTTCTACACAAAAGTCACAAATCTCTACGCGCTATAAAATTTTAGGGATGTAGGTTCCATATTCCCGGAAATTAGTTTGCTTACAGTAAACGAATGTGAAAGTTTCGAGTTTTTGGTGTTGTGAATAGCGATACAATTTAGTCTGGAGTGGCAGTTTCCTGTGTTTGGCTCGTACTATTGTTCACCTTTTGTGTTGCGTTTTCATGTTTTTGGCATGAAAAACATTTGACACATCTTCAAAAGAGCTGGAACTGGACCAACGATATTTCAAATTTGAGCCTAAATTTTAAATTTTCAAATATTCCACTATATTTATGTATGTATAGTGATTATTTGCAAGGGTTAGTGTTTTTAGTGTCTTATATATTGCTTAATACCTAAACAATTTGCTGTATTTTCAAGTTTTCAGATTCTTAGCCAATAGTAGTTTCTAAACTTATGTAGTATTATGGAATAATAATATTGGTGTTTGTTAACTTGTATTATTTATTATTAATTGTTTGTGTTATGTTTGTCTAAGTGTTGTGGTTCGTATTATCTGTCAAAAGAATCATATATTTTAGCCACGGCTTTTCAGAAAGAGATTCGACTACTTACCTCTAGGTCGTGTTTCAAGGATATTATAGATGTTGGTCATAGATGGCGTTCCAAACGAATTATTTAATTTATGTTTTCTTGTACGTAAGGAATGAAATAGTTATATACTCTGATTTTAGTTTATTTAATAACTACCAACAAAACAATATGGAAATCAAAAATAACATCGACTACTATAAACAAAACTACAATATTTTGTCGTGTCGACAATAATAAAAATGTGTAATACTCTTATCACTAATATTCGCACCTCTCCGAATTACGGAACGTGATGTTCGCTCCGCTTAAACATCTGATCTGTAACTTTACTCACAGAAATGTGAGGATTTAACCTAAATTAAATATTAATACCATTTACTCCAGTATCATGCGAATATTAGTAAATTTGATATCAAATTTAACGTAAGTATGCAACTGTTAATAATAAAAAATACAACCTACGATTAAATGCCTTATTCATACACTTGTAATCACTTTCAATGCGTTAGTTTTTTTTTAAACCTTAAATTCGTGAAGCGAATAAATTGTTATAACTAACAACTTCCTGGACACAGCATTCGACTCCTCCAAATATTTATCAATCAATCAACTATGATCATATAGCTCGAACAAAATATACTGGATCGCAAATTCAATATATTAATAAATTGGTTATCTCACCATGTACATGAGTAGGTTGTCTTAATGTGGTCGAATATACCACAACTCGCTCGTAGACCTCGTTCTGGATCTTTATATTCAACTCTTTATTTTTGGTTTTTCTACCAGAAAATAAATTCACAACACACAGGAATTGTTTGACGCTTCTCACGTCCCCAGTCCACAACTCCCTCTTTTCTGGTCTTTCTACCAGAAAAAAATTACACAGAAAAAATTATTTGACGCACCTCTCGCGTCCACGGTACACAACATTTCCCTAGTTCCCCCTTAACAACCTCTTTTTTTTTAAATTTCCACTTCCTCTTCAAAACATCTTACCAACCAATATTTAATATTTCGGGTAAATACTTAAATTTTTTTTTGACATTTTCTTGACATATTTCTATAAAATATTTATTTATAATATTACTATCTAAAATTCACAAACTGAATAAAATCAGAGTATTATTACCACTGGTTCATAACTTTATAAACTTTAATATTCATAATTCCATGATTTACAATAGTGACATACAAACAATAGTTTCTGATTGTATACCCTATTGACATTACATTCAAAAAAATTATTATAATGAATCAAGCTTTAGATATGAAATGTTGACATCCGTCCTTAAACAAAATATGTATACAGGATGTATCAGAATTGTTAAAAAATTATTTGAATTTGTTCTAACAAACGTGATCTTAAATTTAATTTGATACAACCGTATCACGATTCCAAAAAACAGTAGACATCTTTTTAAGCCCGGTACTGATCGAACCTCATTCGTGTCCTTAACATTATCTTCTAAACAATAAATATCCTAACAAGGGGATCTTATTTCACATGAATTTCCAAAAGGAAAATATATATCCAATAGACATTCAAGTTCAGTTCACCCTTCTAAAGACTTTGTATGTATAATTAGGTTCTGATAAAATTTCTCTCGAAATATCTGATAAAACAACTGTTGGTAATGGGTGCCTAAAATATATGATCGTTTTGGAAGAGTATATATCTTTGTGCGTGACTAGGATACATTGAAAAACATTAAAAGTAGATACATTAAAGTTGAAAACAGCTGACTGCATACCTAAATTTGAATTGTCTGTTTTTTTAAACCAAATTTCTTACCTTAGTACAGATAATTCATAACAATGACTTGAATTCTGTCTGCAGCATACAGACTCCGCGTTCCGGAACTGTTCGGCCATTTACGCATTTTGTCGCCGAGAACTTGGCGCGTCCACCTAGCTTCTGGATTTACGCCTAGTTGAATAAATTAGATGTATGTGGACGGTTGTGTAAGTCGTTTTCTGTGAAACGTGATCTGGAGTCTCCTAGACTCCGCGCGACCAGTTGTGTTGTATTGTTTTTTCTGTGATAACTAGTGAGTCACTTTGATATTTATTGCGACCAGACTTTTAAATCAGTTGGGAGAAACATGACTCAGACTAGGTGCCAATTGATGATGAATCAGATGTAGAAGATGATGTCGTTGAATGTAGATCTGATAACAGCGATACCGTCCAAAAGGATAGCTCTTATTCCGATGACTATGATCTCACTAGACCACCAGCAAAAATTCCAAGAGCTGCTTTTTATCTCGGCAAAGACGAAAAACAACATGTTCCGAATCAGGCAGAGAGAACTCGATCCTGGAACATAATAAGCCAACTTCCTGGTACAAGAGGTGAAGCAAAAAAAGCCAAAAGTCCCATCGATAGCTGGAATCTTTTTGTGAATGACGAAATCATCGATATTATTGTAGAACATACAAATATCTACATAGCAATGAAAATGCAGAACTACAAAAGAGATCGAGAATACAAAGAAACCGATAAAACGGAAATCAAAGCCCTGCTTGATTGCTTTATATTCAGGGTTGCTAAAAAGTTCCAAGTTGAGTGTTGATGGAATATGGGACAAAAAGGGAACCGGAGTGGACCTATCCTGGCTCACAATGAGTAAGCAACGGTTTCTTTTTCTTTTGAGGAGTTTTCGTTTTTACGACCGGGCTATAAGGAAAGAGAGGAAGAGAATAGATAAACTAGCACCAGTCCGAGGAGTTTTCAACGATATGTTTCTGAGTAATTGTCAAAAGCATTATTCCATCTCACAAAATGCAGTTACTAGGTTTCCGTGGCAGATGTGGCTTTCGACAGTACATACCTTCAAAACCAAACAAATATGGGCTGAAACTTTTTTCGTTGGTCGATTCGATGATGTTGTAAATGTTGAATCTAGAAGTACCTATATGTGGGACAACAGCCTGAAGGTCCGCTCAAAACAAACAATGACGCTATGAATATTGTTGAACGTCTTGTATCGCCCATTTCCAAAACGGCAAGAGCATATGTCATTCCGAAAAAAGGGAAGGAATTTTCTCATTATTTCCAATTTACACAATAGTGACATAATTGACCCTGACACTGGGTGATAAGAATAAACCCTAAATGATAATGTTTTACAATGGCACAAAAGAGGGTTGTGGATTCTGTAGACCAGCTTTGTTCACTATATGATGTAGCACGAATTAGCAGACGCTGTCCATGGTGATTTTCTTTCCTTAATTGAATACCGCTGGAGTAAACAGTCAAGTTATTCATGTTTCTAATCACCCCGATCCAAGAGACGATTTGAAACAGAGGGTGTACCTGAAACAAATAGCATTGTCGTTGATTGAACCACATTTGCAGAGACCTTCTTATCAGAAGAATGTACCAGAGACCGTCCGTCAAAGAAGACAAGATGAAGCGGGAACCTTTACTGCATCTGGATCTAATGTAGAACAGATAACAGAAAGCACCAGAAAATATTGCGTCGGATGCAAAAACAAAAACAAGTCTAGATCTTATTGCCAGAAATGTGAATCCTTCATTTATCTAACACATTCAAAGATGTTGTGCTTTTCTTGTGCAGAAGTGTGAGTCTTGGAACAGATTTTTCCTCTTGAAATAATTTAAGTTTTGTTTAATTTCAGTTAGCCGTTCCAGTTTTTGTTAGGTCGTAGACTCATTCGGTATGAGGTAATTTTATATATACAAAGAGTTTTGTTTTTATTCTGTTTATTACAGTTGAATGAAGTTTTGTTTACGTGACTTGGTGTTTTTTTCAATAATTTTAAGAGAGATCAGAGTAATAATTAAAAAAAAGACCTTTTCGGATACGGTCTGACAGACTCCACGCGAATAGTGTTGTTGGAGCATCAGGCGCGACTACTCCAGGCTTAAGAGAATATGCTTTGTACAATATGAAGAATTGAAACTATTTCAACTAAAAACTCTTTTATTGTTTATTACTGCCTCGCCAGTAAAATTCTCCAGTCCAATATTCAGTTAGTTCAAACCAAAGCATCGATTTCTATTAGAGATCAGATATAAACCAGTTATCAGTGAGATTAAAGCGTGTTTCCACATGGTTCAATACACAAGAAAAGTGGGTTGAAGTTTTCTATTCGAATTTATCAAGTGAATTAATTTTCACCGGCTGAGTCTTATTATTACGGGTTGCTCTACGTGAAAAAGGCTAAATAAATGATGTTGAGTTCCAAATGCGTACACAAATTTTTTCCAGAAGGATTTATTGACCTGAATGAAATAGTCATTTGTGTATTGAGAGCGTGAAATGCTACCCTGCTGCTTGAGATTAAAAACTATCCGCTCGAATTACGCACAAGATTTGTTCCACGATCATACGATCTACACCAACACTGATCAAAAAGTAGTTACAATAAACAAGCTGGAATTATTTTTATTATCAATGTCGAAATAAAATGAACACCAACTGTCAAGTATTGACAAGAAGTGTGTGCACGTGTGCAGGGTTGCCGCACTTGGCAAGATTTAATACATGACAATAACAACATCCTGACGGAGGAACAGAAAGGGTACAGGCAGGATCACCAAGAGTGCAAAGAGCAACTTATCGTGGATCCAGTTATTTTGAAACAAGCTCAGGAAAAGCGTAACGTTTACTCTGCTTTTGTAGACTACAGGAAAGCATTTTATAGCGTTCCCCATTCCTGGCTGGTTAAAGTTTTGCAGGTATTCGAGGTACACCCCACGCTTGTAACTTTTCTTGCATCCTCAATGAATCAATGGCGAACGAGCCTGCAAGTAAATAGTAAGTATCTTAATACTGATGAAACTGTTATCCTTAGGGGAATCTTCAAGGATGACTCTCTTAGTCCACTTTGATTTTATTTGGCAATTAATCCACTGTCCAATTTTTGCTCTACGTTACGGTTTTAAACTGTTCCAGTTTTATCGAAAAATTTTTCGTTCCTACACTGTATCTATTGATACAAACAAACCTTCTCTGTAATTGGAACAAAAAAAAAATTTAAAAAAACATTCAAAGAAAGAAATAAAAGTATGTGAATGTCTGTCAATATACTTTTAATTAAAGGAAGAAAGATAAATGGGATGGAAAACTGTAATTGTGTTTTTAAGGTTGAATGGACATGGACAGTTTTTTTTTCACGCATTAGGCTTCGTTAAGAAAATCCACCGAAAAAACAATTTTTGCTGTGAAAAGTTTATTTTTGATATCTATCGTAGTAGATTTAAAGGATGAACTTTTTTTTAATCGATTTTAATTCCATTTCATGGCATTCGAATCAATGTTGAGGAGTTGAACAATGTTTCAATACATTTGAACAGAAGTTTAGCGACTAAGCATCATCCTGTTTTAAAATTAATATTTGTTAATAAACAACAATTATATAAATTCACATCAAATCAACTGCACAAATTCCACAATAACCAACGAAAATCCGTCTCTGTATAACGAAACTATTTGCCCAACAAGAAAATAATGACAGATATCGGATCATCTCTTGCGTTCCTTCGAATATGAGATAATCCTCACCACTTTCTCTTCAACGGTCCATCATATCTCCTTCGGTGAGTTTCTACAATACTTCGACCAAGGTAGGGTCCAGAATATTTTGCAGACGGAAATTGGGAGAGTTGGAATAATTCATTTGGAAAATAGATGAGAAAATCATGCTGTTGGACTGTTTTAGTTTTTAAGTATGTTGAAGACATACTTTTTAATCTCCAATGATATGAAGTAATGTTTACAACTTTCAGTTGTTTGTTTTAATATACAAAAAAAGTGTGTTTTGCAATCTTAAAAAATCATGTGTAAAATGAACACCTTTCTATTTACAGCTATACTACTTACCTCTGTAAAATTTGTAGTTGTCCACGCCAATGAAAGAAGCGGTGTCGGTTTGAAACTTGATCGTATTCCAACGCCGACACGTGCTATTGCGCCATTTCTGGTCCAGTAGACATTGTTTCGGAAGTTGTGTCTAATGAGGTTTGACGGGATATAGAAGGAAGATGGGATAACTTTGAGATGGTTATTATCTGAAAATGCAGATAAGGTTAATTATGACAAAACCATTCATATCGGAAATCAATAGTCGTTATCTATACGAATTCCAGATAAAATAACAGACTCCGATCCAATCAGTTATCCCACATTTGGTTCACTGGAATATTTTTTTTATTTTTTTTTCATATATCCTTTACCGAGTAATTGCAAAGTAAAACCTTCCAGTTCTTGCTAACATTTTCCTTTTATTTCAATGTAGGATGGCTCGGCCAGTCCGAGTCGATGGGCACAGAAATGCAGAGAAAAAAGGAAATAAAATTCCAGATATAAAGGATTTCCATGAAATATTCAAAATATTTTATATTTACATATTTCACTTATACGTTCCATGATATCTATAGAATATCGTATGGGCGTGTGAGTGGGTGTGGGTGTGTGTGTGTGTGGGTTTATGTGTGTATATTTTTTCATGTATGTTCAGGCTGCTGCTAAATTACTTAAAACAACAATAGAGAGTTATTGCAAATAAGAAAAAACGGCTACTTTCATGAAAGATCCGCTAATAAAGTATCCTTTAAGTCGATACCAAAAGTGCACTATTGCAGAGCGCTTTAAGTGAAATCGAAAATAACCACAGAACTGAAAAAATTATCTCCTGGGAAAATGACAAATCTCGAATCTAGAAGTTTGAAGAATTTCTTTATATTTACAGTTTTGCATTTATGGCACATAACATCCAGTTTATGGTGAAAGATCCGTCAAAATAAAGGAACTTAATTAAAAAGTTATTTGCCTTTATTCAACTAAAGTACAGGAATCCTGTATTTTAGGTTAGGAATATCCTCAAAATTGGACTCACTGAGCATGCGTATATGTCAAAATAAAAGAGTGTTTATCAAGGGAACTACAAAACGAACGTTGCCCTAACTCTCTAATATATAAACTAGAAGAATCGTTAGAGCGAACCGAAATACAATTAGCTACCGGAAAAACAAAATATTCAATTTTCGATAAGAAAAATAACGCGGATAGAGTATCCTTGGAATCGAAGAACCAAAAGATATAATATTGATTTATTGATTGGTTCGGCACCACTAGTCAGAGGCTCTTGGTTGCTCTTGGCTGTACCGTTTATGTGAAGAGACCAGTAGCCTTTATCAGGATCAATAGTCTTGGAGAAATCCTTTCTTGGGTACTCTAGTCCAAGAAGTCTAAATCTCCAATAAGACAGTGCTTCACATTCGAAGATAATATGTGAGGTTGTTTCCTCCTCTTCCACGCACAACCAACAGATATGTTTCTCCCTATATATGCAGATTGTATGCATGTGCTTCCTCAGGGTGAGTAGTCCCGTTACTCTCCTTATCTGGCCACTGCTGAGGTTTAATATTTCGATAGTCAGTGACTCCGAAGGTTTTTTTACCAGGAATTTGCTGTGTTCCTGCTTTGGCACGTGGCTCTAGTACGTCTGATGTTTAGTTTAAATCCGCCGAGATGTACAACCACGTTAAGCAGTTTGTGATGTTCCAAATACTAGTTCAGGACCAGTGAATGCAGTTTCAGACCCTAGTTTTACTAGGGTGTCTGCCGTTTATAAATTTTAATGATCAACTGGAATCGGAAGCGCACATAAAAACGTAACAAGCAACCAGAGAGTCCAAGAATAGAACTAAGTACCATTACTAACATTACAAGTTTCATCTCAAGAAATGCCACTGGATCTAAGACATCTGCAAATATCAGATGTAATGCTACGCCTCCAAAGTTTCTGCAAACAAGTTAATCCCTGCATAATTTTTTTTTTCGAACATGAAAAACTACTACCATATCCACTCAAACGATCAGGTTTTGACCTTAAACAGTTCATGTTAACCATACAAATTTCCTTCAACGTCCCACCTAAGTTATAAAGACTCCTACCTACAATACCTTCTCAAATACAGTACCCAAAGATTCCAGTAATCCGAGTTTAATCCAAACTCATCTTCTGGAGATGATTAACTCTCTCTGGAACTACCAGACTTACAGATTGAGAAAATCCCTTTCTTACAATGCGACTTATACAAGTACGACAAGGAAAATATGAGCAAAACTACGTGAAAGAGAGAGAAGACTTGTTAGCCCAGCGATCAGTCCCCTCTACCAAAACAGTTGGGCGTGTATTCAGTCCCCTCCTATTTATTTTAACTGTTGTGTGGCCAAATGTACTTATCTGTAAAAATTATTCCTAATTTTTGTCTCGAAATTATTAACTATGTTCAAAATTGTTGTTCGTGAAGGAATTGGGCGATTTTCAAATGCCACAATAAACAAATTAACTATTGCATCAGCCGAATGACCTCCAAAATACCATTTTATAATTTGCACTTTTTCGCAGGT
This sequence comes from Lochmaea crataegi, assembly GCA_947563755.1. Lineage (NCBI taxonomy): Eukaryota > Metazoa > Arthropoda > Insecta > Coleoptera > Chrysomelidae > Lochmaea > Lochmaea crataegi. Next base: position 80,757,337 of record OX387423.1, on the reverse strand, counting down.
TTCGTATTTTAATGTGGGCATTGTAAAATGTTTTATTTTCAAATACAATGGCGTGCGCTACCAACGTGTGAAAGATTTGTAGCGAAAAGATCACATAAGTTTAAATGTGAGTTCTCTATGTAAAGGACACTGTTGCTGGATGAAAGTTTTCAATTTTACCTAATAGTGCATGAGCTCGAAAAAAAGTTAACGATAACGAGACAAAAATATAATTGCTTCCAAAACATCGTGAGGCGTAGGAGTAGCAGTTGTCTACAACAACCTGAAGCACGTCTACAAGAACTCTGCAGCTATTTCACAGGCTGTTATTCAATCGCTAGAAGTATATTTGACAACACACAAGGATACTCTGATAATAATAGATTTACTCAATGTTTTTGAAAATCTATTTATACAAAAAACAAAATGGTGCATGTGTATCGATCAAATTGACATTGTCCCAATTTCAATCCAAACGAAAGACGACAGAATACTTTTGGGTGCTATCTGATACAGACATTAAAGAAAATAATGATGATGAAATTGCCAAACTCTCTTCTATCAATCCCGCTCTACCATCGATAAACGTAGTTCCGAGCCAAACCATGAAAACTCAATCAAAAAATTAATGAGTGTATCTAGACTTCCTTTTCCGCTTCACAATGTATGTATTACCCCAAATTGTCAAACTGCCAATGACCCAAGGGTTAATGCAGTGTATATGATAAATTAATGAAAACGGTATGTTTTTTAAGGCAAATTTTTGTGTTATTCTGTTGTCAACCTTGTAAGCAACCATTTTCACTCTATGACCCCAATAAAAAATTCTTTGCATAAGATGACTCCACTGAGGTCACGAATGCGTAATCTGAGAGCCCATGGCGATTCACAACAACGCGGGCTATAATCTAAACGCCTAAATGCTTTAGAGACCTCTCATCTTCACGCCCTGGGAAATTATGCTGATAGAATGTGCTTGTATATGTTTATTCCCCCGTTAACGTTGATACCGATTCCTGTGACCTACTTCCTCGTTGGGAATTCTTTGCCTCAGTCTGATATATGTCTATATGGGAATATATTACACCTTTTATTTTAACCTGAACTTGGTGGAAAACGTGAATGAGAATATCAAGAGAAAATGGAACTTGTACTAGATAGATTTTGAAATAAATAGAATCAGTTTATACACAAACACAAGTCAAAGTGATTCGTAAGCATAATAAAAGTTTTGATCAAGATGATTGATTATTATAAATCGAATTCGAATAAGGCCAGCTTGTGCTTACTTTTTCCACTTGGTAGGAAAATATACTCAGGGACAAAATTACCGCAAGAGTTAAAAATTTTTTGCTTATTTTTAAAGCTTGCTTCTTATTGCACGACATAGGAATTTTGAGAAGGCTAGTGAACTCGTAAAACGTGTAACCGTTACGAAAAGTCCGTCACGCAACAAGGTTGCCATATTTATGAAAAGGCTAGTGAACTCGGGAAACGTGTGATGTTACGAAAAAGCGTTCGTCACGCGATAACTCATTAAAGCAACTGTGGGCAATCTCTCTTGCCGCACTGAGCTCGCACACCTATAGGTGTGAAAAGTTGCCAAAAATGGTCAAAAATTGTCAAAATTTTCAAAAAATGGTTGATAATTGCCAAATATGTTAAAATTTTTGAAAATTGTCAAAATTTTTGAAAAATTGTCAAATTTTTTTTTAAATATGGTCAAAAGTGGTCAAAAATTTGGAAAAATGATCAAAAATTGCCAAAAACTGTCAAAATTTTGGAAAAATGGTTAATAATTGCCAAATATTTTCAAAAATTGTCAAAAATTGTCAAGAATTGTCAAATATTGTCAAATATTGTCAAAATTGGTCTATAATTGTCAAAAATTCTGAAAAATGTTCAAAATTTTTAAAAAATTGACAAAAATGGTCAATAATTGTCAAAGATGGTCAATAATTGTCAAAACCAATCAAAATTCGTCAAAAATTGTCAAAAATGGTCCAAAAGGATCAAGAATTGTTAAAATTTTGAAAAATGGTCAAAAATTCTCAAAATTTTGGAAAAATGGTCAATAATTTTCAAAGACGGTCAATAATTGTCAAAATTCGTCAAAAATGGTCAATAACTGTTAAAAGTTTTGAAAAAGTGTCAAAAAATTTTAAACATGGTCAAAAATTGTCAAGAATTTGGAAAAATCGTCAAAAATTATAAAAAACTATCCAAATTTTGGAAAAATGGTTAATAATTGCCAAATACTTTCAAAAATTTTCAAAAATTTGGAAAAATGGTAATAATTGTCAAAATTTTTGAAAAATGGTCAAATTTTTGAAAAATGTTCAAATTTTTCGGAAAATTGTCAAAAATGGTCAAAAATTGTCAAAATTTTGGAAAAATGGTCAATAAATATAAAAATGGTCAATAATTATTAAAAATTGTCAAAAATGGTCAATAATTGTTAAAATTTGGAAAAATTGTCAAAATTTTGGGAAAATGGTCTATAAATGCCAAATATGTTAAAATTTTTGGAAAATTTCAAAAATTGTCAATAATTGTCAAAATTCGACAAAAACTGTCAAAAATGGTCAATAATTGTTAAAATTTTTGAAAAAGTGTCAAAAATTATTGTCATGAATTTGAAAAATCGTCAAAAACTTTCGAAAAAATGGTTAATAATAGCCAAATATTTTCAAAAATTGTCAAAAATTTGGAAAAATGGTCAAATTTTTCGAAAAATTGTCAAAAATTGTTAAAAATTTGGAAAAATGGTCAGATTTTTCGAAAAATTGTCAAAAATTGTCAAAATTTTGAAAAAATGGTCAATAATTATGAAAAACTGTCAAAAATGGTCAATAATTATTAAAAATTGTCAAAATTTTTGAAAAATGGTCCATAATTGTCAGAACTTGTCGAAAATGCTCAAAAATTGTCAAAAATGGTCAATTATTGTTGAAATTTGAAAAAAATTGTCAAAAATGGTGAATAATTGTTAAAATTTTTGAAAAAGTGTAAAAAGTTTTTAAATATGGTCTAAAATTGTCAAGAATTTGGGATCGTCAAAAACTGACAAAATTTTGAGAAAATGGTTAATAATTGCCAAATATTTTCAAAAATGGTCAAATTTTTCGAAAAATTGTCAATAATGGTCAAAAATTCTGAAAAAATGGTCAATAATTATAAAAATTTGTCAAAAATGGACAATAATTATAAAAATTTTACAAATGGACAATAATTATAAAAAACTGTCAAAAATGGACAATAATTATAAAAAACTGTCAAAAATGGTCAATAATTATTAAAAATTGTCAAAATTTTTGGAAAATTGTCAAAAATTGTCAATAATTGTCACAACCTGTCAAAAATGCTCAAAAGTTGTCAAAAATGGTCAATAATTGTTAAAATTCGGAAAAATTGTCAAATTTTTTGGAAAATTGTCAAAAATTGTCAATAATTGTCACAACCTGTCAAAAATGTTCAAAAATTGTTCAAAAATGGTCAATAATTGTTAAAATTCGGAAAAATTGTCAAAATTTTGGAAAAATGGTCAATAATTGCCAAATATGTTAAAATTTTTGAAAAATTTTCAAAATTCGTCAAAAACTGTCAAAAATTGTCAAAATTTTTAGAAAATGGTGAAAAATTCATGAAAAATGGTCATTCTATTGTGCATAAGAAGCAAGCTTCTGCCGGCGGTTCGACAACCGCTCACCTTTTTTTTTATTTAGAATAACTGTTTCAATTTTCAACCGATTAAAAGGATTTTTATGGCACATTGTAGAAAATTCATTAAAATTATCACAAGCATTTTGAATTTTTGTAAAAATAAATTTGACAATTTATTATGCGGGTGAAATGAAATAGTATTTATGTCTTGTAAATGCTAAGCACCCTGTAGGGTAAACTGAATGCTACAAATTTTTCCTTCGCAAATGATTAGAAAGACTAATTAATTATCGATATTTTGTTTTTATTTATTCCAATATCTCTCTCTTTACAAAAGATACAAATTTTTAAAGAGAATTCTAGAATTTAATATTCTAAGAAAATACTAAAAAACTATGTACTCTTGATATCAACAGCATTAATTATCAAATTAAAATTAAACATAAGCAAATAACAAATTAATAACGCGTAATTCCTCCTCGTGCTCGTAACAGCTTGGAATCGTCGAGGTAAGCTTGCTATTAAATTATTGATAATCTGATATTAACTTACGTCGAAAAAATTCTAGAGTTTTCTTTGAAAATTTGTATCTTTTGTAAATATATTGGAATGCCTCAAAAAATGAAATATCGAGAATTTCTAATGATTTGCAAAAAAATTTGTCGCCTTCAGTTTACCCCACAGGGTGCTAAGAATGTACGTTATTGTTTCATTCCAACCGGTATAATAAAGAGCCAAATTTATTTTTACAAAAATTCAAAATTATTATTGTGATAATTTCAATAAATTTCCTACACTGTGCCGAATAAAACATTTTAAAATATTTCTTTCAAATCAAAAATAAGCAGAATATTAATTTTTGCGTTAATTTTGTCCATGAGTTTAACTATAGATTAACACTCACCTAATAAAATTTTATTGCATAGAGAAATTTCCTCATTTTCTTCTATGGGTACAAAGTAACCTACTGATTGTATAACTCTGGAATATGGCAATATTTTTGCAGTTCAATCAACGTGAATAATAACTATAACAGAATTTCATTTTTGTTGTTTCGAATCGTTTCAATATTAACGTTAAATCAAACTTGTTCGAAAAGTTTCGAATCATTGGAAAAATTACTGGCCAATATATTTTGGCGATGCAAATCCACGAATCGCCGTAAATTTCCAAAGGAATATTAATTTTCTCAATTTAATGAAATTTTAGTATGCGGATTTCCGCTTTTTCCATCAAATACAAAATTAATTAGAGCTGCATTATTGGAACTTTTCAACCAGCCATTTATCATGTTTAATCGGTTCCAATGATGAATCGACCCATCTACAATACAATACGGTAATTGTTAACTATGTATTTTGAGTTTATTTTATGGTCAAATACATTTTTTTACGAATCTTAAAAAAACATCGTCATTGACTAGAGAACAGGACCTTCACGAATTTTCCAAAATTTTTATATAGGTTCTGTATGATGTCAATACTACCTAATGATATGTTTTTTCTTGTGCAAATGTTTCTATTTTTTACAATGGGCACTTAAAAGTTTACCGCAAATTTAAGTACACTCATTAATATTTTTTAATGAAAATTTGGCTGGATATGGAGAATGTTGTTTATTATTCACTATTTTATTTTATTTGGCTTCGTATTATAATATTTTTGTTATTCATTCAAATAGTTTCAATTATACACACTATGGCTAATTTCTATCTATTGATTTATTTATTAAACTTAATTTATATACAGACTCTACTTAATGTCTAATAATTTATTTACACTCGACTGTGAACTCTCTTTGTCCTCGTTTCACTAACTGTCAACTTACTCAAAAACCCGCGTATATATTGTTATGGATTTTACGGAATCATGATACAATTGTATCAATCGAAATATAAGATCATGTTTTTTAAAACAAATTCGAAATATTTTATATCAACAGTAAAATTTATAATTATTAGTGAACAATTTTGATACATCCTGTATGCATAATTTATGTAAGGACAGATGTCAACATTAAATATTTAAAGGTTGATTCATGGTAAAAATTATTTGAAGTATACTGTCAATATCAATCGGAAAGTAATGTTTGTATGTCACTATTGTAAATCGTTTAATTTTGAATGTTCAATTTTAATATGTTCTGAACACGTAATAAAGAGACTCTGATTTTGACTATGTTGTGAATTTCAGATAATAATATTGTAAATAACTAATTTGTATAAGTGTCAAAGTAAAAATCTAAGTACTTACCTGGAATATTAAATAATATGGGTTGGTAAGTCATTTTGGAAGGAAGTGCAATTAAAAAAAAAAGAAACGTAGGGATGCTAAGGGGCGTCACAGATATTGAGTGAGTGAATTTTTCTGGCATTAAACCAGAAAAAAGTGCCAGAACGAGGAGTTGCGAGAATTCCTACATTTGGGGAACTATTCTTCATAACGCAGAGTCTACAGAATTGGTGAGATATCCAGTTTATAAATTTTCATAATATTCCAAATAATTGTAATTGTGGAGATAGATGAATCTTGTTGATTAATTTGAACGAGATTCCAGTATCCAGGAAGCTGAAATCAATTCACAAATGTTAATACTGGATTTTGGCATAACACAGTTTTGAGGTTAAATATTGCATAGTATCTAAAGTGATTTCAAGTGCTTAGATAAGTATTTATTTATAGGTTGTATCATCTAGTATCGTACTTGCATACACGAAAATTTGATATCAAATTTACTAATATTCGCAAAGTACTGAACGTAAATTGTATTAAGGTTTTTCATTAGATTTCGTCCCCACATTTCTGTGAGGAAAATTAAAGATCAGATGTTTAGACGGAGCGGAAATCACGTTCCGTAATTCGGAGAGGTGCGAGTATTGGTGGTAAGAGTATTTCACAGTTATATTATTGTCGACACGATAATCGATATTATTGTTGATTTCCATATTGTTTTGTTGATAGTTGTTTATTAAATCAAAATCAGAGTACATAACCATTTCATTTCTTACATACAAGAAGAAGAATTCTCCTAACACAAATCAATATCAACAAAACTTTAAAAAACATGAATGGCCTTCTCAACCAATAAACATTCAACAACGCCCATATTTACAAAAAAATTATTATCCAACAAATGCGCAAGTCTTTGGACCACCGCGAAATGTTTTCAAACCCAAGCCAATTCCTCAAAATCAATTACCGAAACCACAACCCATGTCCACAACTTCTAGAATCCCTTCAATGTATAGTAAACGAACCCCGAATCAAAGTAATAGGAATAGTAATTATTTTTCAAACAATAATAATCAAAGACGTGACTTTACATCCGAAGAATTATTTGTTAATGATTGCGATGAAAATAATACAGATCCTCAAGAGTATAATAAGAACCAATGTATAGATCAGGGTGGTAATCACCAATTAACTGATGGAATCGATTATTCAGACCCAAATTTTCGGAACAGAGCCTCAACGTTCAACCCACCTTGGTTGAGCTCAATATAACATTTCAAGGAACAATAAGTCAGATCAATCTCGATTGCCAGAATCTAATTTCATTTATCGATAATATCGAAAATGCCATTATCTTTTCAAAATTAAATACTCTTCATAGTTCCATAATATTGAGCTACGAAATTTTAGATTTGATCCAACATTTAAATCAAATATATAAAGTCAATTAAATCCCTAAATTCAATAATATCTTAACATACTATACTTTTCTTGGAACCCAAGGGACCTTTTCCGGCTCCAAACTAATATTTGCTATTCATGTTCCTATCCTAGAATCAAAACCCTCAGAATTTTATCGTATATTTCCAATTATCCAAAAACAATACAGTATTCACTCCATCTTACCCATACTTGGCACTTAAAAACCAAGAAACCCAATTAGAGGAAGAAGAATGCCCAAATCTAGAAAACGTATACTACAGTGATCAAGAGCTCGTCCCAGAGGACAACTGCACGCTGCAACTTCTAAGAGGCCAATCCCCTAACGGATGCTACGCAACCAAAATGAACATTCAAAAATCAATAGTTCAACAAATTACAAATGACGAAGTAATGATTATCCCTGTACAATCACAATCACAATCACACACACAATCACAATTACAATCACAATCCCTGTACAACATTTCAATGGCAACTATCTCGTCCGATATATTCAGTTATAATATCACAAGAGCATAGACAATATTCGATTATTCACCGAGTCACGAGACGTATTTGGCGAAACATCACGAGAGCGCAGCTCGAGTGGTGTTTCGCGAAATACGTCGAGTGAAGAGGTAAATAATCGAAAAATATTGTCTATGCTCGAGTTGGCATTCGTTTCGATTATATAACGAATAATATTCTAATTTTTTTAATATTAATATTGAAGGTACAATTATTATAATACATATTTGATGTATTGTTGTTTTCGAAATTTGTAGTAGAATTAACTGACATTTCATTGCGCTTGCCCGTTACTGTGGAAATGATCACAATATGGCAGGAGGCGAAACACCAAAATGATTATATCACGTCGTCAAGGGGTATATTCACTTATCAATACGTCGTAACTAAGGGAAATTCAAGGATTGTATTGGTTCATTAGAACATGAGTTATATAATCAATGAAACACAGTTTAAATGTGTCACATTATACAGGAAACTATACAAAATTATTATTTTTTCTTTATGAAAAAATCCCTTTATTTACTCTCTAATATTGTTCAAAATATAATATTTCATGAGGTATATATTTTTTTTGCTGTAAAGCTATAAGTAGAGGTGGGATTATTCAGCTCCCCAAAGTATCAAGAACTAAACTGCTCCAAAGTAAATTATTAAAATGAAAAAATAATGAGTCTTTCCGATTTTTTTTCCAAATCGTACAGTTTGGCTCCCTTTATTTTATACTGTATATACCACAGAGATAAAACTATCAAGGTATATTGTCGTATTTAGTGAAGCGTGTTACCAATAGATATCAAATAATAAATTTATACTATTAACGCCTTATAAAGTTTCGGCATATTTGCGCCTCATCAGTATAAGGTAGATACGACAATTTACATGAAACTGTAATAATCTATTGATAGTTCAAACAGATGTTTGTGTCAATTAGAATTTTGGTTTGCAGTTGCAGGTGATGATGTCGCTGCTATCACAACCTTAACATTTCCTTTAGTAGAGGATATGTATTGATTGTGATTTCACTATCATATTTAGTCCGAGATTAAGCTCACAGAGCTTTTGGATGGAGAATATCTACCTTGTACTGATGAAGCGCAAATACGCCGAAACCGGTCTACAAGTGATATTGTCCCTTCTTATTGCAAACCAGAATGGATGATTAAATATTGTAGATCATACCGACCCCGTTCAACTAAGAAGTATGATTCAATGTCTGTCGGGGCATATAGCCCGAGAAGTGGTTTTGTTTCTTCTAAACAAACGGTCATTGTTTTTGAAAATATTTTCAACACTTTGGTGTTAATAGTATCAATTCATTATTCGATATCTATAAAATACAAAATTGAAAATCGTATTCACGATCGCATTCCTGAATTATATCTATAAATTAAAATATTTAACAGATTTATTGGAAATAAAAATGTGCCCATCTCTAGTTTATTCTTTTCCTGGCATTTTTTATTCAAATACATGAAGTTGTACTTGAAAAAGTGGTACTATTGCAAGGAAAATAATTTTATTTTTTGGTAAAATTTGAGATAAATTATCTTTTTAAATAGTTTTCAGTACAGTGCGACACAATGACACTGTTTTTTGTATCTATAAAATATCGGGCCAAAAAGTGATGGTTGAAATGTAAAAAAAATCTGTTTTTTGGACTTCTCTTGAAATGCTAAATTTACCGCAAATTCTTCGAAGGATAATCTTCAAAATAGGTAAGTACTATATATTATAAAGTATACTTACTTTTTCATGCAAAGTAACATACTACAGTTTTGAAAAGTGTGCCTGGTTCATTGCATTTCATCTCCAAGCAGTTACACTTAATTTTTCATATCATCTCGCTGACACCCCGTAGATCTAAACCGTAGACCTGAATTTTATTCGTTTTCTCTTTGTATACAGCTCAAATTTACCATCATTTTCCAAACGCTATTACATAATATTTTAAGTTCACTTACTGTCGTATCGTTTCTTATATCAATACCCCCACATTATTTGTTCCTAATCTTTTGTGAATTTAATCTTATCTAAAAGCAATTTTCCCTGTGTTAGAGGGTATCGACCTACCACCACTATATCCTATAATCTCAATTGTTCCTCCTGAATCTGAAAGTAATATAAAACTCTTAAACCGTCAAAGATACTTCGAAGCCGGAAGGAGAATATTGATTGATGTTGGGAGTATATACATTTTAATCTGCTAACTAAGTAGCATCGGGGTATTATAACGTTTATTTAAAAATTACTGATATTTTATATACAACTGAAAGAACTTTTTGAGTTTAAACAAGAAATATTATTTTCCGCCCCTAACGAAATATATTCTCTTCTTCCATTTACTTTTAGTGGAACTACTTTTGTTGCAATTTATTGGTATTAACAGATTGTTTCTTATGTTTTTTGAAGTGATCATTCACTAAAATACTTAATTTGCTTCCTTCTTTCCCTCAGAGACCAGCAGTTCGTTTAGCACTAGTTTCAGCTCAGAGCAGTCTTGCCCTAGCTTTTGCATTCTATTGATCTCACCAGAAAGTAGTTCACTAGGAGTATCTTCGATTGTCTTGGCCCTACTAGATCTTCCCAAAGGTCACTTATTTCTTCCAAGATTTTAAGGCGCTGATTCCACAAAAGGGTTCCGGCATCTTTGCTAGTTTATCTGCAGTTTCGTCTCCTTATATTCCAGTCTCCAGTCTCCTTCCCATGCCATTTTAGAAGTGATAGAACAAGATTAAAACGTTGCCGACCTCAAAAGGGACAAAATAAAGTATCCGAGATATCCGAAGTACGTCATTAAGCAGCAGTAGAAAAAAGTGATATAGCTGACTTTAATTCTGCCATAAAAAAGTACGCGTATTTGCGACTCTACCGAATTTATGATACCTACCGTTTATATTAAAATAACTTTTAATTTCCGTTTGCTGTTCGATGGATACAGTATTTCAACCCCATGACAATTATCGGTTTTACATAAATTTTTCTCATAATCAGCTCACGTACTCATGCAAATCTTAGTAACATTCAAAATTTATGTTTACTCAATTTCAAAAACCAATAATTACTTTTTTATACCGAACAGTTTTAGATCAGTCAGTAGATTCTTTTATTTCCGACCTTAGGCTGCTTTTAGTTTTTTGGCAAGTTAAAACTCTTTTTGTTTTTTACTCAATGTCTCCATTAACTTCAACATCATTTCAAACCTCATTTAGACTCAAGTACAGTGAACTTTACGGACTAATAGTTCAACAGGAAAAGTAACAATAATTCCCAAGTTCAATAAATATACCCAGTTTCAAAAAACGACATTCTTTAAATCTTAACTGATTTTGATTTTATATAATATGTTTAATGCTCAAAAGAATTAGCTGTGTTATGGTTATGAGTATTTGACATGAGATTTAATCAAAAATAGTTTCCGAATGTTTCCATTCAATTTCAATATCGAGTCCTTCTCTCCTCCTAACCATGCTCACTACTACGCCACTCAACCCCATCCATGCCTCCTCCCCCCTCAATATTATCTCCACCATGTTCTCCCAATACACCTCCTCCCTAGTTTCCTCTGCAACTTCTTCAGCACTTCCTTGTTCCTCCAGCATCTAAACACATGCCCTACATCATCCTCCACTTCACACCTCTCGCACACTCCAGTCTCTCTTTTCCCGATCTTGTGGAGGTACCCTACTCTCGACCCATGTCCAATGAACACCTGTGTTAAGAAGTAGTTCACCCCCCCGAATTTCCGGTCCATCCAAACTCTCCTATTTCCAACCGCTCTTTTTAGCGCGCCCTCATACTCCTCCCACCTTCTCTCCATTTCCACCTCCATCCTTTCCTGTACTTCCTCTCTGGTCGCACCCCTCCAGCGTTTATTTCTATCATCTCTATCATCAATATTAATATTACCTCCAGCCTCGATACTACTTTTCATCTTCCATGGTGTTTAGAGCCCAAATAGTGTTGAAGTACAAAACATAGTTGAAAACGTCAACTTTAAAGTTAGATTTGGATAAGTAAAAGTCTAATTTTGATAGTGATCGTAGAAAAACAGTGGAAGTGCAAAGAATTCATAACTTTTAAGCGCTCGAGATATCAGAATAAATAAAAAATCAAAGTGTATGAAGATAGCCAAGCTTGCCTACACAGGATGGTGAATATTCGATTGAATATTTGATTATACGTAACTTTTTTTGTAGAAAGATAAGTTAAAAATTCAACAAAATTAAAATCATTCGAAATTCATGCAGGAAATGTAAACCCGTACCAGTATATGTATAACGATTAATCTTGATTTTGATGGAAAATGGTTTATTTTCAGAATAGGCAACATCAAACAGATTAATGAAACGGTCAGAGATACTTAGGTGTCCAAAATAATCCGACGTGTTACAAAGAATGAATAATGAATTGTCATTTTTTATTCAAATACTACAACACAAAATTTAATCTTCTTATTTGGACCAAATAAACTTTGAAGCTCAAATTTACGTATATAAATATTTATATACGCAGTTGATATTTCACGCACTGATGCGCTAAGTATGTTATTCAAATGGGATTTCTTTCACGCACAGCTCCCACAAGACCTCACATAACTTCAAGCACTGGCCGAGACCAAATCCGTACCTTTTCTTATTTATTTTAGCTGAGAAGCCACATTTCTCGGATTCCATCATTTCAATACAAACTCTCAGTGCCAAATTGATTTCAGAAGCATTTCAAATTTTTTCAAATAAAATCAAACCGTTTAAAATTGTTACTGCTTAAATTCACTTTGGTTGAGTCACAGCTGCTTTTCTGGGTCATTTCACATCGACAATACGGAATACTTTAACTTCCAAACTTCCATGGAATTACCTGAAACACAATAAACCCTGTTGCTAGCTCCCACTGCTAAGAGGGAACCAATGAATGGAACAGATACATTTCCAAAAAAAACCAACAATATACTTTGTGTTCAAGCATAATTGGAAAGAATATTTGCACAATTTTATTATGGATGGAATATAAATCTATAACCTTACAACAGCTACCTTGGATCATCGGAATAATGGGTAAAATATGTTTCAAGTTCACAAAGCAGAAGAAACATTCATTTGGCGACTGCTCTCGTCCTCTCCCGATCTTCTACGAAATTCAAGCACTCCAAATTTAGCAGAAATAATCCTTCTTCTCCTGTTCCTGAAATCTTATTAAACATCATCCCTCTTCCAATAATCGTTCATTGCAAAATTTTAGGATTGATAGTCGACTCTCAACTATACTGCAAACACCATATCCAGGAAACTGAAAGTGACTGCCTAAAACATCTGAATATGATCAAAACACTCTCAAACTACTAATGGGTTGCTGGTGTGTCCACCCTTTTGACAGGTTCTTATCCGATACAAACTTGATCATGGCAGTTTCTTGTATATGTCTGCACCTTTAACACTGTTCACTATATTGCCATTCAGCTCTGTTTAGAAGCCTTCAGCTCCAGCCCAGCTGAGAACGTTATCCTAGAAGCCAATGAACCTCCACCCTGGCCTTAGCGTCAATATCTCATCTTCTCTTGACTCATTCATCCCATTCAATCGGTTTCTTCCTCAACAACTACCGCACCACGCATTTCAAATATTCTACCACCCGACCCACGCATTCATAATATTCACCTCTTTCTTCAATCATTGATAACACATATTCAGTACTCTTCCGTAATCGTATATTTTCACTCACTTAATCCAGAATGAAGAAGCTAACCACGATCTCTTAGAACTACTCAATAGAAAACAAACTGACCCAGTCCTCTTCACCAACGCATCCAACTGCTGTTGGATCTTACCGAATTTCTGCTCCTTGTAGCGTTTAGACTGCTGAACTGTATGCTTCTCTCCAAGCGTTCAAACTAAGAGAAGTACCTCCAACACATAGTAGAGACTCTCTTTTCCACTCATTCACAACACATACCAAAACCTTTTTTGCTGTATCCTATGGATCCCTAGCCACATCTGAATATAATTGGTAATTAATTCGCCCATCACCTTGCTACTGAAGCTGCCTCATTCACCACCAACCCAATTGATTTCAAAATCTCCTGCTACTTGAAAACCAGCATGAAGAAACTAATATTTTTGCAAAGACAGAATAATTGACAATTGAAATCACTCCACAACATTCTTACACAGTATACATCTGACAGTAGAATACTTCGATGTTTCTGAGTTACGGAGATACGAGATCACATCAGAAGCTGTGACTAAACACGTTCATCTAGATTTTTGGAAAAATTAATCTCACAATGTTACAGAAAAGTTTTGGATAGATTCATTGAAACAAGCATTCCAAATTGTCCAGATTTGACAGCATGTGATTGTTTTTAAATTGTGGCTGACCCAACCTCATGCTCAAATGAAGATGAATGAATATTTCAAATAATTAATCAGCCACTATTGGAAAAAGTATACACTTCTCAGTAATTGATAGAAATGCGAGTTGAAAGTTGATAAGAATTTTTTTTGAGCAGCCTTTATTGGTTTGTGCATAAAAATTTCGTCCTATAATGAAGTCGTATGTGAAGATTTATTTCCTGAAGTTTTATTCGAGATAATTGACTTGTGAACTTTTATTAACTAAAAATTCGTGAATATCAAGAAAGTAAACTGTGATAATAGATAGCGCGCATGTCAAAGGCGCCGTTTGACCAAAAAGACGGCAGTTATCGGGACGTCGCGGTGCTGAACGTCTCGCTAAATCAACGATGAAAAATGTGCCGGTAAAGTTTACGAAAATGTTCCGGAGAGTTTGAAAAACTTTTTTTTTCCTAATGATATTGTTAAAAGAATATATTATTGGGTGTATAGTGTGTGGAAAAATGTGAGAAGTTTTGAATTTTCTGCTGTGATTGTGAATCTTCAAGAATTTCAAGATGTTACTTCTGTCCTGCTTTTTTCTACTTCTTACCTACTCAGGTATTTCTTTTCCAATAAAATTATCATCAATGTATTTAATCAGTTATTTTTTATTATCTCACATATCAAAAGTATGTTACATAACCTATAACTTTTATATGGCTTCTCGTTAAACATGATACTTTCTACAAATGTTTTTAATTTTCTCAATCTTTCGAAATGGGGTTAGGAACTTTTTTCTTCTGGTGATGTCAGTTGGAAGATATAAAAATGTCACTAAAAAAACTGCAGAATCTTATCCAGGATACCGTTGTGAAGCTGAACAAAAGTATGACTTTTTTAAAAATGATTAGCTCGAGCATCACAGAATTCTATTTTGATATGCCTATACCTTTATTCAAAATTCACATGCTACCAGATATACATACCGATTTTTCAATAATATTAATAAACACCAGTTTTTTGACACATCCTGTATATTGCTTCATAATTAGTCCCACTTATAAATATGAAATATTAATAAATGGAAAATATCTATCAATTTCAAATTTTGCAAATAAAACCCCTACTGATGGTGGGATGAAGTCATTTATTTTGAATAAATCATTCGTTTTTCGTTTATTGAAATTGAAAAATTTCGCAATAATTGGTTGAGTTATGTTAGTCAATAAAAAATAAGCTTGTATTTAAATGCTCCAAAAATAATAAACTTAACATCAAATTTAATTAAATCCATGAATTCACTACATTACAGAATGTATATGATATAAAAGCCTGTTGCGAAAATTTCTAGTATCCTATAAAAAACCTACATAATTTTCTCACATTGGCTTATGATTTCTTGTTTATCTACAAACGTGAATCGCTAAATCAAGCTTTTATATAATATAAATTGATGGACATGATTGAATTTGAAGTTTATTTCTTTATTTTTATAGCATTTAAATAAAAGCTTATTTCCAAAAATTTTCTCGTACAATGAATTTAGTTTCTATTTTACAGTTATTGCTGTGCTATTGTCATATAGATGGAGCAAGCCATAGGCCGCTGTGTAAGTGGGAATACTTGCTTCTAGCCTCCCCATTTAATTTTGTAGCCCGCATGAACGCATGTGCATGTCTTGATCAGTTTGCCTTCTTATGTATCAAGAAGGGCAAGGCAAATCATTGAAAAAGCCATACAGAAGGGACAAGGTGAATGGAATGGTTATTTTCCCTTCCCCTTCTTCAAAAATTAACCAATGATCTAGTTTAACCAAGAAAAGTATGAAACTTATTAGAAACAAAAACAAGTATTAGTTCCTAATTATTCTAACCTAAAAATTCAAAAGGACAGGACGAGGTTAACTGATCATGAAATGCGTGCACGCAAAATTAAACGGTGAGGCTAGACGCAAGTAGTGGGAATGTCAGAACCCCTGACTTGGTACCTCTCTTACATGCTGACGGGGTTCGAGCTGGCTTGTTGCCTCTATCTGTAGTATCTCTATGGTTATTGAATCTAAAATGTTTCTCAGCCTGTTCATTCCATTTAAAGGTTCTTTGTTGACTGGTCGTTTGCTCGTTAATTTAGTACAGTGAAGTTTTTCAATAAGAAGACCTAGTGATTTATGTAAAACTATGCCTATTTAAAATTTGTATGGCGGCCATTTTGTTTCACACCACCGCCAAACCATCACCATCTTAAATTATTTCCACTCTAGCCAGAATTGGTTAAGAAGCTAAGTGTTATCGTTTAGCCGAGCAACAGTTCTTCTTATTATTTGGCTAGGCTTAGAGGTTAGTTTTACTTAATGTACTTATGCAAACAAATTTAACTTATGTCAGAAGGTGAAATAACTAAATATTTTATGTTATGTTTTTTTATAGTAACTAGTTTTTATTTTACATACCCAAACAATATTTTCCTCTCCCCCGATTACTTTTACAGATGGAGATGGCTTGCACAACCATTTGAGTACAATCCATTTAAAAGGTATAGATGATTTTGTGCGAATTAAGTGCACAAATCACGATTTTCGTGCACTTATATTTTCGTTTTTATTAAAAGCTGCATGTGCTACTTTGAACTGAGGCTAGCACAACTTTTTTTCGATTATCTTCCGATTTCAATGAAACCATTGCTGTTATTTTGTGCAAATTATGTGCAAGTTATTTGCAAATGATATGCAAATAATTGGCAAATTATGTGCAATTTATGTGCACAAATCGCGATTTTTGTGCACTTATATTTTTAAAAGCTGTGCTACCTTAAACTAATGCTGGCACAACTTTTTTTTATCCGATTTCAATGAAACCATTGCTGTTATTTTGTGCAATTTATGTGCACAAATCACGATTTTCGTGCACTTATATTTTCGTTTTTATTAAAAGCTGCATGTGCTACTTTGAACTGAGGCTAGCACAACTTTTTTTCGATTATCTTCCGATTTCAATGGAACCATTGCTGTTATTTTGTGCAAATTATGTGCAAGTTATTTGCAAATGATATGCAAATAATTGGCAAATTATGTGCAATTTATGTGCACAAATCGCGATTTTTGTGCACTTATATTTTTAAAAGCTGTGCTAACCTTAAACTAAAGCTGGCACAACTTTTTTTATCCGATTTCAATGAAACCATTGCTGTTATTTTGTGCAATTTATGTGCACAAATCACGATTTGTTTTTATTGAAAGTTGTGTTACCATAAACGCAAGCTCGCACTTTTTGTAAATTATCTTCTGATTCAACACTCCGATAGTCGCGCCCAATAGTTTAACATATGTAGTCGCGCTGCATCTGAGAGATGCATTGCTTAAAATTGACCAGATTCTTTGTTTTGGGTCAAGGAAATATCATTATTGGTTGATAAAATTATAATTCATCAATAAAAACTTGAACAAATGGGAAAAAAACTTAAATAATAAGTTGTCGTATTTTGATGTTTGTTTGAAGTTAACTTGTCAGTTATGGAGCCTGAATCAGATGAAATAATGTATCTCACTCCGCCTGAAATAACAGATAAAGCTAACCAGGTCACGCTTGACTTATTACCGAAAAAATCGAAAGCGAAATACAACCTCAAATACAAGCTATTTATGGACTGGTGTGCCTCCAAGCAAGTAAAAAAATATAGCGAAAATGTAAGTTCAACGTATTTGTCCGAATTATCAAAAAAATACAAATCGCCAACACTGTGGTCGATGAATTCTATGCTAAAATCTACATTACTAGTGAAAGATAATGTTAATATTGGAAAGTATACAAAAGTTTTTTAAAAAAGCAGTCAGTCGGGCACATTCCCAAAAAATCATGAATATTCGAACAGCATGGAATTGAGAAGTTTCTTCGTTTAGCTCCTGATGAAATATATTTGTTGATGAAGGTAAAACGATTTATTATTATTATTATATGGTAATATTATAATGTTATTTTCTAGGTGATATCAAGCATTGGTATTTCCGATGTATGCAGAACGGAAGAACTTACAAACATGACGATAGATGATGTTGTGGATAAGACTGATATATTAATAATACATGTACCGGTTATAAAAACATACAAACGGCGAACTTTTACTGTGTGTAACGTCGAGAAGGAAAATTTCATTGATGTTGTTGCAATTTTCAAAGACTACTTCAGCATTCGTCCCCTAATATCACTTCTAGGCGATTATTTCTGAGATGTCAAGGTGAAAAGTGCGCAGCACAAAACGTGGGACACCACACTATTGGGACAATGCCATTTGAAATAGCCAGTTACCCAAAATTAAGTAATGCTAAAGAATATACAGGACATGCGTTTAGAAGATCATCCGTCACTCTTCTTGCCAATTCAGGAGCAGATATTCTAGCATTAAAAAGACACGGCGAATGGAAATCCACCAGCGTAGCGAGAAGATTGTTTAAATAATAAAATAAATGTCGCTAATGAACTTCTCAACACTAACAATATGACTTCTACTATGACTATCAATGAATCTACATCGACTGAAACTGCTAAAATGACGACTCCTTCAATAGAAAATATAGCAGACGTATTTCGGGGCAACAGCTTCAACTACTTCCTTTTCTGAGCAAGTACTGTTATCAAATTTATCCAAGCAAGGAATTTCTTTTGTTAACTGTACCATACATAATCCGATTTTTAATATCACTTTGAATAATAATGACTCACAGTACCTAATGAATTTCGTATTATAAATAAAATTTTTATATAAAATATTACCAACAGTTATTATGTAGGATAATAAATTATGTGTAAACCACGGCAGTAAAGTGCTTTTTTCATGCCTCAAGAAGTGGCCAGGCTCGGCTGCGCCTCGCCCATATCTTCTTTCGCCCTGAAACATGCCACGCTACCTCCTAGGTATACAATATACTATTTTTATGACATTCTAATAATATTATAGTCTTTTAGGAATGGGATCCAGTGATGTGCACATAATGGTAATAAAATAACAGCAATAGTTTCATTGAAATCGGATGATAATTAAGAAATAGTTGTGCTAGTTTGAGTTCAAGGTAGCACAACTTTTAATAAAAACAAAAATATAAGTGCACCAAAATTGCACATAATTCGCACAAAATCATCGATACCTTTTGAATTGATTGTGCTTAAATGGTTGTGCTAACTTTCTCCATCTTACTTTCACATTTGACTGTAACAAGCGTTTCATCTTCCTTCACGAGTATTAAATTTTGGTCTCTCTTTTAGATTTATAAAATATATTCGAGAGTTTTCATAATTGAATTTAAAAATATCGTCTTTCTGCAGACGTTTCCATTTATTACCTTATATTGCCTAGAGTGAATGATATTCCCTTTTTACCCTTTTTTACTGTGCTAATTGAGAGTTGTAAAAAAGTAGAAAAGACCAACATAGAGTCTTTATTGTGGATCGTAAACCCCGGCTCATTAAGTCTTCTAAAAACGGATGGCGCGATGAGATGAACTTTTTTTCTTATTTCTCAAAAGATGCGGCCCTTTTGTATATTACGGTTTTTCATAAGAGATTATATAAAAAAATCGAGAAAGATGCTAAAGGATGCAGCAAAATAAAATTCTCTAGTTTTTGTAGACTTTTTTGCATATAGGAGCAGAGGTACGAAGGGGAATGATAATTTATATTTGTAGAGATGAGACAAAGTCGTTTTATGTCAGCATTATAATCACTTGAAGGCTCAACCTATATTTTACAAAAGAATTTCCAAAAGTTACATGTTCAATTTTTTAAATTACGTCTGTTTATTCACACTTTTTCTGTAAGTAATTGTATGTTTGCTCACTTTGAAGTAAGTATTTTAAAAGAAGACAGAATATAACTAGATATTAATTTAATTACAGCGCCAACAGAAATGAGAAATAGTAATTTGTTGATATTATAATGGGCGAATTATATATACTGTGGAATTTTTCAATTACGAATAGATTTCGTAATATTCACTGCTTCTGATGAAACTAAATTATGTTTTAATAACTTTTCATTATTTCTGACAGCTGTTAGTACAATACACCTGATACTACGGATTCTATCTCCAACAGTTATCTCTGTGAGTCAAAAATTGTCTCGGCAACATTCTGCTACATACACTTATTCCTTCTTACCCTATTGGTTCATCAACTATCTATATTAGTGATTTCTAATTATTTTAAAATCCATTTCAACCTATTTCTCTGCAGCTATTCGTTAATTATAGTTTCCAGAGAATGAGTATGTGTTAATTACAAAGATAATCTGCCAAAGCGTGAAACTACTAGCATAGAGGAATATCTTCATTGCCTTAAGAGGGGATAGTTCATGCGTATATTGTTTTAAGTGCTGAGATTCGCTTTGCACATTTAATTAATGCTTCGTCAAAGCATCCATGTTAATTCAATCCATGAATATTCGATATTGTTTATTTTATCAATAAAATATTCATTATCGTTTGTTTTCTGACTAGTGGAAACATTTCTTGACCAATATTTTTATAGTGCGTGTTTATTAACAGAAAATGGAATGTATTGTTGCGGGGTCACCAATTCAAAGCCGGCCCTGTCCATCGATGGTAAATTTTGGTGGCTGCGTCGGTATTCTCCCCTTGCGTTAGAATGTACTGGAACATTCTTTTCGTTCGTGCACAGCCCGAACGCCGAAGGCACTAGAGTTTTCCAGAACCGATAAGGACTATATATACGCGGGTTATTGAGTGCGTAAACAGTTAGTTAGTTAGTTAGTTAGCCAGTTCGAAACAATTAGTAGAACGAAGACAAACAATTAGTTAGGAAGAATTAGTGAATGAAATAGTGCAGATAAATAGGGTAATATCCAAGTGGTGAAAATGAATTAGAACTAATATACCGAGTGTAAATAAATTAGTAGACATTGAGTATAGTGTGTATATAAATTAAGTTTAATACAGAGTGTGTGTTTCTTTAAATAAATAGATAGTAATTAGCCATAGTGTGTATAATTTTATCCCACAAGTAAAAACTATTTAAATAAATAATATAAACATTACAGTATGTATGTAACTTAAACAACGGAAGGCCGTAAGGTACTTTTTGAAAAACTTTTATTTCAAAAAAATACAATTTTCTGAAGACGTTCGATTAGTAAAACAATTGATTCCAGACTAAAGGTGGAAATACATGGTTTGAATGAAGTAATAAATAATGCAGAGTAAACGGTTTAAGGTTCTATGGTGAAACGTTATAATCTAGTAAGTTAACGGCTATTGACACTATAACATGTATGTATATTGGTGTGACATTCACTGAGACCTAAAAGATCTATTGTTCCCCTTACTTCTAGTTTGTTCCTGAGGAAAGTCTCAAAGAATAGTAGCTCCCTTAGACCTATTTCTCGGAGGAATTTTCTGCAGGCTTTAGTTTAGTTTAGTGTCCCTCTTCTATTCATTAGTCTCCTAGGTTCTGTGCCCTAGGATTTTGAATTGCTATGCAATCCACAAGCATGTGATTTGAGGATTCTTCTTCTATACCACATAATCTACATTCTTCTTCCTTCACTTTTCTGAGCTTTTTCAGATGCCCTTTCAGGCGACAATCTCCCGTTAGGAAACCTTTTAAAACTCTCAGTGCAGTTTTACTCTGACTTCCTAGAAGTTTCTTTGATTGTCTAAGCCCTACTAGATATTCCCAATGGTCAGATCTCCAATTTTTTCCGGATTTGCCTATTTCTTCATATTCCGTTGAGCTGATACTGCAAAAAGTTTCCGGCCTCCAAAATGTTGTTTCAGTTCCCCTCTTTGCTATTCCATTTCCTTCTATTCAAGTATGTCCTGGAATCCTTAGTAAGGTGACGATATTGTTCTCGCCCAGTTCATTGACTTTGCCTAGACATTCCCGTACCATCTTGGAACTGAATACAGAAGCACGCAGTTCTTTAATGGCTACTTTACTATCTGACATGATTATAATCCTTTGCCTTCCATATCTTTTATCAATATTGAACTTTCCTATGACGTGAGTTTCCGCTTAAAAGATACTTGGGGCTTTTCCCAAGCAGTCAGAGTGTTTGGTTACTGGCCCGTACACTCCTATCCCAGTTTCTTCTATTGCTTTTGAGATGTCTTGTAATGGTATTTGGATCTCATTCCTTATTATTGCTTAATTCCGTATCGAGTTTGTTTGAAAAGTTATACTTTTTCTTCATACCATCTTATGGCATGTCCACAAAATGGAATTGTGATATAAAACTGTGCTTCAATAACGCTAAATATGTTTTATCTTTACGTTGAGTCCGTAGAAAAATCTGATATATTTTTACACCGAAATATGACGCGCAGAATGAGTCTGCAGAGGTAGTTAAATTTCCCTCAAAAATATATCCGAGTATCTAGTTACAAAATCCCTAAGATTAATGAAACCTGAGTCGGGCTAATTATGTTCTCATAACTGAATTCGTTCAAATAAAAACTTTCTTAATTAGTTTATGTGAAATATACATGACTGGTGAAAGTCATGAATGTACACAATCAAATTGAAAATTGTTACAGAAACTATATGTAACGAAACTTGTTACTTCGGTTACGTAATACACTATACTAGCGCTAAGTTAACAGGGAAAACTTACTGGTTTTGTAGTTGTAGAATTATAACTAATTTAATACAGTTCTGTATTCTCGAGCTCGGAGCACTGCACAGGCAGCAGTTTCGGTAAATGATTTTAAACAGAAGTTTTAATCTTATTAAAATACTTTAAATGAATTACGAGCTAAGTTGATAAAAGTAATGTCATCCTGAAGCTATCTCATAGTATTTCTTTTAATTTTTCAGTCGGATATACCTACCACGTTTTGAAATTTTAAGAAGGGTCTTGGTTGGAATTTATAATGATATCGTGTAAAAATTGGTAATTTAAGCTTCAGGGCTATACTTTTTGTTTTTCAAACGTTTTTTCATTTTTCGATAGCAGAATATAGTACCATTCAAGTTCCAAGGCAGAAAAACGGAGAGTTCTCAGTTTATTTCACAATGGTGGAATATCACTTTATAGTTAACTGGGGGTTTTTCAATTGGATGAAGAATCCTAATTCACCAGTCCATGATATATAAACCCTTATTAAAGATTTTCCAAGAATCCTAGTTTATCCTTAAGAAAATGCCTCATATCTCAATAGTAATTACGAGCTCTCATGATTCAATGACAATCACAATGACTGCTTTACTTATTCGAATAATTACACAGTGTGGAAATATCAATTTAAAGAAAAACTGACACCAAGTGTTTTCCAAACAATGCAGCTTTCTCGCTACTAGTCTTAGCCCATTTACCTTCTTCTGTGCGAAGTGGGGGATTATGAAGTTGTCGTTGGTTTATTTTTTTTTGTTGCCTTCCATAATGAGTAATCCGTGATTTCCGTTGCCGTTAAGTTAGTCAGGTATCTTTGTATCCCAGCATTTTTGTGTTCACTTAGCATTCTTTTTAGCTCTTGTTGTGATCTATTGAGTTTCGTTTTATCTTGAGGTGCTAGTGTGTTTTGCCAGATTCTCCTGTATCTACGTTTTATGGCTATTTTTTCTCTTATCATAATGGGTAATTCCTCATTGTTTTTTCCTGTTTCTTAGGGGTAGCTTTCCAAATACTTTTTGTATAGCTATTCGGAATTCTTCCCATTTAGTATACTTGTTGCCTAGGTATGAGGGCTTTGGTTTTGCTATCGCTTCAGTGCTCAGTAGGACTAAAATGGGTGAGTGGTCGGATGACAAGTCCAGACATTATTTAAGAGTAATTAGGTTATTTGGAATACCTTTTGTGACGCACCTTTATATTGAATGAATAAGCTTTTACTCTTTTATTATTCCCAGTCTAGCTGACTAATTATATCACATTATTCATGTAATTGTATTTGTATGTAGCCACTCGTTGCCACTGGAAAGACCAAGGAAGAACAAGGGCTATCCAGTACTAGATCGTTATCTGACTGTGAATACCCGTAGAGAACCTCTGAGCGTATTTTCAATGCTTCTGTTGTTTTGGTTTCAATTGAAACAGTACGTCGAAGATTACACGAGGTGAACTTACTTTCACGAGGACTTTTGAGATGAGTTCCATTAACACAAATGCATATGCATGCTTGCTTGGCTTGTGAAATGAACATGTGAATTGGAATGCTGAATGGAGGTCCTCATTGTCTACAGATGAGTCGAGGTATGGATGGTTTCCTGATATTCGGCGTGTTCGTCTGTGAGCTCTTTTTCTAGTGCCTAGAAATTGAAGAGCAGTGCAGAAAGTTCTTCCGTTCAGAGGTGGTACAGTAGTTCCTGTTTCGGGAAGACATTTATTTTAATAGGCGAACAGAATTGTTAGTTCTTGAAGGTAACATGACTGCGCGGATTTACGTACAACAAGATATACGTTTGTTTCATGCTGCTATTTAGTGCCTGTGAAACAAAACCATTAAAATAAAAACGTTTACTTTTTAATTTTTTACACGCATCATTCCAACCCTTGAATAAACCGATATGACCGAAGTTAACAGTTTTGTTTTATTGATTGGAATAAAGCGTATGCACCGAATATTTCAGCTCGTGTATACATGCATAATAAAAACCGGCTTACTACACACATTTATGCAAAACTGAATAAAACCATGTGCAATAATTTTAACATTTTAATTTTATTGAGTGAAATGGCAAAACAAAAATGTCTGTCAACGACAAGAATAATATAAAAATGCGAATAAGTGCGGTTGGACATCTCCCGTTATACTATATGGCACTTGTCGTCAAAAACTAACATAATTCGGAATATTCTCTGACAGTTATCATTTCGACGAAGCCCAGTTTTTGCCATCATAGTTTCACAAATATGCACTTACGTTACCTGGTTGTGACATCGTTGATAAATGTAAAATATTTTCGTTGGGAGCTTCAACAGTTTTTATTTCCAGTAGGTACTCACACAGGACCAAAATTAATATTTACATAAAAGAAGTAGACAGGTGTCCTTTGGAAATTATTATAGGTAGCCAAATTGTTTATTCAAAGGAAAAAAATAACACACTCAAAGATGAATGAGTATTTGGTCAAGTTTAACCCACTTGAATAAACTGCTAGGTTGAATGTTGTTGACGATTTCAAAGGTGCTATGGTTTACCTAAAGTAAGTGTGAAATCCATGAAAAAATTCAAAAATTGGATAGCAGCCGCTTACGTTTGGAAGTTTCTCATTGGATTTCACACTTATTCGGAATAAACTATGAAAGACACAACTGCAGTGCTCGAATCGACTACAAGATGGCAAATAGTCCGATTGCGGCATTTGATCAATATATTCTCAAATTAAGACGGACATTGAGGAGATTAAATCTAATTAGACATAAAATAAACAAGGGGATGCAATAGTATGCTCTATTGCTGTAGGAAAATGATCTCATGGACAAAAATATAGTTTTTTTACCAGATTGTCAAAAACGTTGCCAGCTCTCGAACATAAATAAAAAATGGGTTTCATTTTTTCGCAGTGAGTACAGATTTTGCAGATAATTCAATTACTCTTAAAGTCCGTCCGTAGGTCAATTAATCCGAACAGAAAGTTTTAGGCGAGTAGTCATTAACCCGGAATTCCAACGTCGGATTAAGTTATAAACTGACTTTGCCGGTAAATGTTATTGTTGCCAACTCAATAATGCCAAAACCCAACGTTGATTCAAGTAAATATTATGTTTGATTTCGGAATAATGCTGCTTGGGGAGCTTTCTCCACCTTCTCCGTAACTCTACTCTACTGTACCAGCCTGTACAGATTCTCTACCGATTGGCTGATGTATCCCTTGTTCCTAGGTTGTCCTTCCTGTCTATTTCGATCTAATGCATAGCATTCTGAATATGTTTGGTCGTTTCTGTCTTTTCACCACATTGTCTACAGAAAAGTTCTCCGTTGTGCAGCCCTATTTTGTGTCCTCTCATTGGACAGTGATCACTGAGAATAACCGTTATTGTTTCAGTTTGATTCCTACTCATCTTGAGTAATTCTTCAGTTTTGTGCTCCAACAGTTTTTTAATGATGTCTTTCAGTGGTGCATGCAGGGTGTCCACTCTCTTTGTTTTCATTCGACCCAGTTCCATTTGTCTCCCCAAATGTCAGATTAAGTAGCGTAGAGTGCGGGCCTATATATGGAGTTTATAAGCCTTCTCGGGCTTGTGAACATACCCAAGTATGGTGAACTAGTGTCCCGTCATGTATGTACCACATTCGCCGCCTAGCATGAGCAGGTAAATAATGCAGTAGTTGGGGTAATTCGTTTTGTAAGAAATTTGAATGAACTTGCCCATTAACAGTTTCGCAAATGAAACAGAATTGAAAAAATCTCTGTTTTGCTCAATTTGTAGTTGAGCCCACTCACAGAAGTTTAACCGCTCTTCATAATCATCATCTAATAGTTTCTACTTTCGCTGTATATAGTGAGGATGCATTTTGTTCTTAAACATAATTTTTTGTTTTTTGGACGACAATGTAACGGTAAACGCTCCAGCTCCGCTCTCAAGGGTGATTCGACCCCAAGTTCAGGTCGCACAACGATAACAGAAAGGTTGTAAAAATTGAGGGCGCCACTACCTTTTTGACGTCGATAAAAAGTACTGACAAACTAAGGCGGAAAAGGTAGAAACGCCTTGTAGAATTTAGATGAAACTTTAAACAGAAATCAAAAAATAAAAAAAGTTACTTAAAAAAAACAGAACATTTAAAATTTTACCTCCGGGCGATATCTCCCCCAACTTTTATAGTTGAGGACTTTGAAAAAAATAAAAAATGGAATTTAAAACAAATTTACATTTATTCTTCTGCAACAGGAAATGGAACAAATGTGAAAGGAATTGTACTTTTATAGGTACTTAGCTTATGAAGTTGTTGTTTCCGGAAAAGGTGGTGGTTGAAGAAGGTAGGTAGGTCTTTCCTCTACGAAGTCTTGAGAAGATGAAGACTAGATCTCGAAGAAGATAGGAAGATAGAGATGTCTTGATTAGAACGGTATCCTAGCAGCTGTGTCTTGGTCTAGGGGTTGTATCCTAGCCTAGGGCTTTTATCCTAACCTAGGGGTTTTATCCTAGCCTAGGGCTTGTATCCTAGCCTGGGGGTTGTATCCTAGCCTAGGGGTTGTATCCTAGCCTAGGGGTTGTATCCTAGCCTAGGGGTTGTATCCTAGCCTAGGAGCTCTATCCTAGCCTAGGGGCTGTGTTTACCACAGCAAAATTCATTGGGTACTTGTAAAAATATGCAAGATAGCGGAAGATGATCTATCCCCGTAGGCGGTCGGTAATGGAAAGGAAAAAACTGCGTTCAGCGGAAGGAAGATGCCGATGACAAGTGTCAATTGTCTTAGCGTTCGGAGTAGGAGAATTGGAGATCATAGAACTATAATTGGAAGTGGCTAATGTGGCGGCGAGCGGTAATTAGAAGAATTTATTCTATAAAATCGAAATAAGTCGATAGACATTTTAGAACAGTACGACTTATGTCGGTTATTTTATTATTTCCCGTGTCGAGATATGAGGATCTTCCGTAACTTTTAACATTACGGTCATCTCGTTGTCCTCTGACATTGCAGTCTTCAACCTCTCCCGTTTTTCGTAAATTAAATTGCCAGTTCTGGTAAATCGTTGAAGCACATTTTCCAATGTCTCTTTTCTTGGCTGTCTTCTAACTGTAAATTTCTGTTGATAAATGCAATTTTCTTCAAAACAATCAATTTTAGAGAGTACATTATATAGACGTAATTTAGAGAAATAAAATGATTTTACAAGATGGTAAGATAATATACTGGGTGTTCCCTTAAAAATGAAGTATCTGCTAATTGAAATCACCCGAATTAATGCTTATCCAAAAAATACCCCGAACCCCAAACGAAACTTCTACTCTGTTCAGACATTTCAGCCATCCTTTAGCTTCGTACACCTACAAAATAAGTTTAGTTGCTTATCACTGATAACGCTTACTAGGCAGCATTTATACTGCACCTATTTTCGTCAAATCTTCATATTTTTCGCTCCAACTTGGCAACGTCGAAATTTATGAGAAAAGAAAAGATAGTACTAGATGCAGAATTTTACACTGAACTTGATGGTAAACAAAAATATAGGGTGTCCTATTAACGAAAAGTAAACTTCATGTTGTCTCGCTTAGGCAGAACACCCAGTATATCTCAAAATATTTTAGAAATGTGTATCGGCGCAAATACAGAAATTTTCGAGAATATCACAATTTTTTTCCGTTCAAACAGCCTTTTGAATTAATTACATTATTCCCATTAGTACCTAGTATACAATCCTTTTATTGTTCTACATGCCCGTAAACAATAGTTTCAACGGTTTTTTAATTGTATGTTATGCGTTTTTATGGAATTTCCAATAACAACATAGTGGTTGGAAAAACCGAATTCGTACTAAATTATTGCTTTTGTGGAGCGCGACATTTGGTTTTATTGGCAGCATAAGTCATCGAGTGGATGGGATATTTATCGTTCTGTAGAGTTTTGATGGGTATTCTATTCATATTTTGATTACTATTATTTCTGTTTATAGAAGTTACAAAACAATGAGAAGTATATTATTATTGGTTTATCACTTGAGGCAACAGTGAATTATTTTGGGCCTCAAACGAGGGCCAAATAGAATCAATTGAAATGTTAAAGTGTATTCAACTCCCCAAACAGTAGTGTTTTAATAAAAAAAAGTTTTCAATCAAAACAGAAGCTGTCGTTGTGACTTCTAGAGTTTTTATCAACAGTTATATTATTCAGAACTAAATCAACAGTTTGCAGGAGGGACCCCTGGTTTGTAATCGTACATTCCATTTATCTGGGTTTAAAATTGATGTCATCTCAAATAGATAATAAATTCCGTGACACTTGTGATATTTTCATAAAGGGTAATGCGCACATTGATTGCTATAACAACGTCCTTCTGGTAGGGTAATTAATACTAGAAACACGCGTGTAGAGCAGTGATAAGAAGCAGTAGAACAGCGGCGGCTTCATGAATTTTGGTGTTTAAAATAAACATGAACCTTAACCCTGCGGATATCATATACATTATTTGAAAAATTAGCTATTTTGATGATAGTGTAGCGTTAATTATTGTGAGAATCGTATTTTAACAGGTTAAGGTTTGGTTTGAGTTAATTCCATGCAATTCATACATTTTAAATAAATAACACTTGAATATTACACTATTTATCTGCACTATTTTATTCACTGTCCGATTACTAAGAACTTCTGTGAACTAACTCTTTACTGTCCGTTTCACTAATTCTCTCGAACTAACTGTTTCAATAATTATTTACGCACTCAAAAACCCGCGTATATATATAGTCCATATCGGTTCTGGAAAGTTCTAGTATTTTATGACGCTCCTCATATGCGTAAACACTGCAGTGACCAGAAAGTTCTAGAAAGCGCATTCACCAAAAAAATTTATAATCGAGAGACAGGGCCGGCTTTGAGTTGGTGACCTCGCAACAATAATGTCTATCGTGCTTCAATCTAAATTGGATTACCCCTTCAAGTTGAATATTCCCAGGAAAGTTGCTAATCTGTGAATGATAGGGTCTATCTACATCATCAGGAAGCACAAACGAAGCTCCCAGGGTCTTTAGCGTGACTCTTTCAGCATCCACACACTATCCCAGACTGTGTATGTTCTGCCGAATCAGAGACGACATTTGGCTTTTTTTAGGATCCCTTTTTTGTCCAGAGGATAATTTAGACTGCAGTGTGTCCAATAATGATTCCAGTTACAGACCTGATCTCCTCCCTGAACATATTTCTGCTTTGAAATCTGATGAGTGCCTTGGCTTGCCTCAAGCTTAGTATCTCATTCCAGTGGGCCCTTGGTTCGTAGTCTATCTGGTCCGCGATAGTTCTCTTGGACACATTTAGGAATTGACAGTGCTCTGTGCCTATAAACAGGCACTGACAAGTTGGTCCACTACTTCGTTAACAGGATTTCGATGTGACCCGGAATCCATACTAGGACAACCTTATTGATTGCACTGAC
This sequence comes from Lochmaea crataegi, assembly GCA_947563755.1. Lineage (NCBI taxonomy): Eukaryota > Metazoa > Arthropoda > Insecta > Coleoptera > Chrysomelidae > Lochmaea > Lochmaea crataegi. The sequence goes on along the minus strand of OX387423.1, from coordinate 80,727,142 downwards.
TATAGTCTAGATAGCATTCCAAACTAGTTTTGAATTATGACAGTTGGCAGTCAGTGTCATTATTGCAGCCTGGCTGTCAAAAAATATTCCAATTGACCTGTCAAAGTAGCTATTCTTCAGCATCCAACCGACGCACAGATCAATGTCAAAAATTTCGGCTTCACTGTTGCATGCTAGCCAAGAATCTCAATCTCAAACTACATCCTCAGGAATCGGCTGCACCAGGTTGGATGTCCATTTTAGATCCGTCTGCAAACCAACACATGCCCACCAAAAGTAGGGAGGATTTATTCCTCTCCATTCTTTCTCAGCTGGAAGGTCGGTTGCTGTGAATTTTTAGTGTGCATGGCTTGGCAATGATTTCCAGCGGAGGAGTGGTGCCAATTGCACGTGTTATCGCCAGGCAGGCTTGTATGTGCAATCTGGTGAGTCTATCACGTACCATATTGTGCTGGAACTTGCGCTCCACCAGACTTCTAAGCCATATCTGATCATGGATCAGACTATCATCACACACAGACATCTGTCTGAATCTTATGCCCCAGTTTGTTTCACGGAGCCTTTGGCAAGTCCTTAATGCAAACGTGGATCACAAATGAAGGGTTCCGGTTGAGCATGTGAACAGGGCTAATGCCTGGATATTTCGGATGTCTTACAAATTGAATGCTGTTAGTGTGTAACACTGATTTATTTTTTCTATCCTGGTGAAAAGTACATTCACAGTTATGGTAGGATCACTTCATTTACTTCAGAATGTGAAGAATAACATTCAAAAGACCGATCTTTCACGAACTGGGAGTTGAATAGTAAGTTGAATTAAATGAAGATAATATTTATCTGTATTTTAACTTTTGTTATGAAAAATCATCTGGAAGTATGACAGATTCAACATTTAATATTGTTTATTGATTTTGTACCTCTACGCACAGCATATAAGTGGAATAGAAAACTACACTTCACAAAGACTCACTCCTACAGACGGCCCTGTACTAGACTCACAGTGTGTGTGTGTGTGTAGAGATTAAAATTTCTCTTGATAAACTGACATATAAACCGGATCAACCTTCTAAATAGCTAATGAGATAAGGTGGTGAAGAATAATGACACACGAGTTAAGATGGATAGTTAAGGGGTTAAATGAGCTCGTGGGTCGACTGATAAAGAAAATGTTGAAGGTGACTATTAAGATTTCGGTAATTGATCAAATATATACCGGACCCTTTTGTTCTAGTTTGAGTTATGATAGGTCAAGAATGTTTATTGCAAAATTGGAATTCAACGTCTTACTGTCCTATTCTTTTTGGATCATACCAAAAGTACGGCAGCAACAAAAACCTCTCAGTATGGAATTGCTTAACTTACCCACAAAGTTTCGTTATAATCATCAACTGATATTAGCTGATTTAATACTTCACTTTGATCCTGTATATAGATTGCTAGTTGTATACAGATGATCTGGATTTGATTTTCGGTTATCAAATGTAGATATTCAACTGCTAATTTCCAAAATGCCGATCTTTCTTAAACGAGCTATAACGGTTACGTAACGCTTCACGAAACTCAATCCATTTTCTCTTTATACAACATCGTGGCCTAGAGTTGAAAGCGAAATAACTTTATTTCTTTTGAAAAGAAAAAGGATCCAGGTTAATATGAAATACAACAAAAGAGATTTTCAGATTTTTTTGCTGAGCAAAATTGATAATTTGATGAAGTTTTCCAAAGATCGTGACTTGGCCAACAGGAAACAATGAAAAGTCATTAGAAGATCTGGAATTTATTTTATAAGTTTAGAAAATTGGAAACCCAAAGGATTTCAAGTTATTAAGAAAGTTTACAGAAAATTGTTTCTATCGGTAGAAATAAAACTTTATAAAATACTTCCATTTTTCTGATTTTTCAAACTGACACCGCAATATATTCAATATATTTTTTTCCTATTCCCATACAGTGAATTTATGTTTTGTTTTGGATTCGCACGAATAATTCATCATCTGTGTAGATATTATATATTGAGCATTTGAAGCTTCAGCAATCGTATTTTCTGTTATTTTTCTCAATCTTATGATAAGTTAAATATTTAAATATGAATATTGATCACATCGCTAATTTTAAGAACAACTTAAGCTATCTTTGTTAGAGACTGCTTCAACTACAGCTATATTTTTCATAAAAATTATCATTCCTATTGTTATGAATAGAAACAGAAAGCAAGAAATTTTGATATATACCTACAGATATCAAAATATCAAGCAATTCTTACTTTTGTGTTATATAATTTCCAATATAAATTCCCAGATCCTACAATTTTATAACCTGAGTTGCGGGCTTTCTTTACGGTGAGTATAATGGGATTTTTATATTATGAAGAAAATTGCATGTAGGAAAAATAGGAATATTTCAAAATATAACTGACTTTTTTTGGTATATCTTGAGATCAATTTTTTGATTACAAGTACATTCCATAGAAAGTCGAGCGTGAAAACTGTTATTTTTGGTTGTCGATGACAAAAAAATACTTAGATACTTTTATTGTGTTGCCAGAAAAAGAAAAGCATTTTAGCTTAACTAACTATATACAACGTGTATCTTTTCTTACCTCCTACACTATTCTAATTGACAATGACAAAGTCGGTTTTTAGCGATTACATACAACACTCCCCTCGCTGAAAACCTTAAGCCCAATAAGATTTTCAAATTTATTTAGTGTTACCACAGGTAAACCTTTTGTTAACATATCAGTTTGTTGATCCCTCGACTCTATGTATATTAATTCCAAGGTTTTATTTTCTGATTGTTCAGTAATAAAATAATACTTCAACTGCAAGTGTTTTACTCGTCGGTTATTTCCAGGGTTTCTTACAATAACTTTGCATCCCTGATTATCCTCAAAAATAATCATCTTATCAACCGTGATATTAGTCTATAAGTAACTTTTTAAAATACATAGTTTCGCTTACACAGGTACAAAGGGCTATCAACTCTGCCTCTGAACTCAATAGTTGCTTCCTTGTTACCCATAAAACAGTATTCCCAAATATTTTGATTAAAAACCCTGTTACTGATTTGCGATAATTCTGATCCCCTCTACATAACTTATAAGCTGGTTTCCAAAATCTCTATAGTATTCAAGACCAACATTAATGGTACATTTAATATATTCCAACACTCTTTTTAAATGATTATATGCTTCTTCAGTTGCCCTATCCTGAAGACATTTAAAGCAAATGCTATATCAAGTCGGCTCCCTAGCATTAGTTACATGAGGCTGCCCAATATTTGTCTAAGTGGTTTTCTGGTTGTAGTGCCCCTCGTATAATTTAACTTAATTTAGGTCATTCACAAAATAGCGTCAGCAATAATACTTGATTGATAATACTTGATGATATAAAAGTATTAGTCGGCAAAAAATATAAATTGTTTTGTAATTGAAAACATAGTACATTTTTTACATTTACAAATATAGATATTAATAAAGTGAACTTCAACGAGGTCGTTTGGGACTGACTAGAGTTCAATGTAACTTGTAGATATATATAAGTATTGAGCTAAAATATAAAATAGAAGTGACTATTGAATAGTGTTTGATTAACAACAACCCCTAAACCATCACCTGTTCACTACATGGTTCTAATTTCAGTTTGGGATCTATTGGGATATTGGTTCCTGAACATTTTTCCATATTGAATCTCTTTAAAATAATTTCAGCAAGTTTAGATTGAGTAATTCTTGAAATGCCATCCTTCTTCCATCCTTGTTGTTATATCAAATTTAGAGGACAATTTCGTATAATGTCATCAACATAAATAAGTGAGTATACATTTTCATTATTAATAGACATATAATACAGACAGAAATCATTATCAGATCGACAGAAACCTATCGTTAACAAAAAATTATTGATTTCAGTATTCCAGTGCTTGGAAGACTGTTTCAGAGCATATAGTGACTGATTAAGTTTAAGAACCTTATTTGAAACAATATTATATTCTTTTGTAAACATCCTCTTTAAGTTTAGCATTTAAGAAAGCCGATTTCACATCTAGTTGTTTAAAGTAACAAAGGAACTGGTTGTCTATAACTAACAATGAAGAAAACAAGAATACGTGGATGTTCAGAATTTAGATACTTTAGATAATATTTGATATTAATTCTTAGGTTGAATAAAACTTAACAATTCCTCGGACTCAACAACACGCGAGTGTACGTGGCAACCGTGTGAATATTATTCATCTCTTGCTTTTTATATTCTAAAACTAAAACTTGACTAATGATTATGGAACAGAAAGTATTTCTCACGTGAAAATACATATTTATAATTATAACAATACATTATAACATTTGTAAGCAATCATGACTTGAGGGCGAAGTGTAACCGCCGTTTTTGTCGACATATCAATTATAGAAAATGAATAAATACAGGCAAGGTACTAAATAATAATTTCAGGGTCTATATTGAAATATGGTTTCTGATAAACTGAAAATTAAGCTAAGCGTAGGTTCAACATTATTGAATTTTCTCTATTGCCCAGAAAAATTTAATTACACTCTTTAATAAAATTAAACTTCCCGGCTTCTTAACATAAAAGTTATTCTCGACTCCGTTTGGATCGATAATCATGATTTGATGATTAGATCTGTACAACCACAAATTGATCTTATCAATATTTCAGAGTTAACAGAACAGTGGCATCCGCCAGTTATCAAATGTGGTGGTGCAAATTACAACGTGATGTTAAAAAGAGAACAAAGGATATGGATAACGTAGCACCTTTAACATACAGACATATGAGTGAATTAAATGCATTCACTTGCAAATGCATGCAATGCGGTACAAGAATAATTACATTTTCTGATCCGTATCCGAATCCGGTCTGAGTATCGATGAAACAGGAAATTCCGGGTAACACGCGTTTCAAGCCAACTTCTCTCTTTAATTACACGATAATCCTGGACTGCATAAATTAAGAGCTCCGAAAAGGAAAACAGTAATTTTCTAATTAGCAAAGTAATTGTATTTCTGACAGAGAAATTTTCCTTTATAAATTCTTTCCTGTAAATTAGTAATCACTAGATGTTGTTGCTAAACTTCAATATCCCTTATATATTTTAATGGTCTGTTAACTTAACTATCCTTAAAAAAATCTTGCTCACCACTGACTCTGTAGAAATTGATTTTTTGGCTTCAAGTTAACCTGTTGTATACAGACCTGAAAAACCCCTTGTTTCTCAGGCTAGAATCATGTTTAACTCTGAATACTATGATGGAGTCTTAATTTTCCATAATATGACCTGTATCAATCTTACAGTTGCGAATTACAAGGTTTGGTATTACATTTGAGAAGTTATGAAGTCAAAGCTCTGATCTGATAAGCTGGAACCCCTTAGCACTTAGGCCTCATTAGGACCTGTGTAGCTTCTTGGAAATCCCTTTCAGTACGTCAACCAGCCTATGGTCTTAACTTCCCCAAGACAAACTTCTCTCAGCACGACTGGTGCTGGTCAAAACTCGCTGAACTCGTATTTACGATTGGATGATAGAGCCGAGCATTCGAAGTGGATATGCTCTACCGTCTCATAGCCTCGACATAAGGATGTGTCAGATAGCCTTAAGCTATGAATATGTTTGTTAAATTGACAATGTCCGGTCAGAACCCCTGCAGCAGGGTCATCGTCAAGAACAATTTTGCTGCTACACTGTCAAGATAGTACAGAAATTCCTTGGCTAGTTTGCAGAATTTGGTGCCAAGCAGGTTTCAAAAAGCTTTGGAGCTGACGGAGAATTACTCATAAAAATAGCAAGTGACAACTTTAGCAGTATTAAAACTACCATATTGAAATCATTCGGGACACCAGCAAACTGCAGGCTTATTATTAGGATAAATATTTTTGGAATTTAACGAATATAAAGAGTGTAACTAGTGATTTCCTTATTTTTCAATTCAATATATGTTTTTTCGTGATATCTCCGCCACTGCGCTGAAATCACATTCAAAAGCAGCCACGATGCCTCAGAAGGAGCCAATTGCATTATTCATCTGATATTCTGAATCCGCTGTATTCGGAGTACTCCAAGAGTATAGTTCTGTATATATTCGTAATGCTCCAGAGCGTTTGTCCCTGATTAATAACTTCCCTATGGTTCGTTTAATTATAAGAGAGCTTCAAGGGTAAAATTCTCAATGTGTACTTTCGGGTAAAAATTGAATTAGAAAGGTTCTTAAACGTCTTTGACGTTTCACATAATGGAAATGTTTGGAAAAAAAGCAAATAACTCAAATCGAGTGGGCAAAGATTATTATGGATGTTTTGACTTTAGAGATAAGATTTGACTTAATGTTTTTTCCAATATGGACCACAAAATGGGGAAACAATAATTCTTAGTGAAAAAATATAAAAGAAGTGAGAAAAGAAAAAATGATGATAATGGAAATGGCAATTATTTTAATATCAAAAACAAATTAAAAAGTGGGGATTGAAATTGATATATTGAAATATTGTACAAAGCAAAGTGTCACTAAGTAAACAGATCAAAAATACTATCAAAGATACTATTTCAAGGTAGAAATTTAACACAGCTTTAATCTGGTTTATTTGAAGCTTTCAAGAGGTCGTTATTTTAAGTGAATCGGTGTTTCAAACAAAAATATGAAGAACTATTTTGATTACTGTCTAGTGTATGAATTATTTAATAACATTTTCAAAATGGTACTTGATAACCGTTTGTTTGGACAAAGAGATTTATGTATTACTTGATATAAAAAGCTTTATTTCAACTTAAATACAGCTCTTTGTATCGAGAAATATCCAAAGTAGGATTCTTTTAATTCACCATTTATTACATAGTTAAGTGTTTCTATTCTTAAGTTTTGAGTTATACATCCTGGCAAGTCTTGTTTGAGACTGCAAAAAATAGTGTGTGTGTGTGTCAGTCAATTTATAGGCACTGTTTTTAGTAAACCAAAAGGCCAGTCTAAATTATTATTTCATTATAAAATTTTGTGGAACATAAATAGGCATACATACACAATTTATTTTTATCCCTATTGCTATGTTTATGTATATAAGGAAGAGTGGGGTAAGAACGACCACTTTTTTTGTTAGTGTTAATTTGAAATCAAGTTAATGAAACAAGTTTTGCTTCATAGTCTTCAAATTTGGTGTGCCGATTCCTTGATGGATGTTTTAACTGAAGTGTAATGCTTTTTTGGAAAAGTTTTTTAATTTTCGAGAATCATGTAGAAAAAATTAAGCAGTCAGGTGATCGCACTTTCTAATCTGACCTGGGAAAGTGCAATCACATTTTTTTTCGACCGTAGAGAGTGTGATTGATGGAATCGGGTAAGTGCAAATCACTTTCGGCATGCAAAATAATTATATCTGAACCAAAAAACTAACTTTTCTTTCACAGAAAACGTAAAAATTGCGTCAAAAGCAAATACAAAATGAATTCTATTTTTCAACATACAAAAAAAAAACTTCACCAAGAAAGAAAATAACATTTTTCTACCTCAGAATAACAAAAATAGTATCTTCCTCTGCACTGACGTGGCTATTTCAACACTTTCACAATATTTTCTCGGCATATAACGTCGATATCTTCTACGTCTGGGAAGACAAAAAACTGTTCTTTTCCTATTTTTTTTTCGCAAAAATGAGCATTTGAATTTCAACTGATTTTCCAACTCAATAATTTCACTCACTTTCCCTAGAAATCTCTTAGCATATTTATCATCTGTGTATTCTGCAATCACGAACATTCCTACTTCTAAGGCGTTATGGTCTTCCTCATTCTGTTTTTCAGGGGTCATTTCCATCTGGTTGGGTGCATCCAAGAGTGGATTTGATTCTATTTTTTCGGCTGAATCAAGGTTTTCCATATTTGAAAAGTCTTGCAAACTGGAAAAGCTTTTGGGGTCCGTATCATCATCTTACTCTTGATAAATTGGTTCACTGTCGTTTTCACTATCTGCGGAAATTTTCCTGGATGTTCTTTTAGCTGGTTTTGATTTTGTTCGAGCACTTATTTCAGCTGGATTCTCAATAGTATCTCCCTTTATAGTCGTAATAACCTCTGCACCTGGAGCAATTTTTCTTCTTGGCTTTGTCACCAATTGCGACCTTGATTCTTTTAATGTTTTCAGTAAAAGATCTTGGAAACTGGAGTTCATAGTTGTATGGCTGCATCTTGGCCCAGGTTCACTTGCTCTTACAATATCCCCAAATCCCCCGTCCTCTGTGATTTCTTTTTTATCTGCCTCTCGATTTTCAACTATTGTTGAGTTGCTTTTTTGTTCTTTCCATCTTCCCAGAGCTTCTGGATCATAAACCGATTCTTCAATAGCGTTTCTGTTATAAGGGACGATACCCGCCTTTCGAAAACCACTTTCTACCACTGTTCCAAGTTTTTCCCAAGAGAATTTTTTGTCCCGGATGGCCTCTTTGCCATGCAACCAAATTTGCGTCCCATTTGCATCTGAAGGATTTGAAAACAGCTAGATCTAATGGCTGCAACAGGTGACTGGTGAGAGCAGGAAGTTTTAAAATTGTAATATTGTGTTGTCTAGACAATGTAGCAATTTTTTCGCGTGCCCGTCATAAAGTATCAAAAATGGCCAATCGTTTCCTAAAGATGAAATCAGGCTTTTCTTGAAATAATTTGAAAAGATATCCGAAGTCATCCATCCCTTGGGGCTTGCAGCATATGCAGTATCTGGGTAACGCTCATTAGAGTCTGGTAACCAATTTTCCCATACATTTCTTCCTTTAAATAGTATTAAAGGTGGTGCTTTAGTGCCAGCAGCATTTGCTGCTGCTAGCCAAGTGATATTCTCTTTTCCACTACCACCTGTTAATTGCGAGGATGGCTTTCCTTTTTTGCCAACAACTTTGGTCGTTGACGGATCAGTGCAGGTGGAAGTCTCGTCCAAGTTCCAGATTCTATCGGGTTTATCGAATAGGTCCAATTCAGCTAATGTCTTGAATAGCAAATCAAAATATTCATTAATTATGAGTATCTGTCATTTTCTTCCTGACGTATTCTACCGATTGTGGTTTTTCAATTGACAGACCATGTCGCCGCTTAAAAGCTAGAAACCAATCTTCTCCCAGTCTATTGAAACGAAACGGTGTTTCAATTTCATTGACTGTCACGAAATTCTCGATGCAGACCAAAACTTCTTTCCGGCTCAGACCAAAGCCCCATTTTTCCAATATGGTGAGGTAATCCGCTAATCTTTTTTCCTCAGTCAATGGCAAAGCTGGTGCTCTGCTACCAGTTTGGCTTTTGACTCTTCGTCTGCCGGTTACGATACAATTTAAAGTACTGTAGGGTATTTTGAATGAACGTGAAGCTTCCCTTGTGGTCAAAATGCATCTTCTTGTCTGGTCTAAGGCAATATCAATATCATCTTGGGAATAGCCGGTGCCACGAGATGATTTTCTCTTGTAATTCCTCACCATCTCTTCGGTAAGTCTGGAAAAACGAATAAACATTCAAATCGGCAATAAATATTACTCAACAACTAACTATATAGACATTGACTTACCAATGTTTAAATTAGCGTGAGAATATAGAAATCTAGGATTATATATTAGAACTGCTACTTTCCCCACAAACTCCACGAGCAGGTTACACTAAGGCTAGAATTCGAAATCAGCTGATGACGTTTGACAGTTGAAGTATCGCTGAAAAATAATTCTGTTATGTTCGCATTCTAGCCACGAGTCAGTGGTTGTAAAACAATAAGTTATATGCCTTATGAGAACAGAAATTGTCAAAAAGTTGTTCGTTATATATCGTGATTGCTCTTACCCCGATTTTGCACTTACCCTACCTTAACTTATATATTTTTTTATTTTTTTTTGTTTGCTCATGATTTATTTTTTTAATTTTTTTTTGTTTTGTTTGCTTATGATTTTTTTTTCTCTTATGCTTTTGTTTTTTTTTATTTATGCCTTTTTCTTTTTTATAATTTTTTTTTCAAAACTTAAATAGTTAAATATTTTACAGCATTTCACTTTGTTTACAATTTCATGTTAGTTTCTTTTGTTAGTTTATATAATAGTCTTCTCACTTAATTTTTTTCAATAGCAGTTGTAATCATGAAAATTTTTTAAAAAATTATTCAAATTAACCTCAACAAATTGACTATAGTTATTTATGCAACTAGTGCATAAAGTGGAGCTTTCAATCAATTCCATGAGTAAAAAAGACACTTTATGCATATGTTGCATACAATATTTTTTCTACAATCAAGCAAAAACCAAAAAATGTGTTATTTGGGTTGCTCTAAATGGACTAAAAATGAATTTTTTGAATGGTTATGTTTGTCATGATGACAAAACGCTGAGTAAAATGTCAGATGAGTGCAGTCTGCAGAGCCATTAGCGAAAATATTCAAAATTAGCGTTAAAAAACTACTTTATCTCACCCTAATGTCACTTTATCTCAGCCTAATGTCACTTTATCTCACCCTAATGTCACTTTATCTCACTCTAATGCCACTTTTGTAAACTGTTTAACAAATACATATTTTATGTAAGAAAATCGAATAAAAAAACGTCACTTTTATTAATGATTGTAGGAAAAATATATAAATTGAATATGGGTTGTTATGGTAATTATTATTAGATGTATTGGGGATGGATTTTTGACAAGAGAGGAAGGAAGTCAAGATAAAAAATAATACGTATTCATTTAATTAAAAAAGGAAAGTTATTGTGGAGTTTAAGAAAATAATTGTACTAAACATACTATAGAAAGTGAAAATAACCTCTTGGGACTTTTTTGAAAGTAAACAAACATCGAGTGGTTTCCGTAAGTGAAATAATTCCAATAAAAGAAAAATAAATTTCATCTAGACTTGTGATCAACGTAAATATTTGGTAGCCGGAGAAACGGAGACGATTTAGACATTGGATAACAATCTGAAAAAGTCAACTTTCATGTCTTGGAAAATGTGGTGGATAATAAGAAGGTATTCCTATGAACTTTATTTTCAATAGAAAGGAACTTACCTGAGTTATAGTTATATTACCTATCAATTGTTCCACTTGTGTGTATAAGGATGAATAAAAGATCATCTAAGATAAGATGATTTATGTATAAAATGGCGTATCATTTATTAAAAATTTAGAAAGATTTTGTCGAATTAAAGTTTAAATTGATTTATCTATTATAGTTCTCCTCACCTGACTTTATATACTTTTTTCTACAATCAATAATAAAAGTGACGTTTTTTTAATCAATTTTCGTACATGAAATATGTATTTGTTGAACACTTTAAAAAAGTGACATTAGAGTGAGATAAAGTGACATTAGGGTGAGATAAAGTGACATTAGGGTGAGATAAAGTGATTTTTAACGCTTATTTTAAATATTTTCGCTAATGGCTCTGCAGATTGCACTCATCTGACATATTACTTAGCGTTTTGTCATCATGACAAACATAAACATTCAAATCGATGCCATTTTCAGTCCATTTGCTTGATTGTAGAAAAAAAGGTGTATGCAACACATGCATAAAGTGTCTTTTTTCACTCATGGAATTGACGCATTCGCCAGTCGTGAAAAAAAGCACCACTTTATGCACTAGTTGCATAAACAACTATTTATCAATAAAATTTATATTGGCAATTCTACACTGGGTGACATCTGTGGTACATGCATTGAGGAAGGCATACAGGCCGTATTTAATATTTTTAAATAATTTGGAAAAAAATTGAGTTATATTCATAAAAAAAATTCATTCAAAATTAATTTATTTCTACACTTATTAAAATTTTTTACCCCGAACCCTGAGAAGCTGTGGTTCCATGAAAATTTTATGATTGTTACTGCATAGAGGTGAGGGCATTGTTTAAAATTACTTGAATAATAAAAAATGGTTAGAAATATACTGGGCAGAACAAAATAAAATAAAAAATTTTCATCATACTAATAAATCCATATCAATATATTCCTGACGATGCAAATGTAATTTGTGAAACCAGCCGCGTACCTAATACATGTTAAATTTATAACGTGGAATGTTATTCATTGATTTTATATGAAAATTTCTCATTATTGCCAACAAATAATACATTCAATTTACAAAGTTATAACTCAGCAAGGAAGATGCGTAGAAAAAAAGTTTTATAAAGCACCGACATTATTTTAATGCTGGATACACATTCCAAGTCGTCTTTCTTAGATGACTGCCATCCAAAACAACTTGATTGTCCTCGCAAATAAAACTCGAGGTTAAGCTCACAAACAGAAATGTGCGAACTTTTTATATAAAACTTGTTATCTCATAAATACCTCATTTGTTATTATTTAACAAGAAATTGAAGTTTTTTTATAGATTTAAATATATACTCACTTAATTTCGACTTAAACGTTAAATAGCTTCCCACACTGAATACGTAAATGTCTGTTAATCATTTTTAATGCGTTCACCAATTCGAAGGCACTCATGTTTGATTGACAAAAATAACCATTATTATATATTTTTTAAAGACGCAGAAACACTTTCAGTTAAATTGCGGCTTACTAAAATTTTTGTAAATGGAGGAAAGCAAATATTTTGAAAATAAAAGCACAACCTTTCCACTATTTATTCAATAAATAAAATAAAAACTTTGTTGAGGTACATTTTGTCACGAAGCGAACTGTGCAATGTTTTTTCTAGTTGGTAGGCGATAGATAATACAGTTTAAAAGTTGATAAAATGATTCACTTAAAAATTTAGGACCAAGCTAGTTTTTTGCAAACTTCTATATGAAGACGTTATAAATAACGTGTGTCAAGTTCCCATCGATATCTTGACCGCTAACAAAGTAATATGGGATAGATCAATGGTCTTTGGAATGAGCTGTTCGCTTTTATATCGCTTGGCTGTTCAAAAATTTTTTCTTAATCAAGAATATAAAACAAAAATGTTTTCTATAATAAATGACAGCTTACACTAGTAGAATGGACGGTGGATATTGTCTTCTCTGTAGATACAATCCATGTAACTCTCAATATAAAAAAAGGTGAGCGGTCGTCGGACCGCCGACAGAAGCTTGCTTCTTATGCACAATAGAATGACCATTTTTCGTGAATTTTTCACCATTTTTCAAAAATTTTGATAATTTTTGACCATTTTTGACAGTTTCTCAAAAATTTTAACATATTTGGCAATTATTGACAATTTTTTCAAATTTTAATAATAATTGACCATTTTTGACAATTATTGACCAATTTTGACAGTTTTGACAATTTTTCAAAAATTTTGACGATTTTAGACCATTTATCAAAATTTTAACAATTATTGACCATTTTTGACAGTTTTTGACGAATTTTAACAATTATTGTTCGTCTTTGACAATTATTGACCATTTTTAACAATTTTTCAAAAATTTTAACATATTTGGCGATTATTGATAATTTTTTCGAAATTTTGACAATTTTTGACTATTTTTCAGAAATTTTAAAATTATTGATCCTCTTGGACCATTTTTGACAATTTTTGACGAATTTTGATTGGTTTTGACAATTATTGACAGTCTTTGACAATTGTTGACCATTTTTGACCATTTTTCAAAAGATTTAAACAGTTTTCAAAATTTTTGACAATTATCGACCATTTTTGACCATTTTTGACCATTTTTGACCATTTTTGACAATTTTTGACAATTTTTGACAATTTTTGACAATTTTTGACAATTTTTGACAATTTTTGACAATTTTTGACAATTTTTGACAATTTTTGACAATTTTTGACAATTTTTGACAATTTTTGACAATTTTTGACAATTTTTGAGAATATTTGGCAATTATTAACCATTTTTTCAAAATTTTGACAGTTTTTGCCAATTTTTGATCATTTTCCAAATTTTTGACTATATTTAAAAAATTTTAACAATTTTCCAAAAATTTTAACACATTTGGCAATTATTAACCATTTGTGTGCGAGCTCAGTACGGCAAGAGAGATTGCGCACAGTCGCTTGAATGAGTTATCGCGTGATGAACGCTTTTTCGTAACATCACACGTTTCACGAGTTCACTAGCCTTCCCAAAAGTCATATGTCGTGCAATAAGAAGCAAGCTTCAATTTAAATTTCATTGGATTAGTGGATTATTCAGAAATCCGGCAACACTGTTGCGTGACGAACCCTTATTCGCTTTTTCGTAACATTACACGTTTCACGAGTTCACTAGCCTTCTCAAAAGTCCTATGTCGTGCAATAAGAAGCCAGCTTCAATAATTAAACTTCCTTTTCCTCATCATTTTCAAGAGGAAGTAGTGACTCATTATTGAATAATCATCAGTGATCGATGAGTCCTACTGTAACTCTTCTCCTCTCTCGTGATTGAGATCTATGAAGAGGCTTCCCCTCTCATCGCCGTTCTCCTTCATGACGAAAATCCCATGAATCCATTGGCTCGGACCGCTTTCTTGCGAGCTCTTTCATCTAGCAGCCTCACCGATCTTGATAGATTCCATCAATGAGTATTTCATCATTATGGCATTCCAGGTTTCACAGTTGTATTTATTGGACCGACTAATTGTGAAGAGTGAACTTTTTGAATGCCACTTAATATTATAGCTTAAATGGAGAATATCCGGTGGATATAAATGCACTGATTTTGCGTACAGAAAATGTCCTGTAGCTTGGAAGTAAGGCAGAGGACATAGACACCAACTTCATAAATACATATACTGTGTTTTATAATTACTGTGCAGTATTGGTGAGATAGGGCGAATATGCCGTTAGGGCTACTATGAATTGGCTATACAACCACTAGAAACGTGGGTCAAATTACAATTTTGACAACTAAAGATAATTGGGAACAGAAACCAGCACCAGAAACAATAAACTATTGAGAATACTATGTAAATTTAAATCCGAGCCTGACTCAGTAGGCAACTGAACTTACTAGCAGTACCTAGCCTTACAACCGGCAAAGTCATTGTCCATAAGATGTCATACAGCACAGCTGCACAGTAAATATGGGATACAGTATAGATTAAGAGAGAGGAGAATAGTCACAACAGGACATCCCCATCGCTTATAAAGTGATAATGACTTTAATAATGGTCTAGAAGACGGGGAAGACCATGCAAAGGTGGTGCGAAATCGGATACATCCACCATTCACAGCGCAATTTCCTGATGTTGATTGTGAGCTCACTAACTAACGGACGGTTCTACGTGAAAGGTGTTGGTTACTCCTATGAAGAAATTTCCGCTCTACATTTTTTTACAGCCAACAGCAAGCGGGATATAAGCGAAAAACTTATTTTGGTGACATTTGACCCTGTATAACTTTTTGAGCGGTCACGATCCAGTTTGGTCCTAAGTTTTTTGTAAATAAATCTCTGGGCTACTGGACTGAAAGTGGAGAAGTTAAATAGAGTGAAGTATCAAATAATACAATTCGTGCGATTTGCTGTTCCCACCAATTTTCCCGTGAACTGTGAACAAATAGGTAAATGGAAAAGGGCCAAAAATAAAATCTATTTCTATCAACAGCAATTGAAACTCCAAGTATATTATAAACAAGTAGTATTATAGAGCTGCTATGTGGGTGGATATTTTCGATAAACATTTCAATAGACTTCAGTAAAGCGTAACGTTTAAGTTAAATTGAACTTGAAAACAAGTTATTTGCGCTTTTTAGATCATCTATTTCTCGTCACGTTCGTTGTTTCTAAGCGTTCCTGTGTTTGAGACTTACTTCCGTCGAAACGATTGCTTCAATTTCGTATCACGCTGGGTTCATAAAGACGTTTTGATCAGAATTGTATTTGTACTTCCTGTAAATACATTGATAGCAATGTTTCGCCACGGACGTAGATCGTAAATATTTTAATTGGGATATAAATTGATTCCTAGTTGGCCAGATTGCGCTATTGAAACGTTTTGGTACCTATCTAATGCATAAATAAATTTTTAAAAAGGTTTATTTGTTACTATCGATAAAGTCGTTAACTGTAAAGAAACGAATATTATACCTAATGCACTGGATAGTCGTGACCCATTTACCTTCAAATATATCCAGCTTATATAAAATACCTGTACTTGAATATCAAGAATAGATAAAGTGATGGAATTTATGTGGAAGGACTGACGTAGGTTGGAAACAGGATCTTTTCCTCGTAGACCATATACAACCCCATGGGGAAAATATTTAGAAATGGAGAACTGTGCAATAAGTTTCCTTCAGTTATTAGGGTTTCATGGAAGGTAGCTAAAATAGTGAAGTATTTTCAAAATCTGAAGTTTTATTCACGGAAATCCACTAATTTGTCCCGAAAATCCCCATTTTCCGATATTTTGATCCCCTCCACAAAATATCATTGATAAATTTTTGCTTATTTTTTCCCATATTTGTTTATTATCTGAGAATGTGGTTTTCGAGTTTCAGCCCAAAATTCCTATTATTATGGCCCTTACGATATTTTTACTTACCGCGTGTACTTGCGATTATAACTTTATATTATTATAACAGTTTTTCAATTTTCAAAATCGGAACTACGGTGTTTTGGATACTTTTATATATGGAAATCCAATAATTCGACCCCGCAGATTCCGGAAATCCACATAAAAATATTCGGAAATCTCGGAAATTTCAGCTCCAAATTTCCATTATTTTGGTCTCTTCGATTTTTTTACTATGCGCGTGTACTAATGTACTAATTCGATACCATAGATCACGAAAATGATAATGAAAACTTTCTAATGTCTAGGGTTGAATTTTTTTTCGATATTTCGTTCTCCTCACTTTCTGGTACCCCTGTATACAAATTTTGGTAGGTACGATGTTGCTGATTTTTTTCCTTATTCATTCAATACACAAGTTTGCAATAAAAATGCTGTCTGGATGTTTTCAACTGTATTTAGGCTGAAAAATAAAAAAAATACTCAAACAATTCCAGAACGTCAGGTTATTTTGCAAAATGCAAAATTTTATTATAAAAAAGGTGTTTTTGGGGCTAACATGAAGTCATAATTATTAATAGGTACAATTCTATTTTAAATACTGTTTTTAAATGTATACAGGCCATAACTATATTATTATTACTTTCTAAATAAAGAACGCCCTGTGTGAGCTAAATTAACAAACATAAACATGTTACCTGAACGTGTGCGCTCCGATATTGTATACAGATACATTCAAACACAAACGGAACATAGGGATTTTAAGCATTGTATCAGAACTGCTTTTGAACTAGTCGACCAACATCCAGCTTCAACAGATTAAAAACACGATTATTACAGTCGTTTATTTGAACACATACAACATATCGTACAATTCCCACCACTCCCTATTCTCAACTGTGGGCAGTCCTTAATTAGCGCCAGACAGTCGGTATCAGCAGTCGGTAGGTAGAGTACAATTTAAAGAATCTTATTTTGTTTTATTTACGAATTTATTTTTATTTTGAAAGCCAAAAGGAATCATAACATATTATCTTAACTCGAAACATTAATTGTTAAAGAGAATTTAACAAATAATTTTCGATTTTAACAACATAAAACGTAAGCATATTGTTTCAATATGTAGCGACGTTTACTACCCCCATCAAATAATTATTCAATACTAAAGCTCAGTTAGCACATAACTAACAAATTTTGGAAGGAGAATGGGCGGGGTTTCATACATTGGTTCTGAATTCAGCTGTCCAGATCAATACTTCATATTCATTGAAGTGAACTTATAGAAATGTTTTGTTGGTGGACTATTTAGATCGGACAATACATTAAATCCCTATGTTCCGTTTATGTTTGAATGTATCTGTATAGTGGCGCGGTACAATTACGTGTTAACTCGTCATTGTTTTATAGATCTTGGTTCAATAGCAATGTCGTCTGTGCGGAAGTGTGTGAACTCGTCTGTGCGGAAGTGGGTATTAATTAAATTCGTTATGAAATTTGAATTTTGCGTTATATTCCCAATGGGGAAAATTTTTTTTTTGAAGGGTAAGAATCCGACGAAAAACTTATAGAATAACGAACAATTGAACTAATGTCATGGTTTTAGGGAAGATTACTTGAAATGTGAAGTGTCCACGTCGTACTGTTGGAGATGGCAGTATTTTTTTAATACTCTTCATTTGTATTATTGATTCGTCTTTTGCTTGGGGGAAAATAAACTGTAATTTTCCCCCCTTCATAAAATTAACAGTGACGTCTTGACCTTCGCATTTAGTAACAACACCAACATAGTACCGCGGCTTCACCTTTCCCACCAACAGTACGTTTACAACCATTTCGAAAAATTCGCTTTCATCGATTTCACTTCCATCGAGAGATGACTCTTCATCCCATTCACCTCCGGATGACGAAGGCAGTTCATCTTCGAAAGCATTCGTTTCTTGAAAGGCTTGCGAACCAACTTCAACATCGACTTATTCTCTTTCTCTGCTTTTGCTTCTCTCTTGGCTTTTTGTTGGCGATATTCTCAGCACTGGACAGAACTTGCTTCCTTTTCACTTCTGAGGGATATGTTATATTAGGGATACGACATCAAGTACTTTTGATGGAGTCATTGCATTATAAGTACCTGACGTGCTAGGTTTTTCAGGACTCTTGGATGATCTTGTCAATTCGTTATTTTCAACTGTAAGATAGGAATGCTCTGGAATTGTTGATGGAGAAAATGGAAATACCCTACATGCTCGAAAGCCTGCTGATCCCGTCGATGTTGCTGACGCTTGAGACCAGGCTTTTTCTAAGAGTTGACCAAAATGTCTCCGCACTATTTGTTTCCCAGGATTTGCAGCTCCCCACTCAATAGATGCGTTTCGGTAGTATTTTTTTAGTGGTTTGAAGAAAGGTTGCAAGTAATGGGTAGTGTGGCTAGGGAAGGAAATGCACGTCGTCTTCGAGCGCTTTTTCTACGATTTCAGGCGAATTGGTGTGCGATCCATGTCCATCAAGCAAGAGTAAACACGGAACTGCTGATTTTCCTGGAATAAAGTGAGTTTCCAGCCAATTTAAGAAAAGTTGTTCGTTTATGTACGCTGATTTTCCTCCCATTACCAGCTCTGCGCCATCAGGTAGGTCCAGCCACGCTTGTTGCTTGTTCACACCCTTAAAAATAATGTAGGGAGGCAGAAAATTTCCTTTGGCATTACGAAAAGCTACTACTCGGGTTTCCCCATTATCTGCCGATTGTCGAGATTGAACAGATTTGCTTCCTTTCGCAGCTATAACTTGTTGTGGTGGGTTGTTTAGTTGAAGACCCGATTCGTCTACGTTGTAAATATTAGCAGGTTTATTGAATAAGTTAAGAGTACTTTCTAAAAGGGCAAAATAATCTGCGACCTCCTGTTTGTTCATTCCGTCTGCTCAGGCCTTGGACACCCCTTAGGCTTTCCTTATCGGAAGAATAGGGTCACGATTAAAAAAAGCTTGAATCCACCCCTTGCCTGCAGTACGATTTTTTTCACAGAAATGTCTGAATGGGAGTTTGAACTTCTCTCTGCCAAATTATACGACATCTTGCGCAGGGCAGTTTTTGTTGGGGTATATCCAGCCTTTAGCAATCTCTTCACGTGTACAACGATTTTTCTCTCTACATCCCAGCCAAGGACTGGTGGTTGTCCTAGCTTTCCCTTGACGAGATTATTTGATTTTAAACGATGGCGTAGAGTTTTTTCAGGTATTCTATTCGCTTTTGCTGCTCCTCTAATGGATGATCCATCAGCAACCGCTTGGGCAGCAGCAAAAAGATTTCCCTTCGACCAAGTCCCTCTCAGTCCCTTCGCTTCGTAGTTTGTCATTTTTGAAAAAGAAAAAAAATAGATACTTAAGTTCCTAAGAGACGGGGATATGACGCGCGTCATATCACTGGATCACAATGTGCGTCATATCACTAGCTAGCCACCATTTTATTTATAAAATAATTAAATCTTAACAAAGACCTAAATGACTGAGTTAACTATAATGTAATGTGCGTATGGGGTAATGAGGTTAATTATTTTTTTATTTATAAAATTGATTATTGAATTTGTGATTTTATTGTATTGTATAGTTGGGCGCCAATATTTATTTTTAAATCAAATAAATATGAAGTATTGAATACAGTTAATGATCTTCTAATTTTTTTTATAATTCCACCTATTAAAATTTTATTAAAATTTACCTGACCTTTCTTTCTCAGTATAACCCTATAACTTACTCTGATAAAGCACGAAACTACCTATCTCAGTCGGATTCGTTAGTTGTGTTTTGAGTCGACGCTCTACGCGCTGTTATTAATTATCTCCAAAATGGATGTTCAATAATAGACAAGTTGTTGAATTAAACGAAGAAATACAAATTTTCATTGAGAAACAAAATCTAACACAGTGGCAAATTATGTATGGCGTATTACCATCCCTTCCACACATGAAGAATAGTAAAAATAATTGCTAAATTCAAGAAATCAGTTTGCAAGTGAGAAATGTTTACAAAAAAAACAATGGTTATCATATAAGTACAAAATCAATGATGAAAATTGCTTATCGACCAACAAGGTAAGTGGAAATTAATTTTAGTAAAGTATTTATTCATAAAGGAAAACTAAAAACTTGTTTAGTCTATGAGCAAAAGAAAAAAATAGATAGATGTTTACAGTCTAATAGTAATACATAAAAATTATTATTATTATTATGGCCTTTAAGTCTATGATATTTAAATCCTCTTCGCTTAAATCAATATAGCTATTGATAGATTTTTTTCTCTGTCAACTGCTTCATCGGAATATTAACTGTCACCTGTATTTGTAATATTAGGAATCAACTATTAAAATCTACTGTAACGAGCGCCTGAAGAAATATTAACATAGAATACTAATGGAATGCATTTATTATTCATAAAACGTAATCTCATACAAGCACGACAATCACTGAATGTCATTATAATCATTTCGGTCTTTAGTGACGATAATCATCAACCAACGATTACCACCTTAACTATTACTGTTACTGGCCTGAATGGTTGAATTGCTTGTTCTGGGTAAATGTCGGATTAATGGATACATTATTGTCATGGAATTAATTGCAAATTACTTTAAGAGCCCAAGTTTTCAACTTTATTTTCATGAAAAAAAAAATTCGGGAGGATTAATTCCAAAATATACACTACTGTTGATCTCTGATAATGTGTATATTTTATGTGTGCTTCTTTAAGTATAATTATTCACTAGTGAATAATAGGAGTGGATAATGAATAGGTAACATGACATGGATAGATATGACTTATATTGAAGGTTATTTATATACAAATCTCACAATATAAAATTTAGAAATTTTCACCCCGACCAGGTTTCGAACCCTATGCCTACAATGCTTCATTTCATGCAGTCAGACCTCCAAACCATTCCGCTACGTAGACATATACAGGGTGAGTCATAAATATTGGGACATAGACGAAGGGCAGATTGTTTGGACCAAAATATGGCGATAGGACCAAATATGCCTCAATAAAATATTGCTGTGGAAAAAGATGAAGGGCGTTAAAGTTGAATTTTTTTCGCTTTCTGCTGATAATTCCACTGTATATTTATCAGCTGTTATCAAAATCGATGGCATAATTTTATACAGGGAATATTATCTTATGTACTATTCTACATTTTGTTAGAGGGGGCGCCACGTGAAGGATTTCTGAAGATGAAATCGACTGGTAACTTTCTTGACGGAACTTTTTAGTGATTTTGATTAGAAAATATGACATAAATATCATTTCTACGTAATATTGGTGTTCTTGTTTGAATACGATCTTGAGTTAATTTGATTGACATAAACTAAGGACTTCATATGTCCCCAAACGTAATAATCAAGCGGGTTATACTCAGGACTTCTTGGTGCCCATTCAAAATGCCACTTAGATGATTTCCAACAACTAATGGGAAATGACGTGGAGCTCCATCCTGCATAAACCACATTTTGTTTTTTTACAGCTAGTGACAGATTATCCAAAATAGCACTAAAAGTGTTTCGCAGAAGAAATAATTAATATTGGTGGACCAAATATAGTATTCGACTAGCATATAATGGCAAATATTCACTCAGGTGCTTATGTCACTTGCCTTCGGCTCGCGACACAAACGCACCTTCTTGAATAATAGCTTATTATATGCTTGTTGAATAATTTACCATTATTTTTATAATCTCTTCATTTCTCTTAATATTTCGTCAGTTTCATAATCAACTTGAATGTTTGCATGACCTCAATTTGCATTTAAAATAGGTTTTAAAGTAGGTAGGTACCTCTGTGGCGGCTAGAGAGGCGTGTGCTCTTTATATTCAAGAGATAATTTTATATCTCAATATTTGTACGAATCTAAAATTGCTAGAGTCAAATATAAATGTACATGGGAAATTAAGTTTCCATGAAAACCAGTTGAAAATGGCTCGAAATCCATGTGTATATATCAAATAAAGGTTAAAACAACTTCTAGCAAAAAAAGTTTTATGTGTATTTTCATTCCAATTAAAAGTTTATCTTGTATGGCAATGAGTTTAGTATTGCCAATTCTGTTTTCACAGCAGAATAAATACACTTGAGCATGTAATTATCAAAAAGCCAAATATTATTGGAATTTCAATTACATTTATTAAAATATATCGTTAATTGAGGACTATATGAGTGGTTTAAATTTTCCACAATCTGGAATGCCTATATACCTAGTCAACTTGCTCAAAATATCATGGGTCTGTAAATTAACAATTTTCATTGGAAATTATGAAAGGTCATATAAAAAAGGTGTAAACTAATATCTCTTTACGTTTTTGTGTTGAGTTCAGCAGCAAAAACCAATTTTTTTTTCTAAAATGGGATGTCAAAGGATTATATGTGAATAAATATATACGTGGCCGGAATTTATTTTTCACCCCCAAAGCCTAGCTTCGCCTCTGTAGGTTGTGATATCTGGTCTTCTGTTATTATTTTTTATTCTAGTGGTGCATTTTTGTGAATAGCAGCAGCGCCTGGTGATATGTACGATTTTAATTAAATTCCTATAATGAACTTGGGTGAAAAATGGTTTATACGGTGTCGAGATTGAGTTAAATAAATGAATAAAAAAAAACGAAAATACAAAAATAAAAGTGATTAGCGAAATTGTTGTGCGTGAAAAATTAGGAAGAGAATATGTAATTTTGATAATGTATGTAGTACAAGATGAAACGAATTGAAAATAAATAAAATATTCACGTTTTCGACATAAAAAATATTTATGCAGACAAGAAAATGGTGAATGTGGAGGGAGGGAACGTGACCAGTGAGTAATTACCAAGATCATCGGAATAAAAAATGACACAAAGACAAATGTGGCACGTATGCTATCCTTGTAGCTCCATCTAGTACTCAGGCACAATTCAATTTAAGAAGGTAGTGGAAAGAGCTTCATATTATAGAGTTAACGCAGATAGAGAACAGTACAGGCACGTCATCAATCTATCCGCTGGTTTCCAATCGATTCTCCTTTCAGTGTCGCACCTCATTTAAACTTATTGAAAATACCTACTACCTACTATTTAAATTCTCAAGATATCCACCTAAAAGTCAAAGTTGAACTATAACTATCTTACTGTTATAAAATAAAGTGACTGTTTCTAATTAATTCCACTATTTAATGAAAAAATTATGAAAATTCGAAAATATTGATAATTATTTCGGTATTGACATATCGTTGTCAGAATGACAGAAGTTACATTCGATGTGATGTCTAATGTTTAATGTTTGGCTAGAACCAACCTAACCTATCTTGTAATTGACTTAATATGTATGAATAGAAAAAAGAAGAAGATATGATATTACAAATACTAGCCTTATGGGTATTATGTATGTATGTAATTTGAGGTGACATTCACTGAGACCTAAAATATCTATTGTGCCCCTTTACTTCTACTTAGTTCCTGAGGAAAGTCTCAGAGACTAGTAGTCCTATTTCCCGGAGGAGTTTTAGGATATCTGCAGGCTTTAACTTAGGTAAATGTCCCTCTTCTTTCCAGTAATCTCCAAGCTGTGTGTGACCCAGGATTCTGGATTGCTGTGCAATTCGCAAGTATGTGGGTGAAGGTTTCTTCTTCCATGCCACAGAATCTACATTTTTCTTCCTCCACTATTTTGAGCTTTTTCAGGTGCTCATTCAGGCGACAATGTCCCGTTAGAATCCTTGTTAAAACTCTAAGTGCAGTTCTACTTTGACTTATGTATTCATTTGATCTCAACAGGTTGTAGTCACCCAGAAGAATCTTTGATTGTCTAAGTACTACTAGATCGTTTCAGTGGTCAGATTTTCTTTTTTCTTCGGCTTTGCCTATTTATTCCGGCCCCCAAAAAGGTGTTCCAGTCCCCTTCTTTGCTAGTTCATCTGCTATTTCATTTTCTCCTATCCCAAAGTGTTCTGGAAGCCACAGTAAGTTGACTATATTGTTTTCACCTAGTTCATTTAGTTTGCCTAGGCATTCCCAAACCATTTTGGAACTGATAACACAAGAGCTCGGTGCTTTAATGGCTGCTTGACTATCCGACATTGATAAGCCGTATGGGT
Organism: Lochmaea crataegi; assembly: GCA_947563755.1. Classification (NCBI taxonomy): domain Eukaryota; kingdom Metazoa; phylum Arthropoda; class Insecta; order Coleoptera; family Chrysomelidae; genus Lochmaea; species Lochmaea crataegi. The sequence continues at coordinate 80,702,624 of OX387423.1, read as the reverse complement.
ATATCCTGGATATATTTTTCCATTGAAAATCAGTATAACTGTGCAATGATATAGAAAACCAAGGAAAACTATACCTGCTGATCTTTACAATTGTTACTTAAGAAGTCATTTTAATAGTGGAAAGCGCCCTTGATTCATCTGTTCATTGACGGCATCGTATTGTGGGTCTCTCAGGTATCTTCTAGTTTCTAATTCTTCAAGGAAATCTAGTTTCTTATTTCAAATATGTAGTACTTCTAGTTCTGTGTTAGGTTAGGATTTATTTGGCTGTTTCAATCTGAATGCTCGTGTGTTCATTGTGTCTAATTCCAAAATTTCGACTATTTCGACCAATATAGATAGACATTCTGGACATTTAAGTTTATATATCCCAGACTTTTCTAATGGGGATATTTTTGTTTTTAGATTTAATAATTTTTCACTTACATTGCTCTCGGTTTTGAAATAAATTGTTGTATTTGTTGCTGAAGATATTATCTTTGAAATATTATAATAAATATTACCAGCTCATGTGACGGTTTCGTAATTTTGTATTTCTTTAGTTTTTTCAGGAAAAATTAGTTGTAATGATGGTTTTCTGTTAATTGAAAAATCAATTATATTATTGACTCTTTGAATTTTTTAATCAAGAAAATTAATAGCAATATTTTCTTCAGCTTCCAATGTATATTTAATTCTTGGGTGTAAATTAATAATATGAAAAATATATCTAATTGTTTTTCACTACCTACAAAACAAGCTAATATGTCATCTACCTACCTATACGAGGATAAAATATTTCTTTCTAAACTGTCCATTAAAATGTTTGCCAAAATTGTACTTCTCCTTCAAAAAATGTCTGTTCGTCTTAACAATGACTGATTTGAATGCATAATTACATAATTTTATAGAAATAGTTTTAGCTTTGATGAAAATGTAAGAGGATGTATTGAAAAATGGGAAAATGGGAAGAAACCATATTATTATGATGTATTTTTCCTCAACTGTGTGTGTATGTGTGGTTTTGTCCTTTTTCAGGTTTTGTAAAACATTTTTTATACTCAATTCGTTATTTTGTCAAATGACTTCACTAACAAACACTTAGTTTGCTATTTGCTTTTTCATTAACTGATGGAGAAGGAGAGTAGAAAATGAAGAATAAACAACCCGTATTCTTGACTATGTGGGAAGGTAGCGTCCAGAAATGCTAGTTCATTTTCACTCCCGGGAACTAAATGTCGTATTCGTGAGCGTTCGAGATTTCCGAGAAGGAGACAATTTCCGCGTATTCAAATGTCAATGAACGTGCCCAAACAGGAGTTCTAGGTCAGGAATAGAAGTAAAAGAAGAATACGAGGTAGTTCAAACTCATATTTCAGTTTTGACCAGGTCGGTGTACAAGTTTTTCCTTTGTTTCCGGGCGTGTAAATTGTACGGTGGTGATCTTGTCCACTATTTCCTGGCATAGTTTTTTGGAGACAGGAAAAAGTATCACAAACTTATGGTCAGAAAGTACAAAAGGATTTCGTTGGGGCAGAATATCCCTACTTATTTCTACTGCTTCTGCAGCATTTTCCAAATCTTCTTGAATGATATTAATTGAGATCATACGTTGGAATTATATACATTGTAATGAAAAAAACACACACACAAAATCAACAAAACCTAAAATTCTGACTTTTGAGGTTGAAAACCCTTGCGGGAGTTCGTTTCCTTTTGAGTAAAAGCTGGGGAATTTAAAATTCTTTGGAATGTATAAAAAAATATGACAATCATCACTTTAAGCTGAACCACGCTTACTTCCCGGAAAAGTTCGACTCAAAAAAATTTCAGTATATACGGATCCAGTAGTCAAATTCAAGCAGCCAAAAAGTTCAAACTGAAGTTTTTAGATACGCATTTTTATCCAACCTTTTGTTACACATAAAAAATATATACACTCTCCGTTCGAAGTAAAGCTAAATATAATTAACTTTCTGTTATGGAGGACGTTCTGCGGAAAGCTCTCTTTCTCATAGTAAAAAGCGGTGACTTGCACTAAAGTTGTTATTAAATTTCGGCCGTGAAAAGCTCCGTTGCCTCGCATCAGTTGTGAAAAAGTTAGACCAAACCCTTTCGCAGGGCAGACTAATTAATTTATTATTTATTCCTTCTTAAATCAAGGGTTATCTCGTCGATACGAAAATATAACTCCCATTTATTTCATAGTCATAAAAGTTGAGAGTTCATGAAAAACATCCTAAGAGCACACCAATAAATTTGAAAGTTCTAATAGATTTTTTGGTAATAATTTTGGAACAGTATCTGTATATTCCGCATTAGGATGTTCTCATACAATAATTGCAAAATGCGCTGTACAGCCGACAAGTTGCAGAAGCATAATATTGCGTCTAAACTCCAAATTCTCATCTCCTAATAAAATCGGCAGTATATTTCTAAGGAACTTTTCAAGAAAACGTAACTCGTGAGTACCGCGTCGAAGAAAATAGTTTCCAACAATTTCACTTTACTACTTTCAACACAATAATTTTCACGCAGTTTCCGAGATACAGCTTATTTGACCGCCCTATACATTTCACCAAATAACAAAAGTGTATTTAACTTGAACAATTTCCCAGCAGAGGTAAACTTCACCTTTTAGGTGGATAAACATCGATCGAAAATTGATAGTTGTATCTTATCGAATCCCAGAAAATTGAATTTCACCAACAACTATTCATCATCGCCTGTCCTGTCTAAAATAATCTTACGGGATTCACTAGCTGAAACACCTTCTGTAAATCACAAGTAGTATTTGATACAGTTTGTGGAATACAAATGATGATTTAGGGTTTTAATATATTCACATTATCTGTCCAGGTATCAGAAAAGTAAAACAACAAAAAGAGTCCTTCAAGATACGGCACACAGTAGCGCATTTCATATAATTCTACTCAAAATATTGATAGAAGTAAAGCTCTACTTAATGAACAAAACTTTATTAGCTATCTCCTATTCAATCAATAACAAGATGAATACCCTAACCTCAAATATATTGAGAGGAGCATCACTGCATAATCGCCAACAATATCGAAACAGTTAGTGGCCAACGAAGTTGCCAAGCTGAATTCCAAACTATTTCCGCGCTTACTGTAACAACAAACTGATTGTCTGTTTGCAGAAGAATAATTGCGCACTCGGTGTTTTGCAATTAACTGATGATTGTGTACAATCAGATAAAGATAGCTTGAACTCTAAGTATTGTTTTCAGTTTATCATAGAAGTGATATTTATTGAAATTAATTCAAATAAATTCCTGCAACGTACGCGAACTATCTCTTATCAAAATTAGAACATTGCGATAACCGCAATTACAGATACAATCGATAGTTGTACTCGAACAATGCAGTTCTAACTGCGTCTTTATTAGCTGGGACTGGAACAATGGACTATTTGCTTCTTATGCTAGTTGTAGGGTTGAGATGTAACCACATATGGTGTTTAACTTTGGAACTTCACCACTAATACAGGGAGATTATAGGGTCTCGTGTAGATAACCATCCTGATTCAGAGGAGATGAAAATTTTTTTGAATATGGTCAAAAATTTGGAAAAATGATCAAAAATTGTCAAAAACTGTCAAAATTTTGAAAAAATGGTTAATAATTGCCAAATATTTCCAAAAATTGTCAAAAACTGTCAAAAATGGTCAATAATTGTCAAAGACGGTCAATAATTGTCAAAACCAATCAAAATTCGACAAAAATTGTCCAAAAGGATCAATAATTGTTAAAATTTTGAAAAATGGTCAATAATTTCCAAATATGTTAAATTTTTTGGAAAAAATGGTCAATAATTGTCAAAGACGGTCAATAATTGTCTCAATTCGTCAAAAACTGTCAATAATTGTCAAACATTTTTAAATATGGTCAAAAATTGTCAAGAATTTGGAGAAATTGTAAATAACTGTCAAAATTTTGAAAAAATCGTTAATAATTGCCAAATATTTCCAAAAATTGTCAAAAATTTGGAAATATGGTCAATAATTGTCAAAGTTTTTGAAAAATGGTCAAATATTTCGAAAAATTGTCAAAAATTGTCAAAATTTCGAAAAAATGGTCAATAATTATTAAAAATTGTCAAAGTTTAGAAAAAATGGTTAATAATTGCCAAATATTTTCAAAAATTGTTAAAAATTTGGAAATATGGTCAATAATTGTCAAAAATGATCAATAATTGTCAAAATTGGTCAATAATTGTCAAAAATGGTCAATATTTATTAAAATTTGAAAAAATTGTCACAATTTTGGAAAAATGGTCAATAATTGCCAAATATGTTAAAAATTTTGAAAAATTGTCAAAAATTGTCAAAAATGATCAATAATTGTTAAAAACGGTCAATAATTGTCGAAAACTGTCAAAAATGGTCAAAAATTGTCAAAAATTTTGAAAAATGGTGAAAAATTCACGAAAAATGGTCATTCTATTGTGCATATGAAAGAAGCAAGCTTCTGTCGACGACCGCTCACCTTTTTTTTGTGGCCTAGTTGTATACCTCATAATATGCCTTACTAAGCTTAGATTTTCCACGCGGCATTGCTACGGAGCAATCAACATGCTTGTGGACTCACTTGAAAATTTAAAAACTGCTGTTTGCACTGGAAAAATCTCTATTATATTACTTACCTTGATTGGCATCGATAATAATTATTCTATTCTTTGTTCAATGATAGCATCGTTCATTTGCGAAAAAAAATATATGCGGTCAAACCAGAATCGATTTGCATCGATAATAATAATAATTTCATTTTGATTGAAAACCGTTCACTGTTCCAATTATCATAGAATTACTGGGATTGTCAATTATAATAAAATAATTATTTGTCCTTTCAAAAAATAATGTTGAATAATAGAAACGCCACATGCATTGATGTAGGTCAGTTGTTGAATGCATTATTGAGGTTAAATTTTTTTGGCTCCAATTACTAAGAATCAAATGATAAACCTACCAAATGGAACATTAAATTTAAACGAGAATTTCAATAATACTGATTGTTTATTGTTAAGTAGGCTAGGACAGAAAATAAAATACAATAGATGTGGTAATATTTTTCTCAAAAATAATTAATTAAAATAAAAAATGGACCTTTTTCGGGATCTTTTTCATTTAGCTTGTAATTAATTTATGCGTTATACTTTATGGATGTTCTGTATGTATGCTAAAATAGACAAAACACGTCACTTCTTAACAGATACTTTTGATTTTTAAGGACGAAAAACTGTCTATTATAGTCGAGTCTGACGAAGAGTAAAGTGTTTGCCGACGAAAAGTACTTGACTTCAAAAATAGACGATTTTTCATCTGGAAATTAGTACGTAAAACGTCTTTTTCGTCGACAAAAAGATTTTTTTTTTCATATCATAATTGAAGATTCAAAGCTGGTAAGAAACTTTTGAAAACAAAGTCTGGTTAGAAATAGATACTACTCTAGTTAGTGTTGCCTAAGTGTAGACTCCTTATACATTCAGTTCAGCGACTACTAATTAATCCCAGTTACCCCTAGCAAGTGCTGAACATTAACCAAAACAAAGGGCTTTTACATCCTTTCCGCAAACAAGAGCAAATAGTCGTGAATCGATTTTAACCGCAAATTTTCAATAGGATACGTGCATTATTATTCAATATATCTCTGCACTTTGGATTGTTTAAATCAAAACTATTAAAATTATAGCTTTGCCTGGCTATTATTCAGTTGCACACAAAGACGTAGTGTTTGTTATGTAGAGTGTGCTGTACGATTATGTTGTTCGTTGGTGCTCTTTATGCATACAGTGTTGTAGCATTAAAGTTAAATTATTTCGAACATTCGGTTTTTATTTACTAAAAAGCAAAACAAAAACTACATAAATGAATAATTAAAACTCTGTAATGTAGTGCAGTTTATGTACATAGAGCAGAAATTGAGGAATATTAAGGTAGGGTACACAAATTGCTTACAAACAAAGAACAATTTAATTTTCTGGATCAACAAGAAATTCTAGAGATTCGTATTCAAGTATTTACTGATCAATTTAAAAAGCTTTTGAATTCCAAAGAATCTTCTTGTTTTCACGCTCACAATATTACCAAAAGTGAGTTTTTTGTTTATTATATATATTGAAATGGTATCAAATCATTAAAATAAGGATAATAACAAAAATAGGAAAATTAGGAAAGAATATAGTGGGGGAATACCAGTCAATGATAATGAGACTTGAATCAACTGTGTTTATTCTTAAAAAGCTTACAATAAAACCATATGCAAGAATTAAATCTTCATAAAATATCATTATTTATAGGAATTCATAAATGAGAAGGGAAGACTTACCTTAATTTTGATAAAAATCTAATAATTCTTTATACCATTATTTGAAATAAGAAACAAATTGATTTCATAATTCTTCATTTAAATTATCTTGAATAGGAACAATATTGTTTAATCCCAGAAATGTATAACCTACACCTGAAATCAAATTATTAGAAAACATAATATTTTATCATGAAAATTTGAAAATATAATTTGACAGAATTATAACCTAAAGAGTTGTCACTGTCAAGATGACATCAACATCAATGAATATTTGTCATGCTTCGAAAAGACAGAACGATTAGCCAGAATCAAAGAATTTTAATATCAGAAATTGTTGTTTGAAAATAAATAATGTTGTGTTGTGATTGGAAGATTATTATAGAGTTTTAAAAAAATGTTCATAATAATAAAAATTAGACTGAGTTTATTTAAGACAAGTAATAGTATTGATTCATTGAGCATTTTTGAAAGATTACATGAATGCAAATTAAATTATTGATTGTAGAAAATTTTGTTTCACGTGTTAAAGATTAACTCATATTATCAGGGATTTTTCTTAAAAAGGACAATTTAAAGGTTTAAATTTGTGAATTTATTAATGGTATAAAGGGTAAGAAAATTTAAGAATTTTAACAAGTAAGAAGAAAAAAATTCACTTAGCAACGAGGATTATTGAGTTTAAAAAAGGTAGTTAGGAAGGACAAATTTGAAAAAGGGAAGAAACGGTTGTTAAGAATTGAAAAAAAGGACAAAAATTGAAGAAAAAGAGTTAGAAAGTACAAAAAACTGAGGTTAGTGCAGTAAAAAGTCAAGAAAGAATGTGTTAGTCAAAATTTAAAAAAGTGAAAAAGGTACATACCTGAAGGACGACGTGAAGTTGGTCCTGTGTTCCAGGAGAATTTGAATTCTCAATATTCCAGTCTACATTGTAATCCTGTGAATTGAAAAACCTCCATCGAGTCAGTACTCCGCATGTAGTGGAAGGTTAGTGATATTTATTGGTACCAATAAAAGTAACAGAATCAGAATTTAATCAGATGTACATCTATAAAAAAATCATTAACAAGCTTTATTTTAATAGAATTATAAATTATAACTTACCTCGAAATCGAAAGAACCATTTTATTTTAGTTTAACTTTGTTTGTTTGGAATTGATATTCATGAGATTTTTCATATAAATGCACTCATAGTATCATTATTAAATTGTTTAATTGAGATCCATTGCATTTTATTTTATCTAAATAGTGAAACTTTCATTTTGTTCAGACATACCATCAAATCACTCCAAACAATACTGTTTGCAACTCACAACACAGATCATAGATATTAAAATTTTAAAACACGTGGTCAGGTTAAAGATAGTGAGGAATGCTTTCCATGGGCGTAACAAAAATTGTTTTCTAATAACATTTAATATAAAAAAAATTAAAAACTCAATCATTAAAACTGATAAAATTGTTGGACACATAACAAATATGGTTGATTCAAATTCTCAACATTTATATAAAACAAAATAATTCATCAGTGCCGGAACCCAAAGAGGGTCAGAGTTTAATGTTCCCGAGTTATAGGTGAGCTAGCCTAAAAAGGGTAAGTTAAAACAATAAAAAAAATAAGCATAATAATATATATATACTTCCGAGAGGATACATATCCCGAGGGGGTAGAGCCGCTTCAAAAAGCTTTCTAAATCCTTTTTTTGGGGTAGATCAATCCCCTTCTCTTCCTTATATTTTTTCAGCAATCTGCCGCCATTTCTTCCTATACATTGTTTTTTCCTTCCACTTACTTATTCCTATGCAATTGAGGTCGTTTATAACCTCCTGTCACCGCGTGGTTTTCGGTTTTCCTCTCTTTCGCTTATCACAAGTTTTCCATTCAATCATTGCATATATTGTTGACTTTCTACCTACCCTCTATATGTGTCCCAACCATTTTATTCTCTGATCCTTAATTTTTTGTACTATATCTTATATATAATTCTATGTTTGTTCGTTTTTTATAATCATCTCCTACTTTTTTCGGTCCTAAAATCATTCTCAATATCTTACGCTCTTGTATTCTCAAATCTTCCTGATGTTTTTTGGTCATTGTTAATGTTTCTGATCCATACATTAATACAGGTCTTATAATTGTTTTGTATATCCTTACTTTCGTCTTCTTACTTATTAGTTTACTTCTTAACAGTTTTTCATTGGCATGGAATGTTCTATTTGTTGCTGCCATTATTTCTTTTATTTCGGTTTCCTTGTCTCCGTCATTAGATATTGTTATCCCCAAGTATTTTATTTTATCTACCTCTTGAAACGAATAGTCTCCAATCCTGATATGCCTGTACTCACACTTCTTTTTGAATTCCAATAGCTTGGTTTTAATCGCATTTATTTTAAGACCAATTTTTTCCATTCTTCCACTATGCCTTGTAGCATTTCTTCCACAATTTTCCTGTTTTTTGTTACTAGTGCAACATCATCAGTTGACCTCCCTTCATTCTCAAGTTTCTTATACTTATCTTTTTTAATACGTAGCCTAAGGCCAAATTGAATAGCGTCGCCGACAATGAATCACCCTGTTTGACTCCTTTGTTATATTCAAATTTTCTTGTTGTCCCTTTCTGGGTTCTTATCTCCGCTACTGTTTTTGCCAGTGTCATTTTTATCAATCTTCTTAGCTTGTCGCATACCCCCAGTTCTTTGAATGACTTTATTAAATGACTTCTCCGTATTGAATAAAAATTTTTGTTGAATGAAAATTTAAGTATGTCTCAACTTACATTTGACAATGTTGGAATTTGACAAGTATCTTGTTTGTTATTTTTGGCAAATTGAATCACAGTTTTTTATTTTCCAATTTTAACGCTTCGGTAGCGTTCCAGCTTCCTTTATCAAAACAATTATTAATTTTATTTTCCATTTTTGATCGCTTTGTCTCACAATTCATGAAGTTTATCCATATTAAAGTGGACAAAGGTCTGTTAATAAGATAAAACTGCTCTGCAAAGGAAAACGAACAAAAAAAGTCCTGATGGATCACGAATGGAATAAGAAAGAATATTGAATAATGAAGAGGTATATATGTCAAAGGTTGAAAGGGGCATTTCTAATTAATGAAAAAATTGTAGCATAATTTCATGAACTGTATTATTTCCATATTATTTATTATCCCTTCCAAAGATTATTCAATTCTAAAATACCTGAATCAATAATCCAGTTCAGTAAATAAATTTGACTCATTAAGTTTGAATGGCATCTGTCTTTCAAAGCTATAAGCATCCAATGAGAAATTTAGCATTTGAATGTTTCTCGTTTGAATTGTTACCCTGAAATCTACTTTTAATTTAACTGCATGTTCCATAATCACGCTCTAATTCCTTTTAACTACGTCTGATATTTACCGAATATACCCTTCTTGATGTAAATTCGATTACTTAGCAAATCTTGCTTCCCTTCTTTCCACAGGGTGACCCATGTTAAATCTACAGTTATATTATGATCCATTCCTTTTTTGTCGATGCTAAAGTACTTTTTTGTAATTCAAAATATTATCTATACAGATAAACCTTTGATTTATTGTTATGTTTGAGCCTGAATGTATATATGGTGTCGTAATATGGTGGCCAAAAGCAGACCAATTTAACGCTGAACTGGAGCTATCAAAACTGCGGGGGCTCAACTGTCTGTGCATAACGGGTACAACGAGAAGCAGCTGTGGCATTGAAATCCATAATCCTTTTTTTCACCCCTAGCCATGTTGAGGTAAAAGCGACAATGGCCGGATATAGGATGGAGCTCTATGGGAATTGGCACGAAGGAGCATACCATTGTCATTCCAGAATCTCTTCTTGAAATGAGACGTGATAACATGCTGGCCAAAATCAAAGACAACCAATGATCCAACTAAACAGCAAAGTGATGGACATATGCAGTCAGGGTGGATTGTAAACTGACAGATGTAGAGAAGCTGAGGTCCATGGTGCTATACTTAGACGCAATGCTTACACATCTTTCTTATATGTATTCAGGAAATAGAAGTTATCGACACGTGTCTGCAAATCAAAATTGCAAGGGGGTGGCCAACCTCAGGAAGGTAATGCTTAAGTGGGTACCAGAGCCAGTAGGCAAAGGAATGGCAGATAATCTTGCAAAGGAAGGATTTTTCCACTGAGTTCCTTAGAAATTACTAGGTACTAGTTGCTGCTTCGGTCCTATTCCTTGAAGGAATTCAACGATATTCACAGACTTGATTTCGGACAAGTTTTTCTCTTCCATCCAGCGACCCAATTCTGATAAACCGGGGAGCAGAACAACCGAAAGAAAGGAGGCGTGGTTTTATCGAGAATGGGTGAATTGTATTCTTGAACATAATTCTATCGAACGTCAATAGAAGCATGACTGTCTCAGGCTTCTACTGTGTAAATTGAAGGGATCAGCCAGAAAACAAGTTTTTCTGTCCCATCCAGGGACCCAATTCATTAAAACCGGGGAGTAGAACAACCGAGAGAAAGGAGACGTGGTTTTATCGAGAATGGGTGAATGGTATTCTTGAACGTAACTCTATCGATCGTCGATAGAAGGAGGACTCCCTCATGCTTTTACTGGGTAAATTAAGCCAGGGAACAAGGAATAATTTGACAGTTTTGTGAATTTATTCGATGTTGTGGACCATTCCTCATTTCTTCCTACTCTTTACATATATATTCAATGTAATAATAACTTCAAAGATTTTTGTTGGTTGTGAGAGAAAACGATGGAAGATGTTCGACGATCGGTATATTATGGCATATTTATACGGGTTGTTATTTTTCATTATAACATAACAGCAATTGCAGGTAATGAAATGGCGGACCAGTTAGCTGAAGAAGACTCTAAAGGAGACTTCATAGGTCCGGAACCGTTTTGTGGAATCACAAAACATTGCATAAGAGGGGAAATCGGGAACTGGCTAGATAGGGAACACCAATTCAAATGGAGGGTGACACAAGGGCACCTTCATACAAAGAGTTTACTGAACAAGGTAGACAAGGAACACTCAACCAGGCTACTGAAACCTGGTAAGAAACATTTGAAGATAGTTACCGACCTGGTGACTGGACACTGCACCTTGAGGAAACATCTGTACAATATGGGCAGTTAATGAACCTATGTGCATCCCAGGGGAACGTTCTATTCTATTGCAGTCTAGAAATGATGACCAGTAGTCTTCCAGCTAGGTGTTGTGTTCTCGGATTCTGTAGTAGCTTCCTTACTGCTTGTTATTTTTCTGATCACGAAATTACATTCAAACTGATGTAGGTAGACCAACCATTAATTTACAACTAGCTTCTTGAAATAAAAAAACACAGAGTTACTTAGTACAGTAACTGATAGCTCTTACCAGTATTGAACTAGGCATATCTTCCTTTTGCATGAATTTCCCCTTGATAGATGCTTGGAATTTTTTCCAAACAAACAGTGTTTATTTCCTGGTTTAAGTCCATAGGTGAGAGATCAAATTGCTGAAGTACGGAATAATTTCCGTGAGAGATATTTTATCAAACACTCTGCTTCAAAATCGATCATTTGGTTGGGCTTGGGAGCAAAAGTTCCGATAATATTATTAGAGGTGAAATCGCCCTGTATGTCGTCGTCTTCTTTGGTTGAAGGCAGTAGATTCATTACTGTAACTAAGAAATTTATCCCACTTGACGTACAAATTGATCTAATTTCGGACCTGAAGCAGAAAATGAACAAACAGAAATTAACAGTGGGTACATGCTACGACTACTTGCTAATATCAGCTTCTGTTTACGTGTTATAGTCTGGGAATCTCACATTGAATTATCATTCAATCAATCTATGTCCTACACACATGTCATAAGCTATTGTAGAAATTATGAAGTACAGAAAAGTAAAGAACTTTCACAAGAAATAGCTCTTAAAGCAAAAAAGAATATGGGCTAGAAGATGGATAAGTTGAAGAAAAGAGCTGGGAGCTTCCTCAACACTTTTGAGAGAGATGAGGACCCTGCATCGTACATGAATTTATTAAGACTATCAGTTGCAAAATTTTAAGAATTATTGTTGAAACCACACGTTCAACAATTTGTATATTTATATTTTAGTTCCTTTGTATATACATGTACAGTTATATTTAAGCTCTTTATTTCCATCCGGCGCGCAACTGCCTCCAAAATACTTCTACCTTAGTTCAAAATCGCGTTTTGTTTTCTTTTCCTGGCGGCTGACCGGCGCCTAGCAATATTTACTATTATTCTTCGGCAGTTGAAGTAGGCGTGACCAAACGCACACTTAGCGCCTAAATGCATTATCTCCGTGAGTCAGTCGAATCGATGTTGAGTTTCCAGCCCGGTCGGTCTCCCAGCTAGGACCTACCACTCCATACCGCTATAAAACTGATATTTTCAGACCAAATGGGTCAAGTTTCATAGTTATTAATTTAATTTCTTTATTTCCTGCATAATAAGTGAATTTTTCTATAAAGTTAAAGTTTGTATAGTGATTCAACCCGAAGCAAAGTTATATTTCAAGTGAATAGTACTTTGAAAACCACAAAGGAAAGAGTAAGATCGTTCTAATAATTACTATTTCATACTGAAAGGCTTGTCTACATTCATCGTTCCATCTGTATGTATTTTCTACGTTAAAGTTTATTGAATTGTTGACGAAATACATTTATTATTTATGCGAGAGAACAAGTCATCCTATAGAATTCCAGTCCACTAAATCGAAGGCATCCTATTTTTGACGACAGCATAAAATTTGTTGTCATTTCAACTGATGTGGCATCATCAACCACATCATTAGTTACACCACTGACAAGAAAGGAAGATACTCATTTTAGAGCTATTTCCTGTAGATCTAAACTCCAGATTATTTCAAGATATCTTGCAACTGGTGTCCCTTTTATCTCTTTTTATGTATTCAGGGCGAGAGGCATCCCATAGGCAATCATTTAATAATTTTACTCTGATCGTAATACTATTAACACACTTAAATGAATAAAAATATTTGAAAAAGACAGTATCAATGGCCGCTGGTAAAATTTTGGGGATTCACTTAACGCTGGTACCGAGCTGCTACTATCTAAAACGCAATCACGTGATAAGCTGACAGCTGGTAAAGTTGAACATGCGCTACTTAGCAAGCCGCTGGCAAATTTATTCGCTGGCTGGGAGCAGAATCGGCTGCTACAAGTTCAGATTCTGCTATTAGGTGGCTAATAATAGCCGCCGCCGCTATATATTATTGTCTGCTTCTTGACTGCTTCTACCAGTAACTAGCGGCTAATGTCAACCTGGTCACATTGTGATGGCTGGCTTCTCACCAGTTCATAGTTGTTCAGTGGACCAGAGTTCCGACTGGTGGCGCCAGCGGTGAATTGGATAATCACACCAAGCTGATCGATGTGTGGCAGTAACAGCTCCTTCAAATCGCAGATGGCAACCAGCCTAGTGTGTTCCGCGCTTCAGAAATACAATTATATTGGCTGCACACGAAGAAACTTAATGTTTATATTGGGAATGGAAACATGTCAAATGTTTTTAAGTTGAGCATTTCACAAAATTTTAATAAAGATTTTCTATGGATCTATGGAAAAACTTGTACCGGATTTCCTCCAAGACTATAAAACAACTATTTCCCAATATGTAGCTTCACTATTCTGTCTTCTAATGTTCGACCCTCGGTCCTTGGCAGTCCTTAATTAAAATGGGTAGCTTAATGTAACATCATTTATTTATACCTATTCGAGAGCATCAAGTTATCGCGTCGTGTACTCGAAATTGTATCCGGAGACCTTTTCGGTCAAGATTTCGTAACGACGATAGTGAAAATTGTTAAAGGTCGTCCCATTTTCCTTCCGATATGAGTGAAAGTTGGGCTCGCGCTGCTAGAAGTCAAGTGGAGTCCAAGTATGCACAAAGGGCGTGAGCAGAAACTTAATTGTTTGGATAACAAGTTACATCTCTTGAAACTTATCTCGGGTTTTGAGGTTCTATGGTTATTTTTGAAACTGAAACTAGATTTACGGAGTACAAGTTTTTAAGCGAACCTCTTTTTAATTATTTTCTGTTAAACGGTAATTTACAACATTTAATGAACCATTATGCACATTAAAATTCACTGAATTCAGCTTTTGTTTCTTCAATCGTTGTTGTTAAAATGAACAGAAATTTTAAACCATTCCAAAAAAGAACTGGAAAAGTGAAAACGGATAATGTCTAACGAGCAAGTCGAGTGTTTGCCTTGACGTTTCATGCTTTGCAGCAAGGAATAAGGACTGTCGTGGTTTACGTTTCGCTGTCAAGGATTCTCGCAAATATTTGCGCGAGTCCTGTTGTTTTCTCAGGTACATGTTTTCAGGATGATTATTTTTTTGCCTCATCTTTTATCGGCTACTTTCTCACCCTTCGAGTTGTTTCACTATCTGGTTGGAATTCATTTGAGAATGTAACTAAAAATATAAATATAGTTTAAAAAAAACTAAAAAACACGCTTTTTAATAATATCGGACTAAAAATTTTAAAATAAGCTTAAAGCAATAATGAACGAAAAATACTAGTATTATTATGAAAAAAGCACCAGGCGCTCGATATACAAAATATATGGCACAAAGCGCCCACGCTTTTTTCACAATAATTCTAGTATTTTTCGTTCATTATTGCTTTAAGCTTATTTTAAAAATTATTTTGAACTTTTTTAGGCCGATATTTAAAAGCGTGTTTTTTAGTTTTTTTAAACTATATTTATTTTTTACTTTTTAGTTCGATTTTGCACATAAAAAAACGCAGTTGTTGTTGTTCACATCATTCATCATTATATCTGACAACTGACAATCGATACCACTTGAAATTTCTTCAATTTCTGACGCTGTTATAATAATACAATCAATGCTTAATTATCACATTCTAAATTGGTTTCTATTTATTCGTCCATTTCTTCAATAATTCGCTATAACCGCTTCAAATCTTCACTTTTTTGAGGTTAAGCTGTCATTTTGTAAACCACCAAATTTATCCACCACCTCGGAACAGCGGTGGAATGGTTTGCAATTTTGGTTGATGCAACAGTGATAAATGAACGCGTCATTTGTTCAATCTGAAATCCACCAAAGAATTTAAAAATGCAGTTGGTGAATTGGTGGATCTACCGGTGAATGAAAAAACATGCCTTTGATTTCAAGGTTATATTGATAATAAACATATATATTGACAGTTTAAATTGAAAAAAAATGTGAACTATTTTTAAAGAGATTGATTTGTTAAGAACATAATATTTATTCATACCAGCTAACACAAACGTCCTTCAAATCTTCCCCGCCATCCAATTTCCACATTCCACACAAAATCTTCTTGTTGTCATATCACTGCTTCGTCCTAATTTTTATTCTTATTTATTTGTTGTACCTTCCTTTATAATCTTTGTAATGAAAATGCCAGCTTTGCTTTTATGTTTTATTCGCAATCGATAATAACAGATTCTTATATTACATTTTATTCCATCACAACAACCATAAATAAGATCATAACAACCATCATGAAGAATTGACAATTGATTGTTACCACCATTGCTACCAACTGATATGAATTTGAGGGAGTTTTTAGCGTTGCTTATTAACACCCCTCCTCGCTAGAAACTCTCTCAAGTCTAATAATCCTATGTTAAATACATGAGATAAGAAGTGTTGTTGGGACTGACCCTTTGTGAGGATATATCAGCTTCTTGTCTCCGAGTACTTTAAATCTATATGCTTTACTCGTTTATTATTTGCAGGGTTTTCGACTATTGCAATACATCCCTGATTGTCCTCATAAAAGGTTACCTTATCATTCACAATATAAAAATCATTAAACACCTTTTTTAACCATAAGCCTTCATGAAGCGATTCTACTAAAGCTACAAGTTCGGCTTCCGAGACGAATTTTCTATCATTTCATTTTTGAACAGGTAGGTGGAAAAATATATTTTCATTTTGTATTGGTATTTGCAACAGTTAACCTCACATTCTGTCAAATGGATTGAGATTTAGTTCTGATCGAGTAGGCTCTGTATTGTTCTACCTTGGATAATAATGAACAACCTCAACAAAAGTCAATAAAGTTAGGTTTAGAGGATAGTAGTGAAAAAAGAGCTTTATTCAACTTGTAAACATGACCTTTAGGATATTTGGTTCCTTTTGATTGGTTAACATAAATATTTTCATTCAGAGTACCATTTAGAAAAGCCGACTTTATGTCTAACTGAATAAAATAATATTTAAATTGATTTCCAACAACTGATGAAGTTCTAATTGTACTCATTTTTGCCACAGTTGAATATATATCTGAATACTTACTCTTTTCCTGAGCGAACCCCCTTACTACAAGAAGAGCCTCATATTTGTCACACTCGTTTTCTTCCAAGGGCTTAAAAGCATAAACCCATTTTGTATCCAAAATTTGTACATTTTTAGGTTTTGGTATTATTTCCCATGTTTTATTTTTTTCTATAGAATTTAATTCCCTGTCCATCGCATTTAACCAATCACCCCTATCCTTTCTGTCTTTAAAATCTTCATACCCCTCTGGAACGTTTTCTAAATATTTCATTGCATTAACCGCTATGTAAGTTTCATAATCATCATGCCACTGTGGTGTCTTTCTAATTGTATTACTCACTCGTACATGTTCAGACATGCTCATCATTTTCATTCTCTCTATTTTCTTCGATGCATTCACTTTCTCTATCTGTGTGTTCACTATTTTCATACCTATTTCTGTCTTCCTAGTCATTCCTGGTCAGTAAAAATCATTTTCATTGAACTAAACATCTCTTGGCATCATTACATTTTTTCTTCCTATATTCCGCAACCTGTAACCATTTTGTTTATAACCCACTACAATACATTTTTCAACTTTAGAGTCAAATGTGTTCCTTATTCCTTTTCTTATATAACTATATGCTACTGTACCAAAAGTTTTCAAATTGCTAACATTAGGCTTTCTCTTATACCAGACTTCTGCCGCGGTTTTATTTTGGAGTGTTTCAGTGGGCCCTCTATTGATTACATAGTTGACATTCAAAATTGTCTTCCCCGAGAGTTCTTTTAGCACAACCGATTCATTTATAACTGCTCTAGCTCTTTCCACTAGTGTTCAATTTTTGCGTTCCGCCTTACCATTTTGTTGTGGTGTATATGGAATTGAATAATCAAAAACAACCCCATTTTCCCTACAAAAATTCCTAAAATCATGTGATACATATCTCCCTCCATTATCACATCTCAATTTTTGAATAGTGAAACCATAACATTGCTTTTGTCATGAAATACTGATATAACGTTAGAAAAATCGTCTGTGAAAGTGATAAAAAACTTACTTCCATCTGCAATTGGCGTTATAGGTCCACATATACAGATACATTCAAAAACAAACGGAACAGAGGGATTTTAAGCATTGTATCAGAACCGGTTTTGAACTAGTCGACCAACATCCAGCTTCAACAGATTAAAAACACGATTATTACAATCGTTTATTTGGACACCTATAACATATCGTACAATTCCCACCACTCCGTATTCTCAACTGTGGGTGGTCCTTAATTAGCGTCAGACAGTCAGTAAACAGCAGTCGATAACTTTGTTTCAATTTAATGAATTCAACAATTAATTTTCGATTTTAACAACATAAAACGTAAGCATATTGTTTCAATATGTAGCGACGTTTACTACCCCCATCAAATAATTATTCAATACTAAATCGCAGTTCGCACTCATCCCATATAACTAACAAATTTTGGAAGGAGAAGGGGCGGGGTTTCTTACAGTGAATCCAGCTGTCCAGATCAATACTTGATATTCATTGAAGTGAACTTATAGAAATGTTTTGTTGGTGGACTATTTAGATCGGACAATACATTAAATCCCTATGTTACGTTTGTGTTTGAATGTATCTGTATATCTGTCTAAACAATCTATTACTTCTGACCCTGGTACCAAATGGTTTTCTACATATTTTTGTTGCAGTGCATGGTTCACAAAATTCTAAATCTGAGACCTGAACATTTTCTAAACCCTCTACTATGTTTCCACTAACTAATTTCCTAAGGCTTTGAAAATTTAAGTGTGCAAACCTTTTATGCCATTTGATAAAAACATCATTTTTATTATTATCTACATTATGGCATTCATTATTAATTACATTCAAACTGATTTCATACAAACTATTTCTCTTTCCAATCCCTATGATTTCATTATTATGAATGAGTTTAACCAATCCTTCTCCAAAGTTGACATTTAATCCGGACATTTCCAATTTCTTAACAGATAATAAATTTCTTTTCAAAGAAGGTACATATAAGACATTTTTTATTTTACAGTTTGTTTCTTTTCCCATCACAGTACTGATTACATTAATATTTCCTACCCCTGTAGCTAAAGGGTAATTGGCATTATTTGCAATAGCTATTAAGCATTGTAATTCCATCTGTGCACCCTGAGTTAATACAAAAAGTTAACTGATTAGAATTAACTTGTGATATACTATCCCTTACATTAGAATAAACATTTGATGCATTTTCATCACTCACTTGGCTCACCTGTGTGTCTTCTTGCTCATTAAAGTTGCTCGTGCTTTGCTTACCTCATATGATGTGTGAACCTGCCTCTATAATTACCCCTGTACATTCCTCTTCCTCTATTTACGTATCTTCCCCTACAGTTTTGGCCATTTCCTATTGAGTTGAGTTTCTTCCTTCCTTCCCAAAACTATAACAATACAAAACATTCCACAACAAAATATAAGCCTTCTCAAGTCAACAAATCCAACGGAAAATCTATTTTGAATAACACCTATAGTCATATAAAGATAGCCGGCCCGCGAAAATTTTATCTTTGTAATGAAAATGCCTTTCCTTTTATGTTTTATTTGTAATCGATGATAACAGATTCTTCTATTACATCTTATTTCCTTACAACAACCATAGGTAAGATGATAACAACCATCATGAAGAATTGACAATTGATTGTTACCAACAAGAAACATTGCTACCAACTGATATGATTTTGAGGGAGTTTCTAGCGTTGCTTATTAACACTAATCACTGATTTTAACGTTCTCTATTTTCTCTTCGCTCGGAAATGTAGAATTGAAGCGATAGTAATTCCTCGAACGTAGATTCTTATATGGGTGTACTACATATCCGCGAACTCATGACATGCATTCAGCAGCACAAACATTTAGTATAATAACAAAATGTGCGACCTCCATGCTACTAAGCTAAACCAAAACTGATGGCAAAAGCAAAATGTGAACTTTCAGTTCCCATTCCCCTGCCGATTGTTCAAGATGACATCAGACAGGAAAGTGGTGTGACATGCGGTGACGCAGAGTGAATTGAATTGCCTACTGGATTGCGAAAGATAAAACGCAGTAACGCGCTTTCCATTGTGTCCGAAACGCCCAGTTGATGCCTGCAGGATGGGTAATTTTCATGATTCAACAATTTCCAGCCTAGTCTTCTCTGAAATTTTCATCCTACAATTCCTCTTTTAGTTAGGGTTTCATTTTAATAACATCACTGGTGTCCTATAAGACTTCTCGTCCATGTTTTTTGCAAACACAGTATTGTGTTCAATTTGCCGGACTTCACAGATTCGCCCGGCCTGATGATGATCAAATGTCGTTCCCGGTATAACTTTTCATTGGAAAATTGTTAAATTATTATATTTATTCCACCAGCTTTTCAATTCGTTTGATTTAATTGAAACAGTTTGGTTTCAAGGTTTGGGCTCAAATCATACGACGCCTACTGCTTATTTATCGGTAGAATTTCGCCCACACAAGTTGTGTGGGCGTATTCGTAATCACTGTACGAGTAAGAGTTTTTAATTAGTTTCACCTCTTAGAGCAAGTTTGGAAATTCATTATAATATAATTCCAGACACTTCCTGTTGCAACTCTTATATTCTAAGCACAATAAAAGCTTTAATTTTCCGTATTCAATGTCCTCACTCAGCAACTAAGGGCTATTATTATATTCGAATTGTATTTTTCTAGTTAACAAATGGCTGCTGGCTAAAAATTGAAACAGATATAATTTTTCACTTGTCTAATTTCTACGAAGAAACTTAAAAATAGCAGGAAAAGGGAATCGACATCTATATTTCACGTCTTTTAACTTGTCACTCTAACACATAAACCTGTCCCAATTTGAAACAACTGTAAGCTTTTGTGGTCATAGCGAAAATGGAACTGGGATTTGACCGTTTGAGTTTTTTGCTTATAAAAAATTTCAATCTATTTTCAGAAGCTTGAGTGAAGTTTTGGTCTTCGTCTTTATAACCTCAAATATAAAGGGATCTATTAAATCGTCGGTTATATTTAAATGTTTTATTAATAAAAAGTGAGTTCAAAAACTGAAACACAACAACTGAAAAAAGTGTGAAACAAGAAAATATTGTATTCTAAAATTGTTTGGTGCAAACTTTTACTACTGTTAAAATGTATTGTTTGTTAGGGTAAGTATCGAACGACCATAGCTGTCCTCTATAAATAGTTTTCAAAATACTTTTTATTCATTGAATGAGTAAAAATATTAACAATTCATCTCCCAAGATTGACCAGTATTTATTCCAAATATCCTATTATATTTTGCATTAAGCAAATGCGAGCTTCATCTCACATGGGAATAAAACATCCTTGGACCCTAGCACAAGGATTCTGCAGAACTGGATGGATTCTAAAATGAATGAAAACTGAATTTCCATAAAAATATCACCATTGGTATCTTTCTATGTAAAATACAACGAAATCTTCGCTTTTTTGTTTTATTTACATCACTGAAGTCTCGTAGACTATGACGTTAGGGATTCGACTTTTCCCACATTTATCTTTTGAGGTTATTAGCATCATAAGAATCGAAATGGAATTTCCATATATAACCAATTTAGAACAGGAAACTGAATAAATTAACACAAGCCTGGACAATATTTGTCAATATTATATATTGGAGTTTATGCAAGTAAGTATTTGGACCTATATAACTTGTTTTGCAGATAAGGTACACATAGATCTCTGATCTGATAAGTTGGGAGGATAGAGTACCCCCAGCACTTGGATTTCGTTAGATCATGGAGTAATATAGTCCGTCTTCGCCTGTAGTATTGGGTTCGGAGTGATTACTGCCATAGTTGACGTTCCGTTACTCCGCACCCTGTGTATTTTTCAAGAATATGGAAGAGATACAGATGGGTGTGGTTCTCATGGCACCTGTACGCATAGATGAGGAAATACTTGATATATTTTTAATTTTTGGGAAATAAAACTAATCCCAAAACTCCGTGAATATATTTTAACGAGGAGTGGGATATATGTCAAAAAGTGAGATGAAACTAATAAATTGGGGATTAGAACGACGGAACTATACTACATTGCACTTCCTTTTGCATCTCAGTAGCCTATGAATTAGTTTTATAACGGTTAACATGCTGAGCTGTGAACAAAGTTGGTACGATGATTTGGGTCAAATTATCAACCCGGTGTAATTTTTCTCCAGTTTTAGTATATAGTGCATTCGTTTGCAAAATTGTTTTAACTCATGATGTTTTTTTTAATGTCCGGAAGGCCCCCTGATTATAAAAGTGTAAGGGGACACAAAACCTACCCTGGAGCAGACATCAGCAGTAATCACAATCCTGTCGTGTTGGACTTTAGACTCAAGAGATTCCTGAGAGTTAAAAGAGAAAAAAACGTCAAAAAAATAAACATCGCACAATTGAATAACCCTAAGAAAGTGAAGGAGATAAGTTCTAAGATCGAAACAGAACTAGAGATGGTAGAGATATCCGTACGGGAAGATGATGTTAAAAAGACATGGAATGATATAAAAACTAAAATACGAAATATTCAGGAAAAAGACATTGGACTCACGGCATCCAACAAAAAACAGGAATGGATGAAATAGTAAACCTCATGAATGAGAGACGAAAATACAAGGCAAACAATTACTAGAAAAATATGACACCTTCAATGTTCATAAAAAAGTGGAAGAATTTACAAACAGAAACAGAAAACATCAAAGGACAATCTTAAGAGACGACAACAACGAGATAATTCTAGTAGAAGCTAAGCTTGCAAGATGTGAAGAAAATATCGAAACACTTTTTAATGATGACAGAACTTGCTCCCCACCACCGATAGATCACATATTAAATGAAAAGGCTCCAGAAATAACCAGAGACGAAGTTGTTTAAGCAATAAAAGCACAGAAAAACGGAAAAGATACCGGTCCCGATAAAATCAAAGTTGAAATATTTAAATTAATTGCAGTAAATGAAAGTAAAACCCTAGATTTAATAACAGCATTATTTAACAAATTATAGAGCTCAAGCAAGATACCGTCAGATTGGCTTAAATCTACGATCGTAACCCTGCCAAAGAAACCCAACGCCTCACAATGTGATGATATCGGATGATAAGTCTTATGTCCCATGTCCTGAACATCTTTCTTAGAATCGTCCACACGCGAATCTACAAGAAGTGCGAATACTAGATGGACAACACCCAGTTTGGATTCCGAAACGGACTCGGAACGCGCGAATCGTGAATGTATTTGCATGTTTCATACACTATCGAAAGGCGTTTGATTGTGTTAATCATCAGAAGATGATTGAAATTCTAAGAACAACCGGAATAGACGAACAAGACCTACGTTTCATATCAGAACTTTATTGGAATCAAACAGCGGTAGTAGAGATGGAACAATCAACATCGGAAGATATGCAGATCAGACAGGGTTGCGTCTTGTCTCAACTCCTGTTTAATCTGTACTCGGAAACTATATTTAGAGAAGCACTGGATTGAGTCCAGGGCGGAATCAAGATCAATGGAACCCCAATAGAAAATATCAGGTACGCCGATGATACGGTTATAATAGCCAACGATCTACAAGAACTACAAAGCATCATAGATTCCGTAGATCACTATAGTGAGATGTTTAGATTGCATATCAATGTCTCCAAGACCAAACTATTGGTCTTTTCTAAGACTCCAATAAATGTACACCTGCGTGTCAAGGGACAAACAATCGAACAAGTGACCTTAATAAACTATCTGGGAGCTAACATCAATTGCCTGTGCGACCCGAAAGGGGAAATACTTTCAAGGATTGAGCAAGCGAGAAAAACCTTCATAAGTATGGAATCATTTTTTACAAGACTGAACCTTAGGTTGGAACTCAGAACTCGAATGATCAGATGCTACGTCTTCTCTGTTCTACTCTATGGATGAGAAAGCTGGTCACTAAATTCACAGATTGAAAAGAGAATAGAAGCCTTCGGAATGTATGTGTATAGACGGATGCTGCGAATTTCATTGGTACAAAGGATCACCGACGATGAAGTATTTCAACGCATGCACAAACAAAAAGAACTACTGAACACCATCAAGGAATGAGAAATGCAATATCTGCGTCATACGATGAAAGGTGATAAATACGAAATATTACGCCTCATAGAAGAGGGCAAAGTTCAGGGGAAAATATTAGTAAGAAGACGCCAGAACTCGTGGCTAAAAGATTTATGGAGATGATTGAACCGCTCGTCTGCAGAAATCCTTCGTGCTGAAGTTTCCAGAGCTACAATTGCCATTAGGATCGCCAACCTTTGGCAGGAGAGGGCGTGATAAGAAAAAGAAGAAGGGGACACTTGATATCTGTTATCGTTATTGTTTAAACAAGAAAAAATTAAAAATTCTGCAAAAAAAGGTTTTTCGCAATTAATTTTTTTTTTATATTTTGAATCAAAAAAGCTTTCACACTGTTTACCATATCTCCAACCCATGAATTTTTAGGAATATTTGAAAATCAAAAATCGTGATTTTCTTGAATTAAATAGTACACCTGAAAAAAAATATACAGTGATTTCTATTTTTTGTATAAAATTTGTAAACTATAATAAACAATATGGCATAATCAGATTTCAAATATTTTATTAATTATTTTGTTTATTATTTTTAATAGCAAAATGCTCTTTACGCACATGCACTTTAAGGAGAGTAGTATTGCCATCTCACTCCCAGTTCAATGTATAACGTGTGTTTCAACAATTTTTTGCTGCTTTTTAGCAGGAAATCGATGAAAAAAATTACAATCTAATAATTTTTCTTCTTAAAAGTTTTCTCTTTCAGCGTACACAAGGACAATATAATCAAGAAATGCAAAAGTAAAGTAAACAATTGGTTCATAGAATATAAATATTTAGAAAGAGTCGAAATATCGTACGGAGTAATGAGGAACAGCTTCAGACAATCTTGATATTATGGAATAAAACAATGGAAAAAAGGCATAAAAATAAATTCTAATAAAACAAAAATATTATAGAAGACCAGAATACAAAAACTGATATTAAAATAGATAATATAAAAATTGAACAAGTAGAAAAATTCAAATACCTTGGGGTAGCACTAGAATAATTTGGAAAACAAGAAGCTGTAATCAACGAAAGAATAAGTAAAACAGTAAAAATATATTATGCCATGAATAAAAAGTTCATCAAACCAAACAAAAATCTAAGTATCCAGAACTATATATAGAACAGTATTAACGTATGTATACGAATCGTGAAATCTTTCAAATGCACAAAAAAAAGGAGAACATATATTTGAGACGTATGATAAGAGTTACTAGGGAAGACATAATTAGAAACAAACATATAAGAGAAGGTTTAGGAATTTATGGAGGGATTTATAGAGCAGCGATAATTAACTTGGTGGGGACATATACAAAGGATGAATATCAACAGACAAGTGAAACGTGTATATACGAAGCAAAATCGCGGATTGAAAGACGGACCAAGACATACATGGAATACCGTGATGGGTAACATATTACAACATAAAGTTATCTAAATCCGGAATACAAATTAAATCACAATAGTGTGGAATTAGACATTGACAGAAAGTTGATAATATTTTGGACATTTAAAAAAATTTAAATCAAAAATAAAACAATTGGAGTTGGAAAAGAGATCATCTTCTAAGTACCTATTATCATTTTCGATTATATATGTGAGAGCAGGATCAATAGCCTAGTCTAATAACTCCAGATATGTTTCTCCAATCAACGAAAAATGACCTAACAATACGATCCCCATAAATTCCTGCCCACACGTTCAATTTAAGAGGATGCTGGGTATTTTCGATAGACCAGTAGCGGCAATTGTGTCGATTTTTCGGTACCATTTACAAAAAAGGAACATGCATCCGAAAAACAAATATTGAATAAAAAGTTTGCATTAGTATTTATTTTGTCAGTAATAATCTCACAAAACCGTAGTCGTCTGTGGGTCATCTTCATTTATTTCCTGTACCAAATGTATCTTGTAGGGATGAACTTTATGAGGTATCAAAATCCTACGAACGGTAGTGCGCGAAAAACCAGATGCTTCGACCAATTTTCCTGTACTTGTTGTAGGATCTAAATTAATATGACCTAAAATTGCTACTTCTGCCGCTTCAGTCCTAACCCTATTTTCGTAGTTTTTTTTAATGAGCTACTGACTCTGTTTGAAGAAATTTTATCATTAGCTGTAATACGTATGAGTGATGAAGCTGCTTGTCTTCATGAAGCCGATTAAATTCGCTGTTCTTCTTGCACACTTCCCGTTTTCAAAAAATATGGAAATAATCTCAACTCGTTCTGCAATAGAATATACCACTTTGGAAGTATTCAAAAACTAATTAATAACAAGGTTAAACAAACTGTCTTAGTATCAAATTACTAATTTTTTGCAATACTTTTTAAATTTACTTTAGATGTGACAGAAAATATGACACATTAGCCAACCATATGCGTTGCGTTCCATTTTTAAGAAGTTTTGTACTTTAAATTAATTAAGACTTTCTCTTGCAAAGATGGTAAAAATATCGAAAAAAATCGTGGACGATCATTATATCTGAATACTCCATCTGAATGCCTTTCTAATGATGTGCCGCACATGGTATATTCCCTATTTAAAAATAAGGGGTTGGTAAAGTTGAAGTTGACAAATGACGGATGCCTGTATAGTAAAAAAGTGTCCCCCTTAGAACAAAAATCGACGTGTTTCCTAATTTCCTTAAAATTTAAGGAGTAGGTACTGCCAAATATCGGGATGGACTGTTTTCGGTGGCCCACGCTGTATAATATAATATAATAATAATAACAATTATAAAACAATAATAATTTTTCATACACAATTGAGTACCAAGATAATGTGAAGTAATTTTCATTGTACCAATATAATTTAGTTTAAAAAAATTGTTCTGGAAAATTTTATTAAAATAACAGGAACATTTTGAACCACGACCTGAGAGGAGGGGGAAGGGGCATATTAAAACTAAAAATATTGACCAAATTAAAATCAATATAATACATATAATACAGTAGTTTTGTAATTTATAATTTTTATTCATTTTTTAGATACTTTTTCATCTATTGAAGTTAACAAAAACCTTTTGACTATTAAAAAATCATTTTCAGGTGCCAACTGTAAAATAAAATTTTCTAAAACGTTATTATTCAATGAGATAAAAAAAATACAAACATACCTGTGAAAAATTTTTACCTGATACGATCAACAGTACCTTTTTTTTAAATTCAGAGTACCTACTATAAAATCATCTACCTCTCTCTTACTAATGTCATACATAGAACTGGCAGTGAGATGGAAATACTAGTCTACTTAAAGTGCATGCGCGTAAAGAGCATATTGTTATTAAGAATAATAAACATAATAATTAATAAAATATTTGGATTCTGATTATGCCATATTGTTTATTATAGTTTTAATATTTGATAAAAAATAGGAATCACGGTATATCTTTTTTTTAGGTGTACACTTTAATTCAAGAAAATCACGATTTTCGACCATTTTCAACTTCCAAAAAAATATATAGAAATTCATGGGTAATGAGTGTAAGGACTTTTTTTATTTAAACTAGCCTAAAGAATAAAAACAAAGAATTAATTGCAAAAAAACCTTTTTTAGTAGCATTTATAATTTTTAGTTTTTTAAACAATAACGACAACAGTCTTTTCACACTTTTATAATCAGGAGAGCCTCCCGGACATTTAAAAAAAAGTACGAATTAAAACAATTTTGCAAACGAATGCGCCACTATGCTCTACTCTAATAATAACAGAATGAAGTTTAAAGATAAAAGCCAATATGTATTCCAAAACCATTCAAAGTTTCGTGAATTGTTAGTATAAAGTTATACGAATCCACTCTTATATCAAGGGCAACAAAACCACAGCTGACCAATGCTATTCTACCTCAAAAACTTTTTGTAAGTTTGAACAGAAAAGACAAGTAACTATTATGTAGAACCATATGTACGAAATGGTTATTTTAACTTTAACTAAATTTTATCTTGCAAATTTTATTCCTATTTTCTGCATTATATCCACGCGATTTACATGAAATTCCGAACGATAAACTTATGCATTGATAAAGAACAAAGTGCTTCATAGGAAAAAATTTAATATTCCAAAAACATATTGTATCAGTAAAATATTTCTGCAATTTAGTTTACTTTGTGCGCTTTAGGTAAATGGCTCTACTTCAATATCTTCAGATAAATGGAAAAATGTACAATATATTATAGTGAAATTCTAGGATAGATAAAGTGGCCGTTTGCTTTGTTCGACGTTTATTCCTAAAAACCCATTCAGCTGGACAGATTTTCATCCAAATTTTTAAGAAATTATGTCATAAAAGTTGCTGTCAAGTAGCAAATATCTCTATGACAGGACCTTTTGTGTTTCATTCTTTAGGATTCCTGTGATATATATCTCGGCATAAGCCATGCTACAATATTATTGAAATTCCAATGTTTCGTTCCATTTTTCGTAGATATAATAGATATACTCCTTTTTAATTCTCCTTATTTGACCACTATGTCTAATCATCATCAAGCCATTCAATCCTTGCGGATAATGGCTAATCCTGAAGGAATTTCTACCATCATTTGAGGTGGGTGAGTCCTCATACTTTTTTCGTTGTACCAACTGTTGTCAGTCTTGTTATTTTTTCTACTCTATTATCTTTACATGTAACTTTCCTCTCCTTCAATTGCATTACCTTTGCATCTGCCTTTATAGCATATATTACCATCGTTTTCGGCCTTCTTGTCTTTCTGGGTCGTATTGGAATCCAGTCTGTTATCTTTTATTTTTATCGGTCTTCGTTTCATAATATGTCTTAAGCTTCTGAGCCTTGATCCATCCTATTATATTTTCTTATTCAAGCACTTCCTCTATTTCTTCAATGGTTATTTTTTTGTCTACTTAGTGATATGATTTTCACACTGGAATAGAAGAAAATGAAATAGCAGATGCACTAGCAAAGAGCCGGAAGAGCAGAGGGCAGAATAGATCTTTAGGTATCAGTGAATGTCACCCCAATCTACATACATATTCATGCATTCTCATGTGAGTTAGATATTGTTAAACAGTGCGGTTGTATTATTCAGTTCACGTTGTGCCGCCCATGTATTACAAATACGCCGACAAGTGGTCGTGAAAAAACTTTTTTTGGTTGTCCTGCTGACTTTGTACAAACTTTATAACTGCTTCAAACTTATACTCTTGAGTTATTAGGTGGTCTTGTCTTTTGACGCTTCTGCACCTATGTTCATATATTTTGTTTTTCCTTCAACCCGAATATTTGTGACTCCTTGTTATTTTTCTGTATTTCCTATTATTGTGGTATCATCTGCATATGCTATTAACTATTGAGTGATTAATCATTATATTGTTTTTGACAAGATTTGATCTTATTATTATGCCTCATGAGACCAAATTGAATAATGTAGGCAATAAATAGTTTCCCTATTTAACTCTTTTATTTATTCCAACGAAATTGTTGTTATTACTTTGACTACTGCATTTTCCAAGGTAATTCCCACCAAATCTCTCAGTTTACTTGTGATTCTCAAATATCTAATTTTTTCTAGCATTTATTATTTATTTACTGTATCTGAAGCACGTTTGAAATTGATAAAAACTGTGTAAATTCCTCCACTAATGTGATGTCTTGGTTTTTGTTCATTTTTGTGTAGGTTAGGTTAGGTTCTATGTGAGTGAGGCCTTCTCGTCAACATCCGTTGGGTCTATTGTGGCTCACCCCTAGAGATTACAAGTCACCCCACAAGCCTGTGCTTCTGACGAAGTCCATGGTTGTATTTGGTGATATTTTTTTGAAGTCGCTCGTCTCTAAGGTACTAGAACCGAATATGGTATACCTTACCCTGCCCAAAGCTGGGCATAAGCATAGTATGTGCTCAGCAGTTTCGTCCTCCAAATTACAGAACGGACAATCCGAAGTCTGAACCAGACTCATCTTCTTTAGGCGGTAATTTAGTCGACAATGTCCTGTAAGCTGTCCCGACAGAATGCGTAGGTTTGTTCTACTCGATTCCAGGATCTGCTTATTTTATGTACTCGGAGGGTTGTATATGAACACCTTCGAGTGAAAGAGTCCCACTATGTCTGCCCAGTATGTGAAGGTTTTCCTCTACGCCCAGGTAGCTGATCTTGCAGAGCTTTCCGCAATGCCAAAAAATGGTTTAGCACCGATAAATAGATCCCTTTTTTGCCAGAGTGTCGGCCTTCTCGTTGCCCTCCACTCCTCGATGCCCCGGCACCCAGGTCAAAGTGACTCTGTTTTCCGTGCCTAGTATATCAAGGGATTGTAGACAGTCATATACTAGCTTAGATTTTATCCTGTTCGAGCTCAGTGCTTTGAGAGCAGCCTGACAGGATGTGTATGTTCTTTTTTACAACAGGTTGATTCATCAGCTCTTTTGCAGCCAGTCCAATGGCGTATACTTCAGCCTGAAAGACGGTAGCGTACCTACCCAGGTTGGCTGTGATTTCAACTCTGGGTTTCCTGCTGAAGACCGACGCTCCAGCCCCGTTTCCGGTTTTGGATCCGTCAGTGTAGATCACGTAGTCCGTTTCTGTTTTTTCGCTATCCCATTGGTCTCTCGTGGGAATAGGGACCTTAAAGGGCTAGTCCACGTGAAGTTTTGTGACAGAGAGATCCGAGAATGATCCGAGGGCATCCCAAGAATGTGGTGATTTTGTATTTCCCTTAGCATTCCCGAGTGATCCCTCAGAGTATCACCATTTATTTGCCTCTCCACCGACAGCATTCTATGAGCTGTTCTCCTGGCTTCCTTCTCCAAATAAATGTGGAGAGGAGTTAGTTGCAGGAGGGCTTCCATAGCTGCCGTTGGTGTGGATGACATTGCTCCGGTAATGGCCAGGCATGCTGTTCGCTGCAAGCCTTGCAGCTTTGCTCTAGCTGTCTTTGCAGACTTTTGGTCCACCAGAGAGCTGAGCCATACGTGACCATTGGCTTAACCATTGTTTGGTAAATTCAGTAAATCTGTACCCCAAGATTTTCATATACTTCTGAGACCCCAGAGGGATAGTCTGGCTTTGTCTATCACTGTTTCCAAGTGGGCGGTCCAGGTGAGTTGTTTATCTAAGATTACCCCTAGATATTTCACCTCCGTCGCAAATGGAATGCTCACGCCGCCTAAAATTGGCTGGCGGAGTCGCTGTAATTTTTTCCTCTTTGTGAAGGGAACAATTACGGTTTTGAGGGGGTTCACAGACATCTGTTCCCTCTCGCTCCACGTATGCACTATGTTTAGGGCCGTTTCAAGGATGTTAGAAGTTATCTCTTCAAATTGGCCTCTAATAATTATTACTGACTGGATAATTCACTCAGGAGATCTTCAACCAGTAGTGACCACAAAAGGGGGGAAAGCACCCCTCCCTGTGGGCAACCCCTGGCCGCCATACCCCTTCCGTGACTCCATTCAGTGAAGTGGTGATGTACCGGTTTGATAATATGCTTTTGATCCAGTAATGGATTGGTTTGCAGATTCCTCTGCGCTTCACCTTTCTCCATATTGAGTCTGGAAGGGCGTTATTAAACGCTCCTATATCTAGGAAGGCCGCCAGCGCTATTTCCTTATTGCCAAGGGAAGGGCTGATTTTCCCCACTAGATTGTTTAACGCCAAATCTGTAGATTTTCCCGTTTGATAAGCATACTGGGAGGGGTTTAGCGTATACTTTCGTAACCTTCCTTCCCTAATATGCTTGACTACATTTTTTTCTAGACAAGAACAAGAACGAGGTAAGGTTGTTTGGACGATAGGATTTGGGAAGTGAATTGTTCACTTTCCCAGTTTTCCGTATAAATACAACCCTCGCCACTGACCATTCAAGAGGGATGTACCCACACGCTAGACTAGCTCTCATTAATTTGACCAAATGGGGTAACAGCTCTCCACTGCCCTGTTGTAGCAGAGCAGGAAAAATGCCATCCTCCCCAGGTGATTTGCACGGTGAGAATTCGTTCACTGCCCATACAATTGCCGATGGAGTGACTATGTCTGTTGTCAACTTCCATTCTTCCTTTTTGGGTCGTTCTGTCGATCCCGTTAGAAGTGGGATGGGTGACTGCTTCTCCAGAAACTGACTACCGGGAAAGTGAGTCTTAAGCAGTAGCTCCAGGGTCTGCCTTGCAGAGTCCGTATAGGTGCCGTGTGGGCATTTTATTGCTCCAGCGCCCTGGTGGCAATTTGCGCAGACTATAAGGTCCTTTCTGCCGATGCCCTCTGAGGATGAGAGTTGGACTGCAACCATATTCTGGGTGCAGTAACCTGTTAACAAAAAATAGTTCATGTTATTTCTGATAAGTAAACAAGCCCGGGATTTAAAGCCTGAGGGGCTGTGTACTGCTTTACCAGAAGAGTTGCCCAGTCCGCTGATCCGTCCTGTGTTGGAAATCCAGGGTTCCTGGATGAATCCCACGTCGACCTTCTCCATGTCAAACCTCCGCCCAAGGACATAAGTTGCCGCTTTGGCGTGGTGAATGTTGGCCTGGAGACTTCTTATTGTGGAAGCCATTGCATGACCCTAGGAGGGGAAGGGGATTGACACCCCTTTTTACCTAACATTTCCGCCTTAGAACCCTTTTTAGACTCCTTTCGGGGGGGGGGGGGGGGGAGCTATTTTTTTCCTTCCTTTCCAGGATCTTTTTGGGCTCCGCGGACCCGACCGTTGTTTCGGTGCTGGTTTTCTCTTTCGAGGCTCTTGCTTCTTTGGAGCGAACCCAAAGTAAGGGCGGAACTCCAACTGCTCCAGTTCCCTGTAAGATTCCTCTTCCAGAGAAAATGTCCTGGTCTGACCGGGGCCCGTATTCACCCGGTGTAGAATAGTCCACACCTGGGTTCTCAAACCCTTGTTTGATCTACGTAGACGTTTTAGCACCTGCTCCCAGGGACTGAGGGAGGATATTTCTTCCTTCAGCCACTGAGACGTTGCCATACCAAGATCAGGATTCCAGGCCGAATTGTGCAGCTCTGAAAGCGTAATTGCGGACCCTTGTCGTCAGAATTGCTTTTTAAAGCAATTTCAGCTGTTCATTTGTCAGCAGGACATTGAGGTGATCCGAGTGAATGATTCCCACCTTCACACTCTCCGCTACTGCTTTGAATGATGGCTTGAACCCGCCGTACTCACCGAAGGACGTGGCTTTTTTGCCTCTGTCTCAGGGGTACTACCTTCGGATCTTTGCCTTTTACTGGAAGGAGGAGATGGTTTGTTCCCTCTCCCTCTGTGCCGATCATCCGGCTTCTGTCTTTTGCTGGATGTGGCAGCAGAAGAAGGGGATATTTTGTTCCCACTTTTTTGTGCCGTTCATCCAGTTCCTTGACTATTTGCTCAACGGCGGTTTGGTACGGAACCCCGCTCTAGATCAAACTAGTTAGCCGTTTTCTTGGAGCGCCAGCAAATCTAATCCTTTTATTAAGGTTCAGATCCACCAACGCTTCCGCTAAATCTGCCCCTGTAGGGGGATCTTCGGGAGGATTATGAGGAGAGTTGCTAGCAACTCCCTCTCTTCCTGCTCCGATCTGGAGATTGGTGAAGGGGCAGAAACTACCACCTCCATGTCCTCCTCCAGTGTAACGTGGAGAATATTCCCTCCGTTGTTTTTTTTCATTTTTACTTGTATTTGTTTGGTCCATATAGATCCCACGAGTAGCTGGGGAAGTAAGTGTACACTGCGGCCGAGCCCCGCAGTACCGCAGTAAGGCAAAATACTCCAGGAGGTTGCCTGGTATCCTGGA
Source organism: Lochmaea crataegi (assembly GCA_947563755.1). Taxonomy (NCBI): domain Eukaryota; kingdom Metazoa; phylum Arthropoda; class Insecta; order Coleoptera; family Chrysomelidae; genus Lochmaea; species Lochmaea crataegi. The sequence goes on along the minus strand of OX387423.1, from coordinate 80,669,152 downwards.
GGCTCCGTTCGAGCTGTTTGTGCTAGGCACAGCTACCGAACACTTCATTTTTGTGTAATCAGATGGAATATTCCTTTATCCAGATGTTATCTCATGTCAAATGACTTTTAAATGTAAAAACGACTAGAAGTATTATTTATGAAATTAGGGAAATTCTAAAAGGATTTATAGAAATTCATGAACGGCGACAGTTTCAGAGGAGCTCCATAAATGATTATGGTTTTCTAAATATTTATTGTTTCAGTTCAAAACTCCCTAAACCAGCTAAATTTATCTAACACTTCAAATTAAATTTTGTTAAAAGTTGTCTTATCGAATTTAAAAAGTTTGCAAGTAACGGATTTCCAATTAGTTGCCACGCTTAAGCGAACACAGCGGTCCAAATCCTTACTTTGCAAAAATTAGTGGGAATATTCTAAAAATTTTCTGCTTAAGATACGCTGAAGGCTTAACATAATTTTGATTAAAAGGATTTGAAACTTCGGAATAATTAACTATAATTTGCAGAAACATCCCTGAGCGGAAATTAAAATAATTCAAACTACTAATTACATAAATTATTTTTAAAACATCGTCATTCTGAAAAAAATGTCGTGTTCGACTTCTCGTGACTCGGAGTCACAGCCGTGGCATATAACAGCAATAACTATCGAAAAGTTTCAAAAGAGTTTTTTTTCTATTTTTAATCGGTACCCTTTTACATAGTAATCGTGAATAATACGTAACTAGTATTCTTCGTTCCAAGGTATTTCGTTTTGACTTATGCCAACATGATTGATTTGAGACCAAAACCCACAGCAGGTAGTCGTTCATCCGATAACAATAGCCACAGTATCGTCCTCGAAAGGTCTGATGGACGAATATTCATTATCATCCTTACAAAATACAAAAAATACATCAAGAGCTGAAAGACATGGATTTTTACCAAAAATGTGTTTTTTTAAATAACTATTAAACGAAGAAAAATAGGTACGGGGAAAAATTAGCAAAGTTGAAGGGGATAAAATTCAGTATCTATTGATGAATACAGGGTGTCCCATTTGAAAAAATTGAAAAAACTTCCATGGAAGTTTCTGGAATATAAAATTTATTTAAGACCATCCTGTACAAAATAAAAATGTTAAACTGAGTCTAAAAAAATCTTCAGTCCTTTGTCTTTGTACATTGGTAATTTTAAAGCTTTAGCTTCGAATCTTATAAAGGTGCGGTTTTTTAAATAAGGATGTGCAAATTCAAATTTTTTGGAAAAAAGGTGGTTTTCTCCAAGATAGCTGGGAGTTTCACAAAAAAAATTTTGGAATGTATAGTACTATCTATGTCAGTTCTAAAAATATAAAACAAAATATGGTAATCAATTTTGAAAAAATCAAGTCATTTGCCCAGTTTACTAATGGACCACCCTGTATAGGGTAAAGTACGGATAGATGCAGCGGGGGGATAGATGCCGCAGATCACGTGACACGGAAACTATGTGCACTTGACAACAACTGTTGGTGGGGTGGGATATTCTCGGCTACAGATTCATTAGGCGCAGGCGTGGACTGGGGAGGCATCTATCCGTACCAAAAAGGAGAGATGTCGCACTTTTTGGTGCAGAAAGATGCCGTAAAATTTGTAATAATAATATAGCATAATTTTATATTTTATAGATTATAGGGCATTTTAATCATCAAAAGGGGGATATTGACTTCACTATGCCGAGACAATACTTTCGAAAGCCTTCAGATAAACCAAGAGGGTCGTATACACAGTAGTAACTAGCTACTGCGATAGAAAAAGTTTATTCTGGGGAAATTTCAAAGCGTGAGGTAGAAAGAAGATATGGTGATCCTACGCGAACAATTGACAGAAGAATTAAATCTGGAAAATATGGAAAAGGATCACTGGGTCCCGAAGGTATTTTAACTTTCGAGGGATAACGAAATTTATAATTGAAGTTTACTTTATTGTAGGGGTTCTTGGAAAAGATAACGAAAGAAGATTAGTTGCTCATATCAAAAATTTGTGTCCATCTGGATTTGCTCCTGCAGTAAGATCTATGGATTTTCATTTTGCATAAAAGCTTAAAATTAAGCATACATTTTCCAAAGATCAAATAGCTGGCAAGCAATGGTTGAGATCTTTTTTAGAGAGAAATCCAGATCTTTCCATCCGACAGGCCGAAGGACTTTCTTTAGCAAGAGCCAAAGGAACGAATCGAGGCGAAGTAGGAAAGGAATTTCAACTATTGAGGAACATCCCAACTTGAAATAATTTGATATATCGACCAGCCAATATATTCAATATGGATGAAGCGGGGAATCAAATTATAATTAAACCAGGTTTTGGCTCCCAAAGGTGCAAAGGATGTACATGTCTTAACGTCTCGTGAACGCGGTGAAAATGTAACCGTAATAGCTAAAGCTGAAGCGCTGAGGGGATGTTCCTTCCGCCGGTACTAATTTTAAAGGGAGTTCATAAAAAAAAAACAAGAGTTTGTCTCTCCGCATGGATGTAGGCATCTCTCCGTACCTGGGGGGAGAGTTGCCGGAAAAACACTTTTTCTTCAATAAAAAATAGATTTTAGAATGATCATATGTTTTTTGAAATAAAAATTTTTGGTTAATCGAGTTTTTACATTTTTTCCACAAAAAGTGCGGCATCTATCCGTATTTTACCCTACATGAACCATGTTTTACAAGTTTGCCGAACTCTGTATAACCGATGCAGCAATAGAAACATGTAAGTTGACCAAAACTCCAATATATACACTGAAAGACATTATAAATAAGCCAATACATAAACGAAAAAACCGAAGTGGCGGTAATAAAACCAAATGTGTTGATAAAATTATGTCCTATACCAAAAACAAATGATACCAACCCTAGATTGTATGAAAAAAGCGGTCGATTAAAGACGAAACGTGAATTTTTTTTCATTTACTGTCAGCTTTTTGTTTTATTTACAGTCACATTTCATATACTACTTGTACTACATGTACTACTCTTGGAATGTAGTATATATAACAGTTTTTTTTAAATAACCTTGTATAACTTTGGATGCTTGTCAATGAATATTCTCTTCTAGTGAGAGTTCCTTGTAGTTCACTTGATCTATCATGAATAATTCTTTTCAATTCTTAAAATTAAGTATACATAGAATTTCTCCGCCATCTACTATTTTTCAGAGTTTCGCTTTATACCGTGCACGTACCCTAATGTCGATAAAATTTGACTACAAGGCACAAGCAATGAATAAAACAGTTGAATTGCATTTGTTACTTCTTTTTTTACTTTAATATGTTCTATGCCAGTCATGAAAACTTTTGGAAATACTTTGAACATGGAATAAAGCACATATCTGAGATATTAACATTGTATTTTGATTGTACGAAAAAGAAACTCTGGTTTCATGGAAATTTGATATGTGCTGTAAGCGACAATGTGTATAATGAAACTAGTAAATTTGGTAGGATAGGATCCGAGAAAACTGCTAGGTTTAGTTTTTGACATCTGTGTTGCTTAAGTACTTACGGTTGTTGATACAAAAATGTAGTAATCAGTCCGGTTTGCCTGGATTGCATCTCATTTGAAGGCATCTGGAACTTTATATTATCTTTGTCTCTGCTAACACCATGTGCCTTAAGTATTTTTCCCAGCACCATATGCCTGAATAACTTTTTTATTGCAATTGCATTGGAACTAAATTCTGTTGTGTATATAGGAAATCTTTCATGGATACTAAAGTATTTTATCATGTTGATTGAAAATAACGTAAGCGAGGGAATAAAATTGAACAGAATTTCGAATCATAGCAGATCGTTGAAATAGAAATGCCCAAATGTCAAGTGGTGTCGGTCTAGGGTAGAAGTAACCAACTCATGATAGGTGGTATATGCTTCTAGCGAATTTGCGCCTAGTGAGGGAAAGTCAAAAGACCATTTCCAAATTTTGTTATAAACCTAACATCAACTGTTTGTACCCCAACGACAAATGTACTTCCAGAACACGGAAAAATGCAAATTTCAAGGTGGAATAGAGTAGAATAATAGAATACAATATCAGACGAACTAGCAAAAAGGGGGGCTGACACAACCCTTTTGGGGGCCGGAGCCTTTTGTGGTATTAGCTCCAATGTATTATTGGAAGAATTAAGCAATGCTAAGAAGAAGAGCAAATCTGACAATAGGGAAGATCTAGAAGGTGTGAGACAATCAAAGATACTACTGTATGCACTTTATTTCATTAGACATTGCTCAAAAGGCAAAAAACTTCCATAAATCGCAAGGATCAGAAAGAAACCAGACGTTTCACACATTTCTATACACTGTGTTCATTTGAATAGGACCCACCCTTAATATTTCAAAAATGGGACATATTAGAAAGAAATGCCGAAACACGTCAACTTTTAACTTGGGGGGGAAACTTTTTGGCGCTAATGTCATGAACGTCAGATTCACCCCCTCCCTACTGGATACACCAGTACATTTTTTCAAATGGCATTTGGTATCAAGTCACACCTCATTTAAAAGGTCTGGTAAATCTCTATTCAATCATTTTGTTTCGCCTTATATACCAGCCTCCCATTGTTATTTAATCGTTGTTCAGAAATGGCTCTTTTCAACTTTTATTGCCTGAATGTTAACGGTGGTCACTTTGACAACATATGATTAAATAGCAGTTTTTTCATGTTAACAGTTGTCTTTTTACTATTTGTAAATTTTTTATTCTTTAAAGAGTCTTTCTATCATAACACAATACGGGGGCATACGAAAAATTGAAAAAGAGCCAATTTTAAACAACGATTAAATAACAATTGAAGGCTGGTATCAAAGGCAGAACAAAAAATAGAGATTTACCATACATTTTAAATGAGGTGTGACTTGATACCTAATGCCATTTGAAAAAAATGTAAGGTGTGTCTCCAGTAGGGAGGGGGTGAATCTGACGTTTATGACACTAGCGCCAAAAAGTGTCCCCCTCAAGTTAAAAGTTGTCGTGTTCCGGCATTTCTTTCTAATATGTCCCATTTTTGAAATATTAAGGGTGGGTCCTTTTCAAATGAACACAGTGTATACTTTTCCACTAAAAATATCATTAAGCGAAAAGCAATTTACATAAACAATAAAACCAATTATATTCATCGATGTTACTAACATTTGCCGATAATAATGTCCAGAATGGGAAATGCAGGTGTTCTGTGGTCTCCCTGTATCGGAAAACAATAATTGCGAATTTCGTGATTATTGGCTTGATCAAGCGAATGGCGATTCTTTGAAGGGGAAATTAGCCACAGCTGTCTTCATCGAGATATCATTTTTCGTCGACCTTCACAAAAAATGATATTTTACGTACTAATTTCCGAATGAAAAATCGATTATTTTTATCGTCAAGTACTTTTAGTCCACTAACGTTATTATATCCAAATATCCGAAACTTATTCCATTTTTGAAAAAACTAGTCGAAAAAAGTATATAGTCGAGATAAAATGAACAGATTTCTTCATGAGGAACCAGATGAAACTTATCTTTTGCACAGGGAACGAAAAGTATTTGCGGACGAAAAATACCTTTAAAAATAGTCGATTTTTCATTCGGAAACTATCAATTTTTTGTAAAGGTCGACGAAAAAATGTAATATGCACCTCGTCGAAAAAATGTCTAGTGTCTCGCCTGATTGCTAGCCTCGGCTATCAATTTGCAGGCTCGACTATAATTAAGACAGTTTTTCGTTCTTGGTACATAAATAACTATTTCAGCCCCGAAGAAAATTTTAATCCAATAACAAGCTATCGGAAAATTTTCCTTCAAATCTGGGCTGATATTTGACATTGAATCAATGTTACTTTCAGCTTAGATAACCTTTTATCACTTTGTTTGAGCTCGGTAGCCAAAATGTGGTCTCTCAATATTTTATCATTTTTGTTCCTTTCCGTAACTTGCTATTCTTACGGCTGTGTCGTGAATCATAGATAGAAGTTAGACACTATCAGTGGTAGATTTACCACTGCCCGTTTTACAAATTTATTGCCTTCAAGGAGTAAGTTGGGCGTAACTTCAAGGTCACGATAACAGAAAGTGGTGAATGGATTTAAAACTATCTTAAACTTATAACACCACCTGTACGTAGCACTACCACAGTACTTTTTTAATGATTATTTACCCTCCTCTGGGGATTTTGACCACAAAGTTTTCCACAAATCCTACGATAGTCTAGCCTTGTGGATAACTTTTTCCGAGTGACCGTTTCGTGTAAGTTTTTTACATGGGATAATCCAAATATTCTACATCCACTGTAGATGGAATAAAGTAACCAATGAAGGAAACTTCTGTTTTTCCAGTGAAGGGAAATATTACAGTTTTGGCGAGATTAACAGACATAGGTTCCTTTTGGCATCATCTGTTAACATTTTCCAACGTCTTAGTTGGATATGATATGCTATCCTTCCTCACTTGGTCCTTGCCACGATCGTCTGCATTCGATTGAAATGCAACTTCTCTTTTCATGAGAGCACCAAAAAAGCCATCAATCAAGAGTGTTCACGGTAGGGAGGATAGTACGCCTCCTTTTATGTAGCACTTGAGAACCTTGAAGCTGTTGGACTCATCCTGAAGGAGTGTAGTGGTTATTCTATTTTGAACATGACGTATATCCAGACAGTAATGATTTATTTTTTGTCCTTTTTAGTCAGAGCGGAACCAATGAAGGTTGGTAGTGGCATTGTAGAATGTTCCTTCGATCTCTAGAAATACGAACACCGCAATCTCTTTGGTGTTAAGGGATGAGGTGATTTTTACAACAAGATTGTGTAGCGCTAAATATGTATATTTGCCAGTTTGATATGCGTATTGGTTGGTGTTTAGGAGGGAATTTCATACGGATATGGTCATTAGGTAATCCCTTAAGTCCTTTCAGTAGGAAAGACTGAGTGGTCTAACCGATTCAGGACGACTTTTGTATGTTCACCTCCTTAGACACCAACCAACTAGGTGGTATGTATTCCAGCTCTATACATTTTCATAAGGATAGGTTGAAGTAAAATACCAGTTCGTTTTTACATGCATTTGTGGTATAATACGAAAGTTTTTCCCTTGGACACTCTGTAAATGGTTCACCTGCTTTGTATTTTGGTAGCAATATATCTTGTAATTCTTAGGAAATCTCTTCCTTCGAATATACTTATCCAATTATTTCACGCACGTATTTTCGGCAAACACTCAAATGAAAACGAAAAGAAAGCAACGAAAAAAATCGAATAAAGTGATATTTCAGCTGCCCAATTCTATTTTCGTTTGGCGCATCCAGGTCATGGATCCTTTGTCGTTAGATGAAATATCATAAGTGGAACTATAAAGTGAAATCGATTAGTTACATGCTACCCTTCCTTCCGACAGTCGTAAACTTCAAAACAAAAGAGCACTTCAGACTTTGTTGAAGGAGTTGAAGCGAGGTGTTGATTATACAGAGTGAATACATTCATGTTCTACCTTAGAAACACACATGACTAAGCTTAGGGTTCTTGAAGAGGCACTGTATAAACACACTTTTTCTCCCCTTGTATACATTAAGGTATCTGAACTTTTGTATTTAATATCAACTTGTGCAAATATGCAGGATATAAATTGGAGGAAATTTTCAAAGTTCCATGTGTACCTTTGCTTATTTGGTTTTCTGTTACGAAGTAAAATATTTGCAGAAAGATTATAAATTCAAAATATGGCAGTATCTGCATACTCGTATATTTCTTTTACTTTTTTATTTATTCAACAATCAAAAATTATTTATTGTTCACGAAAGTTATATGCAACAATGTTTATTTTAATTAATAATATTATCATAATTTTTAACAAAGTGTGATCTACACTATTGACATTGTAAAATCCAAATTTCACATGTTCACTTATTTTCTTTATACCTGTCTGTGATTCGAAAACGATCCTTCGAGAAATCAAATTTTTTTTTAAATGAGCTTCCCATTTTTGTGATGTCAGGTTAGGTTAGGTTTGTGGTGAGTGGGTCTATAAGGCCCTCCACTGCGACTCGTAAGAGTCTATTGTGGCTCATACCTATTCAGATATCACCAAACAAATTTAGCTTCTTAACAAAGCCGATTAGTTTGTTTGGTGAATGATATTTCAGGTTCGAGTGCGAGAGAGAGCCTGCCAAACATCAGATACCTGATTCGAACCGCGGCGGGGCAGGCACAAATTATATGCTCTGCTGTTTCATCATCTTCCAGACAGAGTAGACTAGTCGGATCTTCCGACAGTCTAGACCTGTTGAAAGGCCTATTAGACAACGTGTATAAAAGCCTTTGAATGAACCAATCCTGGTATACTATGCCAGAAGTCTAAAGCTCTTCTTGCTGTCCAAAAATTAAGTGTTTGTTTGGCAAAGCTTATCGCGATGCCAATTGAAGATTCTGGTCCGATAAAAACGTGTGCGGCACCCTCCCTTGCAAGAGAGTCCGCCTTCTCATTGCCATCCATGCCAGAATGGCCAGGGATCCAGACCAGCGATACTCTATTGAGGAAAGTCTGTTTTGGCAGTCTAAAACCAGTTTCCACGTTACACGGTAAGAGCTGAGTGCTTTCAAAGCCGCGTGGCTGTCCGTGAAAATCTTTATTGATTCATGTGTGAGATTGGTTTTCTCCAATCTCTCCACACATGAAGCAATGGCGTGAATTTCCGCCTGAAATACGGTTGCATAGGATCATAGAGAGGTTGAAATTTATGTCCTGGGTCTGTGCCCATATACACCTGCACCAGAGCCTGAGGGTGTTTTTGATCTATCTGTGTACCAACAACTGTCTGCTCTTAATAAATCATCCTTACGGAGGACCCATTCGTCTCTATTTGGAATTAGGACGGTATAAGGCAGGTCGTAGTTTACTGTTGGAGGCATTATGTCAAAGGTCATTACTAGAATACTGTGACTTTCAGTGCCCTCTAGCATTCTGCTTTGCTCTGGATAAGCCTGTTTTGTGCATTTCCAGAAATATATGGAGAGGAGGTATATGTCTAGAAGGATTTCCATGGCTGCTGACGGTGTGGTACTGATGGCGCCAGAAATTGCCAGACAGGCCTGTCTCTGTATGCCAGAGAACTTTGCTTGGGCCGTTCTCTGTAAAGCTTTTGACCACCAAGCAATAGCTCCATATGTGATCATTGGTATAACAATCATCACATATATCTAATGGATCCTGCGACATGTCCACAAGGATAGTCTAGCCTTATGGATAACTTTTTCCCCAAATATTTTCCTTCCGCTGCAAATGGAATAACCTCACCATTGTAGGAAAGTGGTGGAAGATCCTCCAATTTTTTTTTCCTAGTGAAGGGTACTATTACATTTTTAGCAGGGTTAACAGACATCTGTTCCCTGGCACTAACTGTGGACATCGTCCAACGTCTTTTGTAGGATATTATATGCTACCCTTCCTGACTTTGTCAAGTGTGATTTTCTCAACAAGGTTGTGTAACGCTGAATCTGTTGTTTTGCCAGTTTGATAAGCGTATTGGTGGGTGCTCAGGGGTAAGTTATATAAAGCTACCCGCCAGGACTCTTTCAAGTCCTTTGAGTAGGAGAGATGTAAGGCTAATTGTTCTAACCGATTTAAGGTGTGGGTCTGTACGGCCCACTTTCGGTATGGAAACCACCTTATCCGCCAACCAACTGGGTGGTATGTAATTCCACGCCAGACTAGCTCTATACAGTCTAATGAGAATGGGTAAGAGTAATTCCAGTCCGTTTTGCAGCAGAGCTGGAAAAACGCCATCCTCACCGGGAGATTTGAAGGGTTGAAAAGATTTTATTGCCTATTCAATTGCCGGTGATGTGATAACTTCCTTGGCGACCTCCCAATCGTTCTTTTTTGGGCGCCTTGTGCCTTCAAAGTGGGGTGGTCGATAGTTATCCAGAGTCAAACTTCCAGAAAAGTGATTTTCAATTAAAAGCTCTAACGTTTCTTCTCTAGAGGTAGTGAAAGTGCCATTAGGTCGTTTCAACGACCCTATCTCGGCAATCCACTCTTTAGAGAGAATCTTGTGAATTCTAGTACTGCGAGGTATATCAGAAATACTCTCACAGAACTTCTTCCAAGACTCCCGCTTCGCCTTTCTAATTTCTTTGTTGTAATTTGTTAGAGTAGGCTCCCAATTGCCTAACTCTTTGAGTAGAGTTGCGATCTCTTTTTGACTTGAGTGGACAGTTTTCATGATACAATGAGCTCCACGAAGTTTTTCCAATGCAGCATCTATCCCATCACAACTGTTAATTGTAGTGAAACCGTCCTCAATGTACAGTTGGAGGGAATTTTTATATCTACTCCAATCAGTAGCTTTTGAGTCGCGATATTCTACTACTGGCCTTGGACCTATTTCAATGTTGAATTGAATATGTTTATGATCTGAACACGAAGGCTCAGTAGATACTGCCAAATGCCGTATCTTATTACTCAGAAAGTTTGAGTTGATGGTTAAATCTAACACCTCTGATCTGATTATAGTGAATCTAACACCTCTGATCTGATTCTAGTTACAAAGGTACCTTAGCTTGAAAAGAGAACCTTGTAACAATCCTGTTCCTATTGTTCACATTTTTTTGTTCAGTTTTCGTGCATGTGACTCTGATTTCAAAATACTTTGAAAAATTCACTTATTAGTGTTAACAATTTTCTCCTCCTACTCCTATAGAAAGTGCACACTTTCCTCACTCATATCAAAGAGCAAACTCATACTTCTCACCCTAGGGAAGAAAGTAGAAACTTTGCTCCTTAGGGAGGAATAGTATATTACACCTCAAGGGCCGAAAGTTGAATTTTCGGCCCTGCGCCTGCGTTTTACGTAAACTTTTCAATTAAACTTCAATGCATGTCTATTGTTATATTTTCCTATTTTTTGGTTTATTCGGTAGGCGAAAAACAGTTGTGTGTCACACATGCTTAACTATCAACTGCCCTCGCTTTGCTACGCTCGCTCGTGCATTTAATAGTCTCGGGCTGCTAAATATCATTTTCTGCCCTTATGACACAATATACTATAGCAGCAATGAGCGATTTTTGCTTGTTTTGGGGCAAAACTTATAAGTTCGTCGACATGGTCCATCAACGTACGATGAATTTTTTATGAGGGATTCTTTTTCTCGTTCACCAGTGGTGCACCATAGAATTTCATTTTTAAAAATGTCCTCGATCCCATAGACGTACGACATCATTTTTTTAAGTATCAATTTATTTCTAGGAATTTACATATTATGAGCGTAGCATGAAATCTTCAGAGGAGTTAGTTTATTAGTAAAAATTATCATTCACCATAAAGTTCCAGAAGGGGTTAATTCATATGCCAAATTTTCTCGATTTCATAGACAAACATCATTTTTATGAGAGTTTAATTTATTTACATAAATTTAGGTATCATGAGCGTTAGATGAAATTTACAAAGGGGTTAGTTTATTAGTAAAATATTTTAAATCACCATGAGATTTCAGAAGGGATTAATTCATTTGCAAAAATTTCCTCAATTTCATAGATGAACGATATCATTTTTATGAGGTATCAATTTATTTGCAAAAATTTATATAGCATAAGCGTACGAATAAATTATATTTAAAGGGTGTCAATCACGCCTCTGGTTATAGCCAAAAACTATATTTTACCATTATTTAAAGTATCCCAATTATGTAAAATATCAGCACAACGCGTTATAATCCTTTTAGAATACTAAGGGTCACTTGGTCAAGCAGTGGTTATCGATAGTTCAAATTTAACCGATTGGTAAAGTATGCACTGAGAAGCCCAGAGCGCCATTAATTTTAATGTGACATGCGCATGACTAATTTATTTCTGTTGTCAGTGCCATGTAAATTCAGTCTGAAGCTGTATTATTTGAGGTGTGTGTCATTTGCTGGAATTTAGTGAGACGACGAGGAAGGATATTTACAAAAATGATAATTTACAAAAGTATGATGTTCATGCTTACCTACTATTTATGATTACTTGCTGCAACATAATGGCGTCAACTAGCACAGGAGAACGTCGCCCCTTAACATATGTGCAATTACAGAGATAGGCAGAAAATATATGGGAGAATGAAACTGAAGATATTTTTGGAGAAGGTTCTGTTAAAGATTATGTCAAAGAACAACTTCCAAATAGCGAGAGTGAACAAGGCGCAAAAATTAAGAACTCATAGAGGATGAACTGGCTAGATATATTCCAAGATTACTGGGGAAAAACGGGCATCGCTGGAGCACATAAGCAGCTGCCAAGCAAAGTCGTACAAGACGGGAAAATATTGCATTACATTTACCACGCCCTGAAGGAGAAGCCAAAACAGTGCAGTCTCCGGAACAAGCTTTACCTGGAAAATCCACATTGGAAGGATAATAGAAGCAATAACAGAAAATCTTTTCTCAAAGAGTTAGGAATGTCTCCAATTAAACCACATTTGCAAGAACATTTCAATGTTGTTACTTTACAAAAATCATTGAGGCAAAGAATTTCTGATGGTCTCGAAATTTAAGTTCCACCACCGCAAAATATCGTTAACTTGACTAAGAAAGTTGGATGTTGCTTTTATGCAAAAGGGAAAGATGGAAAAATAAATTTTGCTTGCTCTGCTTGTCCCAGACCATATTGCATTGACAGAGGTGCGCAGTGGAGATGGGTCGAGAGTTAGGTACCTCCACAAGATTGCGAGATGTGTGAAGTGGAGGATGATGTGGGGCATGTGTTTAGATGCTGGACGAGGAAGTGCAGAAGAAGTTGGAGAGGAAACTAGGAGAGGCGGTGTATTGGGAGAACATGGTGGAGATAATGTTGAGGGGGGAAGAGGAATGGATGGAGTGGCATAGTGGAGAGCATGATTAGGGGGAGAGGACTCGATATGGCCGAAGAGGTAGGAGTGATAGATAGGGAGAAGACGACAGTGTGAGCGGAGAGTTGACGCAGGTGCGCAGTGGAGATGGGTCGAGAATAGGGTACCTCCACAAGATTGGGAAAAAAGAGAATGGAGTGTGCGAGAGGTGTGAAGTGGGGGACGATATGTATGTGTTTAGATGCTGCAAGAACGAGGAAGTGCTGAAGAAATTGGAGAGGAAACTAGGGAAGGCGTTGTATTGAGAGAACATGGTGGAGATATTGTTGAAGGGGGAGGAGGAATGAATGGAGGTAAGATGCGTAGCGGAGAGCATGATAAGGGGGAGTGGAGGACTCGATATGGCATGAGAGGTAGAAGTGATAGTTAGGGAGAAGACGACGGTGTGAGCGGAGAGTGTGCGGGGGACCGCCTCCTGACTCGAAGTATGCTAGGGTAGTGATTCCGAGGCGGGGGTAACGGCGAGTTTAAGGTGGGTTTGGTTTGTAGGCATCCCTTGGGGATGCGTCCTGGATAGGACCCATTCGAACGTATAGGACTAAGCTACGTTTTCGAATGCGAAGACCAAAATACGTGAAAATGGAGACCTGACTAAGAGTAAATAAAGCCAATGCTTCCGAAAAAAAAAATTTTCTAAAAATCATTAGTATCAAGTTACATTTAATGCTAATAATTTGAAAGTTATATTTTTTTTTATTAAAACTTTTTAAATTTGATGTTACAAAACGTATTATTTTTAATTTCTAAGCAATATACCTTTCTGCAAAATGAAACATCATGACCAATTTTTTTTGTGCTCCCTACTAAGAATAAGTATTCTCCCAAAACCATAAAAAAACACATTAGTCTTTACGTGACTCTTTATATCATGACATTAGAGATTATGTCGCTTTTTTACAAATTTCATGTAATTGTAACCACAGTTTGAACAAGTGGCCCTTTTAGTAAAACTTCACTCATCTCGGTGAGGAGGAATATATTATTCAAGTGTTTTGAGTGAAATGTTCATATTTTGTGCTAAGATTGTTCCAGTTACTATAAAGACGATTCTTCATGAAACATCTCGTATGGGTGATGGATTCATTTTGAATTTAATTTGTTATAAGCAATATCTGTGTGTTTTTGATATTTAAGAAACGTTTTGACTTTCTTATAACCGTTTTCCGTTCATCCTAGGCTTAAGCTTCTAGCAGATGAATTACAGATTTACAGATCAATATATTGTGTTTGTTAACGTTCTACGCGGAAGAAGTAGCGGCTACAAGATGGTAGCTTAATAAAATTCTCCGTGTTCATCTTTAATGGAAGCGTTGTATCCCCCGATAATACGATTCTCTGTAGAGAAAATATTGGACTTAAAAATTATTTCCGTAATATATTTCCCCGGGGGCGTCTAATAATAAACGGCAAATGAACAATACTCAAGTGAAACCAAAAAGGGTAGAATGCACACTCATTACACTTAATCAAATTACGACCAAATTGCGCCAGACGGCCTGTTTCGACCTTAGTTTTTATGAGTTTTACTGGTAAAATGGAAAACATGTAATCGCCCGCATTTTATACTTGAATTTTTCATTTATTTTGTGTAATAACTCCACTGATTTCACATACAGCTTTCAACACGAGTATCGAGTATTTATTCTGATTTTTTTTTAGTCTATGCTGATTTAAAGTGCAAGGGGGGTTCGTATAGTCTTGCTCACAATCTTAGTGATCCATGTTTTTTTTTATATTGACGACATGGCAAGTATAAGTTTCCAAATATATGTTATTAGACGTTATGATAAAACGAAAACCAGAGCAGAATCTGCAGGTGGCACATAAAACATTTTAAATTACAGTATTTTACGTTTAACCTGGATTTGTTTCGGTCGACATAAATTCTCGAGCTTCACTATGTTTCGGAATTATTGTCAGCAAAAACGGTATGGAATCCATATTCCGTTTTATAAATCCAAAAAAAAATCAGCGCACCTGTGTTCGAAAAAATTCAATAATTTATTTTTTAGGGTAATTCAGTTAGTCGAAAGCGGAACTTTAAATTTAATTTGAATTTTCTGATACGAGGATAAAAAAACACTTGCATATTATTTATTTTCGGATTTTTAATTGGAAAGAGAATATTTCGTGGCAATTTAGGATTTTAAACAAAATTATTTTATCCTCAATTCCACTGGGAATGTGAAATTTCCCTCCCATATTGAATTTTTAAGAGTTTGGTGAGAGCACAAGGGAGTGGATTTTCAACATTTCTTCGATATTCTCCATTATCTCACATAACAATGTTTTAATTAACATACAGATCATCTTTAAATCAATTGGAACAATTGAAAATTTGTATAACATTTCTGTAAAATAGATAAAACTTCAAACGTGTCATGGATTTTTGAAAATTTGATGAAAGCGATCGGGAAACCGAATTTTCCAGGTTTCAATGTGTCAATTTTAAGACTTACAATAAACTATCATGTTAATTAATTAAATAAATATAAATTAATTATTTGACATCTTATTTTGTTCACGAGATAAGGTCAATTGTTTTGAAATTTACACCCTGTAATATGATTGAAGCACGGAAGAACAGATGCGGATGTGGTTAGCAGGAGCAACCATAAAAAAGGGAATAGATGGAACAAGCAAAAAATGGAATTCTGCGAAATTGCGGACACCCGAAAATAAACAGAAAGCTACATCTATTGTCACAGATATCGGAAATATATAATCTTCGGATCAGGGTTTGCGAAAACACAAAAACAAAATTATAAATCCATCAACAACAGTTTTCCTGAATACCTACAGTTATTAGGGTTCCACAGAACCGTAAAGTTGTAACCTTTACCCAAGGGGTCAATTGTTAGTAGTGATTTTAAACGAAAACGCAAGGGAACAAAATTGTCAATAACTACAAGTTATTACTAAGATACACAGTATACTGAATTGAACTATCAGCATAATATTGTATCTTATGTATTTAAAGGCACGGAAAATATGCACTTACCTATTTTTTTTCCCAATTCTGTAGTGGAGAAAACAAATAATCGCTGCTTATATAAGGCGTTATCGCCGATGGTTGCCCAGGCTAAATCAAAGTATACTTGAAGCGATTAAACTATATCTGGAGGAAAATAATTGAGAACTATACCTCAGGGAATAAATAATATAGGGTTCTTTGTATTACAGTTTCTTTGGTCATATGATTATGTCAAATCCGGGAATAGGCGCCACCGAGTTTTTAGAAGCTATTATGCTGAAGGCGATCGTAAAAGAAATGTTATACCAGTAATCAAAAACGCGGAAAAATATATATATTTACAAATGACGTATAAATAAATAGTCCAACTAGTACAGGCCAATCTTTTATTGCTAAATAAGATAATCGGCAATACGACGCTCCTGTTACAAGTAAATACAAGAAATATATATCAAAGACAAATCAAAATTGAGTCAAAATTAAATCAAAATCAGTCGAAATATGTCACAAATATTTGTTATCCAAAAGAAAATATCGTAGGTATAAAACAAAAGAATAATCGTTTAGTAGGTGATAGAGGTGTAGTCAAGTATGATCATACCAGCTTTACATGTACCATAAACCTACCTATAAATGCCAAAAGCCGAATAATAATCTACATCATAATACTACCGCAATTATAAAGGCTTTGAAATAAAATTGCATCCCAAATCAAGACAATTTTACAACCGTCCAAATTGAAATTATTTGGTATAACTAATAATCACTTAAACTCGTGTTTGAAACTGAGAATCTTAAAACGATAATAAAACGTAGAATCAAGTTCTTTTTTTGTACTTAGCTTTCACGAATTTGGAGGTCCAGCCACCATCCACAAGGTCACTCTCGGGAGTAGAAAACTGGTAAATTTCCAGGCATCGTCTCGGCTGCGAAGATTCTCTGATGTCGTAAAACCGGTCGAACCATGTGTGAAATCTGGGACGAAATCCAATCCAGACAACCAAAAGGGTCCCAAATTAAAACCCCAACAGTAGAAGGAAGAGTAAAGCGTAGAAATAAGGACACAACAGAAAAACCCTACAATAAGGAGAGAGAAAAAAAAATCAATCTCACCATCTAGAGAGTTTTAGTTTTGTAAAAACTAAAAATATCTTACCTCAATTTATCAATGAGGGTTCGCAAAATTCTCATGTCCAGCCCGGTGAAACCAACAATGGACGACCTCCACCAATAGGCTCACAAAATGGTGGATTCTGGCAGGTTTTGAAAGGAGGTTGATTCGATCTTAATGAATCGTGGATCCGGTGTGAAATAATCCCTTAACGGCGGAAAAAACGACTTCCAAACAAACTACCCAAAATAGTCGAATTTCCAAGCAACTTATGCGAATTTATATCCCCTAATTAGGGTAACTAATCGAAAATTTAACTAATAAAATAACTCGCACTAAGCACCGAACCTTTCGTTCTCCAAAACTGTATCACCTTCTCCCCGTTGCCCTAGAAAAGATGGCTTCAAAACAGTCATACCACAATATCCAATAATATAAAATTCGAAATATCCAAAAATCCGTTAATAAAAACAATTAAAATCTAGCTATTAAATTATTCCAGTTGGTAACCTGTAGTTGTCGAGCACAATGGGGAAACAAAAGAAGTACGTCCAAATTTCCTAAATTCTCCTACCTTGTCGATACTACAGCATTATACATATATACTGTGAACAAGAAACACCGTTCTCGTAGCGAAACAATTTCATTAGATTCGTAGATTAATACCAGCCACTCGGAGAAGACACGAGTTCTACCGATAACCGAAGCATTTGTAAATTTATTAGTTATACAGAGTGTCCAAAATATTAATTTTAAGTCAACTGGTGAATGCATATTACGAAAAGATTTTATTTGAAAGTCAGACCATAACACTACCCCCTCCCCAAAGGATTTACACTGTAAATTCACTTGTAATCAGCTTCGTGATAAGGTTTCAGGTCTTGCGTGTGCCAACGACCTTTTGATTTACCCTGTAAGTCTTCAAGTTCATATACGCAGTAACCCCATTTTTTGAAAATTCTAAAAGGACCTTCAAACTTCCCACCTAGTTTCGCTGTATAATAATTACCAGCATCAGACAATGTAAACTTTTTCTTCCAAACTAAATCGCCAATTGCAAATTCCACGTTACGACGTCTTAGATCGTATTGCTTTTTAGCCTGGTCGTGAGCTTTTTCCATTTTCTTCACAACCCCTTCTCGCAGCTTTGCCAAGGTTGTTAGTTTTTGACCGAGATCTACAGGAAGACTATTCGAGTCCTGGAATTTAGAGCAATGTTCGGAACCATGGAGCTTCATCTCAGTACCAAAATTTATAAAGTATGGAGTTTGGCCAGTTACAGCATGTTTAGCTGTGTTAACTGCACAAGCGAATGCAGAAAGATCAACATCCCAATCTCTCTGATTTTCAGACACAAAAGATGATAATATTGTTTTCATAACTCTATTCACTCGTTCCGTTAAATTGGATGAGGGATGATAATTTGGATTACATAATATTCTTACACCAAATTTTGATTTAAGGCCCATAAAGTCAATGCTTTTAAATTGGGGCCCATTGTCACATCTGATTAACTCAGGTACTCCGTAAGAAAAGAAAATTCTATCTTCTAATAGTTGAATTATTGTTTTGGTATTGGCCTTTCGAATAGGGAAAAACAAGTTAAACTTACTGAAGGTATCAGTAACTACGAAAATATGCATATTACCAGACTTGCTTTTTGGTAAGGGGCCAAAAAGATCCATACTAATAATTTGCCAACAGCGAGCTGCAATAACAGCACTTCCCATTAATCCACCAGGTAGTTTTTGTTCTGGCTTAACTTGTTGACAAGTTACACAGCCCTTTATAAACTTAGCCACATCAGCCTTTAGGCATGGCCAGTAATACAGTCTAGCTACTTTGTGGAATGTTTTGTGAACACCAAGATGACCACCCACGGTTGTATCATGACACGATGATAAAACCTCCTTACGATTTTGTTTAGGAACCACCAACTTCCAAAAGTCGTCATCATTACGAATTTCAGGAAAATCGAGATTAACCCTTTTATACAATTTATCTCCAGACACACGCCAACAAGGAAATAAGAGAGGATTAGCTTTCACTCTATCCAACATATTAAGATACCACCTATCTTTTACTTCACCAATTTGTATCACAGATATTTCAAGCTCGCCACTTACAGAATCCGGATCATCGGCCACTGCTCGACTGAGAGTATCAGGGACTACGTGTTCTTTTCCTTTGCGGTGGATCACTTCAAAATCAAATTGTTGAAGCCTTAAACACCAACGACCCAAGCGACCTTGAGGGTTTTTCAGGTTGTGCAACCACTTTAAACTAAAATGATCGGTGATAACCTGAAATTTTGAATTCTCCAAGTAACAACGAAGTTTCTCTGCACTCCAAATTACCGCCAGTAGCTCGCGTTCTGTAGCACTATATACCCGTTCAGTACGACTCAATGTTCGAGAAACGTAGCACACAACATGCTCACGGTTGTCGTAAAATTGTGTAAGGACCGCACCAACACCAAATGACGAAGCATCCGTTTGCAATATAAAGCCATGATCAAAATTAGGACAATCCAAAATTGGAGCAGACACAAGAGCATTTTTAATGTTTTCGAATGATTTACGACAATCCTCGTCCCAATTAAATTTCACACCGTTGCGAAGAAGTCTAGTAAGGGGTGATATGACGTCAGAGAATGCAGGAATAAATCTTCTGTAGTACGAAATCATACCAATCACTCTTCGTATGTCTCGAACGTTTTTAGGCACCGCTAAATTGGTAATAGCTTCTACTTTACCTGGGTCTACAGAAATACCTTGCCTATTGACTAAGTAACCAAGATACTTCAATTCATCACGACAAAACTTGCTTTTTTCCCTATTTAACGTCAAACCATTAGAAAGCAAACGCGTAAAAACTTCTTTTAAAATATTTATATGAGTATCAAAATCAGGTGTAACCACAATAATGTCATCCAGATAGCAAAAAACATATTTATCCAATTCTGGACCCAAAATAGTGTCTATCAACCGCTGAAATGTTGCTGGTGCATTGTGGAGACCAAAAGGTAGTCTAGTAAATTGAAATAAGCCACGCCCTGGGACTGTAAACGCGGTATATTGCTTGCTATTTTCTTCCAACGCAACTTGCCAGTAAGCACTTTTTAGGTCTAGCGATGACATAAACCGAGCACCCCCTAGTTTATCCAAAATGTTTGAAATGTATGGTAGCGGGTAAGCATCACGCTGAGACACAGCATTTAATTTCCTAAAGTCAACACAAAAGCGCTGTTCTTCGTTGGATTTCGGAACAAGCAACACGGGAGATGACCAAGCTGACTTAGAGGGTTCAACAATTCCATTAGTCAACATTTCATCTAACTGTTCATCAATTAATTTTTGTTTGAAAGGAGAAACAGGGTAATACCGTTGTTTTATCGGGGGGCTAGACGTAACTATCTTATGCTTAACTGCAGAGGTGCAACCAAGCTTATCGCCAATTTTATCAAAATACTCTGAAATCACCTCATTCAGACATTGCTTTTGTTCAAAAGTTAAATCATCTTCACCATGAATATGATTAATTTGCGGTGTACTTAATATTTCAGACGAAAAAAACCATTCTCCACGACGCATATCAGGAACTATACCCATTGTTTGCCAAAAATCGATCCCCAAAATAATTTCATGACGAAGTTTAGGAACAACAAAAATATCAAATATTTTTACAACATTTCTCACTTGAATAGGTGCTGATATAACCCCAATACATTCACATGTGTCGTTGGACGCCACAGTACACAAGGTTTTACGATTCTGATCCAATACTAATCCTAAATTTTTAAGCTTTTGCCAGCCAAGAGAGCCAAGAAAAATTTTGTTAGCACCAGAATCTAATAAACCATAGAGTTTTTGACCTAGAATACTAATCTTAAGATAAGGACATTCACCAGGGCCTACATGAGATAAGATATAATCTAAGACGAATTTTTCCTTACAACTAGAGTAATCTATGGTCGATTTGGTAAACGAAGACAATCTCCGACCTACGATTGACTTCGTGTGAAGTTTCCCGATGAATTTTGGCAATCTGGACAAGTCCTCTTAGTAAAACCAACCTTTTTACAAGAGAAACATCTAATTATACCTGAAGTGCAATGTTTCGCTAAATGATTAGGCTGATCACACTTAAAACATGTTCGAGGTGCGATACTCCTTTGAAAAGTTGTAGAGTTCCCTTGAGGGTATCTTGAGTTAGTATTGCTACCTGAAGAAACAGAAACTTCCCTAACTACTAGTGGCTTATTTTCAGGAGTAGCCCTATAATCCAAATCAGGTTCCAATGACAAATTACCAGGCTTAGGGGGGCTATATTGTTCGATATTAATCTTTGTTTCCTCTAGTTTCCTGCAGAGCTCAATTAAATCGAAAGGGGTGTTTATAGTTTGAAGTGTAAGACGCTCTTGGTAAAATGGGAGAATATTAGACTTCAAAACCTTTAATCTCAAATCATCCGAAACCGGAACAGGCATCCTGTCAAAAAGTTTACTCATAGCTGCAACATACAACCCAATTGGTTCGTCAGGACCCTGAGTTCTATTTAAAATTTGTTTCCAAAGCTGGTCACTAATATGTGAAGGTACAAACTGCTCTCTCATGAGACCTATTAGAGTATCCCAATCATTTGCATATTTAACTACCATATGATAAAAATTTAAAGCATCACCCTCGAATAAATCATGGGCTGATAAAAATAGTTCAGCCTTACTAACCTGTCGAGACCTACTTAATTCTTCTACTCGCTGCAAAAAAGAATTAAAACTCAATCCAGAATTACTGGAAAATTTTAAATCCCATTTATATACAGGAACTGACTTAACACTGCTAAATTGTTGACCAGGCATAGTTATTTGATGTAAACTAGAAGTATTTGCACTGCTATTGGTTAAGGTTTGGCTAGGAGACTGAGTACCAAGATTAGGATCACTAGGTACGGAATTACTACCCTTATCCTCAAAAAGCTTAACTTTATTCTGGTAATCCGGAACAAGTTCTGATAAAGAAATTAGTAATTTTGACCTATCTTCGGAAATACTATCATCATCTTCTGAAATTCTCCCAATCCTACCCATTAAATGAGCGAACTTTGTTTCAATTTTTTTAACTTGGCTTGAAGAACCACTAAAGGAAGAAACATGATCACGCAATTCATCTAATTTTTTCTGACATTCTGTAATCTCCAATTTAGGATCCAAATTACATTTTCCCTTAAGGGGACTATTGGATTTTTCTAAAGCTAAAATACTTCTAAGGTGCTTCCGCAATGAGTCAACATTTCCCTGATCGGAAATACCCCTCACTGATAATTCGTACTCTAGTTCATCTCTTACCAGGTTATTCACCTGTATTTGAAACATTTTGTTCAACAATCAGCAAAAAAAAATACCCCAAGATGAAAATGGAAATACTTTTGTAAAATAATCAATAAAAAAAATTGTTTAAGATTCTCACCACCAAACTGTCAAAATCGAGAAATATAATATGACCAAAGAACAATAATTTATCCACTCAAATTCGCCCCACGTTGGGCGCCAGTTATTAGGGTTCCACAGAACCGTAAAGTTGTAACCTTTACCCAAGGGGTCAATTGTTAGTAGTGATTTTAAACGAAAACGCAAGGGAACAAAATTGTCAATAACTACAAGTTATTACTAAGATACACAGTATACTGAATTGAACTATCAGCATAATATTGTATCTTATGTATTTAAAGGCACGGAAAATATGCACTTACCTATTTTTTTTCCCAATTCTGTAGTGGAGAAAACAAATAATCGCTGCTTATATAAGGCGTTATCGCCGATGGTTGCCCAGGCTAAATCAAAGTATACTTGAAGCGATTAAACTATATCTGGAGGAAAATAATTGAGAACTATACCTCAGGGAATAAATAATATAGGGTTCTTTGTATTACAGTTTCTTTGGTCATATGATTATGTCAAATCCGGGAATAGGCGCCACCGAGTTTTTAGAAGCTATTATGCTGAAGGCGATCGTAAAAGAAATGTTATACCAGTAATCAAAAACGCGGAAAAATATATATATTTACAAATGACGTATAAATAAATAGTCCAACTAGTACAGGCCAATCTTTTATTGCTAAATAAGATAATCGGCAATACGACGCTCCTGTTACAAGTAAATACAAGAAATATATATCAAAGACAAATCAAAATTGAGTCAAAATTAAATCAAAATCAGTCGAAATATGTCACAAATATTTGTTATCCAAAAGAAAATATCGTAGGTATAAAACAAAAGAATAATCGTTTAGTAGGTGATAGAGGTGTAGTCAAGTATGATCATACCAGCTTTACATGTACCATAAACCTACCTATAAATGCCAAAAGCCGAATAATAATCTACATCATAATACTACCGCAATTATAAAGGCTTTGAAATAAAATTGCATCCCAAATCAAGACAATTTTACAACCGTCCAAATTGAAATTATTTGGTATAACTAATAATCACTTAAACTCGTGTTTGAAACTGAGAATCTTAAAACGATAATAAAACGTAGAATCAAGTTCTTTTTTTGTACTTAGCTTTCACGAATTTGGAGGTCCAGCCACCATCCACAAGGTCACTCTCGGGAGTAGAAAACTGGTAAATTTCCAGGCATCGTCTCGGCTGCGAAGATTCTCTGATGTCGTAAAACCGGTCGAACCATGTGTGAAATCTGGGACGAAATCCAATCCAGACAACCAAAAGGGTCCCAAATTAAAACCCCAACAGTAGAAGGAAGAGTAAAGCGTAGAAATAAGGACACAACAGAAAACCCTACAATAAGGAGAGAGAAAAAAAAATCAATCTCACCATCTAGAGAGTTTTAGTTTTGTAAAAACTAAAAATATCTTACCTCAATTTATCAATGAGGGTTCGCAAAATTCTCATGTCCAGCCCTGTGAAACCAACAATGGACGACCTCCACCAATAGGCTCACAAAATGGTGGATTCTGGCAGGTTTTGAAAGGAGGTTGATTCGATCTTAATGAATCGTGGATCCGGTGTGAAATAATCCCTTAACGGCGGAAAAAACGACTTCCAAACAAACTACCCAAAATAGTCGAATTTCCAAGCAACTTATGCGAATTTATATCCCCTAATTAGGGTAACTAATCGAAAATTTAACTAATAAAATAACTCGCACTAAGCACCGAACCTTTCGTTCTCCAAAACTGTATCACCTTCTCCCCGTTGCCCTAGAAAAGATGGCTTCAAAACAGTCATACCACAATATCCAATAATATAAAATTCGAAATATCCAAAAATCCGTTAATAAAAACAATTAAAATCTAGCTATTAAATTATTCCAGTTGGTAACCTGTAGTTGTCGAGCACAATGGGGAAACAAAAGAAGTACGTCCAAATTTCCTAAATTCTCCTACCTTGTCGATACTACAGCATTATACATATATACTGTGAACAAGAAACACCGTTCTCGTAGCGAAACAATTTCATTAGATTCGTAGATTAATACCAGCCACTCGGAGAAGACACGAGTTCTACCGATAACCGAAGCATTTGTAAATTTATTAGTTATACAGAGTGTCCAAAATATTAATTTTAAGTCAACTGGTGAATGCATATTACGAAAAGATTTTATTTGAAAGTCAGACCATAACACAGTTACGATAATAATAATATTTATTATACACGGTTATTTATTATCATTTTCATAAAGAAAAAAAGGAAAATATGAGTTGAAAAGCATGATTTCAACCAGCAACTTACAGGGCTGCGACATAATTGAGAATGATATCCATAAATCACACTTTTCAATTTCCCTCTGGGGCGACAACGGCAGTGGGTCCATTAAAAGAGGCTTTGAAATATTAATAGACTCTCCCAGGATAAGGTCATTATACCATAGGAATTTTTTTTACAAGCGTTTATCAGCATCTTGCTCTGGAAAAAATGTTGTTACACTGTTGAAGGCAGTTTCAACATGGCTGGAAATGTTGTTTATACAGACATAAAATGGGAGTTTATGGAGATTTGTAAATAGAAAATTTGCAAATAAATATTTGACTTTGCATACAAATAATATTTAGGGAAAATATAATAAAAATACGTGGGAAGAAAATTATAATTTCAAAATAATTTTTCTTTGGAATCGATAATATTTTTCCAACGAGTTTTCTGATCCTTGCAATGTTTTTTTTATATACATCATGGCAGCCGATTTTGAGCGAAATTCAGCCGTAAGCGGTATTCATCCAGTAATACAGAAAGCACAGCAGAAAAAAATTTACGTAGCTGCTCATGCAAAAAATAAAAATACAATTATTAAAGACGTTTGCTAAATTATTCAAGGTAATACAATTAACTTATGGTGTTAATTAAATCATTTTTTTGCCATGTTTTCCAATGAATTTAGGAATATTCTTGTAATTATTATATTCATCCCGAGTAAAAATCTCAATAATTCTTTTAAAAGACCTTGTATTGGAGGAAAATATAGTGATTTATGCACATATTTCTAATAATATCACAGTTTTAGTTCATCGGGCTCACTTATTGTTCTTTTTTTTTCACGAAATGAAGTTCTAGAACTCTTGATTAGATCATCCCATCTCCACCCATTTCTTGGGGATTCGAGAATCGACATCTGCTCAGAGAGTTGGAGATAATGTATGAGTTGGCTCACAAATGGACTTTCAGTACAAATACACCTTCAGCTTCATTACTTTTCCAACCCAAACTAGCTAAACCACAACCCACCTCCATATGTATTATTGAGTTTAGAATTCCTTGGTGGCATATGTTTTTATAAAGCAATTAACACGCTTTTCAAATCACTGATTAAATGAAAAAATAATTGTTTGCACTCCAAAATTTTTATTATATATTACCTTCATTGATCGGCATCGATAATAATGATTCTTTTTCCAAGAGGTGTTCAGGTGACTTTGGGGACATTGTTGTGGTTAACGGAAAACGGTGGGAAATGGTTATTTAAAATCACCTGTACGATTACTGCAAACTGTTGAAGAGCACCGTCAAAAATTAACCACTTACGTCTTCTAATTAAGAGGGTTACACTAACGAAATAACCGGAATTTTCATTTACTAAAAAATTAAGATATGTAGATATCAACATTCAATCGCTGAGGAAGGAGAAATGGTACTAATAAATAATCGTTGATAATACCAATCTAAACATTGACCGAAAAGGAGTGTTGGAACCATGATAAAACTGTGGAATGTGGTTTTACATCAGCTGACGTGTGGTTATTATGAAAATTCATTACCATGTCTTGAAAAGTTGGCTTCATCTGTAAACAAAACAGTGGTGGAGAAATTGGGATTGTTTGTAGTTTTTATTAGAATCCATTGACAATACTGCATACGGAGGGGATTGTGATTAGGTGTTGAGAACGTTGGAGATGATATGGATACAACAAATTTTCTTTCGGAACATTCCAAGCAGTTTTCTGACTATTATTTACTTGTTGAGCATTCTTTGTGGTACTCGTTCCTGGAAGTTCGTCAATAAATTGAAGATCCTGATCATCGAGTTGTGTTGAGTAGTTCTAAGTCGACGCTGAGGTTTGAAGTGGGGCAGGGGTTGGTTGGTATGTACGGCAAAGGGAGATAGGAAGGAAGGCGGAGAGAATGTGTAGGAAGATTGTGGAGTGGAAGTGACGGAAGATAAGACGGTGGGGCTGCTAGTAAAGAGACGGAACAAGACGAGGGAAGTGGGGATGATGGTGAAGGGAAGGAGTATCGAAGAGTCTGTGAAATACTTGGGGGTGTAGTTGGGTAGCCAATTATCCTTCAAAACTCATATGTTAAAGGCGGCAGAGAAGGGGAAAGTAAGGGCAGCATGGCTGGGGAGATTGATGTGTATTGTGAAAGGACCGGGAGAGTGGAAGAGGAGGATAATTGGTAGGACGGTAGAGCAGAGAGCGCTGTACGGTGCGGAGATGTGGGATGAAAGAATAGGGGTGAATGCGAAGGTAAGGCCACTCCTGCGAGTGCAGAGAGGTATACTGATGCGGGTGATGCTGGTAAGGTCCTACCCATTGGACGTGATAGCTACAGGAAGGAACAAAAGCTAGAGGGGTGCGACCAGAGAGAAAGTACAGGAATGGATGGAAGAGGAAATGGAGAGAATGTGGGAGGAGTATGAGGGTGCGCTAAAAGGAACGACTGGGAATAGGAGAGATTGGATGGACCGGAAATTCGGGGAGGTGAACTACTTCTTGACACAGGTGTTCACTGTATATTCGTCGAGAGTAGGGTACCTCCACAAAATTGGGAAAAGAGAGACTGGAGTCTGCGAGAGGTGTGAAGTGGAGGATGATGTGATACATGTGTTTAGATGCTGGAGGAACGAGAAAGTGCTCAAGAAATCGGAAAGGAAACTAGGGGGGGACTCGATATGGTATGAGAGGTAGGAGTGATAATAGGAAGAAGACGACGGTGTGAGCGGAGAGTGTGCGAGGGACCGCCACCCGTCTCGAAGTATGCTAGGGTAGTGATTCCGAGGCGGGGGTAAAAGCGAGTTTGAGGTAGGTTTGGTTGGTAGGCATTCCCTTGGGGATGAGTCCAACACTGTTTGGGCCCTGTACCCATTCGAACATGACTTTACCATCTCGTCGAATAATATCACTTGATTTCGCTAAAGTTCCAGTTGCGCAGGGTCTTTAAGGCACTATCATAGATCACTTTGGAAATATCCTGTATGATATTAAAAAAAACTTGAATATGCATGACTAAATTTGCTTCAAAATATATTTTCCTTTGATTCTCGAAGAGATCTTGTATTTTCTTTAGCCGCTTCAGTATTCCAAACATTTTAATTGGATCTATTAAGCTCTTGTAGAGACAACACACAAAAATCAAATGCAATACCAAGAATGTACTTGATTAAAGTGCCTTAGTCTAATTTTCCACTAATTAAACAAACAAACCCGATGCAGTTGATTTATACGTAGTTTACTCCAGAATTCCGTTAAGCAGACACAGTGCCGTTGGGGTATGCTGCACTACTATTTTGGTACAGCAGTACAGTTGATTTACAATCGCTATTGGCTAGTGGTCTTCTTAGAACTGGAATTATCCGGTAGAAGTTCCGACATTAGGTCTTGTTATATGGGGTATGTTAATATGTTTGGACGCGGCTATATGGGTCTATTTATTGTATATTTACGATAACCGGAGTCAGGATTTTCCGGTTAACTTTATTACTGTTGTCGGAAGATTGAAATATCACGTATACAGGGTACAACAGATAAGCTATGAGTGTTATATTTACTTACTTACAGTTTCCTGTGAAAATTGTCATATTTTAGTAAAGCGTGTTATCAATAGAGGTATGGCGTTTTGAAATCTTTGTTCTACAGTTCATTGTTAACAAAGATTACGAAACAACAGCGCGGGGCCCATGATCTATTTCCACAGTGAAAAAATTACACGTTTCGGTTAGTATGACGGACCTTAAGTGACGCCCTATTGGTATGGCATATTGAGTTCGCGGACTTTGGCGACCTCCTTGACGACATAAAACAAGAATCAAAGTGCCTTTGATCCAGATCCAGGGGCATGGATATTAATTACACGTTTGAAATTTCACCCCCCCCCCCTAAAAGCTACACTTTAGGAGTGCCATACCGGGAATTCGAAGTGGGGAATAACGTTGTCTATCAGCCCCCAAAGCCTCGGCGTGGGGCCTACGCTACATGCAAAAACCCTCTCGGCTCCTGGTCTATTAGTTTCAATTTCAGTTTTATGTGTTGAGATGAATAATTTGGGGCAACGGTGGAATGGCATTATTCGAGTTTTTTTCAGTGTTTTGCCATCTTTTTCATTTGATATTCATCAGCTTTTCATAGCAAATTCTCCGTCAACCGAAATAAATGTTATATTAAAATTTGAAAATATTATAATCATAAATGGTTAAAAATAGGGCTGATGGCAATAGACTGGAAAAAAGTAAATGATTATTGGAAAAACTCACGGTTTTAGCCGCAAAGTATAAGGCGTCGAAAAGAATTCTTATTTCAAGCGATGTAAAGTATAAATTTTGAAGCTGAAAATCGATATTTTTGCAACAAACTATCATTTTGTAGTGAAATGACGCCCCCGGGAATAGTATATTTTTCATATAGGTAGTCAAAAATTTGATGTATTAGTTAGGTATATTGAACCCGTTTTCATATTCATAAAAGCTATCGTTTTTCGGAGCACAACACCTTCTCGCGTTTTGCAAAATATAAATTTCGATTATAAATCATGTTACGGCTAAGTGGAATACTCTCGTAGAGTGCTTTTCGGCTTTCCTACCGTGATATTTCACGACTTTTATGGAATCTGCACTGCTATTTCCAGATGATTTTTTAATTTATGAGTATCTATTCTTCAATACCATTTAAAAGAGATTTTTACTGCCTAACGATATAATTTTCATATTCATTTTCATTCTAAAAATAGAAGGAATTCATTGTACCTACAATTCAGGAAAAAGGATTAACTTCGGACATCTACAATTCCATTATCATAAAACAAACAAACAAATTGTTCCCAGTTCCTATCCTTATTATTTACGGCCCCCGATTTCCGACTACCCAACCAATATCTGTTTTATATTACACTTAAGCCAAGTCGATAAAAAACAGCAGAAACGCAAAGTCCAGTAAAAAGGCACTGCCACTCAGGATATTTTCTACCCTCCCTGTAACTGTCAGGATTCTGCAGTTAAAGTATTTCCAATTAGTAAGAAAACACCCTGTCTACACTACACTTGTGAACTCAGGTACGGACTAAGTTCAATGGTTGATGAGGCGATTTTTTGTTAATCATAACTCTTTTTAGTTATAAATTTAATGTTTTCAAACATATTTAACGAGAAAAGTCCTTTTGTGACATCTCAATTAAATTATCGGTTTAAGAGATACGGGCAATTTCATGTGACACTGCACACCTATTGGCGCATTCACATTTTTTTAATGTTCGATTACAGAAATTATTGTTAGTAAATTTAGTCGAATCAATAAGTTAAAAAACGTGTTAATCCTTGATAAACCTCCTAAAAGTATGAGCAGCTCATTCGATTCGGAATGACTTCTAGAAAAATGTACCGAAAGTATGTATTAGCACATAAAAATTGCAATTGTTATTAACAAATTAAGATGAAAAAAAGATAGCATTTAGTTTTTTGTTAATAACTCAAAAAAAACTATATAATTTTGAAAAAATATCCTCAAAGAGGAGGAAATTTCCAATAAAAAAGTTCGGACTTTTGGAACTCTATCTCTATTACCATCGTCCCCTTAGAGCAGAACTATTCTAAATCACAAAATGCAAATTTTACAGGAGAAGTTTTTTTTAGATTTCAAAACTGTCAATATTATTTTACCTTGCAAAATATATTATATTTTTTGACTACTTTTACCCTAGTCTTTTAGTATTTGACAAATATCACGTTATTCAAAAAAAGTGGACATAGAATACCTGGATGATCATCACATACCTATCCCATGTCCAAATGTAGAATTTTGGTATTTATTTTATTTGTGACATAGACTTCTTCTGCTTCAGTTAATTAAATTAAAGCTTTCACTTCTTAATAATATTTTATTATTTTAAATACTGGTTATAACTATTCAGGAAAAAATAATACATAAAATGTATAAACTCACATTAAATAAACTTTTGAATTATTTTTAAGACAAAAATACCCATTGTTGGCCAAAGCTAAAAAAGTCCCAGAAAATAAACCGAGTAGGTACCTAATGGAGAGAAACTTGAATTACAAAAACAAAGCCCTTTTCATAAATTTAATGTAAAAATAACTTGAATTCAAAAAGTTTTTAACTGAAAAAAATATAAACACAAAAATAAAAATAAGTAGATATAGCAACCAAATATCAGGAAATAAAAGTTTAACTATCTTCACCACCAGAAGCATTTTGCTCTCGGACATTTTCACCAAAGGGAAATTTTGAAAAAAAGTATGGT
This sequence comes from Lochmaea crataegi, assembly GCA_947563755.1. Classification (NCBI taxonomy): domain Eukaryota; kingdom Metazoa; phylum Arthropoda; class Insecta; order Coleoptera; family Chrysomelidae; genus Lochmaea; species Lochmaea crataegi. Next base: position 80,638,228 of record OX387423.1, on the reverse strand, counting down.
ACGCAGGTAGAATAGCGTTTTTGCTGAAAAGAAACTGCAAATAAATTTCTTTGATATTAAATTGCATTGTTTTTCTGCCTTTTGTTATAGGATTAATTTTCAAGTCAACTTCATATTTGTAGCTACTTTTATATATATATGTTTATATATAATGTTTGGCTGTTCCGGATGGGTTTTTACAATTTTTATTTGGCCCCAAACAACTTTGTCGTTTACTTCGTTTTTATCCCAGTTCATACACAAGAGTGTACCATTGGTCCGGAGTGTATACAGGAATGTGTCGTGCAGCCTTCTCAATGACGGTTTGGACTAAGTCACCTTCGCTTTGTGTGTGACTCTGCTCTAGAAAAGTGTGCTGAATTGTTATTGAATATTTTTTGAGTTAGGTAATTATAAAGTGAAAATGAAAATTTGCTCCTATTCTATCCATGACAGTTATCAGAAAAGAATGAAAATTCCCTAATTCCCTTTTTAATGTGCTGCTCAATAAAATTACGAAGACAGCTACCGACTTCAGAAGAACCTCGTTTTGCTATACACTCGTACCACATATAGCAAACTGCTTCCTTTGATGCTAAGTTAAAAATTGTAGACAATTTTAATTTGTAGTATGCAACACCGACTTCTGTTTTTGGTACTGGCAAAAGTTGTTGCAAGTCGAATACTGCGGCGCAAAATGTAGCCTCTTCCTTAGCTTTTTCTTTATCAGTATTATTAAAATTCCTGGCTAAATTTTTATTTTCTATGTGCTCTTATATTCTTGCTCCATTTCAATCTCTATTTCTGGCAAACTATTTTCGTAACTATGGCAAACGTCACACAAATCTTTCTTGGGTAAGAAAAATTATATATTAAATTCAGTCGTAAGAATTTGTCGGTACATGCTTTCCGTAGCTTTTCTTGCAATATTCTTCATACATCATAAACATTTTGGAAATGTTAAGTGTAGGTGGCAAGTACTTACGTTCGGTTTTCGCTCTACAATATCTAGTGACTATCAACAATTTCAACATATAAATATGGTCACGGACAAATTTTTTAACTGACTCATCCAACGTGTAGTTTTTACAGGCTTTGCCCCTTTGGTCTTCTGCGACATTACCAGCAGAATATTTTTTTGTTAAAAACTATTTCAACTGTTTGAGCACTAATACCTAAAGTATTTAAAAAAAAAACCTTACAAACTTGGCATTTTGATGTTTCACTTTGTAAAAAGTGAGTAAATGTGAAAGTTTTTCTACTATTACTATCATCACGTTTTCGAGTTCTTGCCTTTCTGTTGCATTCAACATATTTTTATATGTAATCTCTTTGATGATTTATATCTTTTAAGTCCCAAAATAACCTAAAAATTATATTTCTTTGTTGTTCATTTATTTTTTCGGTACACTTGATTCTACAGTTTTGGCAAGCTGCTTTAATTTCCTTTTCCGGCCTTTTTTCCCCTTCCAATCTGTGTATGCCTCTCCACCATTTCTCAGGGTCTTAATCTTATTTCTTTGCCAGTTTTCTGGATTCCGTAGACGTTTCCGCGTTTTTATTTTCTTTTCTGGATCCATAGACGAAGTTGAGCTGTCGATCAGAATATCTGGTAAGTTTCGTGTTCTACTTGGAGTTAAGGCAACATCATAGTCGGGATCCGCATCTTTTTCATCCCCTCCAAATGGGTCTGATTCTGATGATAAATTATTCAAGTTTGCCACTAAAGTGTCATTAGTTGTACCAGGAATAGGACTTCCTAAGGGGCTTTTCCTTAATCTGGGCAATTCCAAAATATCCTGAAACCAAATATTGTTTGATTTACCAGTAGTAGGAAGGAACCTGCAACGAGCAAAATAACATGACCCAAGTCGTAATTTTCGCGATTGGCTTACCTGGAATTTGGGTTCAATTAACAATAAGTTTGATCTACTAGGTTGCTTAATATTTTCCTTTTCGATGTCTTCAATCTTATCTGGAAACGTAGGTATGGTGGCGTCCAGTGCTGTAGATGTCTCATTTGGTAGTAAAAATATGGAAATATGTCAAGTCTGCACAATCCATCAAGTAATAGGCATCTAATCATCACCGGATTATTGAGCTTTTCATCATCTTGATGCGCATTAACCGAGCCATTAACTTCCTCTCAAGGGATTTTTGGTTTTCTAACTGAAATGTAAATAAACGATATTTATTAATGTAAAAGTATGCCATTGAATCGTGCTATTTATTTAGTTTTACTACAAAACTTTAAGCGATAATCATGTTGCAAGTTTTACTTAAAAATTGTAAAATTAAAAACAAAGCTTACCTTCTATGTTCGTGGTAATAATATTAACCATCCTTTCTCCTCTCGAAGAAATCATTTTCTGCCACTAAAATACTCTTAATCTGCACAAAAACAATAATATTTCACCTCAAATTTCAAATCAGAAGTCTATAAAAAATGATACTATGTCACACCAAACTTGACATCAGAACAAGTCCACTAGCGCAAATACTAAATCGATAGTTTACAAAACAGAACTAGTCTATGTCCACCATAAGGTCAATACTTGTGCTCTGCACGGCACTTGAAATAATTTTTTTAAGGTATAAATTGTTAATTTAAAAATTTGAAAAGTTATGGTGTATTCTGAATCCATTTCAAAAATTTTATCGTGAGCCCATCGTAAATGAAATTTTCTACAAAAAAAGTGCACATATATACACAGTATACATATAGCTCATGGAAAGCGTGACGATTTTTTATGCAACACTATATCCGCCTCATTGTTGATTGTGTTGCGTAACCAAAAGTATTGTGTATTGCATAAAAGCGTGACGAATGTTCAAAGTATTGTGTGTTGCATAAAAGCGTGACGATGACGAAAAATCCATGTTTTTTCTTCACCCCAAAAAAGTGCTCAAGGCTCCTAAAGAAGTTTTTACTTCAAAAATTCTTAAAGTTAATTTTTCAAAAAGTTCGGCAATTGTTAATTAACAGAATGTTCTTGAACTGTAAACTTGTAAACTAAAAAAAGTTTCAATAATTGTTTCAAAAATGTTTCACGTCGTGGAGCTCTTCCTGTATACATAGGTACTTAACAAGATCACGTCATAGAAGTTTAAAAAATTTCATTACTTTGTTATGATAATTAATTTATATTAATATTTTCTTCAAGTTAACAATAAATGATTGTTTTGACTTTTTTTCTAACTTATATCTGTCGTACATCCCTCTCCTTCCTTTTATTACTATTACCAATAAAATTCAATCATGGAAAGTGTGACACATCATTTAAAAGATAATTTTATGAGGAATTTGACTATGTGACAACTCAAATAAAATTACACTTCATCTGAATGCCGAATTTAACAATTTAATGTACAATAAAAAATTTACTAACTACGCCTATGTTTTCGTAAAATAAAGATAGAAGTTTTTGTTCCCATAACTATACCAGGAGTGGGACTATTGAGTCAATTCTACACGTCTTTTCGACAATTTTTTACATAACAACTCAAATATTTTTCGAACGGATAGTAATAAGTTGGAAATAAAAGAAGAGTTGTCGACCATAATATAAAGTAAGACTTTCGACTGATGTCGACCGGAATAACAGTTATCTACTGTAGAAAGCGACCGATAGAATTCTATGGTGTGCAGGTATATTTTTATCACGTTTGTATATGAATATAGTTCCTATTAACCCGTAAACACACCTCATAGTAAATCGACATAAGAAGTAAAAAATAAATGAAACAAAAATTTAATATACTACGTTTTTAAAACGAACTAAATAATAAAAAAAAATAATAATAATGAACGTGGGACGCATGCGACAGTTCTATAAAAATGTAGAAAGTCTCTAAATGCCTTATTTTAGGAGATATTGGCGGGAAACCAATTTTTGGAACTTTGGGGCCGGGAATACCCCCCAAAATGGCGATTAGGTGTGTGAAATATCTGGATGTTCAATTACTAGTCAAACCCTACCCTCCACGGAAAATTCATGGACCGACAGGTATAATCGCTTCTGGGACCCTTTATTTACTGGACTAATATTGTTGATGGTAGATATATAATCTACAGATATGTATGAAAATTAAAATTTCGGGCGCGTTCTAAAACAAATATTAATTTTCTGGTATCCCTTGTATGGTTTTCAATATATATAAGCAGACGTTATCTCGTATATCACGTCTTATAAATATATAAACCCATTTTACATAAAATCCTCAATCATTTTCAAGGGACCCTAGTAGTCTACTCTGATAGGCGATCTCTCAAAAAATATCCCCATGTCTCGAACTGAAGTGTGGCATGTAATGGAGACTAATTGTTTTTCTTTGATATCGATGGCAGCTCTGATGGATGAGCGACTATCGTGATCTCTTAGATATTGCTAAAGTGGTTTTTTAACGAGTTACGATTTGTTCGAAGAAAGTAAGTACTTCTTGTCGTGAGGTATAACTTGGAACGTATAAGAAAATTGTTAGAATAATCAATGTGAGTGGAGTGAGATAATTTATTGTATTGTTGGTTACATAAATGGGTGATGTTTTATTATTCTCTTGAAAATCGGTTTTAAAAATTAAGTAAACCAGTTGTATTATTAAAAATATAAGACGAATTAAGATTATAAGCATTGTTCAAATAAACAATGTTATTAGTTATTGAAAATTGAACATTTGTACAAAAATTAATATATTTTTCTAAATCTATTCTGCTAAACTTTCATATGAATAAAATTAACTAATTTTTAAAGACCCTGTATGTTGATAAACAAAATGGAACAAGGCACAGTTTAATTGTCTTTTAATATTTCCCATAGGAGCCCCAATACGAGGTAGAAGTATATGTTCAGTTTATCAGAACTAACCTCCCATATAAGAACAATCTGTCATAGCTAGGAATATATACCGGCCGACTTTTTAGAATTTTGAGTATTTTGGTATGAAAAAATAAAATAAATTTAACGCAATAATAAGAAAACTAAAAAAGAATATTATCAAATTGAAATAAATGAAGCAGGTAATGATACAAAAAAAGTTTGGAAGGTCATTAATAATATATCGGGTCGTGTGAAGAAATGTATGAACATAGATCAAATACCTGTTCTTACTAAAGTTCTTACTAAATAAACAGAAAGCTAGTTTGCTTAATAACTTCTTGTCAACATTGGAGTTGAAATAGCAAATAAAATCCCTAGTGCTACCCTACCGTTCAGTTTTATGGAAAAAGATAAAGTAGATTCAAATATTTTCTTTAAATCAGTTACAAAAAATGAAATAATTATACTCATATCCAAATTAAAAAATATCTCTGCCTCTGGCCCTGATCTAATCAATTCATGAGCATGTTGCTGAACCTTTGTCACACATTATTTATCCCCGTTTTCAAAGTGGCAAAATTCCCCAGCCATGGAAAGAATCTATAGTTACTCCAGTTCTTAAATCGGGGAATAACAGTGAAATAAGTAACTATAGACCTACATCATTAACAAATAACTTTGCAAAAATTTTCGAAATGGCATTAAAAGAAAGATTACTTGATTTCTCTGATGCAAACAACATTATCACAAAGAGGCAATATGGTTTCATTAAAAATTCTAGCACTGAAAATGCTGTGATGGATTTCCTGGGAAGGACTGTCGGGGCAATGGATAAGTCATTGAAATGTATTGCTCTTTTCCTTGACTTGGCCAAGGCTTTCGACACTGTTTCCTATGAAATCCTCTTGCTCAAATTATTTAATTGTGGAGTACGTGGGACTGCACTAAATCTCATATCAGATTACTTAAGAAACCGAATGCAGCGGGTAAGGGTTGGTGCTGACATAAGTTCTGAATGTCTCGTTAAATGTGGTGTCTAGGAACGCTGCTGTTTGTTATATTATATAAATGAATAATATTGCAAAAATCAACAATTTCAAAGGTCATTTAGTTTGTTATGCTGATGACACAACAATTATATTAACTGGGAAACACTGGGACGAAGTTAATTTAAGGAAAATAAATGCACCCGACGGAGGTTTAAAATCCTAAAACGTGTTTGGAATCATAGAGACTGAATAAGAGAAAAATATATGGAGAGATTTGGAAAAACTGTCCCCAAAATCGTTTATATATTTTCTTTTAATCCCCGCATCGCTGTTTTCAATCTTTAATTATTCTACTTGCAAAATATGATGCTTAAATTTTTAATTATTTCAATGGCTTTCCAATTCAGTACACTGAAAACATAATCAATTTTTCCTCTTCTTCAATGCCGTTCATGTTTTTGTATAGCTAATATTATTTAACTATGTAGGGCACCAGATTCTGGGAAAACTCTTACAGAATCAAGTATTGAAATGTTTTTGTTATTTAATCAAATAGTTTTTACTTGTGGGATAAAATTATACACACTATGGCTAATTACTATCTACTGATTTATTTCGTAAACTCAATTTATATACACATTCTACTTGATGTCTACTAATTTATTTACACTCGGTATAATAGTTCTAATTTATTTTCACCACTTGAATATTACACTATTTATCTCCACTATTTCATTCACTGTCCGATTACTAAAAGCTTCTGTAAACTGTCTGTGAAAAGTCTTCGTTTCGCTGATTGTCAACTCACTCAAAAACCCGCGTATATATAGTCTTTATCAATTCTAGAAAATTCTTCAACTTCTACGCTCGTCATATGCATAAACAAAGCGTCTTTTCGAGAACATTCTCAATGAACACATCTCGGAGCACATTCACCAAAATTTATAGACAAGAGACAGGGGCGGCTTTGAGTTGGTGACCTCGCAACAGTATTAAAAATTTTAAATGTATTTTAATATTCCATGCGAAAGAGGAGTGTTTTTGGTAAGAGATGATAAAATAAATCCATATCTTCCATGTCGTGACAACATAAATACATTCACAAGCACAGAATAGAACTAATTATTCCATCACCGACGATCACAATTTTCGATTTTTTTGTGAGCGAGGACAAAAACGGATTTCTTATCCACCAAATTTTCCATTTCTACATCCCAATCTCACTTACCTCACGCACTGTCAAATGTGCTAGCCAACTTATTTAAGGTTTATGATTGGCTTTTATTGTTCTGCCGTCAGATGAACAAAATAATTTGTTCTAATGATAATGATTCCACAAAGGAGAAAACTTTGCTAAAGTCAGTTTTAAATAACAATATTCACCCGACAGAATTCATAAACAAAGAAATTAGGAATATAGAGAATGGTTCATTGATAATACCCAATAATAATAATAATAACTAACATATTTTTTAGGAACTTCACAATACCGTATGTTAACTATTACATGACCTTTCCTCAATCCAGAAAAATTTTAAAATTCTTTGGGTCCCTGGTCATTGCCAAATTATCGGAAATGAAACTGCAGACCGAGCTGCCAAGACTTCCATTCGATAGGGGTATACCAATTCCAGACCTGAAATCAAGCATAAAATATAAAACACGCCTGACATGGCAAAACAGATGGTCAACATACACTGGTCATATGGCAAATAACCAACAGTACAATACCAACAACAATACAATACAATACAATACAATACAACAACCAACAACACAAAAGTGGCACTACCCGAGTCATCTCACCCACTCACATATCCTAGGTATGAACAACAGACCGGGATGTAACTACTGTAACGCACGCCCTTATATAAACCACCTTTTTACATGACCCTTATACCAAGTTCAAAGAAGAGCCCAAGGTGTTGAATCTGGAATTAAAAATGACTTAAGTAAGGTACGAAAAAAATATCAAAGTAGTTCCTACCTACTCAAAGAATAAATACCCAGGTATTTCATAAAATTTAACCACAGCCAACTCACAAAGTTAAAACTGAAAGCTGAAACACGATAAATAAGAAAATAATATTAAAGTAACCATTGACTCTAATAGTAAAATTTAACCACTGCAAAGCGGCAAATGGCCATAGCAGTCGATTCCGCAAAACAAGCGAAAAAAATACCGTATGTTAATGGTTTATCAGAAAGAATTGAGAAAATTGGTAATCAATTCAATATTCGAACCAGCGTTAAATATTACAAACGTTGAGATCTATACCTACTAACGGAAACTAAAGCAAAAAATGAAGAACAATCTACAAAAAACTGCATGCTTGGGAAGAGGGGCATCATCAAATAAAAGACAAAAAATCAAAGAAAGTGCTTCAATACAACTAAATGCAGATAAATGTCTAGCTAGTATTTCAGCCGAATGTAGTCAAATTTTGTTACCAATGTTAAAAAGAGAAATTTCCAATAATCAATTACCTGCGTTATCAGGATAGTATCATAAGTTTTTATCCAGAATTTCTCATTATTTAACATTGGAATTGTGGTTAATCAATACACAATTCAATACACAAAACCACAGAACCGATTTAAACATATTTTCAAACAAAAATAATCACCAAAAAGTAACACCAAACGCGTTTTATTGACAACATTTCCGAAATAAGCAAAAAAAGAGCCATCCTAAATAAAACCGTTCCTGGAGCGTGCGGTTCACTGGATCCCATTCCTAGTAGAATATAATTTTGTTAGAATGTAAGAAAAAATTTCACATTTTAACAAGGATTCACTGTGAATGGAGCTTGAAAAATTGACAACAAATTTTTTGCAGTCCTTAACTTCAAAATATTATTGATTGTCTAGTTGTCGAATTTATTCGTTAGTGTCAGATAGGGTCCAGAATTTACAAAACTTAATTGTTCTTGAAGAACGTTGAATTAAAAAAGATTGTGGTTTGATTTCCCAAAATAACAAAAATAATAATGGATACACCACGAGGAACATACAGAAGATAAGCATCACGTTTGTTGTGAGAATTTCACTAAGGGACCGTAGAGAATCGTTTCCTGATTCCTCACGGTATTGGTCTTGCGATGTTTTTTTCCAGTCGTTGAAAGCCAGCATCTGGTCATTTAGTGAGCTCACATGATACGAGTTTTCTGGAAATTTATATTTGAAGAATAATCTCTATAATTCGTACACAAATTCTCAGTTGCTTCGTAGTGAATAACTGATCATCCCATTTCAGTTAAGAACGTTGTCCTAAGACAACAACTTCATTATAGATGAAAAAACACGTCCATCCTATACAAGAGTACCCTTTGTGCGTTTAATTTTTTGTTTGATGAATCTTTTAAATAAAATATTAAAAATTGTGGATTGGGGTTTGTTGAATTTTACCACAAAATAGTGTGATAGTTGAGAATTTTGGAACCTTTGGCGAAACTAGACACTAACACCTTACACTATCTTACGCGCGTTTGCATAGAGTGTCTTTTTTTCACTTATGGAATTTTCTTACCACTTTTGTTGCATGATTTATTATATCTACAACCTTGCGGAAACTAACCACTCTCCGTACGTTTTTTTTCTTTGATTTTGTGAATATTCCTTCACGTCGATAGTGGCTCTACAGTTTGTTTCACTAATATGTTATATTAAATCTACTTCAATAGCGAAAATAAAGTGTCCAAACAATTTTTTGATCTCCAGAGTACAACTGACTGAACTCTTAATTTTATCGACTTTAGCTTGTTTTGTTTGAAAAAAATTACACTTGTTCTTTTTCTCTATGCCAAATGGTAATTGTTGATATTTATTACAGGAAAGTAATGTTCATTTGGTTAAGAAATAAACGTGGAAATGTACGATGCCTGTTAATTTGTATTTCCCGTTCGGCTGAATAATTTGTCGATAATTGTAGGTCTGTGGTGGATATATTACCAGGAAACATGTAGAAATTGCATGCCGACTCATGAATACAATCCAGTACACTCTACCATAATTACATTATACTTCCCCATAACAAAATAATTATAACAAATTATATCAACGAGGTATAAACCAATTCCAATTATCCAACAGTAAAATGATAAAATTCGGAAAAAAAACTTCAGTAAACAATAACAAAAAGGCCCACATTATAACGCAATCATACTTCTTAAAAGATTTTCCGATTATTATAATTTCAATAGTAGCACAAAATCTCGCTATTGTCCTTAATCTAGCGCGTTGGATGCTGAAGCTAAAAGTTAAAAAGAGTTGAAAGAGTTTCCATTAAAACTAAGCTTAAAACTCCTCCTTAAAGTAGAAATAGACAAGCATGCTTAATACCCAGAATCTAAAGTAAATTCCTTTTCGTTACTTTAGAGAAACTATTGTACCCTATAATCTACTTTTATATCATGTAAGCCTCTTACTACTTGACAATGGACAGACAATAGATTAATTTCCCGGCGACACCTCCAGGGAATGCGAATTCACCAGGAATATATTATGGAATCGACTTAAATCTTGTTATACATAGCTCAATAAAGGGATTAACTTCTGAGCATTTGTAAAGATCAAGGAATACCTAGTTGAAACGTTATAAATTAAATTGTTAACTGCATATCAGAAGAATTTTAATAATCCAAAGTTCTGCTGTCACGAATCAAAGAAAAATATCCATCAAACAGAGCGACCCAAACAACGATAGATGCGTGATTGAAGTATGTTCCTTTGCATCTATTGGCTAAAATAAATATGCCTCCCTACGCTGGCCAATCGGATTTAACTGCAATCGGCCGGCAGAATTCACTGTCTTCTGTACAAGCTGCCTCGTCTGGGAGATCACGTGCACTATGCATGATACTGTTTTGGAATACTCCGTTGCTTGGATGGACAGATTATAGTATAGACTACTTTCCTAAATTCATGAGATGATCCCGCAGAAGCTTGCGACGCAGCTTGTAAGCACAACTTGGAGCACGTGAAATGCAACAGTTTTCCGTCTATAACTATTTTAGATTTGATCGCACAAAAAAATTGTGGATATCAAAATAGTAGGGAATTCTTTACCTCAGTGGTTCCCAGCCGGTGGTACGCGGGAACGTTTCGGGTGGTACGCGTGAGTGATGTGAGCAACATGCTATTAATAGCTTCTGTCTGCTTGTCTCTGCAGAAGTGGAGGAGTGACGGCGCCGGTGGCGGGGCGACGAGAGCTGTCTCATCCCTCTTCCCCCATGGTGAAAGTTATTAACTTCATGAAGGCTAGGGCTCTAAAGACAAGATTATTCTCCTTAATGTGTGAGAAATGGGTGGCGTGTTCAAGACTTTACTCCCGTATACAGAAGTGAGGTGGCTATTTAGGGGGAACATTTTGAACCGTCTCTGGATAGATAAGGTGAAAGTAAAAGAGCTGTGGATGGTTATAACGTTGATGGTGCGTAGAACTTCCCTTATTCTTCCATTGTATGATTGTATTGTGTGATGGTAGCGGGTGAAGGACCACTCGGCAACCCGAGAATGAAATAAGGAACACATATTGATGTTAGATTGATATAAAAGTAGTTATTTATTAGAAAATGCGAAGGTACAAAGGTTAAAGATGACAAATAAACACACTAATTCCCTTCCAAACTGAACAACCTGGCAACATCTAGTGTTCACTTTCTCACTAATTTGGCGGTTAATTCACTTCACTCCTGGCACAGTTTTACAACAATATAACTTTAAAAGTACAAATAAACCTCTTCCTGAAGACTTACAGGAGTTACTGTTATTATATTAATTACTGCAAAAAGACCGGAGAAAATGATTGGTTACTTTAACCAGCGTTTGCGGTGTGCGATAGTTCCCAAAAACAGTGTGGGTACTTTGGAGTATCGATTTATACTAAGTGATTTGAGGGAGGTTATCACAAGTGCGGGGTAAAGAATAAAAAGCGGCGTGGCGCATATTAAAGACTAGAGGTGGGAACTGAATCACCTGGAGAAATGAAGTCTTATGAATTTCTCCAGTCTCTTTGAACCGGGATCAGAAGTTAAGTTTTCAAGTGAAAAAAATCATGACATGAAAAAATTGTTTGCTGATGAAGAATGGTTGTCAAGATCGGCTTATCTAGCCGACATTTTTGACAAACTTAACACACTGAACTTGGGATTTCAGGGACCAAACACAACCTTCACAGCCAGTGACAAAATAAACTCTTTCAATAGAAAGTTTGTCCTGTTTTGTTCACAAATACAGAAGGAGAATTTATCTACACTTTCCACTCGATCATCATTTTTTGAAGAAAATTAAATATCTCCAATGCCAGATGTGGTTGCAGATATCATTGTTCACTTAGAAGGCCCTTAAAAAAAGCTTTAAGAAGTATTTCTCTGAAGATTGTGAAAATAATATGTTTTCTCTATTTTCATTAAATTTGACGTTGAAAAATATAATTGATGGATTAATTATTATTTTGAAAATCTGGTCTTGAAAAACCTCGTATTTTGAGAAAAAAATCCAGATTCGACCATTAGAAGCGGAGAAAACAGTATCCTTAGCCACTGTGACAAAAATATACAAAATTTTGAGTATATGATCGATTCGGTGAATTATTCAATAAAAACTGTGAGTAAACAAATATAACAGTTGACTCAGAGTGTGAACCCAAGAATGCAGTAGTGGCCAAGAATGTGGATTAAATGGTGAGCTTCTCCGTTGAACGAAGCTTTCTAGATATCATTACCAGACATTCCACATTTTATTATTATGAGTGAATTTATTACGCATATTGTACGAATATTACAATTATTTAGAAATCTTCCAAAATCTAATGGCATTTACATTTAAATTACAATATTTCATACATTAACTCTAATTTTTCTCGCTCATTTAGGTCGTAGTAGAGGTTGCTCTATATCTTCTCTATTATTTGTATCGCAATAAATATCAACAATATCGCCAGTATCAATTGCAGCTTCACATTCAACTAAGTTACTGATGTCAAAGCTATGCTCATTACTTGAACTGATATTATCATCATTATTTAATGAAATATTTTCCATTTGCTTATCATAACCCTCGCAGCCTTTACATAAAATCGTCAATAAATCCCAACTTTTTTACATCCAGACTTTGCATCAGAACATCCGGTGGTGCAAGTACATGAAATAATCGATATTAATTCTTTAGAAATCAATTCTACATCTGTAGTTTCTGGCACAAGCCCGTAATTTGCAATGAACTTCCATTCCCAGTCTGTAGCTTTTATTTTATCAACAAGTGTTTTATCTTTATCCCACAGTCTGAGTTGTTAGAACACTCTAAAACACGTAAATCTCAATTCACTCAACGTTTCGTTTTCGTTTGGTTTTTCTTCATAAGCATACTTTATAAATTCAATTCCAGCTTTCTCTACATCAACTTCTTTGGCTGTTTGATCACAAAATATTTTAAGATACTTTCGTGTTCTGGATAAGAACTTTCACGAATTTAACTTTGCCTTGCATATAAAAAGCCAATTTAGTATCACAGCTGCAGAAAGCATTCAATAATGTAATGAATTCCTTGAGCATAGGATATTTGGAGCTTATACAATGATAAAATTTGTTTGCTGCAATGCCTTTGCCTTCTCTAACAATTATATCTATTATATTTTTCAACGTCAAATTTAATAACAATATAAATTTTTATTTTCCAATTTTCCTCTTATTTTGTCATCTGATGTATGACATGCTTGATCATAGAATTGTCAGCTAAAACATCAAAAATCTATTGAAGAATATAATAAAATCTATTTAATAAACAACTATAAGTTGATTTGAATTGTCAATGACAATCAAACTAATTTTAAGAAATAGGAGGCAGACTTTTGTTAATAGAAAAAAATTAAATTTATTGATTAAGTAGTAGTTGTTGATTTTGAAAAGGGGAGAAAGCGTCGGTGGGTTTTGAAAAAGAAAAAGTTACAAGAAGCACGTTATTTTCATTCAGTGTGAATAGTGAAACTAACCTTTATGCACGATTCCTGAAGAAAATAAAAACTGAGGGATCTTCGTATGTAAATTAATTTAAATAAACCATACAGCAAATTCCGTCAAGAAGCATGCTGAACTGGAGTTCTTTCCAAGTTGCTTTTGAAGTACACTTTCCAGGGCCCAGAACGGTCTAAAAAAGAAAAGAAGTGATTTTTCATCTTTCGAACATTAGTAGAAGATGAGAGGAATTTAATAAACTTTATTTTAAAATAAATAACTTACTTGTGTGTGTATATAAAAAGAAACATAGATATTTAACTGCTTCCGATATGAACATATCCTCCATTTTTCTCATATGAACTTGCTAGTAGGGATGTTAAGAAATAATCAATTTTTATATAAATCCATTATTATTTTCTTGTAATCGATTTCTAGTTATCGATTTTTATAGTAATATTAATCGATTTTTAGAGAATCGCTTTTATAAATTACGTGTTTAAAGCGATTTTAGGAAATGGCTCGTATTATTTATTGACCATTTCTCGAAATTTTGACAATTATTGACCATTTCTCGAAATTTTGACAATTATTGACCATTTCTTGAAATTTTAACAATTATTGATCATTTTCCAAAATTTTAACAATATTGACCATTTTTGACAATAGTTATTGACCAGTTTGACTGTTTTTCAACAATAATTGACAATTTTTGACAATTTTCCAAAATTTTAGACCATTTTTCAAAATTTTTGACAATTTTTTACAATCATCAACAATTTTTCAAAATTTTGACAATTTTTAAAAATAATTGTCCAGTTGTCACATTGTCACAGTTTTTGACAATTGTTTACCATCTTTGATAGTTTTTGACAATCATTGGCCATTTTTGAGAATTTTTCAAATTTTTTGACCATTTTTACAAAATTATTGACCATTTTTGTTATTTTTTGACAATTATCGACCATTTTCCAAAATTTTAAAAATTTTTAACAATTATTGACCAATTTTAACAATAATTGTCCATTTGTGACAGTTTTTGACAATTTTTGACAATTTTTGACAATTTTTGACAATTTTTGACAATTTTTGACAATTTTTGACCATTTTTGACCATTTTTGATAGTTTTTGACAGTTTTTGACAGTTTTTGACAGTTTTTGACAATTTTTGAAAATTTTTGAACATTTTTAATTTTTTTTTCAAATTTTTTCAAATTTTTGACCATTTTCCATATATTTTTTAAAGTGTTTGACAATAATCGTTCATTTTTGACAATTATTGACCATTTTTGACAATTTTTGACCATTTTTCAAGTTTTTTAAAAATTTTTGACAATAATTGACAATTATTGACCATATTTCAAAATTTTTGACAATTTTCATATAATTTTATTTTATTTTTAATTTAATAAATTGTTAATGAATGAATCTCTTATATTTATTATCGGAATATGAAAAGCATGTACTTTTTAAAATATTATAAAAAAATCGATGTTTTCGCAGATTTATTTTTATTAAAATCGATTTTTCACAAATCTATTTATTTTTAATAAAGAAAAATCGATTTTTATTTAATCGATTCTTTTCCATTAATCTCACATCCCTACTTGCTAGAAACAGATACCAATGTAAAAACATGAATGTATAATAAGTTGCCTAATTGCATGTATTAGAAATAGTATTTCACTAGTATGAATGTTGTTGAGTGAAAGGTCATCGTAGTTAAGTTTTGTTTTCTCATTTGATATGAGAAATAACGTATTTTTTGATAATTTAAGTAGACAAAATTGATTTCCATATATTAAATTGTTCTATAGCAAATCTTATTTCAGAGTAATTTTTTTCCATCAGTTGGTATAACCATTTTGAACACCTGTTAGACATTATTGTCGCACTTTCAGAGTGAATGCACAGGACCGTAATTAGGTTTGTTTGATAATGGAAAAGGAAAGTATCTAAATCAGATATAATAACTTTATAAAAATATTATTTTACAAAATATTGAATCTTTTGGAGCATATAAAAATAATAATAGGATTTATCTCACATAAAACCCATTAACAAGAACCCTGAAAAGCTGAGTTTTCATGAGGAAAAAAGTGAGTACACTGTGTAGTGTTATTTAAGTTGCACAACTTACAATTATACAAAAATCATAAAATATAAAAATAAAATCATATCAATATATATATATTGTAATTTTGTGTGGCCGCCATTTTAAATTTTCAAAATCTGAAAACACCAACCTTTTCAGGGGCCGGACAACTATATTTTCCTTTATTATGAAGTCGTTATTATTATTCCAATTATGTTTGTTTCTTTTTGAAGTATAATTTTGCAAAATTTATTTCAATATTTCGAAAATTAAGGGTTGAAAAAATGCTTTTCCAAAATATTGCATTATGTCATATTAGAGGGTATACAATATTGCTGCCAATAATTTTTTCGTGCAATCAAATATAAAAAAGTTATAGACGGAAAACTGTTGCATTTCACGTGCTCCAAGCTGTGCTTGCAATCGGCGTCACAAGCTTTAGCGCGATTACCTCAAGAATTTGAGAAAGTGGTCTATACTATATATACTTTCGGTTTAATAAATAAAATCTAGTTATCCAAGCTTTTCAGTTTCACTACAGCTTTCGGCTTAACTTCCCCGGACTAATAGGTAGAAGCTATTGGTATGTAATTAGTAACGCTAGTATGAAAGTTTGATGGCACAAACAACCCCCTATATGACGAGCAAACTTTAAGTTATATGGCCCAACAAAAATAAGCTGCATGTTCGATGTTTTTGAAGCACTAGAAAAACTATAAACATTTTTAAAATACATATTTCCAATGTATCTTTATCGAGTTGATCCGATAATTTATTGATTTAAAAAAATAATGACCGATTATCAATCTCTTCCAATTCATGGTTTATAAAGAATTTATAAACAAACTGGCAGTATTGATATCTCGTCTCCAAAGCTGCTGACCTGTGAATTTATATAATTATTTGCACCATCCTGTATATTATTACTTTGTATTATGTATAAAATGCAATTCCTTATTCTCATGCTGTTTTCCGGAGTCATTTTCACAATATATGCAAAAACGTTCGCTTTTCATTGTCATCAGACATTTTTGCGATCAATCAACACAAAAAACTTTCGTATAAAAGACATCATTTCGCACCTAATACGTCTAGCGCACCTTTAAGTTTATTTTGAACGGCAGCTCATTAGTTTTTTCAACGGAAAAATATCTTCCGGATTTCAAAGTCAAACAAAGAAAAATGATCGATCGTAGCAATACATTAAGTTGGAAAAGATTTCCAACTCGCCCGTCTCGACTCTGATACATCCGAGACACATATTACTTTTTTTTTTAAAGTTTTGTAGGCACATTTTATATTTCCAGACAAATAAATGACATGTGAAAGAAATACAGATTTAAATTTGATCTTGAACATTATATTTTGAAATGATATTTGGAATGGAATATTGTTTTCAATATAAATTTAAGAGTTTAACTATCATAAGAACAGTAGTTTTTTTATGTCTATCCTGCACCGTTTGTGCAGGGTTCAGGGTTCAGCTGGGTTCTCTTTACTAGCTAGGTATATTTGAAAAATTTATATATTTTTTTCTGCCACAGGAAACGAAAAAAATTAGAGGAGAATTTGTACTTAGGTACTTAGCTTATGAATGAAATGATTTCCTAAAGAAGGTAGGTAGGTCTTGCCTCTACAAAGTCTTGAGAAGATCTCGAAGAAGATAGGTAGATATTCTTGATTTGTATTGCTGTGTCCTGGTCTAGGGCTGTATCCTGGGGTTATATCCGTGCCTAGGGCTTATATTCTAGCCTAGATCTTGGGATTATATCCTAGGGTTGTATCCTTGCCTAGGAGCTGTGCTTACCACAGCAAAATTATTTAGATACGAAAGGTATAAAACGATAAAAAATGTGTCTTTTCTCGGAGAGAGTCGGTAACGGAGAGGGGTGTCCCTCGTGGCGTTGGAAAAAATGGAAGCGTCCGTTGGCAGACGTCAATTGTCTTATGATCAGGGTTGAAATTTGAGATCATAGAACTATAATTGGAAGTGGCTAGTGACAACGAGCGGTAATTAAAAGGATTTATTCTATAAAATCGAAGCAGGTCGATAGACATGTTACAATTCCTACAATAGTGCTGAAATTCTTTGGATATATTTTCACCACCGTTGTCATATCTAAGTTTTGAAATTCTAGTGTTAAACATGGCTTGAGTCATTTTCCAATAGTCTTTAAAACAGTCAGATACTTCAGACTTTTTCTTAATCAAATAAACTACCGTAAAGTTAGAAAAATCGTCAATGAAAGTGACAAAATAAGATGAACCATCATACGCAGCAGGTGTAATTGTTACACACACATCAGAGTGAACAATTTCTAACATTCTCTTACTTCTTACTCTAGTTTTAAATGGTAACCTACACATTTTTGCATTCACACATGCATCACAAAACTCAACATCATTTATTTTCAGACCCTTGTCTATACCATCGACCAAATTCCATTTTACTAACTTTATTAATCCTGTATGACTTATATGATCTTTTCTTTCATACCAATTTAATGTTTCATTATCATTGCTTTGTGACCATAAACATTCTAGCTGATTTGACCCTGAGATTTCAAATGAGATTGCATAAAGATTATCTCTATATCCAAAACAAATAATTTCATTATTCTTGCCTTTTATCTTTAAAATTGCATTTTAAAATATATCGCTATAACCAGTAATTTCTAACTTTTTCACAGATAATAAATTCTTTCTTAGACGTGGTATATACAGAACATTGGTGACATTACATACAAATATCTTATTATTTACATAGCTCACAGCTTCCATATTACCTATCCCCTCTGCATAGATAAAATGATTATTTTTAGCTACTGCAATTGCTATGGGGGTTTTTAAATCAACATAATCATGAAAATACTTCCTACTATTTACCATATTATGGTCTGTCTATGAAAAAAGTCAGTTCACTTACTTAACTTCGTGCAGTATTCATTGCTCCACCTTCCCCTATAAAACATATACCTTGAACTTCATTTCTACTTTGTTCGCTTCCTTCATCCTGGTGTTCAATGCTTCTTCCATTTTGATCTACATTCTCACTATAAGATGCGCCTCTATACTTCTGGCCTCCTGTGCCCCTCTTCAGCCTCGATACGAATAACCTCGTCTAAGTGAATTGCTGCCCTTTTGACAATCTTTAATGCTTCACCGCATCTGAAACATTTTTGATTCTCTGATATAAACATCATCTGGTCATCTCGATGTTCTCTTTTCTTTTCACCCGGTTCCATACATTTATTTATGTAATAGTCCATTAACTTTGTTTTTGTATAGTCTGATGCTTGGACTGTTCTACTGTCTCCAGTGCTGTTGATATATTGTCAAATGATTTTGGCAAGCTTAATAATAGATGACACACTATATCAATATATCTTCCATTTTGGCCCTTTACACTTCTCAACTCTATTATTATTTCATCAAATTCTACGATATGATTTTCCAAGCTTCCATCTTCCTGAAACTTCAAACTTAGCAGCTCTCTTCTTAGGTATAGCTGGCTGGTTGAGCTTTTTCTTTCAAACTGGATTTCTAAACCTTTCCACATCTCAAACCCTGTATCTTTGTTCTAAGAAACCATCAGATGAACATCCTATAATAATGGCCTTACACTTTTTCTTTCTTCAGAAATTCGGGAGTAATGGGATCTGGTACCTTTAATATACATTCTTTTACCTCTTGTTGGTCCAACAGGGCACAAACCCTAAACTTTCAGTTGTCAAAATTCTTTCCCTTAAAGGGTTTCATCCCATATTTTTCCAAAGACATATTTGACTGTAACTTGGGGCTTATTATATACTTGTAACTTCAAACAAACCCAGTAACTTCGACTTTTTCCGGCACTTAACTTACTTAACTTAACTTAACTTTAATGTAAAACTTTTTCTTGTTATCTTACTGTATAGGATTCTGGGCACATAACCTGTTTTTTGTTTCGTCCAATCCAGTAATTAAACACTTATTTCTTTATGGAAGCTTTATCAAAACATTATCAAAACTACACATGTCATATTCTCGCGCCTTCTTCTTTTTTATTACACTATGTCATTTACATCGAATGATTTTAGTGACTTTCACAACAAATGCTAGTTACAATATGATAATAAAATGGATTTTTTATATTTCTGATAAGTTTGGAGGCTAGGGCAACCTCACAGCACCTTAGACCCTTTGTGTATCCTTTTGGAAGTCCCTGTCAGTACGTTAACCAGCCTATGGTCTTAACATAGTTGATAACGTCCCCAAAAATTGTTATTTTCAATTTCAAATCTTATAAATTTTTATCCTTCATTTATATTTGTTAGAAAATCATTTAGCAATAATAAGTCATATGGCCATATAACGAAAATGTCATTTACATATTTCCACCAGACAATTGGTTTGAATTTTTGATTATTTACTATTTTGGCTTCAAATGTTCCATGTGAATATTTGATAAAATTAGTGAGAGGTGAGAGCTCAGGGCATGACTAAAATTCTGTTCATAAAACTCGTTATAGAATTGAAAATGTGTTTTCGTTATACATAATTTTAATAATTCACTTGTTGTTGTTACGCTCAATTTGGTCCGTTCTATAAGTGTCTGATCAATTTCTAATTTTGATTTGATAAGTTCTATTGTTTTTTGGACTGGAACATTTGTAAAAAGACTAACTACATCAAAACTGAATAAATAATGTTTTTTGTTAAAGTTTCAATCTGAGAGTTTTTCTAAAAAATGTTGGTCCTGCGAGGGGTTCAATAATTTTTAATATATGATTTGATAGTTTGTTGCACGGGGAATGAATAGTGCTACAAATTGGACTTAATGGTATGTTTTGTTTATGATTTTTTTGGTAGACCATAAAAATATGGTGGTTTACTGTATTTAGGTGTTCCTCCACGGCTTGCAAATTCGTCCTATAAATTGTGTTTTCAATTGATTTGGTAGCTGGAACGCTACCGAAACGTTTAATGAAAAAATATAAAAAATATGGTGGTTTAATTTCCCAAAATAATTAACAAAAAGAATAACTGCACCTAACGAGTTATACTCGGGATAATAATAATAATAATAATAATAACGGTGGAAACACGACACGGCAGAGCAATTTCTATGTAATTTGGCTACCAAAAATAGCTGGAATAATCAAATATTAAATAGTTCAATATTTAAACGTCTTATTAAATAAAGTATGTAATTATTAGAGATTGTAGGAGATATATAAATAGAAACTAGGTTATAATTACGTTGTAATACGGAAGGAAACATAAAAGCATAGTTATTATTTGGGGGTTTTTAAATTGGAAATTATTTTTTAGGGGGAGACTGTAACAACCATCATAAAACATATGAATTATCACAATATAACGCCATGTTGATGGAAAATAATGGATTCTAGACATGCTCAGTTAAAAATTCTCAGTAAACAGTAACTGCGATTTTAGCGAGTCTAGTTTACTATCGTTCTTACACTTCCGACTGATCTTCAGCAAATTGAGCCTGTAAAAAAGTCGACGATGTGGATATTTATAATTTTTAATATTGCGAACATATATTTAATTTAAGGTTTAATCTTTATCGTGAATAATTTTATCACTTTTCAAATACACACTTCTACTGATACATTACAGAATTTTGAAAAATCCTTGTGTGGTTTTATGGAACCACGAAGCGAGTGAAACTTTTTTTCGGATTGTAGGGATCTAACTGAAAATTTTCGGAAAATTGTTCTTTTCATGTTATTAAAATCGCGTTTTTAATATCAACTTAACAATTGCAAAATGGGAAATCCAACTATAAATTTCAATCTGCATATTAGAATACAGAATACATAATAAATATAATCATTCAGATGATATACGCATGTTCAAAACTGGGAACAATATTTATTTAAATCATTGAATCATTTTGAACTTAAATTATTCTATCAATAACTTCATCTTCACCTTGAGTCCGCATCGTTCGCTGTACCTCGCAGTTGGTATATTTCTATTATTTTCCATTTCAAGATTAAATACTTCACTCAAGTATTCAGTAAGTGGGCAGACTCCTCTCTTGTCTACTATTGATTTCCCATTATCATTCCCATGTTCCAATTATTAAGTTAAGATTTAAAACGCGATTTTGATACCCTAAATTCATATACAAATGTCACAATAGAAAGAAATTGAAAATAAAATTATCACCGTGTCCAGGATTCGAACCCTGCACTTACAAATCATAATTTTCGGCATTTAAAACTCTATACCACGCTAATAAGACATAGTATTTTTATGTTGTATATAGACCATATATGATATATGTGAAGCGATAGATGGACGAAAAATTTTGAGGCGATGTAGAAAAAGTTTCACTTTAAAAAACTGAAGAAGGGACTACTGATGTTAATTTCACCCAAAATAAATGTAGTTGTTTTTCGAAATAAAAGGTTAATTCCAAGTAAAATTACATCACTCTAAGAACAATATAAAGTATGTAGCCTACACATTTTCTGAAACTGGCACAAAGCTTAAATATTGAAAATATTCCATTTATCATTAATCACGCTTTCTGTTATTATTAGGTTTCAATTAATAGAGTTTTCTTTCCTAATAACGTATAAATTTGAAAATTAGATTCAGTTAAGCATAACATACGTCTAGAAACGCTCTAAAATCTTATGAAACTCTGTCAACTAGTTATATTATTGTTAGAGAACTCTAAAACCAGTCAGTCGAATATCCATTATCTGAATAGGAAGACTGTAGAACGAACTGCAGTCTTTACTGGTAGTAATATATCAATTTCTATTCCGGATAAAACGAAACGATAACGAAAATGGCAGTTTCTGTTGCTGTATGCACTGGGAACAGTAGCGTTACAAAAAAGAGGATATTATGTTTATTTGAACTACACTGGTTTAGAATTGACTGTTTAGATATGTTAAGCAATAAACTGGATAAATAACTGGATAATACTGCAAAGTTCGCAATTGTTGAAATTGGTGAAAGGATAATTGAATAATGCTGATAGTTATACTGCATTCTACGAAGGGCTTGATTGGCTGCGAGATTTATTCAGAACTGCAACAAATATTAATCTTTTGTCCATTACCCTTCCAGTTGAGTATTCAGGAATTAAATTTTGATCGCAACACATACAATGATCCTAAAAGGTTTTTTTCCACCCCTTTGGACGTCAGTTGTGTCTTTTCCAAATGTCGACCTACATCTGCAGAGAATTTGTTTGACCGTTCCAATTTCCGATTCACAAAGTCTGCATCTCTATACTCTAACTCTATGCCTGTCTTTGTTCTTGAGTATTGTGCCAGAGAGCATTCTTGCCCTCTACCTCCCATTTTTTTGCCTGTTGGACAGCCCACATAATGTTTCAGGTGTAGTCGGGAGAATTCGTGAGCCAGTTCTAGCTAGTGTATTAGATATTTCATTACCTTATATCCCCTCATGACTAAGCATCCAGTGACGGGAAATTATGTTGCCCCTTACCAGTTTCTAGAAAGACTTTCCACATTCCCTTGTGAATGGAGACTAAAAGTTATTGGCTTTGAGTGCTTCTATCGCAGTTTGGCTGTCAGACTTTATATTGATTTGTCTTGACTAGAAATTTCTTCGTAGGCATTCATGGGCATATAGTTCAATTGTATGTATTTCAGCTTGTGGAATTGTGGGATAGATTCCTGAGGACATAAATACCTCAAACTTTCTGAAGTGACACTCTTCTGTTCAAAATCTGTGGCTCAAAAGCAAATTCATTCTCAGGAGTACACACTTTTGCCAGCGCCTCTAGTTGAGCTAAATCAAATTCTCTTGCTGCTGATCTAATAGATATTCTACCTTCTGACTTCAGGTCCTAAGCCTCCTGTATAGTATCTTCGGACTTTCTCATCCATTGTTGAGTTTAGTACACAATATTTGAACTCTGCAATGGGAAAGACCACTAATTTTCAAAAATAGTATAATCGTGATCTCCATGTCTGAAAACTACTATATTATGTATCAACTATATATTTCTATTCGTTTCATAATATGAATACATAATTTTCGTTTCAAATATACAAATTTATGAGCAATTTGTAAAGGCTGAACCCATTGGTGCAATGCACTGTGACGTACTAGCCCCTACACGCCTATCGACCTTAAGCCGACCAATAATATGAGTTCTATCATAGAAAATCCTTATACCTGTGGTTCCGTGTATAAAGAAACAAAAGTAAAGCAAATTTGAGCTTATGCTTCATTGTATTTGTATGCTGTTTTCAAGTTTTTGAAAAATAATGAAAATACAACACAAAAACAGCAAGAATAATTTTACAACAATTTTACAAGATGTACAGCCAAAGACAAAACATCAATCACTCTGAGAGTGCTCCTGTGAACAAATGTCATATTCCGTCGCCAACAGTGTTGCCGCACTAAAATGGTCAAACTTGCTCTCGGGATGAAGAAGAATACAAAGAAAATATAATCATTCCAACAAATTAATTTGTTGTGAAATGACATTTTCATCATTAGTTGATTTGTCTTAGGGGAAAAATAGCACAGATATACCAAAGCTAATGATGACTAGCCTTGACAATACTGCACTACGGTGTCCAGATGATATAGAAGCAGACAGAGACAGATAATATTAGGGGTTAGTACGGCATAGCACCGCCCACATGTTTCGGACATTTTTCATTTTTGAATTAATATGTTGATTTCAAAACACCAGGAAGTATTGAAAGGAACATGTCATTGTTGAAAGGGACATATCAGTATTGGGAGGAAAAATTCAGTATTTAAAGATAGATACATAGATAGAAAGGGAAATAAGTCCAATGGAAAACAGTTGAGAATAATTTGAATTTAAGCGCTGTAAAGAAATTTATACTGTTGCCTTATTATCTTGAAATTTTGAATAAAAAGTGTATATGTATAATGTGTAGTATGATATTTTGTTAACTGATATAATGATAAAACACAACGTCATTCTAATATTCTGTTTACCTTTTTAAGGTTATAATTTCGTTGTAATATAATGAGTTTCGTAAAGACAAGAGAGACAGGAGTGTAATTTCACGACCGTGGATTTTATGCCTGGTTAATTAGATTTAATGAGAAAATTGAGAAGCATTTTAGTTATAGGTATGAAAATGTTTTTGGTGAATTTTGAAATAAAGTAAATGGTGGAAATAAATTCAATTGACATTTAATGGAGAGGAGAAGTTTGCTGTATGGAACAAGATTATGTTAATAAATGATTTCTGCTCATCCAAAATACAGCACCAATTAAACCTGGTTAACCTATACTAAGGGCACCTACTCCAGATCACTTAGCCTAAGAATTAAGTGGGGATTGGGAAAAAATACCAGCGTGGTTCAAACAGAACTGGCTGGTATCTCAATTGCCACAAAAGAACTAACCAGAAAAGGAATTTCTGGCAAAAACGGAACAATCTGCACTGACAGCAGACAAGCCCTATTAGTCTGGAACAGACAACGTGTTACATCAGGGCTAGTATTAGAGTTCCACCATGCCTCGGTAGATAACAATATTATCCTGAGTTGGGTTAAAGGGCAGGACAGGAGTAAAGGTAATTGCATTGCCGATTCTTTAGCCAGGGAAGCGGCTGGACTAAAAATGTCAGGACCCAGTTACACCTACGGCCTGACGACTACGACAATTGTGGAACTAGCCAAGCGTTACACCCATGCTCAATCCCTGAAGACTTGGGATGGAATCAAAGGATGCAGTCTTGCCAGGATCATCTTGGGCGACCCTGGGAAGCTGCGCCGAAGAAATATTTGGCGATCACCAGGAAAAACCTACGCTTAACATTAGGATTTCTGACTGGCTACTGCCAACTAAGGGAACACCTCCAATAAGAGAGTGTGTGTTTGGTGAGTCTTGGCCTACACCTGCCGATATATAGGAGATGTCTCCTAGTGACCTGTCCACCTTCCTGAAAAGGACAGGATGGACGATGACCTAGGAGGACAACTCCTCGGGAGGATGTACAATGGTTCACATGTGGCCTAAGTGCTGTGGGCCTAAACTCACCCTCCCCACTCTACAGATTCAGATACAAATACAGAAGGGCACCTACTAAGTTGGCATCACTAGCAGCCTAGTAACTTGTAATTTTGACACTAAGCTACGGGTTAAGACTTAGCGCATCTGTTCTTTACGTTCCGAAGTAAATTGGTTGCCTGATAACACTGATGTATATAGTAATAAGTATTCTTGTGGTTGAAGGCAATTTTTGTTCTATACTTAAAAATAAGTGCGGTGAAGTTTTATGGTATTGGAAATAGTTTAGTAACATCAATTTTCAATTTCCTTGAGTGGAGGAACTATCAAGTAAACTGATTACTTTGACATTATTTATTAATAAGGAAAACGTAAGGAGTATTTTAGAAATTGCTAACACTTTACAGTCTATGAATAAACAACAAGATAAATCGAACGCACCTGCGGCTTTAAAACATTTTCTCAGATTCTGACGCAAAAATATTGCAGGAGCTTTCGAAATTTAATAAGTTTTCATAGATCATTAAAATTACTTATGCATTGTCTTAAAAATTTTGAGCAATCTAGGTCGACGACAAGAGAATATTAAATTTAAAGATATAATTTTAGTTCGCTCGAGATTTTAAATTGATTTGCCTTTAAAGTTATATTTTTCATGCTTATTTTAGTTGCATTTTGTTTCTATATACTATTTTTAGTTTCCATACTCACGTATGCACAGAGAATTATGGGCATGAAAGGTTATCATCCCTTGTGTAGCTACAAACGTAAAATGTATGTATATATTGTTAAAAATAAAAATAAACCTCAACCACAAAACTCACCAGTCGATATTATCTCTCAATAATTATGCAAAGTTTTGCGTGCTCATATAATATAAAGCAGTCGTTTTTTGCTCTGTATCAAACACTAAAGTAATGCAGCTCACCTACAATTTTGGCGCTGAACGTATAAAAGCTTGAAAAGTACAAAGTGGTGTTTGTATCTAAGGTCGAAAAGAATTTATTTCGTGGAAGGAAGGCGATAAGAACCGATGTCGATTACTGAATATCGACTTTCGTCTATGTATCTTTCTACACACATACACCTTGAAGTCTTTTTGTAACATCGACAGGAGCGGAACAGTTCAATTGTGGGATTGTTATGTAAGTATACAAATCTAATCAATAAATTTATTGATAGAAGGATGAAAAAACTTTGAATTTGGTGCAAAAGATAAAGTTGTTTGAAATTTTCCTTTTCTCTTCCATGCTGGCATATATTCAGTTATAATATCACAAGAGCATAGACAATATTCGATTATTCACCGAGTCACGAGACGTATTTGGCGAAACATCACGAGAGCGCAGCTCGAGTGGTGTTTCGCGAAATACGTCGAGTAAAGAGGTAAATAATCGAAAAATATTGTCTATGCTCGAGTTGGTATTCGTTACGATTATATAACGAATCATATTCTAATTTTTTTTATTGATTAATATTAATATTGAAGGTACAATTATTATAATACATATTTGATGTATTGTTGTTTTCGGAATTTGTAGTAGAATTAACTGACATTTCATTGAGCTTGCTCATTACTATGGAAATGATCACAATATGGCAGGGGGCGAAACACCAAAACGATTATATCACGTCGTCAAGGGGTATATTCACTTATGAATACGTCGTAACTAAGGGAAATTCAAGGATTGTATTGGTTCATTAGAACATGAGTTATATAATCAATAAAAGTTGTTATATCAGTAAGTTAAAATAACTTTATGGTTAATATAGTTTAATTATTAAATATATAAAATGTGACATGAATATTCTAGTTTCTGGAAAAAAATCACAAACAAATAATAGGTTTATTATTTTTTATTCTGAAGCCTGTACTGATTTTTCTTCGTCCTTCATTTACACAAAACATAAAACAAGGCAATCGTATTTTACTAATGGAAGATTTGATCACAATGAAAAAGAACGAAAAGTCTTTACCGGAAGTAAGAAAACACGATATTTTGGTTAATGGGCTAAGTGATCTTGTTCGAAAAACGTAGATTGAAGACCTTACGGTAACAACATACCACAAAGCTTTTCAATAACATAAAGTTTGAAATATTTAACCAAGTCTCAAAATACCAAGGAATAAAATGAAATCATTGAAACACACTATTTAAAAAAGGAGGTATGTCATGTTTTTTGGAATTTTAAAGATAAATTTTGAAAAATTTAGCGAATGAGAGTCCATTTTCTGTAATCGCATCCTTTACAAATCAGTGACTATTACATAGTGAACCGCAATTTTTGTGGTAAATTGATCTGTTTGAGAAGAGTGTCTCTTGTAGGAAAGTAATGCTTTCAAATTGTCGTTTTATCCTTACTGCGTCTGACAAGGATATTTATATAATGCTGGTAAATTGGAGAATGCTCAACCTGGAAATTGCAAGCCACTAAAGAACTGAAGGTGTATTTGATGTTATTTTATTGCTACTTGTTAATGTACATTAGATCCCAAATAATTCAGTTAGTAGAATTGGAAAATTTATGTCTTGGTTCCTTTTGAGTGAATAACCCGTTTGATTGGATTTTATACACTCGTCCGGATGTTATATAAAGTATTTCAAGCACAGTAGTTATTGTATTTTTAGATAATTTCCCGCACCAATTGATAAGATTCTTTCCATAAACATTATGCGGGATTCAATCAAATAGGTACATGTTTTAGATGGATAAATGAAAGTCCAATGATAACGCATGCCAACAATGTTTTGTTTGTTTATGGCGCAGGATAACAAATAACCAATATCTGATGATTTGAAAAAACACATCAGATTTCGTCTATCAGCTTTAGTTTTTGAGATACAGACTAACTGAATCGAGTAAAAAGCACATCAGTTGAAAAATTATATTGTTAGAATTAGAACAAGCTATAATTATCTTTTTTTCACAGAAAAGTGGTGAAGGGTAAACGAAGTTTTAGAGAGTACAAAAAGGCATAGCTGATGCAGAGGAAAAAATTCAAAAATGAATACAAGCAAAAAGGGGATCTGATTTCTTGCAGTTGTAACATGTTTATCGACCTGTTTCGATTTTACAGAATAAATCCTTTTAATTAGCGCTCGTCGTCACTAGCCACATCCAATTATAGTTCTGTGATCCCAAACTCTTCAACCCTGACCGTGACAATTAACGTCTGCCAACGAACATTTCCATTTTTTCCAACGCTACGAGAAACACCCCTTTCTGTTATCGACCGCCTAAGGGGACAGATCATCTTTCGCTATCTTTCATATCTTAAGTACCTACCTTATGAATTTTGCTGTGGTAAGTTCAAAATCATAATTTATAATTAATAAGCTTCTTCTAAAGTACTGTCTGATATAATTTTCGTATGCATTCTTTATTTTTTTTACAGAGATAGACGAAATTAAATTCAACACGTGGTCATAAACTGTTCTTTTATACTAATATGGTAGTGTTAAGCCAAATATTCTTTTATAATTCACTGTTTTACTTTTATACAAACATTTTCAAGCTTTTTCAGTTGCGAAATAACTCTTTTAATTATAAAATAACATTTTTATAAATTACCATTAACCTATAAAATATTCTTTCGTAACGCCAGTGCCGGTTTCATATATTTCCTAAGCACGATATTTTTTCATATAACTAAATAAATAACTTTTTGCTATGATTAGTTTCTTTCGGATCATTAATATATTTTTTTTAATTTAGTCGATAATTGCTATTTTTACTGTTTTAACATGGAACATATAATGTTGGAAAGCTTTCAGCAAATTAAATCAATTTTTTGACTTTCAAATAACTGCCTTCCTTTTCTTTAACCTGAAAAGCTGACCAACATAATGTGCCATTACATTCAAGTTCCTACATATCCCTGATCCACCTGTACTTCTAGGTAAGCACAGCCCCTAGGCTAGAATATAACGCCGAGAATATAACCCTAGGCTAGAATATAACGCCGAGAATATAACCGTAGGCTAGGATATAACGCCGAGGATATAACCCTAGGCTAGGATATCACCGAAGAATTTAACCGGAGAATATAACCCCAAGAATATAGCCAAGGATACAGCCCTAGCTCAAAATACCGCCCTAGACCAGGACACTTCAGATCAAGACCTGACTTCTTCTTCAGGAAACCACTTCATCTAAGCTAAGTACCTATAAAAGTACAAATTCCTGTTCATTTCCTGTGGCAGAATAAATTGTAAATTTGTGTTAACTCTATCTTTCATTTTTCTAAATCCCCAACTATAAAAGTTGAGAGAGATACCGCCCGGGGTCACTTTTCTTTATTAACTTTTATCTAAATTCCATTAGGCGTTTCTACCTTTTCCGCCTTAGTTTTTTCATTAGTACTTTTTATCGTTGAAAAGGTAGTGGCGCCCTCAACTTTTACAACCCTTCTGTTATCCTTGTGTGACATAAACTTGGGGTCGAATCACCCTTGAGAGGAGTCTCTAGCCGGAGCCCTTCGAGCTGGTGCCCTTTGTGGGGTACAGACATTTACCGTTACACAGTCCAGGAAGAGTGTGGGTTGAAATGGGTGTGACATGACTTTTCCACTAATTGCGATGTAAACATTGTGTTTTTCTCGATAATCTGCAGCTTTGGAGTAAACACAACCTCAAAGTATCAAGTAAACTGCGAAAATCCGATTTTTTCCTTTTCCATTCTTCTTTTAAGCAGTTTTTTTGTTGTAAAACAGTTCAGAAGTTCTTGAGAAATTCACTTTTTTTCGCAAAAAATGAGCTGTTTTCAACTCAATCAGCAAATTTTATATGAGGATGGAAGACACCGAAGCAGATCCGTATAATATAGTATTAGGGGTACGCAAGGCTCAATGACCTCTACAAGGTTGTAATCGATGTTCACGGTGAATTTTCCGTTGAGCAATATTTCATCAACCGCACTTTACGCAGACGATATTTGCACGCTACAAACAGCGAGGGCATAAAATCATTCGGTACTTAGATAATAACAAGCTGATGCTGATTACCCTTAAAACGTAATATATATGAGGCAAATTTAGGGCTTCAACCTACCTTTTCAATAGGCTTTGTATTCAAACGGATTCTCTACAACTTCGACTTGCTGTAAGAAAATTCTTCGTTTGGTAGATTTTTGAGCTAATTTGCCTGGCCTAATTGTTCGTGAGCCAGCTACGGTCGACAATGATATACGAAAGTATAGTCTGTTGCCGAAAATATTCTAATTCTAAGAATAATCACTTTTTTCTGCTTTAAAATATTTTGTTGGTAATACCTTCCAAGCTCAACAAAACCGAGTATAATATAATATTCATCAACTGCCTAAAGACTTTTATTTTTCAAAATAACGTAATCTGATTAAATAAAATTTTATTAAATTTTTTATGCGTACACGTACCTACTCACCCTTAAATTATTTTCGTGACGTTAACGACAATAATGAATTTCGGATGGTTAACCACGATTTTTTTTTCAAATTATATGAATGAAACGAAGAGCCTCACTTCCGAAAAAAACACGCTGGATTCAAATTGACCCATAAATTTTAGTCTGGATTGCTAAAAACTGTCGCTTCCATCAAAATGATGCACACTAACTTTTTTGTTCTGAATTTTGCGGCAAATAATTCTCTGTATTAGCATTTTTATCGTCCTATTAGTCTTTGGAGAGATAAATGCGAAAAAGCAGTGCTGAGTCACGCGCTGGAACTTTTTATGTACATATATACCCGGAGCGTGATTATCGTTCTGTGGTGATTAAGTTTGATTATATCGCCATGTTGTGTAAACGATTATCCTCATATGAACCAATCATCTGTATTGCTCACTCAAAGGACTATCGACCAAGATCTTTCACCTTTTTTGGCCAACATATTAGAAGACTAGCAAAAGAAAATGGTTCACCTCTGTTTCAATATTATTTATAATCATCGCTTACCAGGATTTTCGGAATAATTTCCATATCTATTGCATCTGTGAGCTTTCGATAGAGTGTTTAATTTAAATTCCATATTGGAAATCCGGTTTTGTGAGCAGTGCATTATTGCAGATTGAAATAGTATATATCAAGAGCTTCCCTAACTTTTCCAGCTCATGACTGCTATTAACAAATGTGTCCTCACCCCTAACGTAACCAATCTAATAACTCCAGAGTTGTAGAACATAATTTAAAGGACTTTCCATAGACACTACATTGATTTGTTCCTATATGTATTTTCACGTGAAAGAAATATAGTGAAATACTTTTTTAAACAAAAAGACAGGTAATAAATTTACTTTTATTCTTTACGTCATGAAAGTTTGGCGTTCATTGAATGTATTCTATAATTAACTATTGAACGTATTTTTACATGGTGTTCAAAATTCACAGTTTCGTTAGTAGATCATTCAATTAATACGTTTTCATACAGAATTCAATTCGAATTGAATACACTTTCCGTATTAAAAACCTCATGAAAACTGGTATTGAAATCGAATTGAGTTTCAAGGTCGATACTGCTTTTTTGGGATCGTATCGAGATCAAAAATCGAAATACGACATGAAAACCGAGATCGTATCGAAACATGCGCATTCTGTGACTTTCGCTGTCAAATTTATG